>OX101739.1:3048168-4248168 GCA_944452665.1 Stenoptilia bipunctidactyla
AATTATGGTCCTTATCACTACAGTTGAAGTTCTAGACTTGTGCGATCGTTTCTTCACTTTGATACGAACGTCGTATAAGAGAATCTTCTGGGACGTGAGAATGTTATCATCTTAGATTCAAAACTAATTGAGGTTGATCGTTATATTTTGCAGACAATTGACATTTCCGTAACGAGATATGCGATATTTTTAGATTGACCATGCTTTCTTAGCTTAGTGTCAGTACAAAATAATCTAAAAGTTGGTGAATACATTTGCCAAAATACCTCGAGAATAATCAATATAATTGCTGTAAAGGTGGTGTGTTACAGCAGTGCAATGTTTTATGCAGACTTGTGCTATGGCTGGAGTGATTTTGTAATTTATTATGAGTAGGTTATAGGGGATGTAGCGAAGAACCTGCAAACTGAACGTCATTTGATCAAATTCGCCGGTAACATTATTAAAAGGGTCCAAAGGATTTGTGTCTTAAAAAAATCTGCTCTCAAGGCGTTTTTTTTTTTAATTTTATTTAAAAGTAAACAGCCCAAGTATTGTGTAGATCTTACGGCGAGTATAACCCGGGACCTACTGTTTAACGTTACCCGCTCAGCTGTCATATTAAATTAATAGTCGGCGTTCGCCAATCCTTGGATCAACCGGGCCAATCATCAGATTGTGATCAAAATAAACTAATTTTGTAAATGAGCTAGAAAGGTATAAAGTTAGAAATTCCTACAGCCTTGAATATCAAAACTCACGCAACGTTTAAGCTGTTTTCTAATAATATAAATGCAAGATAGATTAATCAACCATAGTTTAATCATTAATATTAATAACTGTCAACAAGTTATAGTTGTAATGGCTTTAAAAGGACCTTTAGTTCCCGAAACTTTAATATTCGGCAGTTGTCATCAAATGTGATTAGTTTGATATGAATTTCACGTTAGATTATTTATACACTCAAGTTGATTCAAATGTAATTATCTAAGTTATTACTTAGAAAAACTATAAAATTGTGGTAATATATAACGTGGTCGCTAACTATGGGCCTTATAAACAAGCTTAAAGTCGCTCAGCGGGCAATGGAAAAGGCTATGCTCGGAGTTTCCCTGCAGGATCAAATCAGGAATGAGGAGATTCGCAGGCGATCCAAAGTTACCGACATAGCCAGAAGGATTGCAGAGCTGCAGTGGCAATGGGCAGGGCACATAGCTCGCATAACGATGGCCGTTAAGGGCAGAAAAGTTCTCGAGTGGTGGTCACGTACTGGAAGACGCAGCGTAGGCAGGCCCACAGCAAGATGGTCCGACGACCTGGTCAAAGTCGCCGGTAAACGCTGGATGAGGGAGGCAGGGGACCGAGCGACGTGGAAAACCTTGGGCAGCCTATGTCGAGCAGTGGTCGTCTACTGGCTATGGATGATGGATGATGATGACTATAATTATAACCTTTTTCTGTTTAAAATATGAGAAAACGAATCTTTATTTTCTTTTTGTATTTGTACGTAACATGGGTGACGAGTTGTATTATATATGCTACCTTAGGTGTATAAATTACAAGATATTTTTTTTTGAGGAATGTTTTAATTTAGGAGTTAATACAGATAAACTATGGCGGTTATTTTCTCTATGATTTAATGAATTTACGGGACTCTTACCACGATTTTCGATTTTTTTTCGCACGGCCGATAATTCGATGCTGTTACAAGCACCATGATCGCGGACTGTCCGAAAATGTGCGAAAATCGTGGTAAGAATCCCGTAATTCATTAAATCATAACTAACTTAAAAACTAGTAATATTTTTGAAAATTACAAATTTAGTAAGTTTTCTTAAACAGCAAACAAGTCGGCTTGTAAACACTTTAAGTATTCGATCAAATATTTGTTCTGAATCGCTATTTCGTAATAACAGTCACTTAAACAGCAAAGTAATAAAGCTTTATAAGCGTATACAAACACTTCACAATGAGTTCCAATATTCAGTCTACTTATTTAAATACCTCTTTTGCTCCAAAGAGTATAGGAGTATGTAGTTTGCGATACGTGTCCATCAAAGTAGAGATACTTTCTATAGAAGAAAAGGGTACGCATTGTCAATACCAGAACTTACCGTTTATTATTCATTTGTCTATAACTCACCAAGTTTATAGGTGGTGATAAATCAATATTTCTGACACTCACTCAACATTATCTAGCCCAAATTAAGTTTCTTAAAGATCTTGTGTTATGGATACTAGATAACTGTTATACTTAAGATAATATATACACATACATATTGAATAAATACATATTTTTTATTAGAATAAACTTAAATAAACATAGAAACATCCAAGACTTGACGACTAATATCTGTGTTCATCACACAAATATCCGCCGCCGCCAGGATTCGAACCCAGGACCTCTGGCATAGAAGGCAATGTATGTTACCGCCACACCAGCCGGTCGTGTGATTATTTAATAGCTGTAAAGTAACCTACTATAAATTCTATTCAAAAAAACTAGGTTTGCCAAGACAGGCAAATCTTTAAGTTAATTTAACTTGCTTGACGTCGATATTCTTTTAAAGTTCAACCAGTATCAATTTCTTTTGGTGCCACAGATAAATTTTCAAGTAAACTCTTTAGTAGTTAATTCAGCGTTAAAGCATCTTAATTGTTTCCAATGTTAATTCCCCACAACCGACCTCTTTTCTCAATTTGCATCAACTTGTGTTGCCAAACAAAACAAATTTAATTTCAATGGATTGGAACTCTGAATTAGGTTAGTCTACACTTCGTTATCTTGATAACCCAAGTTTAAATTAAATCCAGGAGAAATGCAGTGATCTGTAGATTCTGGAAGCGGTTTGAGACGTCTTAAAGTAAATTTAAGTTTTGAAAGTAATATTTTAACGACTTGGGAATTTATTGGTTTTGTATATAAAGTTTTTGTATGTTTTACGGTGGTTGTTTATTTGTTTGTGTTACTTTAACTTTGTTTATTTTGTTTGTTTTGTACTGGGTTTATGAAGATTATATCACAAACTTTCAAACATTTCAAGTAAGAAAAAGATTGGTTAAAGTCGTCAATTAAAATTGGTTAATTGACGACCGGCTGGTGTAGCGGTAACATACATTGCCTTCTATGCCAGAGGTCCTGGGTTCGAATCCCGGCGGCGGCGGATATTTGTGTGATGAACACAGATATTAGTCATCATGTCATGGATGTTTATATGTTTATTTAAGTTTATTCTAATAAAAAATATGTATTTATTCAATATGTATGTGTATATATTTCTTAAGTATATCAGTTATCTAGTATCCATAACACAAGTTCTTTAAGAAACTTAATTTGGGCTAGATAATGTTGTGTGGGTGTCAGAAATATTTATTATCATTATTTATTAAAAGACGACGCATAATTTCGGTACCCACCTGCAATAGCCATGTAATATATGCCAAAGGATAGGTCTAAGTAACTTGAATCAAAGTTATTATGGCGCCAAGTTCCGATCTCTAGTCCGTTAAGAGCTATTAGGTCCTAAATATCGGACTATAATTTTGGTATCCACCTCCGACAGCCATGTAAGATACGCCGTTAGATAGTTCATAGTAACATGAATCAAAGTTACTATGGCGCTAAGTTCCGATCGTTAGTCCGTTCAGAGCTATGAGGTCCTAAATGTTGAACTATAATTTTAGTATCCACTTCCAATAGCCATGTAAGATACGCCGTTAGATAGGTCATCATAGTAACTTGAATCAAAGTTACTATGGCGCTAAGTTCCGATCGTTAGTCCGTTCAGAGCTATAAGGTCCTAAAAGTCGAACTATAATTTTAGTATCTACCTCCAATAGCCATGAAGGATACGCCATTGGATAGGTCTTAGTAACCTGAATCAAAGTTACTATTTTGCCAAGTTCGATCATTAGTCCGTTCAGAGTAAAAATAGCAGACGGGTCACCTATAGCATAGATAGTAAGCGACACCGCCGCTCTGATTATCTGTTGCACACGTGAATTAAGGTTTTTTTAATATTGACTTCGGAGATTTTGATTACTTTTATTAGGTTGGTTATCAGCTTGCACTCAGCATCAAGACAGGCGCTATACCAATACCTTTTCTAGAAGATGAACTCTTTTCACATGTCTATATCCAACTCTCATACAAAATTAAGTTGACCTTATCATTAAAAAGCATCAGGCAACCTTTGATTCAAACACCTGATCCATCCTCAATTCACGAATACCCGTTTAGTATTTTTTGAGTTCTAAGCGTTCAGAGAAACAGACAAAACAAGATTTTATTTTATAATATGAAGTAAAGTTATTAATCGCAAGTAAAAGCACAGACGCAGCGAGTTATTTACCACTTCCATTCATATCTGAAATGTTGATCCCTCGGATTTAACGAATAAACTGTTATTTAAACGTTAAGCGAAAACTACGTTGTGAAATTGACAATGTGTAGGTATGTTATAGTTTAAGGCGAGGATGCAGCACTTTTACACTTTTCTGAACGATTATACAGGGTTGATTTGTAGTCACTAGCCTAATGTAAATATTAGTTTCTTTGATACGATATAAACCTACCTGCATATTTATTTTAGTATAGCTCAGTACAAAAAATAAAATAAAGATATGGCATCACAAACTTTTATGCAAATAGTCGCTGTTGATGAACAAAGCTACTACGACGCGGCATTTCTTTGATAATACTACGACGTAGTACTACAAGATGCTATGTAGAAGCGCGTAGTTGTCTTTATTTTAATGGTTATATTAATTTAGAGTGACCATGGATTGCTTAATATGTTAGCGGATATATTTATTTCCTTAAAAAAATTGCAAATGATACTTAATGTGTAAACAAATTTAGCCGGTGACTACAATCAACCCTGTATACCCAGTATGTGTATGAAAAAAATAGTAACAAAAATTTAACATATCACACCTTCGGTAAGACAAGGGCACAATTGCACTTTTCATAATTTTACAGGAGAGTCATTTTAAGTTATTTTTTGCAATCAATGTCAAATTTCTCACTGTATATATTAATTTTCACTCATTTGACTTCTACAGTAACATGCAATGATTATTAAGAAATAGAATTATGTCATCTGAGTAGTTTAAAAACTTTACATTTATTTTATTTAAATTATTTTGAATCTTTCTCTCCATACATATTTCAAATTAAGGGCATAAGTATATCAAAAGAGGTTTTGTCCTTCCAGGAATGAAAAGATTAAGACGCGTATTTACCTTAATGACTTTGGCACTCCAGAAGACTATTAAATCAGTCGGGTTCCACGGGCGCAACTGACCAATGCGTACTTGTCGCGCCAGAATTATCAAAAAATCTAATAATGCGACAAGGGCATTTACGTTATCTAGAGTAAATGTAATAAATTAATGGGTGTCTTTGTCTGTCCAGCGAAGGTACTACTATTTATATACCTTTTGGCATATTTAACTCATTTTCACAAAATTTGGAAGTTATGCCCTTGTCTTACCGAAGGTTCGATATTATAAACAACCGATGTGTAAAGATAAAAGCATGATATATGAAAAAAAGAAACACAAACATAACATAAACAGTGAAAACGGATATTGCTACGAAATGCCCTAGTGGATAAATATAAAATTCGATAGATTGGTTGAATTTGACGACCGGCTGGTGTAGGGGTTACGTACATTGCCTTCTATGACAGAGGTCCTGGGTTCGAATCCCGGCGGCGGCGGCTATTTTTGTGAGGAACACAGACATTAGTCGTCAAGTCATGGCAATATGTATTTATTCAATATGTATGTTTATATATTTCTTAAGTATATCAGTTAACTAGTATCCATAACACAAGTTCTTTAAAAAATTTAATTTGGGCTTGATAATGTTGTGTGAGTGTCAGAAAGAAAAAAAAGAAAAAAAACGTATTTGCGCGGGAAATATGGCGCGTTTGACTATCACACCGCGCCACAAAGGCCCTTAAGGGGCATAATTCTAATTCAATAATTGGTTTTGAAATAAGTTCTAGGGTGTTAAAATAAATGAACAAGTTTTTCGAATAAAAAAAGTGCGTTTTGTGTTTGTATTTCGAATAAGGCACTGAAATGTATTTTTTTTTACTCAACACTAAAGCCATTTGCTCATCTTTTTCACGTTATATCCCTGTTAGTAGTGCTCCTAATTTTGTTACCACAATAGACGGCTTATAGTTAAATAATAATTAATACCGGTTAGTAGGGTTCCTGTATCCTTTAAAAGGTAGGCAGAACAACAGAGGCTATAAAACCATCTGATGTTACGTTCGACAAAATTTGAGGTATTCTAATGATGGAGAGAGACTATTGCAGTGACAGGGGGTCAGCCTATCGCCCACAAAAACGCCAATAAAACCTCTGTCCCTTTAGTGACTTTTACATTATGCCCGGTAAGAGAATCAGCTGGCAGATTCTATGTTTTTCTTTCGCTCCCAATCCAGCATGGAAGATTTTTTTTTATCAATTTAAGACCATTCCTACGTAAGATCCTACCACGACCTAGATAAGCGCATGTTTAAGGCGACTAATCCAAGGCCTCTTTACGGTTCCTATCGATAACCCTTCATATAAAATCAGTCGCCAAAATCACCGCCAAATATCAATATTTGAAAAACCAGTTCCTTAAACCGTTTGCTGTTATTTTCACTTACTTTCAGTTAATATTGAGGTCAAGCTCGGATTTACCCAATTGAAAAAAAAAAACAATTAAACCAACCAGTTAACCACCAATGAACAAAAAACATTTGATTATAAAACATTTTAAATAGATCACTTTTTAAATTTAAGTTTCGGTGCTTATAATAACTCGTGATAACCTAACAAAAGTTTAAATTACTTGGGCTTTTAAATGAGAAAAACAAAAAGGTATTTGCAAAATACAATTTAACTTAAATATCTATGTTTCCATATACATTTATGTTACCATGATAAAAGTCTTTATTTTGAAACAACGTTACACTGACCACGGAACCCAATACGGCGGAATTCATCTATACAAGTAATCAATTTTCTTTGACATTAGCTGTCACTGTCAAGCTGACTATAATTGACAAGGGATTCTCCATTAAAACTCATGGCAAAATGGATACAAACATATTATCATTCGACAGAGTAGTTAATAACCTATGTCGAATCGAAATGTTTTGTAGACTTTTTTTATAATAAGTAAAATATATTACAAATAAAAAATTGCAGACGCTGGAGCATCGTCGTAAGATTGCTTGTTTGACAGCATTTTATCGGCTTCATTTTGGTGAGCGTGCGAGTGCTCTTTTTGACCAAATTGAACCCACTCCTTTTTATCACCGGACTACCAGATGCAGACAGAACTTCCATCCCTATATAGTGAATTTACCAAGAAGTCGAACAAAACGCTTCGATAGTTCCTTTTTGTTACGGATTGCCAAGGTGTGTAACGATCTGCCTGCGTCTGATTTCCCTGACCACTACAGTTTTGGTACTTTTAATTGTCGAGTGAATAGGTTTCTTGCGAATAAACGTGTAACACCATAGTATTCATGCGCTCTTTCCATCAGGTGGCATGGAAGACAAAGGTCTTAATTTATAGTAATCAACGAATGCAGAGCATTAGAAAAACCGACTTTACTAACCGTTTTAAATCCTAGTCAAGGCTTTGGCTGAAGTATTAGGTCATCAACATACAATTCACCATATTGATACAATTTTGTCGAAAGTTTCAAAGGTTTCAAAAAGTACTTATACGAGACTACTTCTGAAGTATCCTCTTTCAAAATCGATTCATAAATTGTCCATTAAATCGTACACAAAAAAAGTTCCCTTTGGAAGTCGGTTAAATTATCATTATTATATCCTGCAAAGTCAAGATTTTAGTGTTCGCACAATCTCCTTGGTTACTCGTGACTATTTTATATTTCATATAATGAATGCTGAAACAAAGAATGTTCTTATATTTTATCCATTCAATAGGTTTTTTCCATTATTCTTACTCAAAATTTAACAATTATTAGTCCCATATATTTTCTACACTGGCAACTAAGTACGACACAGCTAGAATTTAATCTCAAAACCTCCGAATCTATTGCCGCCACAATGCGGCCGTTTTAGAAAACTTTTAGGATTGCGGTCCCTTTCCGAGCAAGCTCAATTCCTTGTACAAACGTAGTTAGCCAGAAGTATCACAAAATGCGGGTAACTATTTGCGTACCCGAACAAATCTGAGGTAACGAGCTCATTTTAATTCAAATTCTTTCGATTTCCTCCTTCAATTGTTTGTTTTCGAGGGTAGTTGGGAATCTATTGACACGGAAAATTGGGTTAGGAAAACATGTGGTGTAGGTAGATTGGATAAATAGTCCGTCCGTAAGAGCGGGAAGTAATTCGCTTGAGATTTTTCACTTTTTTTATACTAGTGGTATACTTAAGTAGTTTGTCTTTATCAATATATAATATAAAACTTTTCCGTTACTGAGTGACTGACAGACAATGTACCGTCATAACTAGTGGGCGAAGAGAGCTGATGTTATGGAGGAATAAGGAAGGAATTCCCGAAATTCCCACGGGAAATGTAAATATAGGACTTTTTAGTTTGTATGAAATGATGTGATAATCTTATTTGGGTGGATAGATGTGATATTTAGTAATAAGGTACATATTTGGTATCTGGTTTTATTATGGACGGAGTTTCTGAAATTCATACGAAATTGCGGGAAAAAGCTCATATTTTATAAGTCGGCAAAAAATGGTCAACTACCGAACATTCATTTTAGTAAATTAATCTGAATGAAAAATGTAAATAAGTAACTTCGAGTATTTATTTTATTATCTGATGTTGTACCTTGACTGGTAGAGAATGCCTTATGTTCCCTGAACAATAAAATGTTTGCAAAGCTCACTGCAGGACCCTGACTCTCCTAAATCAGTGACGACAAAGTTTTAGACCATAACCACCAACCTGGCGCCGTGTTGTTTGGTGAATTCCAGAATATTTAGAGGACCGAAATGGCTTCTGACAAACGCTAATGTCTATTTATCGTATACAAGTATACAGCACCCAAGACCGACTACTCCTCGTGCTCTCCGAAGCACAGAAGTCCTCGTGAGAATTAATAATCGCCGGTCCGCCATCTAACTGCGGCCAAAATTGCTTAAACTGCTATATCGTAGCTAACATTCATAAGAGCCACAGCACTACGAAGTCTTATGTTAAATAAAGTGCTAAAATAGTATGTGAGTAATATTTTATAACAAAAATGTAGTCGCAAAAGACACTCTAGCAGAATATGTACATCGTAATACATACTTACGTAAACATATTCTCTGGAATATTAAAGTGTACACTTAAGTTTCGAAAGTCACCTTAGACAAGTTACTTTTATTATCAGAGCAATTGATATCAATTGAGAGCAATCCGTAAAATGTTTTAACGAAATGAAATCCATCAAAATACATTGATAAAACGATATTAATAATTCTCGGAATAAACTTTCCGACCCGATAACGTTTAATAAATTGTTTGATTTCATACGCATTGAGTTTGGCCTAAGGGGACGTGGCAAAACGATTCGACAATTAACATAAGTACTAAACGATTTATTTGTTCAATATATTGAATTTTTTCTTCATATCTTTATTAAATTACTGTCTATTATAAAATTAAATCTTTTTTTGCGTCTGTTTGTCTGATTGGGAGAAACTCAACCTAATCTTTAAAGTTGCATACGAATTTAATTTTACTAATTGACGAAGTAATTCATGTAAAAGGTTTTGGAATATAATTCATTATGAATTTGTGAGAATTGACAAAATCAAGATTTCCGAACCTGTCAAAATTGTGATAAATAATAAATAAATAAATAAAATCCCCAGACAATCACACCAACTACATGGCCCTAAAGTAAGCATAGCTTGTGTTTTGGGATACCATGTAGCGAACTAGGGGGGAACCTAGAATATAAATACATAAATAGATAAACACCCAGACACGGAACATTTTTTTTTTTCTTGTTCCGTGCGGGAATCGAACCCGCAACCACTGGCGTCTGAGGCAGACAGGTTTCCCCCATCGCCAAAGTGGTCGTCAAAGTGTGATTGAATCTGAATTCTACGCCCTCGATATTAAGTTAAAAATTGGTTGGGGAAATTTCACAGATTTGTAACGCTTGATCTGCTGCCACCTATCTAAAAAAAACTTTGTGAGTAGCAGTCGCAAAAAATGCTCATCTACAAAGACTTCACACTGGGGCCCATTATTTTTTTTTAAATAGTAAGGACAGGGCGTTTTTCTTCCATGCCACCTAAGACTAAGACTAAGGTCGATCCACGAGAAACCTATTCACTCAACACTCAAAAGTACCAGGACTGTAGCGGTCAGGAAAAACAGACGCAGGCAGATCGTTCCACACCTTAGCAATCCGTACCAAAAAGAAACTTTCGAATCGTTTTGTTCGAAAGTGAAAATATTCTTTATTTCGAAAGTATTTAAATATACTTGAAATAAGTCAAACATTTAAAAATTTTACTGAATCTACCACCACTTCGGAAAGTCGATCTGCTGAGAAGAAGAGGCAAGAAACTCAACAGCAATCATCTTTTAAAAATAAGAAAAAAATACACAATAACAATTTACAGTCAGGGAATCACATCTTCTTGCATCCGGATATCCTATAGTAAACCTTTTCACATTAAACTTATCCTTAAATCTATCTAAAGGGTTAATCTTAAACTTCGTGTTCTTGGTAAATCTACTATATAATATGAAGTTCTGTCTGCGTCTGGTAGTCCGGTGGTAAAAAGGAATGGGTTCAATTTGGTCAAAAAGAGTATTTGCACACTCAACAGTATGTAACCGATAAAATACTGTCAAACAAGCAACCTTACGACGATGCTGTAGCGTCTGTAAATTTTTATTTGATAGATCTTTGTTATTAATAAGTTTTCAGGCCCTTAGGTCGTCAGAATCTAGCGCTTCGAGCTGGTATTTGACAAAACTATCTCAAAGGACGACAATACTCCATGCACGACCTCACTTGGGCTGTGTATAGGTTGAGAAGCTGATTTTTTAGAAGACATTTGAGCCATAGACTCAATTTGTTGTCATAAGTTTAATTTGAACGTTACAGTGACGTCCAGAAGCCCGGTGATGGGGACAGATATATTTTGGAAAATGGGCGTAACGGTAATTGTGCTCTTTTTAACGGAGAATAGACATGCCTGTGTTTTGGACACGTTGAATTTGACCAGGTTAGACTTGCCTCAATCAGACACATTCCGCAAGGTATCCATTAATGCCCGGAGGTTTCAGCGCTATGCTATGCTATGAATATTATATTAATGTTAGTGTCTTTACTTCATTACTTGCAAAATTACATTATTTTGTCTTTTAAATAAATCTACTACCGCTTTAAAATTACGTGTTGAGAAATGACAAGCAACTCAAAATCAAATATCAAAACAATTAACATCCAAGCGCCTTTACAATTTATGTATACATATATGGTCTTTTTTGTGAAGATCAAAATATTTTAGGAGAAGGTTAAGAATGATGTGTGGATTGAACTTATGAAAAAAAAATTTATTACGTTGATATTTTATAATTCTCATAAGTTAACAACATTTTAGTTAAATCTGTTATTTGCGAATAAATAGCAAGAAATAAAAGCCTTTCCAACTATTTCTATTAGGAAATACGTAAAGCCTCGATTTTATTTCTTGCTATGTAGTCGTAAATAACAGATTAAACTAAAATTTGGTCACTTAAAAGAATTGCGAATTTTCAATTAAAAAAAATATAGTTACCTACCTATATATATATTGTTTTTTCATAAATTGAATCCACACATTATTCTTAGCCTTCTCTTAAAATGTTTTCATCTTCAAAAAATGACCCTGTGTACAGATATTTTATTTCGCGATTCACACATAATATCTCGTTTACAATCTTATATTTAAATTCTATTAAAAAGTGTAAATATTGAATTAACTACAATTTTATAAAGTCTTCCATAACAAAACATCAAACAACGTACAAAAATGTAAAGAAAAATAAACGTCTCAATAGAAAACGCCTATACTGAGTAGTATGTTGGCAAAACATATTAAGTAGCACTCACAAAGGCTTTATAGTATCTCTGTGAAGGCCTCTTCGAGAGCTAACAAAAGAAAGGGCCCATCGATGCCATACAGTGCCTTGCAAAAAATGGCTCTGTTGTTATGAGACTATTGAAGCTTTAAGCATGTTATAGTGAAATGGTTTTATGTTTAGTAAAATTGAATTTAATTCTATAGTGAAATTAAGTTGAATTCGGTCAAAATGTATTGTTTTGAATATATAGGGTTGTTTTTTAGTCACCGGCCAACTTTTTTTACACAATAAGTATTTATTTATTTATTTATCTTTATTAGGGAAAAAACAGAACAATTATAACTATTATTAGCTTATTAAAAGTAATACAGTATCCAATCAAGTTTCCAATATTAGTTAAACATAATAAGAAAATTAAAATAAAGTTGCTATGAAATCTTATACTAAACAATAAAAGTATAATTAAAACGTAAAGAAACTATATAAGAAAAGTATGTATATAAATTTAAAAGTTAATACAACAATTTAAACGTTAAGGCATAGTAATACATATTTGTTTTACAAGTGCTTTTCTATAATTCAAAATATTGAAGTTGAATATATCTATGTCGGGGAAAAAAGCATTCCATTTGTTGCATGATCTACGAATAAAAGTTTTTGATCCATAATTAGTTCGAGCTGTTGTTTTAAGTTGGTATCATTTATAGTAATATTGTTGTCTGTAAGAAATCGCTCGTCAGCGATAAGACCGACTAGTAGTACTTACACAACACACTGTTTTTTTTTCTCATTTACTATCTGTTCTGTATACTGAAGTGTAAAAAAATAAATATAGTAACGGTTTTTGCAAAACAAGGTATTTATTTTTTTACAAGGATATTCGTTTAAACATTAAAAAAAGCATGGTCAATCTAATTATGAATGAATACCATTAAAATAAAGACTACTCCGTGCTTTACAAATCATCTTGAAGTAATGATGGCGCATTTTCATTAGTCGATAAATCGGTTGTTAGCCCGCATGTATTATAATAATCAAGATATATAAAACTGTTCCGTTACTGACTGAGTGACTGACAGACAACGTACAGCCGTAACTATGGGGCGTAGAGAGCTGAAATTTGGAACATATATTATTTAGGGTATGTAGAGGTGCACTAAGGAAGGAATTCCCGAAATAGAGGACTTTTTAGTTTGTATGAAAAATATTATTCCTTGAGTGCACCGATGTGAAACTTGGTGTAAAGATTTTTCAATGTGTGTTTGGTTGTGTTATGAAAGGAATTTCCGAAATTCCCACGGGAACAGGAAATATATGATGTTTTAATTAGTATGAAAAAATCCCATTCCTTGAGTGCACGGATGTGATACTTGATATATAGGTTCCTCAATAAGTGTCTGTTTGTATTATGGAAGGAATTCCCGAAATTCCCACGGGAAGGGTCTGGATTTTTTAGTTTGTATGAAAAATTTTATTCCTTGAGTGTACGGATGTGATAGTTAGGTACTTGGCATGAAGGTTTTTCAAAGAGGCTCTGGTTAGGCTATGAAAAAAATTCCCAAAATTCCCACGGGACGGGAAATATATTATGATTTTTGGTTTGTATGAAAAAAACTTATTCCTTGAGTGCATGGGTGTGATACTTGGTATAAAGGTTCTTTCAGTGGGTGTCTGGTTGTATAGTTTCTGACATTTCCACGAGAAGGGTAGCTAAGCGCATACGAAGTTGCGGGATAAAGCTAGTACTAAAATAAATATGCAGGTAAGTTTATATCTTAACAAAGAAAATGACATTTAAAGGATCCCTGTATAACTGGCCCATTTGAGGTAGCGAGGTACACTCAGCAGCTTATAATATTTTCGATTCCACTTAAGAAATTAACAGTTTAGGTCTACGCTGAACTTAAAGCTGAGAAAAAAAATCTGACTCGTGGCTTTGTACACGAGCCATATTAATGTACTATGCAGTAAAAATACTGCTGTCCATGCCAAAAAAATGCCTACTATATTTTTTTTAACTGTAACTGTCAAACTGACAGTTTGTTATTTATTTATTCATTGGAATAACGACCTTATTTGAATAACCAACAGAGTGGTGCCATCCTGTCAATATTGACATTTGCTGACATATTTCAAAAAATATGATCTTATGTTCCGATTTTTATGGTTATTTTTCAACTTGAAATCATTTATTTTACAGCATTTAATCATGAAGAGGTAAGTATATCTTATATTTTACAGTTTCTAGGTTCGCGACCTACAATTCAGTGACCATGTGCCTCGCGGTACACGTATGTCCCAAAATGTATGAAAATAAAATCTTCTCCTTTGCTGGTTACAAAAAACAGCTCTGTATAACTCTTTGTTTAAAAATATCGAATGGTATCGATCGAAGTACTGTTTATTCCAATGCCATTTAATTGTATTTAGATCGCAAAATCCACAATATAAAAATTTAAACACCTATTAAGATAGTGCTTTGAAAGACACATCTAGAGCAAAAATAAAAATAACCTCAGCAAACTAACGAAAGAACGGGTGCATCGATGCCATACAGTGCCTAGCAAAAAGTGCCTCTGCTTATATGATTTATCGCGAAGAAAACTGTTGGAGCTTTGAGAATGTTAGTAAATCGATCTTATATCTAGCGAAGTTAATATAAACTGTCAAGTAAAATGAAGTTTAATGTGGTAAAAATGTAGGTCGAATTTTGAAATTATATTTGTGTTCGAAAACTTGTGCCCTAGGTAATAGAAATATTTGTATGAAGAATTTCGTACAGCATCAAAAATACGCATTACATCCTAGATGAAGAATCTAGTCTGTACTGTATCTCTTTTTACCTTTAATAACTCAAAGGAAGCTTTTATAATAAAATCAAAAATATACGAAAGAAAACTGTATGAAATTGCTAGTAAAAAAGTTTACATTACGTTTACACCGTATTTATTTATTACAAGCATCTGTAAAAGTAAAATAACCTCAAAAAATATACAACATAGACTTTCTAATCTTTTGTGCGCCTAGAACACTTCTCATCATAAACCTCATTTTCTCCAATATGCATAACTATTCGCATATAACCCAGCACTGCCTGTCCTTGTATTATTTTCCACAGCGTTTGAAAGGAATGCAGAGGCATTAAGGGTGTGGTATGTAGGGTTAATAGTGAGAAGGATTTTCCAGTGAATTCTAATGGATTTCAAATTAATTATTTTATAATGAAAAGTCACGCTACGGTGTTTAATAACCACACTAATGTGACTTTTGTCGTGTAAATGGCAAGGATTATAATTAGGTGTGAGTGAAATTTTATATTTGAGGACATGTTTTTAAACTAGCATAGAATTCGTCTGCTCGTTCAAAGCATTTTAGTTCGTAGACACTACCGATTTTGTTATCTTTATTTATTTGGAGGCTTTTGTTTCGGGCGGTGGCAATTTACATCCCACCAAGTTATTAACCAGAATAGAGGTCAAAAATAATTAATGAATGCTTTGCCCGGCTAAGAGTTAAATGCGACATAATCTTAGGGAGAAGAATAACTGAAAACGCTTCAGTTACTTCAAGCTGGAAAATCCTATTATCTATTCTCTATTGAAAAAAAGTTCTCTTGTTATTTAAGCTCTTTGTAAATTTATACCTTACATATATTTGTCGATGTCTAGCTACAGCTTTATAGTTTATGTTGTAAATAACAAAATATAGATAGGCACAGTAACGCCATGTTCGGTAATTATATGAACTAATTGTTACAAATTGTTCTTTCTTCTCTTTGGTCAATAAATAGTTCAGTCGTTGTCTGATCTCTAGGAAACAAGTTGTTTTATTTTTCTCACAGGTTATGGGCCCAGGTCCATATATCTGTTAGAGAGTCTGTTAGTATTGTTAGAATAATCAGTGAGTGTGATTAACAATAGACTAATTGACTTTTGTCAGACTTGTGTGTAAAACAGTGAAAATCAGTAACGCAGCACGTGGCTATCATGGCGTCCAGTACAAACTATTTGGTAAGCGTACCAAAGTTGAAAGGGCGTGAGAACTATAGTGAATGGTGTTTCGCCGCGGAGAATTTCCTGGTGTTAGAAGGAATGGTTGGGTGCATAAAACCTGAGCCCGATCATCCGCCAGTGGCTGCAGATGATGCGAAAACCAAAGCCAAGCTGATTTTAACGATTGACCCGGCTCTTTATGTTCATATTAGAAGCGTCAGAACATCGAAAGAATTGTGGAATAAATTGAGGATGTTGTTCGATGACTCAGGATTTACTAGAAAAATAAATCTCCTGCGAAATCTAATATCTATTCGATTAGAAAATTGCACTTCGATGACGTCATATGTAACACAAATTGTTGAAGCTGGTCAAAAATTACAAGGAACGGGATTTGGGATAACCGACGAGTGGATTGGATCTATCATGTTGGCTGGTCTAACTGAAAAATATATGCCCATGATAATGGCCATCGAAAATTCCGGCGTGGTTATCACAACCGACGCCATTAAAGGGAAGTTGATAGACATGGATCCGGAAATGAACGATGTCAATAATGCGTTTGCATGTTTCCGGAAGAATCAACATTCAACATTCAGAACGAATGGAAAGAGTACACAGTCCATGATCAAGAAAGATGGCGGGAAGTCACAAACGTCATCTGTCAAAGGAAAACCAAATGTCAAATGCTACAATTGTAAACAACAAGGGCACTATAAAAATCAATGCAATTTTAAAGATAAATCATCTAACAATTCCGAAAATGGATTATCAAAAACAAGTAATGCGTTTAGTGCCGTGTTTTTTAACAGAATATTCGACAAAAGTGATTGGTATGTCGACTCTGGCGCAAGTTCACATTTAACTAGCAACAGAGATTGGATGATCGACGTGAATTACTCTGGATTCGCGAAAGAGATTATGGTTGCAGATCAAAATAAGATCCCAGTGATATGTTGCGGCAACATAAAGATAACAACAACAACAGAAGATAATGATTATGACATAACTGTTGAAAATGTGTTATGCGTTCCAAAGTTATCTACTAACTTATTGTCAGTAAGCCAGCTTATAAGGCAGGGCAACAAGGTGCATTTTACAAGCACAGGATGCGAGATATTTAATAAGCAGGACATTCAAGTAGCTACTGCTTCACTTATTAATGGAGTTTATAAACTAAACACCTCATCTTGTGTAGTAGCAGCAGTGGCAGAGTCTGCAGAAGTTTGGCATCGTAGATTGGGACACGCTAACAGTTTTAATATGAATAAAATGCAGGATGCTGTAGAAGGAGTCATATTCACAGAAAAGGCCAACATTGACAAGTCAAACTGTATAGTGTGCTGCGAAGGTAAACAAAGTAGGTTACCTTTTGCTCATGAAGGGAAGAGGAGTACTAAACTACTGGAGGTAGTACACAGTGACATATGTGGCCCGATGGAGAATATATCACTAGGTGGATCTAGATATTTTCTTATTTTTGTGGATGACTACAGCCGCATGACATATGTCTATTTTTTTAAAAATAAATCTGAGGCTTTAAAGTACTTTCAGGAATATAAAGCTATAGTTGAGAATTCAACATCCAATAGGATAAAAATTCTTAGAAGCGATAATGGTAGAGAGTTCTGTAATAGAGATTTTGATGATTATTTAAAGATAATGGGTATAATTCATCAAAAGACAAATCCTTATACCCCTGAGCAAAACGGGCTTTGTGAGCGAATGAATAGAACGCTTATTGAGAAAGCCAGGTGTCTTTTGTTCGATGCGGGACTTGGTAAGGAGTTTTGGGCAGAAGCCATTAACACTGCTGTTTATTTACAGAATAGAATTGTGAAAAGTGCATTGAATTACCATACACCATTTGAATTATGGACAGGGAGCAAGCCAAACCTCAGCCATATAAAAAATTTTGGTAGCACTGTTATGAAGCACATACCGAAGGAAAAAAGACATAAATGGGACAAGAAATCTGAACAATGCATACTGGTTGGCTACCCTGAGGATATCAAAGGATATAGGCTGTATAACCCTACAAAAAGGGCTATTGTAACAAGTCGAGATGTCATCATTATAAAAGAAAAGTTACCTCGTCAAGAAAGTCTGATTGAGGCACAAGAGATAGGTGACAAACCAGCAGAGAATATACAACATTTATCTTCAGTGGGAGAGCTCTCAGACCAGAGTAAGGAGGATTCTTTCATTTCTGTAGATAGTACAAATGAGATGGATGAAACCTATGTTCCAGATGTAGAGTTGTCTGCAGAAGAGTTGGGATCAGATACCATGAAAAGGATATTACCACAACGGCAGAGGCGAATACCAGATAGGTATGGATTAATGTGCACAGAAGAGTGTAATAAATATCTCAGTGATGAACTGGCATATGAAGAAGCACTTCAAGGACCCGAAAAGGAGCATTGGGAAGTGGCAGTTCAAGAAGAGCTGAACAGCTTTAAAGATAACAATGCTTGGGATGTTGTTGATATACCTGCAAGTGGTAACATTGTTAAATGTAAATGGGTTCTTAAGAAGAAGTATGACGGTGAAAATAATGTCCGTTATCGAGCCAGGCTTGTGGCTAAAGGCTGTTCTCAAAAATATGGATTAGACTATAGTGAAACTTTTTCTCCAGTAGTGCGACATACAACACTTAGGTTGCTGTTTGCATTGTCAGTGCAGTTGAATCTTAATGTGACAAATCTTGATGTGAAAACAGCTTTTCTTAATGGTGAACTGTCTGAGACTATATATATGCAAAAGCCTTTAGGTTATGACTGTCCAAACAATAAAGTTTTAAAGTTAAATAAGGCTATATATGGTCTGAAACAAGCATCACGAGCATGGCATAAGAAAGTAGATGGTTGTATGTTAGCCAATGATTATATTAAATCTAAAATAGAACCATGTGTATATATAAAAATTTATTGGTAGTAGTAAAACTATTGTGACATTATATGTCGACGATTTTTTTGTTTTTTCGAATGACAAAACTGAAACTGATTATCTTAAGAGTGCTTTAAGTAAGTGTTTTGTATTAAAAGACTTAGGAATCGTAAAGGAATGTCTTGGCATGTCAGTTGTGTTTGATAAACAAAATTGCACTGTTACTTTGAGTCAAGAAAAATATATTGATAAATTATTGTCCAAGTTTAACATGATTGATAGTAAAACTGTAAATACTCCAATGGAGGTAAATTTAAAATGTAAAAAAGAGAATAATTGTGATAATGATAATCCCTATCAGCAGCTTATTGGGAGTTTAATGTATTTAGTTGTGCTTACACGACCCGATATAGCTTATGCAGTATCATATTTAAGTCAATTCAATAATTGTAATACTGAACAGCAATGGGTTTACGCTAAAAGGGTATTAAAATATTTAAAAGGGACTAAAAAGTTAGGTTTGAAATATTGTAAAAATAAAAATCTAAATATTGAAGGATATGTTGATGCAGATTGGTGCAATGATATTAATGATAGGAAATCATATTCGGGATTTTGTTTTACTTTGTCAGGATCAGTTATTTCTTGGAGTTGTAGTAAACAGAAGTGTATTACCCTTTCTAGTACAGAGGCTGAATATGTGGCAATATCTGAGGCCTGCAAAGAGGCAGTATATTTAAGAAACTTACAGTATGAAATAACTAAAAGAATGTATAATATTATATTGTATAATGATAGTATGAGTGCACAGAAATTATTATTGAACCCTGTATTTCATAATAAAACTAAGCATGTAGATGTCAGATACCACTATTGGAGAGAAATAATAAATGAAAACATTGTTAGTATTAAATACTTATGTACATCAGATATGCCTGCTGATTTGTTTACTAAAAGCTTAAGTACTGTAAAGCATCATAAACATTTGAATTCTTTAGGAATTATTGAAGTTTAGATATTTGGCTTTATTTTTGTTTTTCCTTTTGTATTTTGTCAAATGTGCCTATATTTTGGGGAGTGTTGTAAATAACAAAATATAGATAGGCACAGTAACGCCATGTTTGGTAATTATATGAACTAATTGTTACAAATTGTTCTTTCTTCTCTTTGGTCAATAAATAGTTCAGTCGTTGTCTGTTCTCTAGGAAACAAGTTGTTTTATTTTTCTCACAGTTTATTTGGATTGATTTCGGATGCCAGCACCTTCTTAGTGCTTGACAGAGTCACGAGTTTGTCACGAGTTTGTCACCGGCAGAGAAAATGAAGACGAAAAGATGATAACGAAAATAAACATGATGAAGAAGATTTTACAAGAGAAGTGTCATGCTACTAAGATCATAGAAGTAGAAACTGTCATGCACCGAAGATCAATATTAGAAAATCATGAATAAAAGAGAGGAATCACCTCGATTCCGACATATTCATCTTTGTTTTTTTTTATAACTTAAGACACCCTAAATTATCCTGATTAATTCTTGATTTAATTAAAACGTAAGTGGAACAGGAGTAGAGTCACCTTTTGCACTTTTATTAAGTTTTTATTATTTGTAGATCCTCGAATATTTTTCTAAGCGTGCAATAAAGTACAGAAAGAAACAATCAACATTTTCCCTGACCAGTACAGTCCTAGTAATTTGAAGCGTCGAGTGAATAGGTTTCACGTGGATGGACGTGTACCACCTTAGTCTTCATGTTCACTTAACATCAGGTGTCATGGAAGACATACGTCCCATCCATATTTTATCAACAAAAACAATATGCACAATAGACACCACTGAACTGAACATATAAGATTTAACTCCCACAAAATTTATTCTAACTTATTATTCAAACAACACCTTATTCACCAACATAGAAAATACATTTTTCCCTAAAAAATAAACTCCGTAAATATTTATGTCCCTCAGTTACTAATGTCTCCAGGCGGCCTCCCTGATATTCTGCTTAGGAGTCGTAATTCACCTACCACACAAACTGATGACATATTACCTTGAGTACACCTAATTTATGTGACAGTTCAGCATGAAATTCAAAAGGAATGCTGACAAGAATAGTACAAGTCTTTGCTTCTGACATTGGAGTAATGTGGAGTAGGGTTTTTGTGAAAAGCTTAGAAAATATTATAATGTATTGTTGGATTTTTTTTAAGTTGGATAAAGGAAATTTAATGTTAAATTACAAAATTATTTTCTTTGTATGTAACGATTTCATGATTTTTATTTCATCATAAAGTGTCGAAAAAATATAACTTAATAATATTGTCTTAAGTTTTCGCGATTCATATTATTAAATAAAACACTTTCTAAGCGTATTTATCTCGTATAATTACATTTTAAATTTTAACTCGACGTTTCGGTGTTTCGATGATGTTTCGGTCTCTCGTGACCACGGGGTCTGCAAAGACATCGAAACGTCGAGTTAAATTTTAAAATGAAATTATACGCGATAAATCCGGCTAAAAGTGTTATATTTACAAGTTACAAAAAAATATTAGTTAAGAAATTCATTTGTGTAAGATATAAAACAATTAACTATTTAAAACAAGGCTTTAACTCTTTCTCGTAGGAATATCGAAATAAAAACCTTATTCTTATTTGTTATTCCTGGTTTTACAGCTTATTTGTGAGATTTGCGTAATCTGTTTCCGCATATAGGAACAAGAAACTTTGACCAACTTATATCTACATAAACTTTTGTGTTTATATAGCAGGATAACAAGTGGATCAGTTTCGAAATTCAAGGACGTGATAAATTGAGATCATACATAAATAGAAAATTAGATAGACATTTACTGAGTAAACTTAAACGAAACACAGGTACCTACTTACCGAAGACAAACGCACGGCGGCGCTAGCAACCCAGAATAAGTAGGTAGGTATAGACGGCTTTCCGAACAGTCTTCGATCTCTAAAAACTCTTTATTTATTTATTCTGGTAAAAAAATAAGTACCTATGTACTTTTAATACATAATATAATCATAATCGAGAACAGAGTGCTCTCCTTCAATATCTAAAATTTATCACCAGTCACCCTGTATGAATTGGATTTTTAACTCATACGTAAGTAATGATTTACAGTCAGATATATGCTAGATATTTATGCGTTGTACGAATACTTTGATGTCTCTGTCATTCACATCAAAGTGTTTTATGACTGTTTCTTTCCTCTTGTTTGTTTTGTTTACCCATTTTGGTTTTGTATACTTATTTGTTGATAACCGGTTCTTCTGGTAGCATAAAGTAGCGGTTGTGTGATTGGGAGGTTTGATTTTGTGTTTAATTTGTAATATATGTATTATTTTTGTCAATTATATATGTATAAATTTATCTATATATGTTATGATTTATCTCTGTATTATATTATATTAATTACTCTATTAATTTTTATACTTATTATTTAATTTAGCTGAGGACAGCCACCAAATATTAGGACGCAACTGAAAATCAGCACTTTGTTGCCATACGCAATGTTGTTGCACATGCTGAGTTGTGTGCCTTTGTTTCAGCAGTATTTTATGTAAAATTTTACTCTAGGAATTATTTGACAACGTTTAAGCTCTTGTTTATTTTAAGTTTTTTTGATATATGTATTTTTTTACTATACGTTCTTTTTTATTTTTGATACTTTTATTTGTAAATGCTGCTGTCATAATAAACCGATTTTTATTTTCTAAAAATGAAACCTCATAGACTCGCTCAAATAAAATTTCTTATTGAACTCATGCTATGGATACTAAATATACATCACTGAATACATAAATATTGTTTTATTTATTTATTTACTTATAGTTTACAGAACCAACAGCACTTGAGTATTTTATACAATAATATAAAACTTAAGAAACTTTTGTAATTAATATGTATTAGTTATTTAATTTACCAAGATAAAGAAAAAATCAGATACATAACATTATATAGATAAGATAGTACGCAACTAGTGGGTTGTGTTTATGTGTGTGTGTTTGTAAGTGTGTTTTGTTTGTGTAATGAATGACCATTAGTATAACATAAGTTCTCTAATAATTTGTTGTTTAAATTTGAATTTTGACAATTGAAATATGTCTACCAGATGAAATTTTTTATTGTATGTATTTAAGATTCGGCAAATAACTGAATTTTTGGCATAATTGCTGTTGCTAAAAGGTACATGGAAGAGAGAACAGTGCCTTGTGCGTCTTTGAGGTGTTTTTGTTGTAATGTATACATAATTAGCTCCGGACAATTTAATTTATTGTGACAGATGTCATGGAGAAACAACATTTCAAGGAGATTTCTTCTGTCTCTTAAATATGTCAACAATTTATGACTATTGCATTGTGCATCATAACTATTAGCCTTTTACGTTGGGGTACGGTAATTTAAGGTTTTAAAAAAAATTGCCTGTATATTTTCAATTTCATGTATGTAAGTCATGCACTGAGGATTCCACACAACACAACTGTACTCCAAAATACTACGAACATACGCATAGTACATAACTTTTAGGCATTCTTGGTCTTAAAAAGGTCTACTCACACGAAGAACAAATCCAAGGTTTTTGAATGCTTTATAGACAAATAAACAACATTTGGCTCATATCTATGTTCATCAAAAAATTTAACAGGATTTACGAAGATCTGACACAGTAATTAGTCCTATCATTTTCATGTTATCCACAATACACATTTGATTTATGCCCAAAACTAACCCTGCATCTGGGTTTGACATTGATGGGAAATGTCAATGAGGCAAGTAAAGTAGACATCAAAGTAAAGTATACATCAAAAGATGATAAAATTAACTTTTCCTAAACCATTGCCAAAATCCATCTATTTAATTGCAGTGATTACTAAGTTCCCTTGGAATCTTGAATCAATTAAAATCGCATTTTCAAGTACTTTTTAGAAGTCACTTTAAACTAAAGAAATCTCAATTATAATCTTAGATTTATCAATTAAAGATAAAGGAGCCTTTAAAGGTTTATTTTACACTAGCTTTATCCCGCAACTTCGTATGCGCTTAAGGGCCTATACTACCTCAAACACGCTCCGAATCCAAATTTTGATCTCAAATATCTATCAGAGTACTGAACTAATAATTTTAGAAAAAACATATAGCAAAGTAAAGAGTATGAACTAAGAACCATATGTTTTGAAAACACGATTAATGAAAAAAATCTCGATAGAAAAAAATCACATACTTACCTCTAAAATTAACAAAGAAACCTTACTACTTAATTAGTACTTAACCTACACTAATGTAACTTGGTATTTAGTTTCAAGGTATGACAATACGTGTACTATATGATCTGATTTTAAAATATATATATATTTTTTTTATTATAAATCTTAAATCTAAAATAATGTGTTTGGCACGACGGGTGACCTGCGCCCGCTCAAGGATTCAGTTGCGCTCCGGCATTCGTACGAGGAACCTGTGTCGCTTTCACGCTTGCCGCCGCCGCTACAACATCACGTAAATATCGTGTTTTCCATAAATAAATTTGTGGTATGTTTCATTTCAAAATGGGAAATGAAAGAAATAAGATACGGAAAAGGCAGAGTTGGAGAAAACAAAACGCGAGTGAGTAAGATAGCTCCGACGAACGTTGCGGGGTGCTTCACGGCCGGGCGGTGAGGTGGGGGCGAAATTCAGATTCTAGCTGGAGTAGTATGGGCTCTTAACTACCCTTCTCGTGGAAATTTCAGAAACAATACAACCAGACACCCACTGAAAGAACCTTTATACCAAGTATCACACCCATGCACTCAAGGAATAAGTTTTTTTCATACAAACTAAAAATCATATACTTCCCGTGCCCGTGGGAATTTTGGGAATTTTATTCGTAGCACAACCAGTCACTCTTTGAAGAACCTACATGCCAAGTATCACATAAGTACACTCAAGCAATAAGATTTTTCATACAAACTAAAAAGTCCAACCTCTTTCCGTGGGAATTTCGGGAATTCTTTCCATAATACAAACAGACACTTATTGAGGAACCTTTATATCAAGTATCACATCCGTGCACTCAAGGGATGGGATTTTTTCATACAAACTAAAACATCATATATTTCCCGTTCCCGTGGAAATTTCGGGAATTCCTTTCATAACACAACCAGACACATATTGAAATACCTTCACACCAAGTTTCACTTTGGTGCATTTAAGGAATAAGATTATTCATACAAACCAAAAAGTCCTATATTTCCCGTTCCCGTGGGATTTTCGGGAATTCCTTCCTTAGTGCACTCCTACATCTGCTAAATAATGTATGGTCCAAATTTCAGCTCTCTACGCCCAGTAGTTACGGCTGTACGTTGTCTGTCAGTCACTCAGTCACTCAGTACCTCAGTCACTCAGTCAGTAACGGAACAGTTTTATATATATTGATTGATGATTACAATACAAAACTGATATTGAAATATGCCCTACATGGTATTAATACAAAAACTATAAGCTCACCAGTGTTATAAGCAAGCTTTACAAAGTCACATCTTATTTTCAATGGTCCCAAAAATATTTTAGTGCTACCCGTTGACAAAATTTAAATATTGGTAAAAAACACCATTTCTGTTTTTCTTTAACATTTTCTTTAAATCATTAAAGGCTAAAACAGACTCCCAATTGACGATCGGCTGGTGTAGCGGTAACATAGATTGCCTTCTATGACAGAGGTCCTGGGTTCGAATCCCGGCGGCGGCGGATATTTGTGTGATGAACACAGATATTAGTCGTCAAGTCATGGATGTTTATATGTTTATTTAAGTTTATTCTAATAAAAATATGTATTTATTCAATGTGTATGTTTATATATTTCTTTAAGAAACTTAATTTGGGCTAGATAATGTTGTGTGAGTGTCAGAAAAAAAAATTTGACTATGTTAAAGTAAAAAGTATTTCTACAAAAATTGCCACTACTGCAAATACCTGTGAGCCATACGTATCTGAAGTAATTTCACTTTTTTTCTAGGAATTCTCTTTATCGTAGAGGATGTATTTTGGCTGAAGTACATGTTAGTTTACTTTTAGATATAAATTTGCTTAGAATAGACATACAATTCCTGGAAAAGCAGATGCACTCTAATTCAAAGTCTATTTATTCAGCGACTTCACAACATGTCAACTGCCAAATACCTACCTACGAGTATCATCGCTGGATCTATGTTGTGCTTCGGAAATATTTTGTAAAGACTCATTTATTTTTTAATTCGTTAGTTCCATCTTTAACTTTATTGTTTTTTTTATTTATTCATTCGCAAAATCCACAGCTCTTAATAATTAATACGTAAAAAATATATAATAGTTCTGATAGTCAAATCCATAAGATTTACATTATTTTAGTGTGTCTTCTAGACGAGTAACAAATTATTTGGTATATACAAAACATTACAATTATAAAGTAATAATAATTAAATATTGAAATACAAATTATGAATTTGATAAATAATAAAAGGGTTTGTTGACAGTCACATTGTAAAAATTAAAAAAAAGGTCGATTAATGTCAATTGAGAGGAAAAAATAATTGTCAATGGTTTACAAAAACTAATTATTACTAACTAAAGATATTAGATGATTAAACGAACTTCTAAGTGAAGTTCTATCGCTATTATATGAGTCGCTTCATTCGAAGATATTATATAACAGGTAGTCCTTTTTAGGTACTAGGTAACTTCGCACAATTTAAAGTATCATAAAAAAAAAACACTGTGGTGGGGCGCCGCGTGGCATGATCCACCCGGTTCGCGCCAAGCCCTCATTCTTTAGAGACCCTAAACGAAACTTTTAAATGGGTTCTGGGGTGGGTGGGTACGTCATATCTTCGAATGAAGCGACTCATATAATAGCGATAGAACTTCACTTAGAAGTTCGTTTAATCATCTATTATATTTCGTCGCTTCATTCTTCAGATATTATATAACAGGTAGATTTTCAGAGATAGAAAGTTTTGTTTAGGTATATACTTGGAATTGAAATAAGTAAAGATATAAATATGTAATTACATATTTTATTATTATAGTACTTAATAATTAGTATTATTGCATAATGAGCTTCAAATAATCTTACTTTATTTGAGTTGCTAGAAATTATAATCAGCTTAAATTAATGAAACTTAGTGATAGTCTATTTATAGACACATAATTTTTAATGTAGTAATTTACTTAATATCAAAATACGTAATATTCAATAACTATTTTTAGGCATTATTACTATTTTTAATATGACTATTTTTAACTATTATCTAAAGGCCGATGGTAAAACTTTGCGAACACCTGTGAGTTTTGTGTCCACCCGGCCGTTTTTCGAATGACATCGACACTGATACCGGCCGCGCGCGCGGCTGAGGTTGACGCGTGTCGTGTGCTGTGCGCACTAAAACGCTCATGTCAATGCCACTCGTGGCAAGCGTTTGCTTAATCCATCGACTTAGCGTCTGACTTGATGCAGTTCTGTGGGGAGCTTTGAATGTTACGAAGAGATTCCCGGAGTTTGAACCTCAGATATTTTTTGTAATAAAAATATATTCTTTTAAAGTTGATACTGGGCATATGTTGATATTGCTTTGAAAGTTTGAGAAGAGGGAGAGATAATAAGGGCTGTTCACGATTTGGAGCGGAAGTCTTGATTATATCTGTTATAATAATATTTACTTTATCAGATTGAAAAACAATATTTTCTAATTTAATTAAAGACAATGTCTGTACTCTTTGACCGGTACATAAAGCTAATAATGTACCGAGTTTTTTTTTTTGTAATATTTTCTAATGATAAATTAATATTTGGATACCAAGAAGACAGTTGATTTAGTACTAAATTTGGATCCCAAGTAAATGAATATTTAGGCTTAATAGGTTTAGTTTTATAGGCTCCTTTTAAGGGGCGTTTAACACAACTATTATCACTTATCTCTTCTCCTAATAAAAGAGATAATGCAGATCGATGCGTATTTAATGAACCGTAAGAACATCCCTTATTAAATTGCTCGTTTAAGAATCAAAGAACTAATGGAATGGATTTTTCGAAACTATTAATTCATAACCACACTTCTTGAAACCATAACTTCAATGAGACGTTGTACTGGCGAACAGTAGCGAGCGAGGCGAGCATCAACGTGAGAGCCTTTGGTGGGCAGCCGCGCCGGCTGAACGACGCCCGGAGAGCCTCGCGGCACCCAGGGTAAGGCTGGAGTGCAGTGGGTGCTGACTCCATGGCTGAGAAGGCCAGAAGGGGAATACAAGTACCCCTTCGGCTTTATCATCAATGATTTTTCGTATACATTTTAATACAAGAGAAAAGGGAGGAAATGCATAAAAATCCAAGTCAGCCCAGCTTATTGTAAATGCATCAACTGCGACTGCATCAGGTTCAGGCTTCTAGGTGACAAATAATTTACATTTGGCTCGACTTGAGAACAAGTCGATCTTAATGGGCCCGAAACTATTTTACAATAAGTTGGAAAGCGCTATCCGAGAGGGCCCATTCAGTATCAGGGTTAAGTTTTCTGGACTCTTTCTTTCTTTCTATTCTTTTTCTTCACTAGCTATACTTTTGAGACCTAACAAAACCGCGAGTAATTCTAAAAAGTTAATATTATTTTCTTTTTCACTGTTCGTCCATGAACCACTATATATATTATTTTTGCATACTGCTCCCCAGCCTGTCCTAGATGCGTCGGTGTAAATTTCTAACTTATAATTTTGAGTAATGATTGGACAAGAAATAATTTTAATATTATTTTTCCACCACCATAAATCTTTTAGTAATATCTTATTGAGATTCATTTTTGCCTCATAGTTTCCTCCGAACTTATTTAAGGCTAAAAAATTTTGTCTCTCTAATATTTTTGTATATAAGAATCCATATTTTGTGGCTGTACAGGCTGCGATCAATACACCTATAAGTTTAGCGAAATTTCGTATTGAACAAGTTTTAAGATTAATGTACCTATTTATTAACTGTGCAATGTTATTCCGCTCATCGCCAGGTAACGTAATAGACATCTGTTCTGTGTTGAACATAAAACCTATGAATTTGATTGACTTTTTTGGTACAATGTGACTTTTATCGAAATTTACAATAAAACCTAAACAATGTAATAACTTCAAAGTTTCTCTTACATTAATCATGCATTCTTCATATGTATCTCCAATGAGAAGATCGTCTTAATAGGTAGTAGACTTAAAACCTTGTTTTCTCAAATGACTCATTACTTCACGCATAATTTTTGTAAATACCCACGGAGCTATCGATAATCCATACGGCATTGCTGTGAACTCGTAAGTGATCGGCTCAGACGAATCATTTTCTTGGAATTCGAATCGTAGGTACTTTCTGTCACTAACAAAATCTGTATAAGTAGATATGATTCTTTCATATCTATATTGGGTAAGTATCCATTACGAGGAATTAATTTCGAGGCTGTTTTATAAGATTCCATTTTAAAATGTACTTTTGTTACGAACTTGTTTAAAGATTTTAAATTTAGTATAAACCTTTTTTCTCCGTTAGGTTTCGGAGCTAAAAATATATTTGAAATACATTGATCATTTGAAAGAGAACAAGGTTTTATAGCCCCTAAGTCTAATAATTTATTTATAGCTATTTTCATGTCTCGTTTTTCACATGATGACAAATTATTTTTAGGAATAGAATACTGACAAATTTGAGTATCGAATGGTATTCTAAATCCATACTTTAGCCACTTCAATATAACTTCATTTTTAGTTATTTTTGTCCAAAAATCATAAAATAAATTAATTCGACCTGCATGTACCTTGACTAATGTTGGGTCGGAGCACGCATCCTGGATGAAGTCTGCGGCTGGAACTTTGCGTTGAACGCAGAGTTCGATTTTGGGCGCTGCTGTGTTTGAGCTGCTATCGGTTTCCTCTGACCTCCCCGCCCCCCCCTGAACGACGGATAGCGAGGAGGTCCTGTCCAGTTTCCCTGCTGAGACGACCGGTTGACCGTTGATATTTGAGAGGCGACTGTTTTGGCTGGGCCTTTTTTAATTAGGGCTCCCTGCTTTTCAATGGCTTTACTTGCCTTTATTTTTTCCGGCACTGAACTTCCGAATAAAGTTTTGTCTCTTTCGGAGTCTTGTATAACATGTTTAAAGTTTGTATCCAAATTAGGTAAAATCAGTTTTACCCTATCTTTGGTTAACATAAAGTGGAGGTCTGATAATAGGCGGCATCCATCACTTACGTGACGGAGGGCCTTCATTTGTTTTCTTCCTTCCCAAGGAGGACGTCAATCCCTCGATTTATGGCGGTAATACCGTACCCCAGCTGTTGCTGAAAGTTTTGGTTTTTTTTTTTTTTGTCACGTGCTCGTGCTATGTCAGTTATGGCTGCCGAGATTTCCGCATTTAATTTTGGGGCTTGCAAGTTTTTGCAGTTTTCGGGTACCGTATTTTCTATGGTTAATTTATCTTTGTCTTCTTTGGACAGTCCTTTTCTTAGTAAAGGTGTCCATAAATTTGAGAGCGTATCGTGTATTTTAGCGCCAAATTCGGGTGTATCGGAATTTGCAGCTCCAAGTGCAGTAAGCAGCTCTGGATCCAGATCGGGATTAGGTTCTCCCGATATACCTGGTGCGTCTTGTGATATTGACGGCTCCGGATTAGGGAGCGTCTTTGCAGATAGCTTTTGATCCACAGTGAATGACGCGGCAGTCTTCTGGTTATCCAGGTTTACATCATCCAGTGGTAGCGGTAACTCATACCTTGGAGGCGACATGTTTATGTTTTAACAAACATATAATTCATATTAATATAACGCCCATAACGTATTACAGACAACGAGATAAATCTCCTTGAGATTACCCGCATTTTCTGTAATCGTATTGAAAACAAAAGGTGATCGATAAGATCAAATAAAGTTTATTAAATTTTACATCATTACGATATTGAGCGGATAACGTGATATATCTATTATAGATTACACGCATTTTCTGCTCTGATTTTTTAAATAACCTTGGAGGCGACATGTTTATGTCTAATTCATATTAATATAACGTCCATAACGTCCATTACAGACAACGAGATAAATCTCCTTGAGATTACCCGCATTTTCTGTAGTCGTATTGAAAACAAAAGGTGATCGATAAGATCAGATAAAATTTATTAAAGTTTACATCACAACGATATTGAGCAGTTAACGTGATATATCTATTATAGATTACACGCATTTTCTGCTCTGATTTTTTAAATAACATTTTTAAACTGAATAAGTAGGTCTTGCCTTGTAAGATTTTTTCTTCATCGGTAGAAATAATTCGCTGTTTCCGTTTTTTATTTATTTTTTGTTCCAACTTTTTTATCTTTATATTATAATGTTGAAGCTGTTCTTCTGCTGTACGTTTAACATTTTGTAAAAACTTAAGTAAATGATTAAAGTAAATGACTTATGCTTGTTACCACGCACGAAAAAAGAATGAGGGCTTGGCGCGAACCGGGTGGATCATGCCACGCGGCGCCCCACCACAGTGTTTTTTTTTTATGATACTTTAAATTGTGCGAAGTTACCTAGTACCTAAAAAGGACTACCTGTTATATAATATCTGAAGAATGAAGCGACGAAATATAATTATTATTATACAGATATTTAACATCAAGTGAGATTGATGAGATCCGTTCAATAAATTTAAGTAATTTAAATTTATTGATAACTGTCTTAAGAAACAAACAATTAATATTGTCCCAAGTTTTCGCAATTCATAATATTTAATCAAAGACTTTTAACTGAATTACGATTTACCAGTTATTTGTCGAGTTGAAATGTAAAATATAAAGCGATAAATACAGTTTAAATATATTTTATTTAACAAACAATAAACATTCCTAACACAAAATCAAAGATCACTTAGATAAAAGTGGGTAGGATTAATGTCTCTGTAGGTATCTGTTGAGATTTAAATAAAATCATCGTGTAAGCAGCTCGGCTGTGAAATGACATTAGTACACACGAATAACTTACTCGTGATTGTTCTAATCATGTCTTATTCCAGTTCTAATTTACCTTATTTGTTTTAATGAGTACTTTTAACAAAAAAAGCCAAGATTCACGAGGGCTTATCCCTTCTATCCTTTCTTTAATTCGTTTTTAAAAACGATCTAAATGTTAAAACGAGTCGGTATTGTTCCTGCTTTCTTGGTTCATTTGATCTAGGTGTTGAGTTGAGCTGGCATCGAGACTCTCACTATAGGTTACAAACTTTTCTTAAATTGGCTATTTTAAAAAAAGCCAGTTTAATCATTTATTTATTTAATAGTCAACAAAAAGATCATAATATGTTAGATATGTTTTTCAAATATGTACATTTACAAATTACTGATTCAATAGATCGTAATTTAAACTATCACACTTATACTTGCAAATAAAAAGATAGCCCTTACCTACTATGCGGCTCAAAAACTCAAATTAAATATCAACAAAGTTCCTTAAAAGAAATATGCAAAATTAAAAGCTTCAGATTTTCCAGATCAAACAGCGGAAATTTGAAAAATATTTAACACACGATAAACTTCTGCCTTCATAGCTTGAAAAAGCGGAGAACACTCGAGATAATGACTCTCGTATTAAAACGCTATTAACACGTAGCTGAATACGTTTGAGCTCACGATGTTAAATTAAAGCTGAATTTGTTGCTGTAGATTTAATGATGAAATTGATCCAATTTATAAATTTGAAGTCGTCGTGGCTCCGGCTTATATGTCGGTCAATAGATTTTAGCAAATGATTGACCGTTAACAATTTACTTTTTTTTATAAAGTAAGGGTGGGACGTTTGTTTTCTATATCACCTGGTGTACGTTCATACATACGTAACTTCACGCCTGTATCCCTTATGGGGTAGGCAGAACACCAGAGGTTATAAGACCATCTGATGTCACGTTTGACTTTGGAGGTATTATAATGATGGTTAAAGACTATTGCATTGAGAGGGGGTCAGCCTATCGCCCACAAACACGCCAATAAAACCTCCGTCCTGAGGAGGACTGACCTTTACAGTATGTCCGGGAAGAGAAGCAGCTGGTGCGTTCTATGTTTTTCTTTCGCTGCCAGTCCAGCATGGAAGCTGATGTATTAGTTATATTGAGTATTTAAGTTTCCTAGAATATAGTTTATCAACACAATTCTTATTTAAATACCTAACTACAGGGTCATTAGTGTCTCCCTTGGGTGACAAGGAGGTTTTTTACTTTTTACTTTTATTTCTAAGAATGAAACCTCATAGACTCGCCAAAATAAAATTTCTTATTGAACTCATGCTATGGATACTAAAGATACATCACTGAATACATAAATATTGTGTAATAGACATTAAACATCATGTGGCTAATATCTGTGTTCATCAACAAATTTAACAGGATTTACGAAGATCTGACACAGTAATTAGTCCTATCATTTTCATGTTATCCACAATACACATTTGATTTATGCCCAAAACTAACCCTGCATCTGGGTTAGTTTTGGGCATAAATCAAATATAAGATATAAGACATTGATGGGAAATGTCAATGAGGCAAATAAAGTAGACATCAAAGTAATTTCATCAAAAGATGATAAAATTAACTTTTCTTAAACCATTGCCAAAATCCATCTATTTGATTGCAGTGATTACAAAGTTCCCTTGGGATCTTGAATCAATTAAAATCGCATTTTTAAGTACTTTGTAGAAGTCACTTTAAACTAAATAAATCTCAATTATAATCTTAGACTTAAAACGTTATCAATTAAAGATATAGAAGCATTTAAAGATTTATTTTACATTACAATACAAAACTGATATTGAAATATGCCCTACACAGTATTAATACAAAAAGTATAAGCTCGCCAGTGTTATAAGCAAGCTTAGAAAGTCACTTCTTATTTTCAATGGTTCCAAAAATGGACCCGTCGACAAAATTTAAATATTGGTAAAAAACACCATTTCTGTATGCCTTTAACATTTTCTTTAAATCATTAAAAGCTAAAACAGACTCCCAAATATTTGACTATGTTAAAGTAAAAAGTATTCCTACGAAAATTACCACTACTGCAAATACCTACGAGCCATACGTATCTAAAGTAATTTCACTCTTTTTCTAGGAATTATCTTTATTGTAGAGGGTGTATTTTGGCTGAAGTACATGTTAGTTTACTTTTGGATATAAATTTGCTTAGAATAGACATACAGTTCCTGAAAAAGCAGATGCTCTCTAATTCAAAGTCTATTTATTCAGCGACTTCGCAACATGTCAACTGCCAAATACCTACCTACGAGTATCATCGCTGGGTCTATGTTGTGCTTCGGAAATATTTTATAAAGACTCATTTATTTTTTAATTAGCTATTTTCATCTTTGACTTTACTGTTATTTAACATCAAGTGAGATTGATGAGATCCGTTCAATAAATTTAAGTAATTTAAATTTATTGATAACTGTCTTAAGAAACAAACAATTAATATTGTCCTAAGTTTTCGAAATTCATAATATTTAATCAAACACTTTTAACTGAATTACGTTTTACCAGTTATTCGTCGAGTTGAAATGTAAAATATAAAGCGATAAATACAGTTTAAATGTATTTTATTTAACAAACAATAAACATTCCTAACACAAAATCAAAGATCACTTAGATAAAAGTGTGTAGGATTAATGTCTCTGTAGGTATCTGTTGAGATTTAAATAAAATCATCGTGTAAGCAGCTCGGCTGTGAAATGACATTAGTACACACGAATAACTTACTCGTGATTGTTCTAATCATGTCTTATTCCAGTTCTAATTTACCTTATTTGTTTTAATGAGTACTTTTAATAAATAAGGCCAAGATTCACGAGGGTTTATCCCTTCTATCCTTTCTTTAATTCGTTTTTAAAAACGACCTAAATGTTAAAACGAGTCAGTATTGTTACTGCTTTCTTGGTTCATTTGATCTAGGTGTTCGACAACGCTGTGAGTTGAGCTGGGATCGAGACTCTCACTATAGCTTACAAACTTTTCTTAAATTGGCTATTTTAAAAAAGCCAGTTTAATAATTTATTTATTTAATAGTTAACAAAAAGATCATAATATGTTAGATATGCTTTTTCAAAAATGTACATTAACAAATTACTGATTCAATAGATCGTAATTTAAACTAACACACTTATACTTGCAAATGAAAAGAAAGCCGTTACTATGCGGCTCAAAAACACAAATTTAATATCAACAAAGTTCCTTAAAAGAAATATGCAAAATTAAAAGCTTCAGATTTTCCAGATCAAACAGCGGAAATTTGAAAAATATTTAACACACGATAAACTTCTGCCTTCATAGCTTGAAAAAGCGGAGAACACTCGAGATAATGACTCTCGTATTAAAACGCTATTAACACGTAGCTGAATACGTTTGAGCTCACGATGTTAAATTAAAGCTGAATTTGTTGCTGTAGATTTAATGATGAAATTGATCCAATTTATAAATTTGAAGTCGTCGTGGCTCCGGCTTATATGTCAGTCAATAGATTTTAGCAAATGATTCACCGTTTTTTTTTATAAAGTACGGGTAGGACGTTTGTTTTCTATATCACCTGGTGTACGTTCATACATACGTAACTTCACGCCTGTATCCCTTATGGGGTAGGCAGAACACCAGAGGTTATAAGACCATCTGATGTCACGTTTGACTTTGGAGGTATTATAATGATGGATTGAGACTATTGCATTGACAGGCGGTCAGCCTATCGCCCACAAAAACGCCAATAAAGGCTTTGTCTCCCCCGGGTGAGAAGGAGGTTTAGGTACACCGCCAGACGTCCGTGCTGAGTGATAGATATCAAAATTTTCAGAAAACTGAAATGGCTTTGACAATTTTGACATATCCAAATAACTAAATAACAAAGACTCTCGGGCTTCAGAGAGTATACAATTTTAAAGCACCTGAGATCCACTGATTGACCTACGATATCCACAGGCCATTACGATATCCACTCTGAAACCCAAAAGGCCATGTGAGAATAAGAGAATAAATCACCAAAAAATCAATTGTTTATATAATTTATAGATGCAAGCTCTGGATATAAACTCAGGCTTTGATTCGTTCATTTTGCATTAAGGTTCTGTGAGGACGCTCTGTTCAAAGTAGAATAATTCAGTTTTTAATTAAAGGGAAAAACGGTACAGCTAAGTTTTTTACTAAAATTCTTTTAAAATGTTCCAAAATATTACACCTCAAAGTAAAATTTGGATTAAATTCGAGTTTTCGGAAGGTAAATTCTATTTTCTTCAAAAAATTAAAGGATTTAGGTATATTTTTTGACGATTTTTTTTACATTCAGCTTTTATGAATGCAATGTGCTCGTTTGCGTTTTAGCTTAGGTTCGATTGTGAGAAAGGCCATTTTGAGGGACTTACCTGTTTACTTTTAATAACGATACTGTCTCGTTAAAATAATTGTTGACCATAAAATGTATACTATTGTTACAAAATTAGAATCCATATACCAACTTATATACCTACCTTTTTCTTTTTCATGGACTTTTAAGTATTATATAATAGTTTAATACCAAAAAGGAAGACTTCGTCGTAGCACTTAAAATCGCCGAAATATGTCAACTTTCTATAATTGTTCACACATAGAGAAAAATTGTAAATTATTTACGCTTTTATACGAACGTTTTTCACTGTTTTATTTGTGAATTAAATAGATATTAACTTATTCTAAAGAATCCTCCAATACAATAAAATGTATGCTGGGAAAGCCGCATGAGCAGATGGATATTTTTAAATTATTATTTTATAGTACCTACTTAAAATTTTTCGTTTAACCACTTTTCATTTGATTGTATTTTAAATCAAATTTATAATAAATTCTTAGTTTAAATCACTCACCTCAGCTAATGAAGCAGATCCTACTCGACTCTTGAGACAAAACATAAACGGTGTGTTGACTCTCTTCACAATTTCACGAAAGTCGAGAGGAACGCCGCGCGGACGCAGCAGCCTGAAATACGTGGCGAGAGAAGATCCGTGTGAAGCTAGGTGCATACCGAATAGACGCATGAAACCTCCTCCTAAAAAAAAGAGAAAATATATAAGTCAAAATTGTAAAACTATTATCCAAAAAATCCTATATAGACCTAAATTAAGTAAATTTAAAAAATAGTAATGATAGAACGTTTGTCTTCCATGCCACCTGATAGAAAGTGCGCACGAATACTAACAATGGCGTTACACGTCCACCGCGACACCTAAAATTACGAGAACTATACAAGGTGTTCTTTTTGATATCCCATAACTTTGAGGTTTCTTGCTAAAAAAATATACTTTTTGCCAAAGAATATGTGGTTCAAAAGTGCGTACTTTCCTAGATATCATCAATCTAAATATAATGAGTTCATAAACTATTACCCTTGTAAAATCTCTTTAACATTCATTCAATAGACGCGTGTCACTGAAGCCATCCACAACAAAACAAAAACATTTTAAACGTTGAGGTAGGGTGGCATACAATGTACAACGTTGCATACAATGTACCCTAGAGTTTTGGGAAATCAAAACTTAAATTAGACGACCGGCTGGTGTAGCGGTAACATACATTGCCTTCTATGCCGAAGGTCCTGGGTTCGAATCCCGGCGGCGGATATTTGTGTGATAAACACAGATATTAGTCGTCAAGATATGGATGTTTATATGTTTATTTAAGTTTATTCTAATAAAAAATATGTGTTTATTCAATATGTATGTTTCTATATTTCTTAAGTATATCAGTTATCTAGTATCCATAACACAAGTTCTTTAAGAAACTTAATTTGGGCTAGATAATGTTGTGTGAGTGTCAGAAATATTTATTTCTATATTTTGTAGTGGTCAGGAAAAACAGAGGCAGTTTGTTCCACACCTTGGCAATCCGTACCAAGAAGGGAACTTTCGAAGCGTTTTGTTCGACTTCTTGGTAGGTACATAGCTTGTGTTTTTTACATAGCATGTCTTTACGGTGCATACAGATTGCTATTAATGTAACTTGTAATGTAACATTCTGCGCACGTTGCGTATTTGGATGTATATTGCGCAGCATTTTACATTTCAAGTTCCATTACAGCAATCTGTACGCACCATTACACACAAATTATTACGGTGGGCAGAGATTGTATCTGCGACCATAGTTCTGGGTTTATTTAAATGTTGTCGAAATTTGTCTATGATCCGATAATTAGAAGCAGGAAACGAAATAATCGACATTATTAATTAAAGACACGAAACAATGAGCTATGGTTTGCCAAGTCCTATTGTTCCTTTAATTTGCCGGCTTATCCTTCCATTTATTAATAAGCAATCTAAGCTACATATAAATATTACAGCAAAAACATGTTTCAGTCAAAATAGTTTCGTAAAGCGTGCTTGTAAGAATTATAATAAAAAATTGAGTGTGATGGGCATATTTTCAAGTACATTAAGTATATTCAAAAAGCAAGTTCTTAATCATATTTCACATGTAACTAACTCATAACAGATACAAGTTCACTTCATAATGGTATACTTGAGAACAGTGGTAAACAAAAATTTATTAAATTTGAAAAAGGGCAGCTCTGGATAATTATAGGGATATATTTCTTTAAAAAAAAATTAAACATTACTTTTCAATCTTTTTTGTGTAATATCGACCACATTTTTGTGTAATAATGTCCACATAAGGGCCTCCTGTTTATATAATGTACACAGATAGGTTTTTCTTGTTCTTGTTTTCTTACAATATACAGGGTGTTTGGTCCATCGCCGGCTCAATTAATATGGCCTGTACAGTAGGTTATTTTCTATGTTCTAGTGGCCATTAAAAGTTCATAAGCTATGTGGTTTTTTTTAATAACACTTTCAAACCTTTTTTATTTATCACCCTGAATTCATCATAAAAATAAAAAAAGTATTCAGTGTAGACAGCTAATTTTGGTCTCATTTAAATGTGTACTATTTAAGGCTTCTTTTGACACCCAAAACAATATCATTAGTTGTGCTAGAGTTTTCGTTTTGTTTTCTTACGAAGTTTCAGAAACTAAAATAAAAAGATGCGTATAAAAAGTTTAAAACAAATTACCAGGGTCTTCTAATTTCTCAAAGACTTTTCTAGTCTTTCCTACTAGAAGTATTTAGTTAAGACTCAAGGTTCTTCAAAATAAAGGTCATATTCAGTCTTGAAGCTTAGGTCCTAAAATGTTTTTAAGCAATATCGTAGCGCTTCAAAAAAATAAATAAAAAAGAATGTTAATAGTGTAAAGGAGGTCAATTTGCCGTCATACAGTGTTTTTTCACTTAGTATTATTTCCCTTTCCTTAGAATTCGCTCTTGTGGTAAAAGTATTGATGCTTTCCGATAGATGGCATTATTCTCAACACGGTAAAGATTATGTTCCATTTTAAACCAATAGATGTCACTTTTGCTCAACGGTTCCTGAAAAAATATATTGTGCTTTAAGTAGTTGATTCAAAATTAATATTATTTTATCCGCTATATAAGATGATATATTTACTATTTAAATTGAATCATAAATACAAAAAAATCGTAGATTTTTCTAATTGGGTGCGTTCTACGCAGTTAGAGTAACTAATTGAGTGCGTTCCAAGCATATGAAAATGTCTTTTTATGACTGCAAAAAATACCTACCCAATACATTATTTAATCCACAATGGATAGTGTCATGAAATAGATTTTATGCAATGATTTAAAGTTAGGAAAATCTTGAAGTTTTTAGTAATACTACTATATAATACTAGTTGTCAAAACATTGACAGCTCTACTATGTTGATGCACAAAATGTCAAAACGAAAGTGATTGAGAGACTGACATGAGTGAAGAATTAATTTTGTCATTCCGTTTCCTCCCGTGACTCGTGAATGTGCTCTGGATTGTGTTTTATAAATTTTCTACAACTTTGGCAAGCTCCCGGACTCTGAATTCTTCACATAACACGTTGGACTTACGCACCTTACGAGGACACCGAAAAAGAAAACCTAATAAATCACGCAACTGCTAAATTGTTTTTTATTTATTTCAATACATAGACTTTGATTGAACTGCTGGATTCATCATACCCAAACCTGATTAACCCGTAATTTTATGAATCTAGCTATTCCAAAGTCTAAGTTATTGTTTAAAATTACCCTTCTTGAGAATACAAGCTAGAACGGAGCAGCTGGGTTTTGGTTGTCGTGGTACGGTTGTTTTCCGTTAGATGGCGCTAGTACCGAATTTGTTAGTGATGACTCTATACCAGTATATAAGTTACTCTATGCCGTCATACAAGCTGGCCCATTTTAGTACCGTGAGGTGCATGGGCACCAAACTGTAGGGCAAGACTAAAGGAACTCGTAAATATGCAAATATTTGCAAAAGAGAGGATTAACTTTATGAAATAAATTATTAAAAGTTGTAACAAACTAAGGAAACAATGACGGTGAACATGAACACAGCTTAGAAAAAACGGTTTTGACACTGACGTTTTGTCCTTCTGTTGGCAAATATCAAAATGGCGGCTATCTGTTATTCAAAGAAATGTTTATTCCGTTCGTTTCCGCGTTCCGGGGTGCTCTCTTTTCGTGCTGTGCTGTGTTTTCCTGATTTATTTATTAAAAAGATGAAATCTATAATCTTTTTAATATATACTTAACGAATAATTAATAATAACAAAGCAAAAACAAAAGTAAACAAAGTAAATGTCGAGTCGAGTTGATGAACACGAAGTTGACAGGTCGACTTGACAGTTAAAGATAATATATTAGAGAGAAAATGGCTTGCGCGTGAAGCCCACAAAAATATTTTTTTCTTGGCTCAAACTTCATCTTTGACCAAAACTGTAAATGCAGTTGTACTCAGTGGTTAGTACGGTGTTATAAACCGCGGAGTGTACCTCGGTACCAAAATGGGCCACCCGTAATGACCTTCTTTTTCAAACCAAACTTTTTTACACTTCTTACGTCTCAAGTATATTTTAAAGGTTTAATGTGAGTATTTGAATGTTTGTAGTGTTATCTTATTGCCAACTTTCAAACAAAATTACTTTTATGTCTGTAGGACCTTTACTTAGGTAAATATTGCTAAATAAATAAACTCATCCGAACTCAGTAAAAAAAATGGCCGCCGTTTCTACACGGTAGGGGCAAAATGCTTTTTTACTGTGGTTTTGGCGATAAAATTTATCATAATACTTCGCCTTAACGGGTCCGACACCGTTGACTAGACACCCTGTATAGTGTGTGTATTTATGGTGATTTTTATAATTTATAAGAATCTACTATGAATAGTGCCGTATATAAGTACCATCTATATCTATTAGTCCATAACGTGTTGATTATAGTTCTTTCTTATTGTGATTACTAGCTGTTTTGCGCGGTTTTACCCGTGCAGTTTTGAATCCCGTAGCAATATCGTAATAAAAATTACCCTATGTGCTATGTCAGACTGTTCACTATCATCATGTCAAATTTCATCCAAATCCGTTGAGCCGTTTTGCCGTGATTGAGAAACAAACATCCAGACATCCATACATCCAAACTTTCATATTTATAGTATCGGTAAGTATCATTAATTAAGAATGGTCTATGGACAAGATTTTAATTTACACGATAATATTTAAGTAAGTCGTGGCGCCGTGGCTAAGCGACATTCGGCGCGGTCGGTACTTGGATGGGTGACTGCCGACCGTTCATTTCTCACGACGACTTCCGTGCTGCGAAGGGCACGTTAAGCAGTCGGTCTCGGGTGTTGTATACTTGTATACAGTAGTCGTTAGGTCCTGAAATTTATGTTAACCATCAACCAGCACTGGGCCAGCTTGATGGATTATGGCCTATTGCTCCTCGGCACCTAGGTGAGAGACTCGTAGCCCTGCATCATAACAAAGAGTTATGATGGTTTAAGTAAAGTTGAGTGGTTTTTTATCACTTAGATATGAACTCTACTAAGTTTAAATTGTTAACAGATATCTACAGCAAAATTGACAGCGAAGTTATGCTTATGTCATGATCAAGGCTTAAACAAAGCTTAAGAAACGCAGCGTTCAAAATTAATTCGAAATAAGACCAAAGAAGAGTAAAACTTTGTCAGTCGTTTAAACAACTAAACATATTTGGACTTAAGATCAAATTAAACCTTTTTAATTTTATTAATTGTTCATTATTGCTTCCAGCCCTAAGGGTTGTTATTGAACATAAAATTAACTAAGTACCTTTTTTTTCAAGTAATAAGTTACAAATGTAACGTAATTTCTTTTCAAATGGCGAGTTGTTAAATGTAAATTGTTTAATAAATTACAGTGTTTTGAATAACAGAATTTATTAAGATTCTGGTAAGATAAATAATGAGTCTTACAAAGTAGGTTAATTAAAAAAGCTCGTTCCTTTTTACTCTCCAATAGTAGATTATTTTGTTTGGAAATGATAATAGCAAATACTAACTAAAACTATTATTTATACGGTTTTTAACTAAATACTGGCCACTATAAATACATTGGCTCATAATATTATGGATACTAATTTTCCGAGAAAAACATTACAATTTGCTCTCAAATTTGCGAATCGAAGTAATTTAGATTTAACCAAATGAATTCGAATAAACTTGATCTAATTAAAGTAGATATACATATTACTGACGTCATCGCATATTTTCTGATCCCGCAAGAAGTTAATTATATCTTATGATGAGTACAGATTGCTATAATGGAACTTGTAATATAACATTCTGCGCACTACACGTCCAAATACGCAACGTGCGCAGAATGATACATTACTATCAATCTTTACGCACCGCTACGTTAATCACGGCAAATTTAGCTTTGCAATGGCGAATGAATTTATAGTTTGTTAATAATATTAAGAATATCTATACTCTCATCTTTACTTATTATACTACCCTGATATTATAGGTGTAGATGTATAGATTTATAAAAAAGGAATTTGCTCGGTTTCACTCACATCACTTTTGTGTGAGGCCTTCAAGAGCTATGTTAAAAATGCAAAGGTCATTGTGTCTGGTAGTTTCAGAATATCTAAAGGATTAAGATTATAAAATGAGTACGTATCTTGAAAATATTATAATTGGTCTCGAGCGTTTATACAGAAGTTATCAAAAAAATAAATAGTTTTTAAAATGCTAGCCAATAATGTTAATACAGATTAGTAAATAATAATGAATATATTTATTTTATTAACATGTCTTAATTAGGTGTTTAAATTTGTATAAATTCAAATCGTTTATCCAAACATTATACTGAATTGAATTTGAGGTCTTCGATTTTGCTGATTTTTAGATTTTTGTAGTGACCTAGTACACAGTAAAATTTCAAAAAAATTCTACCCCCCCCCCCCCCGGGGTGTTGTGACCCCCGTAGTGTAACCGGCTAGTATAACTTATGAAGAATTTTTGGGAGATTTTATAAAACCCTTTTTTAAGATGATTAACTTTATTTATTTAAGGAATCCACCTACATTGTAAATAAAAATAAAACATAGAATTTTACGTAAAAATAAACAATCAAATTGGTGTATGGTAAGTAAGTAAGAATTTTTTTAGGTTGAAGAAATATCCTGCATTTATTGCAAAGAAAGTTGAAGAAAGCTGTTAGAGCTCTTGCACCGAAATGGTCTTTTTCCCCGTCGTCATTATTACCATGGATTTCGTGAAGTCATATGTATATGTATCGTCCCTACCTACCACTTTTTCTTCTTATCGTATTCCTATAGAGACATATGTTCTGATCAGCCATTTCTACTCTTTTTCTAACATTTGGCTGAGTTATTAGCACATATTGATTTGTTGCTATGAAAAACATAGGTATGTAATGTTCAGCCTTGTGGGTTGGATTTACTTTGTCACTTGAAGGTACAGTCATCATACTGTTATGACCCCATTTATACACTAATATGCCAGCTGGTAGGCCTTCTTACGTATGTCGGTCTTTTTCATTTCTTTTGCAGGTGGCAAAGGGTAATGCGAGGTACGATATTTACGAGTGGCACTAATTACCATTCGTTTGTTTTAGTTTGCTGCTCGTAAATAAAAAACTAAAAAAAAAAAACGTTTATGAAGGCTGACTTGTGGAAATTGAGTTTGCAAAGCATCAAAGCATGGTAAAACGACACGCCCTCATAGTTTTTTATAAAAATCGAGTATTGTGCTAACTTTTCCTTGATCTAGAGTTCTCAGCCGCGATATTTGAATTAGCATTGTCTGTTGTTAATATGGCAATGCTGTAAAGAAACCTTTCATCATCATCTAAGCAATCCAATGTGCGCGATGAAGCTTATTTAACACGATAGAAATAATCACAATGCAGTTACTCAGTCCTGAGAATGTCGGCTTGGTCATAATACCGGCTTATTCACAATACAATCTTTATTCGCTGTTACGTTTCGTTATTACTTTACAATTGCAACGCTAAAACCAATTAATACCGAGCTACTATAAACCGTCCGTTGAGACACGTCCGCTCGCCTAGCCTTCCTAATCGTCTATATGTCACTTGCCAGCACCCTACTTCAAGATATAACCTATGGCGCTGCAATCGAATGTCAGTCATTTATTGCATTTAGCGCCCTCTTTAACAGTACTACCAACATACTTCCGCTACCATGAAGTCATACAAACATCTTAATATCGCAAACTCATCGTTATCGCCAACACCAACTCCTCAATAATGTCGTTCAGAGCCAATTATTCATTGAGACGTACGATAAACGTGGATTATACTACAGTGTGTTATAACACTCATCATGTTTGCAGGCTAATAACGTGATTATAAGATGCATCACAAGATTAAAATGTTGATAAATTACTTAGACAAACTTTTACTGATAAAAATAAATAACAATGAGCAGGTTATTTTATCAAACGATTTATAAAAACCAACCGTTTCGAAGCCATTTATTCACCTTGCATTTTAATACACCGATATCAATGAAAATATAATAAGAGTGAAAGTTTTTAAATCAATTTCTGCCCTTTATCTAATATTCAAATTTTATACGAACTGAAAGACATCAAAAACGTAAACTTATGAAAGTAGAGTAATATGAAAAATTTGGGGTAAACAAAGAGCTAATTTTTGGGTGTACACACCATAGTATAATCTTGGATAAGTAAAAACAACAAAGAAGATCAGGAGAAACAAAAACTCAGTGGATTTAAAGTGTTACCAGTACGTTTTTAGGTGTCGTTATACCTAAGTGTTAGTATAGATCCCAATAGAAGGAAGAAATGTTTGATTTCAAACAATCGTGTAAAATTAATAAAATTACATTGAACTAAAACTATTTACTTTATTAAGTACTTTATTCGTTTTAAGTTTGAAATTGATATTGTTTCTATATGTACTAATACCTAATTGTATTTTTTAAACAAAAACACCATTTTATTTCCTGGTTGATCAAAGGACACGAACAAAAACCTTAGTAATGAACAAAGAAAACAAATTCTATTCAACAGTCAAAAGTAAAAAAAAAACGATTAATCTTAAAGATTAAAGAACAGCTTGTAAGCAAGGCAAATTTAAAGTTTTTTTCTTCCCTTACATGAAATCCCTTTGTTCTTGTTTCAATGAAAGAATAAGTTAAACTTGCTTGTACTTAGAATTCGTTAAAAATGTTTCAAAATAGGAAGACTTTTGAGAGGAATCCACTTTATATTCGGACCGTTTCAAAAAGTCTATTCAAACAATAACTTTTAAGCGAAATCTTTTGTAGACATCGATAATTACACACTCCATTTTCGAACTTCAAATATTTTCTGTTCAATAAAAATATTTAACCATTATTTAACCAAATATTTACAATGCGCGAAATATGAAACTTCGATCAAAAAACCACTATATTTCCTAAACACGGTATTTTACTCATTCCAGAGTACTATTTTCCTTACAATTCAACTTAATTCTCATCCTAAAGACACAAACTCAAATATTGCTTCGTTTACAATCGTCTTACACTTGATAAACAAACAGTTGAACAGTATATCTCCGTGAAGGGTATCTCCTTTGATTTATTACGTCTCGCGTGCATGACTTTGTCGTTAATGACTGGTTTCAGATACGTGTGAAGTTGGAGATGAGCGTGTAGCGTTTTTAATATAAAAGGAAAACAAGTAACACCCGCTGATACGTAGTCGTCATATAAACCCCTTCTGTAATCGCATAGAAGTGTATTTTATTCCAATATTTCACTATTGGGCAATCTTATCTTTCAATCCTTATCTTTCATTATTTGTAAGATACTGTTGGGGCTATCGCAAAAAAATCATCGACGTGTGCCTCCGCAAACATGGCTGACGCGCTACAGTACCGCGGCAACCCCAACAGCGTTCTGAAACCGTTGTTATGTTCTAAATAGAGTCACTTTTACTTGAGGTGTGCAGCATGTAAACCTTCGAGCCAACATGTTACTACGGACAGCTAGAGCCCTGCGTGCCCTTTCAATATCATATGGGATTTCAATGAGCGGACACGCGATGGCCTTTTTTCTATTTAAATGGCTATAGAAAACTACCTAAATTTATACATCTGCACACACCCATGATGTCGAAACATGAAATAGTACCTAATATTATCTTAAGTGGTTTTACGCGGATTTTTCAAAAAATAAATTGAAAACCACAATCAATTAATTCATTTTAAATAATATCGTCGTGGCGCCGTGGTTACTATGTGTATCATACGATATCACAGGACAAGCAACGTTCGGCGCGATCGGCACTTGGACGGGTGACCGCCAACCATTCATTTCTCACGACGATTTCCGTGCTTCGGAGGGCACGGTTAGCAGTCAGTTCCGGGTGCTCTATATACAGTAGTCGTTAGGGTTTATCAAAGGCCATTTCGGCGCCCTGAAAACTCTGACATCCACCACCATCGCACATCGCACTGGGCCAGCTTGGTGGATTATAACTTAAACCTCCTCATCATCCAGGGGAGAGACTAGTAGTGGGCTCATTATAAAAAGAGTTGTGATGATGATGATGAATATTTTCTGGAGCTTGTAGATCCATCTTAATTAAATCATCAGTCAAACACTTCTATCCCAATCCTGATACTTTATCTCATCATCACTTATCAATAACAAATAAATAAATGTATTAACAAGATAACGACAAATGCTGTCCATACTATTAAAAATCGGAATTATTCACAAACTTTTTGAAGCGTTTGAGATAGGAAAGGTACCTTTACTGAAAAGGGTTATGCTTAGTGACGTGAAAAGGCTTTCTGAATTCTGAGCCCAATAGACCGAATCTATCGTGGAAAAAGAATTCCTCGATAATAAATAAGTAGTGAACACAATACTACTGATTTTATTGGAATTGATCTTAAAACTCTTCAATATTTTATTTACTTTAAATATAACTTCATTATAAAAACGTTATGTTATGTACATTTTATGTAATGAAAGCCAGCCAAAAAAACCTACCTGATAATAGGTGGCATCCTTGTCCACGAAAGTTTTTGGTTTGATGGTTAGATCAATGATGCGTTTCCAACCTGCCTATCGTAGACAATAAGTATTAGTTATAGAAACAATTTTTCCAAAAAAACAGTACTTTTTTTACAAGGAAATTAATATATCCGCTAACATGTTAAGCTAAGCATGGTCACTCTAAATTACCATTAAAATAAAGTCGACTACGCGCTACTACAAAACATCTCGTAGTACTACGTCGTACTATTAACAATGAAATACCTCGTTGTAGTAGCTATGTTCATCAACAGCGACTATTTTCAAAAACGTTTGTGGCTCCATATTTCTACTTTTTTGAACTGAGCGACGCTAAAATAAATATGCAACACAATTTTATTTCTATAAAGAAAACCAACAGTCTTACTGTTAGGTACTGAACATCTACTACTATCATGAAAATTTTAAATTTAAATCTCCACGGCAATTAAACGGAAATGACTCAGCAATTGATATTCCTGAATCATTATTATATTTCATTTATTAAATACTTCAACGCAAATTTTATAAATAAGAATATGATAATGTGGCATATATCCAAGTGAATTCGAATTAAGAAACCCGTTTAAACGACTTTTAAATTAAATAAATAAATCTTGAGAACGAAAAATCTTAGACAACATTATTTACTTATCCATCAATTAATGTTGTTCTGGTTCCGTTCCATTAATGTTGTTCTGGTTCCGTTCCTCCTCGTTCCAACGGGTTAAGTATTTCTGCTTAACCCATTAACAAAGAACTTCAACAGCGTCAATGTAACATTCACCTTAGGCGAATTGTTTATTCGTATAAAACTTCCTCGTTAGAAGATTAAGTTTTAATTGGGTTGTTTTGTGACAATGTCTGAGATGAGAGCTTTACTAATACGACTTAATTTAATTCTACAATTTAATTTAAGAATTTTGGGTACTTAATCGCTTCTTACTAATTGGTTTTATTTTTATTGCTGACGTTTCGTGTTGTAAGTTTACACCGATTTGATCTCTAGCTAATTGATCTCATATTTAAGCTATATTTTGACAGTTTCTACGGGGTTGACAGCGCGTCTATGCAGGAGTCATGGTCAACATTCACGATTTTTTTTTATAATACGGGCGCTATCCTATTAGTAAGCTTTTATTAGCTTGTGTTGTGATTTCCATACAGCAGAAAAAGGTATCCTAGTATACGCCTAGGTACTATCATAAACTTTACCTACTCGTATCTTCTATATAAGGGTTGTTTGCCTGCCAGAATAACATTCAAAGGCAACAAAGTTTATTAATAAAATGGAGTCTCATGATGCTTCGTGTATGCTCATCAGTTTCTGATATTAAATAAAAGTTCTTTACCAACCAACCTCAAAACGAAAGCGGTTTTATTTTCAATTGTTTCTTACTAATAAAGTCGACAATGTGACATTTTCTTTAACTACTTACGTATATTTTTCATTTCATTTAAGAAAACACTTCCAAATGTACCATCATTTTGTAATTCAGTCAGTTATCTTTTTATCAAACAAGGCCGACAAACTTGTAATTTTCTTTCTTATTGACGTATTTATTCTAGTCAAAATAGAATACAGCTCTAAAAACCTTGTCAATTTTAACGAAACCTCTATTTCCCTTCAATAGAAGCATGTTTCTTTATTCTTTGCGCAAAGGAATAGCCTTATCTTCATCGTCCGTTTATTCAAATGAGGCTTGATAGAAGAATTTCCTTATATTCTCCGATATTTAAATCTCGTTCTGTATGTTATTAAGGATATTGAAACCCGTAAGCAAGCTATAAAATAAGACATTTTGAAAATGACGGTTGCTTGGTTCGAATAGTTGTGACACAAATATAAATAGATAAAATAAATAATATCCCCAGGCAATCACACCAACTACATGGCCCCAAACTAAGCAGAGCTTATGATATGAGATACCATGTAGCGAACTACGGGGGAAACTAGAATATATACAGGGTTGTTTTGTAGGCCCTTGCCAAATTTAAATATTACGTACTTTGATATAATACGAATAACCTGCATTTTTATTTTAGTATCGCTCAGTAGAAAAAAGTAAAGATATGGCACCTTGATTTGTTTCACGAATAGTCGTTATTGATGAATGCCCTTTACACAATACGATACTATGACGTGGCACTTTATTGATTACGTTTAATAATACTACGAAGACGTAGTACTACAAGATGTTTTGTCGCGCGACAAAACATGTTAACGATATGAGGTTGCAAGCTCACACTTTGAGTTCAGTAGTTATGCATACCTACAGGCAATAAAAAAAGTTACCTACACAAGTTACGTACAATCTTTTCTTCATACTTTTACAGGCTTAGAACCGGCAAATTGCAAAAGGTTTGAGGGATTTAATGTGAGAAAATTTACCATAATACTTTTAAGTGAATGCAAAAATAGATAGAAAGAAGAAGCATTTTGCACTTCGGCGTATTTAAAAAGATTGAATAAACTTATGTACATTAATTAAAGCTCTAATCTGTGTAATAAGTGATCAAAATGCATACCATTTTTCTCCAGGCAGAGTCTAGCACGTTTTAACGTATTTTCATGGGCTTTATTTAGCACTGCAGTGTCACTTTGTCAAATTCACACACTATTTGGTTTTTTAAATCAGAAAGGCTTCGAGCTTCGTTCTGATAAACGATTCCCTATTTGTAAACATTATCGATAGTTAGCGACGACTCACTGTCTAATAAACACATGCGGCGCAGGTTTCGCGGGCTCTCGCGAACGCAGCTGCGTTCCGCACGCTGCGCGTGCACTTCCGCCGAGGATGCGCGAGCGACTGAAGGTCATGGCAACAGACAAGTGTTTCCGGGTTTGCGACGGCCGGTTTCGTTCACGTGCGAACATGTCGGTATCTTACCTGCTCGATGTAATGGCACTTATTGTCAAGAGGATACGATTGTTTTTTGAAAATTTATACGTCTGTGATGTAATTCATTCGGTTAAACAAGTTGTACCACTGCGCGTAGTCTTTATAGTATTCATTCGTAAAATAATATGACCATGTTGTGCTTAACATTTTAGTGAATAATATGAATTTCCGTGTAAAAAAATTAACTACTTTTTTTTTGCAGAAATGGTTTCTATTAATGATACTTATTACGTAAAAAAAATTTGGTAGATGTTGTCAAATGAACCCTGTATATATTTATATTCTAAATATATATCGATAAACCCCCAGACACGAAACATTTTTTTGTTCCGTGCGGGAATCGAACCCGCGTCCACTGGCGTCTTTTTTGGATTTATGAATCACATTCTCAATGTTTTTGTTGAAGGTGAGTTTTTGATCAACGGTAATGCCCAGGTACTTCACCCCCCTGGAAAACGTAAGTAGCAATCCGTTGAGTTAAGGCGGTCTTAGTTTGTCCAGTTTCTTTTTGTTACAGAATGTTACTATTATTGTTTTGTTAACGTTGATTGACAGTTCATTGTCTTTACACCACTTTAAGGTTATGTTGATGGCACCTTGAATGAGGTAAGATAGGACTTCCCGACATGGACCTTTAACTATGATAGTGATGTCGTCTGCATATCCTATGACCTCAAAGCCTTTCTGGATCATTCGTGGGGGTCTACCGTGAGAGTCCATAGCAGTGGTGATAACACATCGCCTTGTGGACATCCCCGTGTGGTTTGAATCTCATGATTACAACCATGGAGTTCTAGTTTTGCCTTTCTGGTTCTGAGCATTGCTTCTATCCATCTATTCGTGGTATGGTCCACCCCCTTTTCTGCCAGTCACTTTAGGATGGAAGTTATGGGCGTGTTGGCAAACGCTCCTTCTATGTCCTTGAAAGCACAGAGGGCAATTTGTCGTCAGCGGCCTTTTCCAATTTATCTGTCAGCTCGAGCAGCGCAGATTCTGTGGACCTACCTTTGAGGTAGGCATGTTGAGCTGGATGCAGTGGGCATGAGGATGTCTTCCCTGATCCACATATCCACTACTTTTTCCATGGCCTTAAGTAAAAATGACGACAGACTTATCGGTCTAAAGGATTTGGGTAGTGATTGGTCTTTCTTACCCTGTTTACGGATGAAAATGACTACTTTCCATGATTCTGGTATACTGCCCAGTGCTTAGCTTGCCCTGTACAGTTTTATTAAGTGTGGAAGGAGAATTGGAAGTCCCTGTTGCATCTACCCGTACATAATCGCTACTAATGTCTATATAAGTATGAATTTTGTGATCGTAATTCCAAATAATCGCAACATTTTAAAGTCAAAAGTGAACTTTATTGTTTTTAAAAATGATGCATCTGCAACATCTCTGCTTTAACCAACGGAAACCTTTTCACTTGACGCTTAAAAGTACTAGGACTATACTGGTCAGGGAAAATAGACGCAGGCAGTTCATTCCAAACCTTAGCGACCCGTATCAAAAAGGAACTGTCAAAGCGCTTAATTCGACTTTTCAGAATATCGAACACATACGGATGGAAGTTCTGTCTGCGTCTAGTAGTCGGATGGTAAAAAGTTCAATTTTTTCAAAAAGTGCACTCGCATACCAACATGTATCCTGTAGTACACAGTTCAACAAGCAACCTTACGACAATGGCTCTGAAGTTTTTTGGTTGTAAGGTCGACGTTGTTTATTAGTTTTCTTCGGTCAACGGAGTCCAGCGCTTCTAGTTGATATTTGGCTGAACCATTCCAAAGATGACTGCAGTACTCCATGCATGATCGCACTTGAGCTGTGTATAAGTTAAGAAGCTGTGCAGAGCCGAAGTATCACCGTTCCTTTGAGATTATTCCCAAGTTTTTCAAACAGTTTATAATTTTGTGTAGCGTGTTTGACTGTTTATGCTTTATAGGTTAAGCTCTGCCATTTGCAAAAACATTTTCTGCCAGCAACGGTTCGTGCGGTTTTAGCTGCGAAGCGCTGGCTCAACTTTTTTCGACTCAACGAATTTCAACAAAAAACATATGTTATCCCTGGATGAAATTTTGTAATGGAACAATAGTTTTGGAGTTACTTACAATACTTATTTACATAATAAAAGAATCATCAAACGGGATATAATTACATTTATTTTTGTTTTCAACCGACTCCAATAAAGGAGTAGGTTTTCAATTAGTAGGTACTGTATGTTTGTTACCTCAAAAATTTTGACTGGGTTAACAGATTTTGATGATTCTTATTTCATATGATAGATATCATAGGATAGAGTTGGTCACATATAAATTTCATTGAAATCGATTTTGTACTTCAAGAAAAAAATTATTTATACATTTTTAAATATGTATGAATTCGGAGATCGTTTACCTTGACGACCTTATACTTCAGCCAAAGTTCTGAGGTGAAGTCGGTTTTTTAATGCTCTGCATTCGCTGTTTTAGGTTCTGAGTAAGGAGAAGCCAGTGAAATTCCAAGAACAATAGGCTGAAATAATTACGGATCTCTTTGAAATTTAAGAGTTAAACAATAAATTAACCTTTAAATGAAACACTTTTTAACTGGATTTATCGCGTATATTTACATTTTATAAAATTTAAAATGTAAATATACGCGATAAATCCTCGACGTTTCGGTGTCTTTGCAGACCCCGTGGTCACGAGCGACTGAGGTGTAAAATGTAAATATACGGGATAAATCAGATTAAAAATTTGTTTCTTTTAATAGTATGAATCGCGAAAACTTAAGACAATATTATTAACCTTTTTATAAATAACATTAACTTCGACAACAACCATTAGCAAAATTTTTCTACCATGTTTTCTTTACAAGAATTAACTAAAACCTTCTCTATAAATAAACTCATAAATAGCGCAATAAAATGAGGTCATAAAATAAATTCCAATCAAGATGAGGTGCTGAACTAAATGTTGGTCGTAAATATTATTTGCCAGTCCTGAACCACAAACATAAATAATATGAAGCTACTAAATATACGTCATGAGATATGAAATACCTTCACGATGGAAAGCATTTTCGACCTTATTTACGCTTAATGTTTTTATCTCACTTCATCTCATTAATATTATAAATTTGAAACTTGAGATAATAGAATGTTTGTTCCTCAATCATGGCAAAACGGCTAAACCGATTTGGATGAAATTTGGCATAGTGATAGTGTACATTATAGATTATCACATAGGTTTTTTTATTTTGTATCCTATATAGAAATTGCGCAAGAAAAACTGTCCGAAACAGCTATAATAGTGCCTAAAATTTTGTTTTGACTAAATCTGTGAGTTTTCGTCATCGTTTCGACCTTATCATCATTTATCATCATCATCCCAATTCTTTGTAATGAGTCCACTGCATGGCATGAGTCTCTTCCCTGGGCAACAAGGAGCTATAGGCCATAATTCACGCCTGTATCTCTTATGGGGAAGGCAGAACACCAGAGGCTATCAAACCATCTGCTGTCACGTTTGACAAATATGGAGGTATTATAATGATGGAGAGATTCTATTACAGTGACAAGAAGCTAGGCAGATAAGTAAGAGTAAGAAAGAGAGAAGTAGCTGGCACATTCTAGGTTTTTCTTTCGCTCCCAATCCTGCATGGAAGTTCCTAAGTGTTATTTAAAACAAAATTGTTTTCCGAAAATATTTCTACCACTTTATTTATCTTCCTAACGTGCTCTTGTTAAAACATTTAGCTCTAGTAAAACTACACACAATTTTCGAGTATACATAGAACTAAAAAAACACAGAAATCGACCTTAATAGCACATCTAGACTTAAGAGACAACTACATATTTTAGTACGACTGTTTCAAGCTTTCTAGGTCACTCTAAAATAGAGAAGGAACAGTTCGGGCTTAGAAATTTACTGTTCAGTGAAATAGCTCTATGCCTGTTTTGGAAAGTATAGTCGACTCCATCTAAAAGTTTAATTCGTATTATATATTAAATAGCACTGTTTCGGTACTGACCGACAATACAGATATAACTACTGAGCTAAAATAGGGTGCTAAAATTTTAAACATACATTACTCAAGTGTGCTCTTAGGAAGGAATTCCTACGGGAACAGGAAATATAAGACTGTTTACTTTGTTTGAGAAATCTAATTCCTTTAATACACCGATGTGAAACTTAGTAAAAAGGTTCTTTCACGTGTGTCTAGTTGCATAAAGTAAGGAACTCCCGAAGGATCTGACGAGACCGGAAAATATAGGAATTTTTAAGTTTAGTGGGTAAACGCTCGTTAATTATAATACCAGCGTTATTTTTTTTTATCGGTGAATAAACTTTCTTTTGACCTCAATATCATAATAAGTATAGATGAGGTAGAAGATGACAGCATAATATGATGGTTTAAGTTAGAACTGAAACTTTCTTAAATGGTGCCGGAACAAATCGCCACTGAAATAGTAAAATTATAATAATTAATTTATTCAGGAAACTTAAGAATAGTTACAAGATGTTAAATACTATATAATTATAAGGCCAATCCAATATATATAATTCTCATGTCACAGTTTTCGTTGCCATACTCCTCCGAAACGGCTTGACCGATTTTGATGAAATTTTTTGTGCTTATCCGGTATCTATGAGAATCAGCCAACATCTATTTTTTTTTTATTTATATGGCAAAACAACGTTTGCCGGGTCAGCTAGTCTAATATATAAAATTCTCGTGTCACAGTTTTCGTTGCCATACTCCTCTGAAACGGCTTGACCGATTTTGATGAAATTTTTTGTGCTTATCCGGTATCTATGAGAATCGGCCAACATCTATTTTTTTTTATTTATATGGCAAAACAACGTTTGCCGGGTCAGCTAGTAGAAAATATAAAGTCAGCTTAACTTAAAATACATACAATATATTAAAACCACGCTAATTCACTAATTCACACGTATGGGCTGGACGTGGGACTTCTGTGGCGAGACTCCAAATACCAACTATGAAGTATCCTCTATATAAGAATTTTTAAAATCGGTTCATAATTGTCCGAAATATCGTGTAACAAAACAAAAAAAAAACATACAGACGAATTGAGAACCTCCTCCTATTTTGGAAGTCGGTTGAAAAGACAGCAAAAAGCAACTGTCAGATTGATTATTATATTAAAACTTTATCAAATACTGTTTTATTTATATTCAAAATTATTCAGAAACAAAATATTTCTGCAAAGCCAAGAAGTTTGTATTTTAGCTTACCTTTGAAGCATAATTATTGTGAATCTGATATCGACTTTCAAAGGATTTTCTTCGGTTAAATCAAGATTACATATCTCTGTCATGAAACCGCTGAATCTAGCTAAAGGTGTGACACTATTGAGGAAAACGGAAGACATAGCGCAGCTTTTGTTGGCTTTGATAAAAAAAGCTGTATAAGAAAGTCTTTGCGTATTATCCTGTATATATTATGTGTTATATCTTTTAATGGTCTTCTGTAGTGATGGGAAAATTACCTTGTATACTCGTTATTATTGATTTGAACCCCTTTCAGGTGTCCCCTTCTATTGTATGATAAACACAGATAATAGTCTAGTCCAGTCATTTAAGCTTAAATTAGGTAAGAATCTCGGAATTCGAGATACCCAGCTGTAAGTTTGTAAATACTTGTATGTTGACACCCTAAAAGTTGTCTCAAAACTTACATATGGTAGGGTGTACGCAACTATTAAATTTCAAGGTCTGTTCAGTGAACATCACGAAAAAACTCACTGCTGACCTACCTGAGTCAGCGCGCACCGAGAGCATCGAGCTGTACGAGCTGGAGTCACCTGTTCCTGAGAGACGGCAGAATGTTCAGCGAACATCACAAATTCACTGCTGACCTACCTGAGTCAGCGCGCGACCGCGAGCAAAGTACAGCTGAAATTAGTGCCATGCTGATGCTACTAAAACATCAGCATCTTAACTCTACGCACACGAATAAATATGTATCATTGTGTATTATAAATAAAAATTGTATATAAACTAAATAATTTCAACAATAAATGACTGTGCAACCAGCAGTCGTTTCATTTACATCCACCTGGAAGTCCCCTGCAACCATGGAAGAGAAGACCCTGAAGTTCCCAGTAACCACTGGAGGAGCAGATTAAGAAGTTCCTGGCAACCGCCAGATGAGCAGACGTTCCTCCTCCAGCATCCTCTCACTGTGGCCAAGACACCCTTAGCCATCAGTCCCTGATCAGTCTTGTGAGTCTGCTTGACTGGCAGTGAGAAAACCCTTTCCTGTGTACATTGCACGCCGTACACAACCCTTATACCTTCCCCCCATCCGTCTGTTGCCTTAGGTCTCACGGCGCAGATATCCCGCCCTATTTATATATGTATATACACACTTACTTATGGTTAGGCTAGGGAAGTAGGATACACACCACTGTAGGGTTGTAGGGGTTCGTTTAGGGATACCTAGGGTTAGGTCTCTCTTACGACCGTGTCGGTTAATACTCCCGGGTATTAACCACCGTCGTAGCTAGTGTCCGTGCTAGGTACGGACAAGGTCCAAGATCACAAAAATCGGATTTTTGCGCTTTTTTTGGAAATATCTCATTTCCTATGGGTTTTTTGCTATTTGTATTTATTATCGATATTGTAGTGCAAAAACCGATTTTTATGACTTTTGACCTTGAAATTTAATAGTTGCGTACACCCTACCATATGTAGGTTTTGAGACAACTTTTAGGGTGTCAACATACAAGTATTTACAAACTTACAGCTGGGTATCTCGAATTCCGAGGTGAACTTACTATAATGACTGGACTATCGTCTATTGGTCTGTTTGAATAACTTTTCAATGTGTCGCTCTGATTTTTCTCCTCCTCTTTAACAATCATAATAAAAAAATAGGTCTTTTGCAATTTCTCGATAGTAACTTCTTTATTATTCGACTTTTGAAATGGTACATTGTATGCTATGAGCAAATAAACTTCATCATATCTTTAAATAAAACACTTTTTAACCGGATTTATCGCGTATATTTACATTTTAAATTTTGACTCGACGTTTCGGTGTCTTTGCAGACCCCGTGGTCACGAGCGACTGACCACGGGCCACGTGACCGTGACCACGGGGTCTGCAAAGACACCGAAACGTCGAGTCAAAATTTAAAATGTAAATATACGCGATAAATCCGGTTAAAAAATGTTTTATTTAATAGTATGAATTGCGAAAACTTAAGACAATATTTCATCATATCTATTATCTACGGAACAAATATTTGGACTATATCATCAATTAATATTGAATACTACGATGACTAGCTGTTTCTTTTACTTATAATGCTCTTACTTAATATACCTTGAATACCTCTGCCTCTAATATTCATCATCACAACTCTTTGTAATGAGCCCACTGCAGGGCTAGGAGTCTCTCCCCTCATAGCCCTGCGGAAGTTTTAGGCAATAATGCAGACCTTAAAACTGCAGACCTTAGAGCATCGTCGTAAGGTTGCTTGTTTAACCCTGTACTACAGGATACATTTTGGTGAGTGCGCGAGTGCTTTGTTTGAACAAATTGAACCCTCACCCTTTTACCATCGGACTACCAGACGCAGACAGAACTTCCATCTGTATGTGTTAGATATTCCGAAAAGTCGAATTAAGCGCTTTGACAGTTCCTTTTTGATACGGGTCGCCAAGGTTTGGAATGAACTGCCTGCGTCTATTTTCCCTGACCAGTATAGTCCTAGTACTTTTAAGCGTCGAGTGAATAGGTTTCTCGTGGATGGACGTGTACCACCTTAGTCTTAATGTTCAATTAACATCAGATGTCATGGAAGACAAACGTCCTATCCATATTTAATAAAAAAAAAAAAACAACCTGACCTAGTTCTGGGTGGTGGATGTCAGAATATAATTATATTTATTTTATCAGGTGAGATTGAAGTCAAACGCAGGCTTAGTCTATTATATAAAAGAAATAAGATTTCTTTTTTATAGAGTGTGCTTAAAGCTGAATGTACATAACCTAGAATTGGATCCAGATTTACCTCATATTTTATTTAACGTTAAGTGAATTGGAATTTAGTAATTACCGCTGTTAGCCTAAAATCAGATCGGTTCTTTCATATTCCATGTTATGGTAGCTTGTGTAACACTTTCTGCTTTAGACGCCAGTAATAGCGGGTTTTATCTGCGCATAATTTATGTGCATACCTATGTTTGTTTTTATTTATCTGGGCACCTTGTGCATAATGTTCGTATATTTTTTAGCTTTCTACCATATGAATAATACAACAATTTATTGGTGTGTTGACCTTTTTGATAGCAGCAGGTACCATAAGTCTTCCTATGGGTGACATAAGAGTCGAGTAACGGACAGCAAACTGCAGGATGAACGTACTTAAATACCAACTCACTTACCATTGGGGGTGATTAAACTTCTCCCTTAAAAAAAATACCCTAAGTTTTGCAGCATGTTCATCAATTCTAATTATAAATTCCTCAGCATGATGCTGATTGCAGGACGTTTTGACTTAACCTTGTATTATGTTTAAAAAAATGTATATATTTTTTTTTTGCTTTAAACATTTTTAGTTGTATTACCAATAATTTCATCGAATTAACTAGTAAAAAACTTACCCAACTGCACCAACTCCAGCCGTTTGTCAATGATAAAATGCCACGGAAACGCCTTGCAGAAACTGGCAACACCAATTTTTAGATCTGTGACTTTGTTAGAGCTGGCGACGGTGGTGGTGGCACTGCGCAACTCGCAGTTCTCTTCTTTGGATCTCTCGTGAAGAGGTATCGCTTTGATTTCGTACCTGAGGATCAATATGAATCTTTAATCTATGCTGATATTGAAAAGACTAATTCTCATTTTTTTTGTAAAAGGTATTGGATTGGTTTCCAAAAGATTTAGTCAGTAAAGAGATTACATTTTAGAATGAAAATCTTAGGCCCCGCCGTTCAGACAACACGAGCCCGCATAAAACACGCTATGCGCCACATCACCAGCTTCCAACTCGTATTTCAATACGTTTTAAACAATTTAAGTCTTATTTGACTCCTCATACAATAGAAGTTCATACGCACGCCGCCCTCCCGTACACGCCACGAGGACGCGCTTTTGTCGGAATATTATGATAGACAAAAATATGCAGCATGCGCGGGTGTGATGCGGATGTTTATCGTGGGTAAGACCGCAAGAAAATACTATTTTTAGGTTTTTTTTCTTTTACTCAATAAAACTAGAAACATTTAAACAACTCACTTTACGTATATTTCTTATCATCACAAAGCTTCTTTACTTAGGAGTAACATAGGCTTTATCAAGAAATTCCAATGAGTAGTTAAACTTGTTGTTTTAAACTTTCGCGGTTATTTTTCACTATGATTTAATGGTGCTTGTAACAGTATAGAAATATCGGACGCGTGAAATTAAATTCGGAAATCGTGGTAAGAATCCCATAAATTCATTAAATATAATTTAATAGTTAGGATCTTAAATTAAAGATAATGATAATCAACGAATGCAGAGCATTAAAAAAACCGACTTCACGTCAAAACTTTGGCTGAGTTGAGGAACTATGAAGTATCCTCTATCATATGAAACATCAATTTTCAAAATCAATTCATAGTTATCCGAAATATCGTGTAACAAAGACACAAAAAAAAACATACAGACGAATTGAGAACCTTTTTTGGAAGTCATTTAAAAAATTACAAGCAACAGTATATTAAACAGTACAGCAAGCATCACTTATCATTAAGATTTATTGAAATATAAGCTACTAATGCTATTTAAGATGATGGTAGTTAATGATGAATCAGAGTATGTCTTAAGAGTTCTTATTTCGTAAATTTTTCCATACAAACAAAGGAGCCTCATAGCGTCATTATTTTCTGTTAAACTCCAAAAATAAGTATTACCTAATATCGTTTGATCTTGTCAATATTAAAGTTTGTTGCTAGTCAGCATGATGCTAAAAGTAAACATAATTAGATTATGGACATTGAAAAATCCATATTTTGACCCCAATTTTAACGCAACTTTAGGCATAAATAATTCGTATTTATTTAGAAATATATTAAAGTTATATGTTCTACAAACCTCGCTTATTTATCTCTTACTTTAAATAAGTTGTTTTTCTGGATATAATTTTGTCATATAAACAGAAGTCCCAAAAGCATTTTCAAATATTTTGTGTTTTGATTTCTGTAAGAATATATCGTCTGTCTCACCAAACATTTCAACCTGCGTGTGAAGCAGAGTGAAATAGCAAGATGTTTTTGCCGAACGATGTAACGAGTTTTGCTTAGTGAGCGGCGGCCTTTAACGACATTTTTTTATATTGTAAGGATAGGACGTTTGTCTTCCATGCCACCTGATGGAAAGTGCGCATGAAAACTATGGTGTTACACGTCCATCCACAAGAAACCTATTCACAAAAGTTCCATGACTGTAGTGGTCAGGAAAAACAGACGCAGGCAGATCGTTCCAGACCTTGGCAATCCGTACCAAAAAGGAACTATCGAAGCGTTTTGTTCGACTTATTGGTAAATCCACTATATAGGGATGGAAGTTCTGTCTGCGTCTGGTAGTCCGGTGGTAAATTTTTTTATGATACGTGACGAGAACCACGTTTGTTCACAATTATGAATGATTGTAAGTGATGATGTGGTCCACAATGAGAAATTGTTTAGGAATGGAATAGCTCTTCATAGAGTATTGCCGGAACAAAACATCGTCGGAGCAGTAATTATTACTTCCAATTTTATGCGATGGGTTGAAAGCTTAATTGAACGGTTAATTTGGACGATTGATTATTGCAATTTACGAGTATATTTAAGTTTATTACAGGGTGATTTATGTCATTATATTATGTAGGTATATGCAGATGAGTTTTTAAAATTAATATACATTTTTATTTACTATTTTATATATTATTATATTAAGTTTCGTTGCTTGGATATATTGGTTTTGATATCTTTTTTATTTTTGATTTTACTTGTGTAAATTTTAGTGATCTTGAACAGTAACACTAAAGCAAATACCTAGGCCAATATGTCCCATTCCACCTCAGTGGGACGGAGGCGCTGCCTGAAAATCAGCGTCGTAGCCTAGCTGGGACATAATGCTGAGGCGGTTTGCCGTTTTCATATTCACAGTTTTATTTTTAAGTCTTTTTTACTTTTATTTATTATTTATACGTTCAATATTTTGTTTTAATTTAAGTTTTTTTTTCTATTTCAACCTTGTAAACAGTTTCTGTGTTTGTGAAATAAATACTTTTTCTTTCTTTCTTTCTTTCTTTCAAAGCCAGGTGAAACCTGGAAGGTTAGGACCACAGACATACATCTACATAGACAACGCAAATGCATGTACTTTGCGTGTCAGAACCCCGAACAAGAGTCAAGGTTGGTCGCTGCTAGATTCAGTTGCGCGTATGTATGTCTGTTAGAAAATCGATATCGTTCTTTATAATCGATTTCATCGGCGGCATCGGTGTCTTTGCATCGGTTTGTATTTTATATCACAAAATATCAGCTGTGACGTCACAGTAGATGTTAAACGTCGGCACGCTTGTTTTCAACACTTGCGTTATCTATGTAGATGTATGTCTGTGGCCAACAAGCGGTTTTAACTTGGATTAGGCCTTTCCTATATTGGCCTTTTACTGCAAGCTTATTCAGTAGTGGTACGATTATTCAAAGCCGACCCTAAGCGGCAAAAAAAAAATATACAACACAAGTTTCTACAACAAAATAAAAACTATAATATTGCTCGACAAACAGCAATCATTGACCACATTCTATCTTAATATAAAACTGTACCGTTACTGACTGAGCGACTAGACAACTTACAGCCATAACTACTGGGCGTAGATAGTTGAAATTTGGAACTAAAATTCCTTAAAGGGTGTAAGGAAGCACTAAGGAAGGAATTCCCACAATTCTCACGGAAACGGAAAATATGGGACTTTTTAGTTTGTATGAAAAAACCCTTATTCCTACTGTGCACGGATGTGAACTTAGTATTAAGATTTTTCAATGAGTATCTGTTTTCATTATGGAAGGAATCCCACGGGAACGGGAAATATGGGTCTTTTTAGTTTGTATGAAAAATATTGTCTTGAGTGATTCACCGCAATGTGAAACGTGGTGAAAAGGTTCTTCAATGTATATCTGATTGCATTATGTAAGGAAATCGACCGGCTTTTCGGAAAGGACGACCGGCTGGTGTAGCGGTAACATACATTGCCTTCTATGCCAGAGGTCCTGGGTTCGAATCTCGGCGGCGGCGGATATTTGTGTGATGAACACAGATATAAGTCGTCAAGTCATGGATGTTTATATGTTTATTTGAGTTTATTCTAATAAAAAATATGTATGTGTATATATTTCTTAAGTATATCAGTTCAGTATATCACAAGTTCTTTAAGAAACTTAATTTGGGCTAGATAATGTTGTGTTAGTGTCAGTTTTTTTTTTTAATTTTTAAATCACGAAATTTCCCCGGAATCGGGAAATATTGGACTTTTTGGTCCTTTAGTTCATTCGTACGCAGTTGCAAGTAAAAGCTCGTTCATAAATAATAACTTACCTAAATCTTCTAGGGTCATTAGTGTAACTCATCAGTCTTATTTCAGCTTGTGTGTCATACAGCCGTCTAGATATCGTCCGTATACTTCCCACTAGTAGATAAGCCACAGCTTCACTCTCAGTGGTCAAATGCAGTTCTATTCGCCGTTCCTCTGATATGGTGCAGACGAAGGCAGCCTCGTATTCAACAGATTCGGATTGTATGGCATCATCCTGTATAACAAAAAAATGTGATAAAAAAAAAAACAAAAAAAAACTGTCAAAAAATAAGAATATTTTTTTAATGAGAGGTTTTCAAACTGACATTTAAAACTATAAAAAAGATAGTTACTATATTTCATTTTAGATGGCGCCACATGCTTTTCTTACAAAAGTGCAATGTCAAATGTCTTTTCGTATAGAATTTTGACAGCTAGCTTTTTACCAACGCCATCTTTTGAGAGAATAAGATATGATTTTTTCTTTTTAAAATCAATTGGAAAACTCCTCATTTAGAACATAGTTGAGCTTTAATAAAAGTCTAGTTAAAGTTATCTTAACATGAAAATACATGAAAATATACTCCTTAAACTACTTTGAAAAGTCGATTGATACGGATTGATAAATGTACAGTTTTCGTTTTTTAACCGTCTATGAATTTAAAAAAGTTTATACAAGTAATATTTAGGTTATTATTTAATTGAAAATATCTACATATACATTGAAGAATAATTTTTGACCGATTTATAGGTAAGATCGACAAAATATCTTAGTTTATCAATGCAATTTTATAAACAATCTATCATAAAACGGTTTTGTATTATTTTGTGATGGTTTTCAACAAGAAAGCACCATTATTTTTTACAAAATGCAATTTAACACTTACTTGATCATGCAAAACATCGTGAACGCTATCGAGGGTAGTCAAAAATTCAGTCAAATTCGTCCCTAAACATTTGAAGGCTCGTTCAAGTCGGCAGTTATGAGAAAATGCAGTTAGTATTAAATATTCTCCTAATTTCGCCATAAAGTCTTCAGTATTTACACCTGCAACAAAAAAAGGATATATTTAAACATTTAATTAAATTTTATTCATTATACCTTTAGTATTTATTCAAATAAGTTTAATAAAAAATTCATTATATCGTATGTTTGGGAAAAAATACTTTAATGTTTAATAAATACGACCACTTTGGAGATGGGGTAAACCTCTCTGCCTCAGACGCCAGTGGTTGCAGGCTCGATTCCCGCACGGAAGAAGAAAAAAAAAATGTACGCTGTCCGGGTGTTTACCTATTTATGTATTTATATTCTAGTTTGCCCCTAGTTTACTACATTGTATACCATAACACAAGCTATGCTTACTTTGCGGCCATGTAGTTGGTGTGATTGTCTGGGGATTTTATTATTTTTATTTTTTATTTTAAAAGTTATGTGAGTTATTAATTAGAGTCACGTCTATTTCAATTAAAACTCTTATTTTCTATGACTTTCTTTAAGGGCCTTAGCATCTATTTTATACAGTCACTGAGCCTACTTCAAAATGGTTGAAGTAGGTTCATTCCAAAACATCATGGTTGGAATGTTTTTGAAAATCTTTAAATAATTTCCGATAACTTCCGCATAGCTAATAAAATTTTATAACTAATTTAATGCTTTTTGTAAAATTTTGGATGTTATATAAAAATACAATTACTTTTCAACTTGAATAAGATACGATTCAAGGATACGATACAATCATCATATTTAACCGTAATTCATTTTATCTAGACATTTCGGGGTTTATTCATACAAAATTTTCATGCTTGTTCACATTTGCTTGGTGGTAGAATCTCTTTAGGGTCTGCTAGGTAGCAATCCCCCTTTCATATAAAAATGTCGCCAAATATCACCACTGCTGTGATATTCGTATGTGTTGCAAAAATATTGTATGAAGCAGTTCCATCCTAAGCCACTACATAGAACGGTGACGACACGACATAATTCCTACATCGCGCTATCAAATTTCTTATAGTGACTAGCTATCCCACGGCCCGACGGTTGATGTCGGGATGTAGTATATATGCTAGTCTCTATATAAACTTTAATAGCGCGATGTAGGAATTTCGTCGTGTCGTCGTCGTTCTATGGCGAGTCGCTAGATGTCGCTACAACCTTGTTCCCAAAAGAGGTTAAAAGTGGTTCGTAACATTGCAAGTAACAAAAAAAACTCATCACACTGATTAATTTCATAATAGTTACAATGAATCGTGAATATTTGAGACTGCACTGCTATAGTATTAAAATACTGTGACAACAAAGTTAAACCTTTAAAATATTTTCAAGAGATAACCTAAATTTATTTGGATTGCGGGCGTAAAAGTTGACAAGATCAGTGAAGACGCGATCAGTGAAGACAAATTACTTGCATGACCTATTTCTGGTGGTATTTGCTCCCATTTTCGTATACAGATGTATTTTTGCAAGGTCTGTGTAGAATTTTTTTGTGTAAATACATTAGTCTTGCAATGTTTGTGATATTATTTTATGTTGAAAATAAAGGACTATTGTGTGTGTGTTTGAACACTAAAACATGAAAGAAGTAAATGGAAATTCATATTATATCCAACTTCTGTTCTTAACCCGTCCAAATCTAAGGTTATGGTGCTTGGAACAGACTAACAGAATCCATGGATGTGGGCCAGTGGTTAAGATTGGGGACGTTTCCTAAGAGTGTGTCAGTGAAGCAAAAAACTTGTGAACTTGTTGACAGCAACTTACGCTTCGAGAAACATGTTTCAAATCTGGTGAGATTAAATGTTCTTTATAAGATCCGTAGTTACTTATCAGAAAAATCTCGTATTACTCTCTGTGAGTCTCTAGTATTATCCAAAATTAATTACGGTGATTTGGTTTACGGACCTCAATTACTTTATAGAACAAAAAAATATATACAGCGCGTACAAAACGCATGCTGTCGTTTCATTTTCAACATCCCGCCACGAACTCATTTATCTCACCTTTTATTAAAAACACACTATGCTAAATATGGAGTCATGTCGACAGTTACATCTAGCCTGTCATATTTGACCTTTTAAACTTTAAACATCCTGAATATTTATACAAAAAGCTTACATTTTTCAGCTCGCATAGTAAATATGATACTCCCAGGAGTTTACGAGTACCGCTAGCTGTACATGCTCTCAGAATAGTGGCTTTCACTGGAAGCTTCAGGTACCAAGCAACCAAGTTTTATTTTATTTAATTTATTTATAGGCTTTTATTTTATGTAAGTATAGATAGTATTACATATTGAATATTGGGTGTAAATACATTATTAAGTAAGTTTATCATATTAATTTCAGTAACGTATAGTGTAAATGCTGCGCAGATGAGCACACGCATCACCGGGGCACATCTGAAAATCAGCGCTGTGGCTTTTGCTGCAGCATCATGCTGAGATGTGTCCTATTTAACACGCTTACTACAGTACAGGACAACTTTTAATATTATATAGAGTATTTAAAAAAAAATGTTATAACTTTATATTATAATTGCTATGTTTCTGCTTATATATATATTTTTTTAAATGTGTAATTTTGTTCCAGTGTCAATGTTGACTATATTTGGCATTTAGTACTTTTATGTTTTTTTTAATTATTATTTTATTTTTCTTTATTTTAATCTTGCTTCTTGTATGTGTTATTTTTATTGTGTTGTCTTGTTTGTAGTTTTGTGATAAATAAATTTGTGAATTTGAAAATTTGAATTTGAAGTGCTGGAATAATGTACCGCCCCCTGTAAGAAACGTTTGCTCTAGTTATATTCTACAGAATCGCACGAAAAAATTACTAATTGCGACACAAAAACTAGGGTGAAGCACGATTGCTTGGTATCGATACATACATGTTTATATATTTATGTAATATGTGTATATGTGATCTCTCCTATTTACCTTTTTATTATTGCATCTAACTTAATATGTTTATAATGGATTTTTATGGGTTTATGGAAATTGTTTGGTGTGTTTGTTATTACTTTTTTCCTATACATACTCCTAACTCTTCCATAACTTCTTTAACTGTAATTTTCTATAAATTGTTATAATAAAAAACGTGTCTCTATGTACTGTTGCTCGCACCTGGCGATAACTGAAAATCAGTGGTTTGTCTCAAAGCCAACGAGGTATTCACTGAGGTATCGCCATTTTGCATCATCATACTTACTTTGGGTTGCAAACTTGCAAAAATTGTGACAATTGTTAATTTCTGTTTTTTTCCGTTTCTTTTTTTTCAAATATTTGAAATTTCTTATTTTTTTTTGTATTTCTGTTTATTTTCTTTGTGTAACTCATTGTGTGTCTGATGCAAATAAATGATTTATCTAACTTCAATAGTCAAATTTTCACGAGGAAGGGTTACTTTAAGGGAAACATTTATAAAAATCAATTTTTTGTTCATATGTTTATTTTATGGAGAACCAGCGAATACCCGACGACATTGTTTAATGTTATTAATGGGATGTTTTTTGGTCACCAGCCAAATTTAAATTTTAGTTTCTTTGACACAATATTAACGTACCTGCATATTTATTTTAGCATCGCTCAGTACAAAAAAGTAGAAATATAGAACCACAAACGTTTTTAAAAATAGTCACTGTTGATGAACATAGCTACTACGACGCGGAATTTTATTGACAATACTACGACGTAGTACTACGAGATGTGTTGTAGTAGCGCGTAGTCGACTTTATTTTAATGGTAATTTAGAGTGACCATGCTTTGCTTAATATGTTAGCGGATATATTTATTTCCATGTAAAAAAAATATTTTTTCTTTGCAAAAATCGTTTCTATAACAGATACTTATTGTGTAAAAAAATTTTGGCCGATGACCACAAATCAACCCTGTATAAAAAAATAAATATAACCACGACTTATGCTTCACCCAAAATATTTTTCATGTAAATTGGCCAAACTACTGTTATTAATGGTAAAGACGTCGGAAAATGTTTCTCCCACATCGCTCTACTATCCTTAATGGTATCGAAGGCGGGTCGTTACTGAATAAATAAAACCAACTTCTAAAAACACTATTGCTGTGATAAAATGCTTTTAAGCGAAAAGTTTTCAATACTACGCTTCTGTATCGATTGAGTTCCGGCTCACAAAGAAACTTTACAGTACTCATTTTCGTGTTTGCTATTTTAAAAGAAATTATTTGCTAATTTTGAAATATAATATTAATAGCTTGCTCCAGAAGAGCTAGAAGAGTATCATAAAATATTAATTTAGAAATACGACTGGGAGCGAAAGAAAAACATAGAATGTGCCAGCTGCTTGTCTTCCCAGGCAAACTGTAAAAGTCAGTTAAGGGACGGAGGTTTTATAGGCGTTTTTGCGGGCGATAGGCTGACAACCCTGTCACTGCAATAGTCTTATCCATCAAAACAATACCTCTAAATTTGTCAAACGTGACATCAGATGATTTTATAGCGTCTGGTGTTCTGCCTAACCCTTTAAATTCAAAATTCAAAAAGTTTTATTCATCTTAGGAATTTCACAAAACACTTGATGAAGTCAGTCACCACATACTTCGGCTTTAACTAGTTGTTGATAGTTGTTAAATAAGATATTACAGTAGACCAAGAGACAAAAAAAGCCGGCGGAAAAAAACTCTTGGCACTCTTTTTCAGTCAGAATTATCAAATTAATACAAATAGGTACAGTACAAATTGACCGTGACATGAAAAAAAAAACAAACACAAGACAGCTAATTGTGAGAGCCAATGTCATGCCACAACCAAATTGCTTACCTAGCAGATGCAATTAGCTATAGATGCACAATACGAACATGATAAACTGGGACCAGAGTATTTGAACAAGAATGGAATAAAATAGTCATAGTATCATTAGCAAAACGACCTGGCACCGCTAGCAGCACCCGTTCACGAGTTAACGCAAGCACCAGCCATCACCCTCCTCAACCATATTTTAGGGAAGAGGGTGACCCGATACCCGACGCTATCACTAGCCATGCCGCCTGAGGGAGCATGACGTTCTTGCTGATGTCTAGACAAGAAAATAAGTGAGTGGGACAGTCACCAGTATGTCATACATATACTGCACAGCCTAGCCGTAAACAAAATTATTAAGTAATTAGAAACTTTTAGAAATATCCTGTTGTGCTTAATCTCCTTCCTTTTTTATCATCTACTCGTAAGTAATTTTAAGTTTTATAATAAGCTTTTCGAGATAGAGTGTTTTTAATGATTGATTTATATTTATTGAATGGCAGGGATTGAATTGAATTTAGGGATACAGGCGTGAAGTTATGTATGTGTATGCAATGTAAATACGAAATTTTAGTATACTTTATTTTATTTTTAGTAACAGATTACTGATTTAAGCATCCTAAAATGTGTACATGTTTTTGATCTCTCTCAGGATTCGGATAGAAATAAGATGAAAAAATAAAAAAAGTTGATAGTATTTTAGACAATAAATAAGACAACCGTGACCAAGAGCATTAAATGAATCATCATGTTTCATTATATAATCATAGATTCAAATAATTTTTAGTGCCTTTTCAGACAAGTCTTTAGTTTAGGTTCTGATTTAAACCACAGAATTCAAATTCCAAGATTCAAACATAATGGCCCGTATTATCAAAGTGTCCTTAATCATTAATTATGACTCAAGCATATAATTAACTGTCAATTCTTTATAGACAACTGTTTAAAAATCTATTCTTGAAAGCATTCAAATAAAAAAATAAATACATACGTACATAACGTCACGCCTGTATCCCTTATGGGGTAGGCAGAACACCAGAAGTTACAAGACCATCTGATGTCACATTTAACAAATTTGGAGGTGAAGACAGATGGAAAGAGACTATTGTAGTTACAGGGGGTCAGCCTATTGCCCACAAAAACGCCTTTAAACCTCTGTCCCTTAACTTAGATGGTATTCTACGTTTTTCTTTCACTCCCAGTCCAACATGGAAGCAATTAATAAAATCCCTAGACAATCATACCAACTACATGACCCCAAAGTAAGCATAGCTTGTGTTATGGGATACCACGTAGCGAACTAGGGGGGAATTTAGAATATTAAATCTATGTAGATAAACACCCAGACACGCAACATTTTTTTTCCGAGCAGGTATCGAACCATCGACCTAGAGTCTATACTTCGTAGCGTCTATACATCTGCACAGCGGAGACCGTCATTTCTGTACGCAGAATCAAAGCTTTTAGTTATTAATGTTAACAAAGTGCAAAAATAGCTCTTAAATGCCACAGCCGTTTATCAAATCTCTCTTTTTTGAATCCTTTTTATCCCATCTCTTGATATTACGTGGCCAACTAAAACCTTCAAATAGCTCCAGTCAATGAAAAAAATTGTTAAAAGCAATTCGTCAAATGTATTTCCATTCGTCTCATTGTTCAATATCTAAAATTGTCCAATTTTTTGTGACATTTCGAACGCTTTTAGTGAACGTGATAGAAATTTAAGCAGGTTTAGATTTTAGTCTTTATTGGTTTCACTTTATCTCTAAACTTAGTTAAAATAAGCTTTTTTATGTTACCCGCATAGCAAAACTAAATATTTAAAATGCAATTAATTTTTAGAGTAAATTAGTGAATAGAAAACTGGGCAAATACCCAGCCTTAGCTAGATGTGGACTGTTTTTCTTCCAAATCGTTCTGACTGTCAATATAACCAGGTATTAGTACTATAGGCAAATACTCAACTAAAGCGGAAACTAAATTTAACAGTAAGTAATAACGACAACTTTAAAATCACTTAAAATAATGTATTAGGCCTGAAGTGACATTTGTCAAGTAGACAAACAGAATGATTAGTCAAAATGTAAGCTCGGAACCAAGATTATTACTTCGCTATTATAGGAGACCAGGGGAGACTCTTATGCCCGTCTGCACTAAACTCTTCTAAGCATAAGTTTAGTTATGAAATGCCTAAACTTTTTCATCCTAAGTTGATACGTATTATGACGTGCAACGAGAATTGATTGACTTTTATTGTCATTTGGCCTGTCTGACGGTTCGTTTCACATGATCGAAAAGTAATGAGAACACTATAAATAATTTATTGTGGGAACTTGTGTAGCTCAGATTTCGTCAATATACCAACTAGTGAAGGGGAAAGGAATTTTCGTTTTTGAGACGATGTTTTATGTTTTATTTTTTTTAAATAGACTTGGTAAAATATTAATAAACTAAACATATTTTTTTTAAACTAGCGTATTGGCATAACTTTTCGAACGCCGTCGTAAGTGTCTTGCCTAAAGTTATGACACTGGTTTCCCATGTCATAACTTTAAGCAAGAAATTAAGCGTATCATGTCAAATCAACCGTCAGACATGACAAATTATAATAAAAATCAAAATAGGTACAGTGCGTTCACAGTTGGTTTAACTCTGGCTGTTTAATTGGCTGCAATGAATCTTGGGTTGCCGTATGAAATTTCGATTACAAAATGCCGTTTTTATTACAAATAATGAAAGCACCTATATTTTTGAACGTCTAGTCTACCATAATTATTTCATACTTGAGCGTAATATTTCGTTCTTTTTTACAATATTTGGAAAATTTACAGCCATTTAGTTTACCTTGTTGTAATAGAATAAAGAAGGCAATTTAAATTTTTTATGCAAACTTTCAGGGAAACTGGACGGCCAATATAGAGAAAACATACGTCAGACGTAAACTAACTGCGAACGGACTGTACAGAACAGACTGAAGCATCGACTTAGGATCGGAATTAGGAGGGAGTTTAGTGCAGACGGACATTAAAGTACTTCAATTTGACAGCTAAGGTATATCAAATGCTACATATTGGTGTAGCAAATGTTGTCGTTTTACTACGATAGATGTCCATAGTTGTAATCCACCAATCAAACAAAAGGTCTGACTTGTGACAGGTCCGTCACAAAATGGCTGCTTCTCCTTGCGAGTGCATGTTGATGTAGCATTTTGTGGTCTCTGTGTTATCTGGTAGTGTTTTCTGGAGATTTATGCGTTGCAAGTTGAGCTGAGGTCCTGAGTTCGAATCCCAGTAATGGCGAGATAATGTGGTTTTTATAATAATAGAAAATGTATATAATACCAGCCACGTTATAGTATTATTGCACCAAAAGAGAGATGGCAGCACGAGAGCGTAGCAAAATGGCGGCGCGTCAATGGGGTGACAAGTTGAGGCGACGAGTTCGCTCTCTATTCCTTTTGGTATATTTATCATTTTCTTTGTAGGAGACTGACAATTTCCTTCTTGCGTATATTCGCAAAGCACTAACAACAAAGGATATTGGATATATATGGTGGAATAAAATAATTTTAATGGACCCGTTTGAATCACAGAGACAGGTTTCTTCACAGAAGTTGAAATACGCTAGAAGATATACTCCTTTCCTAATATTTCCGTTTTCTTAATATTTTAATTAAAAGCAACATAACTGGACACTATGTAACAAACTAACAAATACTAGTGCACATTGAAATGCTAAAAATAATATATTCATAAGTTATTATCCTAATTATCGGGGTATCTTGACACAAGTAATTTATACTTAAAAGAATGTCCCAAAAACCTGTAAATTAGTATATGTTTTTTGCGAATAATAGTCAAAAAATACTTACTATCAGTCGCTCGAACTGCGTCGTAAATTTCTTGTAAATAGGCATAGTTTCTACAAGTTTTCACATCGTCTGGAAGTCTTCGTCTGTGAAAAGACACCCTATATTAAACTGTTTATTAACTGTTCTATAATAAATAATAAAAGTATGAACTTCACGTTAACCTAAGGTAAAACATAAGCCAAATTCATTGCAATAACTCTGGAAGCAAACAATTAAAATTGATAATAGGTAGCCCTTTGGCAATATACGGGACTCCTAGGTATGCATGGAGAAATTAAAGGTATGGGCTACCTTAATGAGGTTTTCTTAAAGACTATTCAATTTTATTTTATAGTCTTACAATCCTATCATAGATGAGATAGCATTATTTTATGACTCGAGCAATATTAATTTTATTACAGGCCACAGTACGTATTATCCTCGCATTACCGTTTTATAGCCCACACAGCGGTATTGTGGATTTATTTATAAGAAGTGCTGTTTGTTCGAAGAAAAGTATCTGTTGTATAAGTAAGATAAAATATCGAAAATTATATTTAAGTGCTTGACATGAGACTAGATTTCGCGTACAAAGTCCTAGACTAGAATATTGCAAACAATGAGTCGTACGTGCTCCAACTATTTGCTCCGTGCGGCTTTATGCGCCTAAATGCTACGTGCGGAATTTTAGATCAATTTAGCGCGCTTGTACTTTAGCGCCCATACGGACTAGCGGTAGGCCGCCCGGGGCGGGGGTCTGCTTGAGCTTAATGCTAAATAGTTTCTTCGCAGTTGAGTGCCATAGCGGTCGGCCGCGATGCGGGCCGTAGCTCTCCATTCAACCGCCGTGGTTGAAACTATTTAGCTGTTAAGTCAAAGTCAAAATGATCTTTATTTCGTAAATACATTTGAAATAAGTCAAACAATTTACAAAATGAACTGACTCAACCACCACTTCGGAAAGTCGATCTGTTGAGAAACTCAACAGCAATCATCTTTTAAAAATACACAATAACAATTGACAACCACGGAATCCCATCTTCTTGCATCCGGATATGTTATAGTTAAAAAAATTATAACTATAACATATCCGGATATAACACTTATCTTTCAATCTATCGAAGGGTTAATCTTAAATATTGTGAAATTTTATTATAAAAAGCGGTTAAGTGCGTATAATCACAGGCGGTGGTATATTAAACTGGAAAAGCGGTTTGGAGAGCGGTTAGCCGTCCCTGTGCTTAACTTCTGGTGTGTAGGAGTGATTATCTAATATTATACCTACTCTAAGCTCCCATACGCACTAGCGGTTGGCCGCAGGGCTGGTTAAGCTATTACACCGCTAAAACGAACCGCCTAGGCGGGCAATCGCTAGTACGTGGGAGCGCTAAGTTGATAAATTCTATTGTATCGATTGATAAATTTTATCAACTAACGGCTGAATGTTCATGGTGCTATTGCTTTTTTTCCATTAGTTTCATAGTCTAATCATTATTTAAGTTAGGTAAAGAAAAAGGTAAATACATAAAAATACTTACAAACAGAAATATCTATCGTAGTTTTCAGTTTGGCTTTTAGTAAGCGCTGACACCGCGTCGTGAAGAGACTCATTCTGAAAGAAAAAACGTGGTTAATTATTTTTTATGGCTAAGTAACTTAAATTTTCGCAATATAGGCACGACACGTTTATTTACATTTTTAATAGCAATTACTCAGATAACCAAAAACAAAATCTAAAGTTTTATTACATTAGCTCAAATAAAAGGTCTTGTGTTGGTGTATCTGGCTCTTCTTATTTATTGTGAATGAAAGAATTAAGATCACAGTATCTACATTAACTACACTTAACTGCCGTATCCCTTAACTTAAAATTTAAACTTAAGGCGCTCCATTTAACTTAATTTTTCGAAAACAATATTAAACATAACCATACTATTTTAGTCCCATTGTATAACCTTTTTACTTTAAGACCTTAGTTTATACCGTGCCGGTGATGTGACGAAACTTACATACATAAGTTCACGCCTATATCACTTATGGGGCAGGCAGAACACCAGAGGCTAGAATAAAACCATCTAATGTCACGTTTCACGTTGGAGGTATTATAATGATGGATAGAGACTATTGAAGTGACAGAGGGTCAGCCCATCGCCAGCAAAAACGTCAATAAATTCTCTGTAAAACTGATTTTTAAAGTATGCCCGGGAAGAGAAGCAGCTGGTACATTCTATGTTTTCTTTTCGCTCCTAGTCCAGCATGGAAGTAAGATAAAAGGAGCAACATCATAGTATTTACGTTAAGTATACTTAACTGCCGTATCCCTTAACTTAAAATTTAAATTTTAGGCGCCCCATATAACTTAGTTTTTCCACGCACACAACTATGGCCAAATTGCTGATATAAAACCTTCGAAGTATTTGTAGATATATAATTTTTATCAAAACTTTTGTCAGATTGTATTGTATTGTATTGAAAACTACTTCCAATAAACCCGAAAACAATATTAAAGCCAACCATACTATTTTAGTCCCATTGTATCACCTTTTTGCTTTAAGACCTTAGTTAATACCGTGCCGGTGATGTGACGAAACTTACATACATAAGTTCACGCCTATATCACTTATGGGGCAGGCAGAACACCAGAGGCTATAATAAAACCATCTGATGTCACGTTTCACGTTGGAGGTATTATAATGATGGATAGAGACTATTGACAGAGGGCCAGCCCATCGCCAGCAAAAACGTCTATAAAATCTCTGTAAAACTGACTTTTAAAGTATGTCCGGGAAGAGAAGCTGCTACTACATTCTATTTTTTCCTTTCGCTCCCAGTCCAGCATGGAACTAAGATGAAAGTAGCAACATCATAGTATTTACGTTAAGTATACTTAACTGCCGTATCCCTTAACATAAAATTTAAATTTTAGGCGCCCCATTTAACTTAATTTTTCCACGTAAACAACTATGGCCAAATTGCTGATATAAAACTTTTGAAGTATTTGTTGACATGTAATTTTTATCAAAACTTTTTGCCAGATTGATTGTATTGTATTGTATTGAAAACTACTTTCAATAAACCCGAAAACAATATTAAAGCCAACTATACTATTTTAGCCTCATTGTATCATCTGTTTGCTTTAAGACCTAAGTTTATACCGTGCCGGTGATGTGACAAAACTTACATACATAACTTCACTTATGGGGTAGGCAGAACACCAGAGGCTATAATAAAACCATCTGATGTCACGTTTCACGTTGGAGGTATTATAATGATGGATAGAGACTATTGAAGTGACAGAGGGTCAGCCCATCGCCAGCAAAAACGTCTATAAAATCTCTGTAAAACTGACTTTTAAAGTATGCCCGGGAAGAGAAGCAGCTGGTACATTCTATGTTTTCCTTTCGCTCCCAGTCCAGCATGGAACTAAGATGAAAGGAGCAACATCATAGTATTTACGTTAAGTACACTTAATTGCCGTATTCTAATTTAATTTAATTAATAATTAAAACTTTTTGTCATATTTTATTGCATTGTTTTGTATTGAAAACTACTTCCAATAAACCCGAAAACAATATTAAACCCAACCATACTATTTTAGTCCCATTGTATCACCTTTTTGCTTTAAGACCCTAGTTTATACCGTGCCGGTGATGTGATGAAACACTATCTCGTAATTAACACTGATGTATCAGAAAATTGGGCGAAATAATAGAATTAGCCCCTGTATCTTATAACTAATGGATTCTGCCAAAGAATCAATGAAAGAAGAAAAAATACTTGTTGGGATTAATTTAGTTAATTGTTGATGCGGAAACAGTGTGCTGTATGGAGAAATTGCGATGTTATTGACAAAATCATTTACCTTATCTATCTTTCTATGTCCTCTTTATGTTCACATATTCTAACTGATCCTTATTTATCCTCTATCAGGTGCAATTGGGAACAAATGATGACGAAAATAGATTTCAATACTCAATTTTGATCTTAAATAAGAAGTACAATATACTTTTTAAAACCAAAATTTTAAATGAATGTGAAGAGGATAGAGAACTACGATTAAGTACAAGAAGCAAAAATTTTAAACTTATTATTGAACCGAAATTGAATGTAGTTGCGCATTGTTCAATAAACCAAGCAGTATTATTATTTAAGCGGTTGCCGATGGACTTAAAAATAACAAATAGTTTAACATTATTTAAAAAGAATCTCAAAAGTATCTTGTTGCAAAAATGTTGTTATACGATTGACGATCTCTAGATTATAATTATGAATAATGTATAAATAATGTTTGTGTATGTACCCACCTAGTATTAATAATAATTGTTACCTTTAATTTTAAGACATTCGCATACAATGTAAATTGTTTTATGAATAATTGAACTTGAACTTATGAGCGTTGCCATGACGATCTAAATCTACATAGATATTTTTTATGGAAACATCATGGGCTGAAATTTGACATTGTATATTAAAATCCTTTATTACAATGTCATTGTATATAAAGCAAATAGCTGTTGCGCGCGTTTATTGGGCGGGAATAGTCTATGTACTATTTCCAGACTGTACATTATCACTGTGCAAAATAACATCCAAATCCGTTGAATAGTTCTGCCATGATTGATGAACAAACATCCAAATATCCATACATCCAAACTTTTACATTTATATAAGTAAGATTATGAAAAGTCAAGTGTTTATTTTCTACCTTTATCAATCTAGATTGTATGAGAATCTCACAATTAAAAGTATTTCTTTCGCCATAGCTACGATCCGAATGCGACCTTAAATACCTACATGTATATCTAGTAATCAATAGATATTTTTTTCTATCTATACTTGCGAATTTTAGCTATGCTTTCAGCGTATAAGGTTATAAATAAACATCTTTCCATCCATCCACACACGCTTTCAGATACTAAATATTATGAAGTATCATGCATAGAACAGAAATAACAAATGATTGTATATGGTACATGATGACGGATGAGAATCAACTTTTGTATTTAGAATCAAATTCTAAATATAATGATGCACTGAAATCGCAGCTATATCATAACCAGTGTAATCTGTGTATACTTGCCAGGAAAATTAAAATAAATACCACTAAATAATAGTCTGGATTGTTAACCTAAAACTAGTGACATGCTAAATTTATAATACTATAAGGGACGTGAAGCCTCACAGGCTATATAATAAATAAATAAATAAAATCCCCAGACAATCACATCAACTACACTGTCCCAAAGTAAGCATAGCTTGTGTTATGGGATACCATATAGCGAACTAGGGGGGAACCTAGATTATAAATACACAAATAGATAAACACCCAGACACGGAACATTTTTTCGTCTGGTTCCGTGCGGGGATCGAACCCGCAACCACTGGCGTCTGAGGCAGATAGGTTCGATCTTTGAAAGTAGTTCAATAATGAAAAGCTTTTCTAAATATCTGACTCTCTTGCGAAATCCTTCACGTATTTTTTTACATGTGAGCAATGACTGCGCCTTAAATAGCTCCGATGGCATTTAATGCATTTTCAAACATTTTTGGGATTTCACAGGGTTGCTTTCCAACTTTGACTTGGGCTACTTTTCTTTTATGAAAACCCTGATCATTTCGATCATGTTAAGATCACACTGATAGGTATGGCGGTAAACGCAATATCTATAAAGTTAGCTTAATTGAAAGAAGAAATAAGAACTCGTTAGAAACAACACAAATAGTGTTTCCTAGTGTTTTAAATTTTATAATGGAAACCTTCGGAATATTTTACAATAATTTACCTATATCAAGTGCTGTATCAAAAAAATGGTAAAAGGTCCATATAAATATCTGCTGAGTTTAATTCATTTTCATAAAGTCCATACAGCAGTGACTAATCTCTTGGAATCGTAGTTCCATTTCATGGAAGTATAAGAAAAAAAAAACTACATTCCAAAAATATAACCTTTTAAGTATGGCAATATGTAAACATTGCAGAGGCAACTTTCTTGTTCTTTGTTAAAACCAGTTCTTGACTTTTACCACCACTATAAGTAAGACCACATTTTATACATTTTGGCGTATTTAAAAAAAATCGAAAGTACAAATATGCGACGCCAGAAGTCATGAATTAACACTTCATAAGGTCGCAGTTAGTAAAATTTTTTGCCACACGCCAAAAGTCCCTTGTCGGTCTGTACATTCACAGATAAAAACGTCATATTATTAAGGGAAGTTGTGTGTTTTTAAGGTATATTTTTTGTTAAATATATTGGGTGTCACCTTGCGCAATCTATAATCTTGATGTTAAGTTTAAAAAATCCATTAATTACCTAGTATTACGTAGGTATTAAGAAAGTACTTTAAGAAATCTCATATTCAAAAATATTCTATAAGGTATTATTTTGTGGTAGGCATGTGTTCTTTTTCAGTACTATTTTAGGTACTTTATTATGAAAAAAACGACTTATATTTGTACAAAAGCATGTTACAGGCTGGTTATGACATCATTTCATTATTACAATAACCTTATTTTCAGTGGTGTAGCTAACTGTACAAGTCTTGGTTGTATAAAATATGGCGGAAAGTCATTAACTTTTTTTCTTAAAATCTAATCAACAAAAAACATAAAAGCTACTTCTCAAAAACAAAAATGAAAATTTTGACACCTACTCAATATAGCCTAAGTTATTGAAAACAAAAGGGGCCAGAACATTGCTACCATACTGGATTGCAGCGCCCGGCGCATGTGTTATTCTGTGTATTTTAGGCTGACAAATATTGCATGCCCTTTGCTTGCCTCGACTAGTTTCAGGAGTTCTTATCGTCAGCCAGTCTTCGCTTTATAACTATTTGCAACTCCCTTGGTAATTGATTGCACACCACACGTCTTTGCATTTGAGGTACCACTAGCGCACGGGCTAATGACTTCGGAAAATCTCTTATATCTATACGAAGGACTGTCTTACCGTAATATTTTTCTTTGTGATGAACTCGTGGGCTGGAGTTGACGTTTCTCGAGTTTTCTGTCATTTTTAACCAAAAACAAAAATATTTGTATGGCCACTGGCCGATTTTCTAAGTAATACTTTTTATCATTTATTCACATGTGAAACACTAAATGACAAGTGTGCCCTTTTCCACGGTCGGTAGAACTAAAATAGAAGTTACTGAGACGCAGCTCGAGGCACGCTGGGGGAAGTGGTCCATTCCAGGATTTTGCAAAACGCGCGACGCCTGTGAGACTAAACGTCACTAGTTAAAGATTAAAAGACGAAATTTTATATCCTGTTAGAATTTTTGGCCATGAAAATATATTAATTCATAATTGTAGAGATCAAAGATGCCAAAGCTCTTAATGTATGTGAGTTTTTTTCTGTGAAAGCCAAATTGCTCGTCAAAACTATAGTATGTATAGTACGCGCGAGAGCTAACCACGTCCAGTGCGCGCGTGGCATGTGCCGTACGTCCGTGTCGTATGTGCACTCGGCACGAACGTGGCAGTTTTGTATGAAAACACTCGTGGACACGCGTGCCCCAGCGTTGGCCTTAAATCGTGTTCAAGTCTGAGTAGGTTTTCAAAGTATGGCATTAGTCTACAAGCGTAGCCTTTCGGATTAAAACAAAACCAACTGATAGTGCATTGAGTTTTAAGTCTAGCTACTTGTTAGATGTTTGATTTTATATTTTTAAAAGGAAAGTCACTTTTCGAAATTTTATTATTAGATCCCTTCCATGCTGGACTGGGAGCGAAAGAGAAAACATAGAATGTGCCAGCTGCTTCTCTTCCCGGGCATACTGTAAAAGTCAGTTAAGGGACAGAGGTTTTAAAGGCGTTTTTGTGGGCGATAGGCTGGCCCCCTGTCACTACAATAGTCTCTCTCCATCTTTATCATACCTCCAAATTTGTCAAACGTGACATCAGATGGTCTTGTAACCTCTGGTGTTCTGTCTACCCCATAAGGAATACAGGCGTGACGTTATGTATGTATGTATATTATTAGATATTCTTAAATTGAATTTGTTAACGAATTTTCCAAATAAACAGAAGTAGGCAAAGTTTAATATGTTATGTTTTGGGTTAGAACATGACATCCGAAACCTTTAATTAAAGCTTATAAACTTCATAAATTGGTGTTCGTATTGTTGAAGATAACGTTCGATAACATAAGGCATAGTTTTGCTTGGTGGTAGGATCCCTTCTGGGTCCGCCTGGCTAGCGACCACCCTTTATATAAAGTCTGCCGCCAAATGTTACCGCTCCGGCGGTAATGTGTTCCGGCAATATTGTATAAAGAGCCAGTTCCTTCCTAAACCCGTGTGCTTTCATCTTCGACCTCATCGTCACTTACCATCAGGTGAGATTGAGGTCAAACGCGGGTTTAGTCACTTATATAAAAAAAAAAAAAAGAGCCAATATTCAGTATGATATTGTCTTTAATTTTCACGATCTAATAAGGAAACACTTTTCAACCAAATTTATCGCATAATCGACATTTCGGTGTCTTTGCAGATCCCGAGACAGTAGCTCGTGACGACGTGTTTTATTTTAGACTATTAGAAATTTTACTTTATTTTAGGCTTCAAGAAAAAACTCAAGTAGTTCTTATAATAAAACCGACATGTGCTCGTCACAATTTATTCTGCACAATTCTCGACCGTTTTGTCAAATTCTCAATTGAAAACTTTTCTCAACTCTTTGACTGCAAATTCACATTCAAATTGTTTATTTGCATGAATATAGGGAAAAGAAGCTGAATGTAATATAACCAGCTTCCATGCTAAACCGAAAGAAAAACATAGAATGTCCCAGTGGCATCTCTTCCATGGCATACTGTAAAAGTCAGTTAAGGGACAGAGGTTTTATTAGCGTTTTTGCGGTCGATGGGCTAACCTCCTGTCACTACAATAGCCTCTCTCCACCATTACAATACCTCCGAATTTATCAAACGTGACGTCAGATGGTTTTATAGCCTTTGGTGTTCTGCCTACTCCATAAGGGATACAGGCGTGAAGTTATGTATGTATGCATAATATAACTAGAATAATACTTGATTTGGCCAAATTATAGAATATCAAGTCCTGGTAGTTTTAAGCCTCAAGTAAATATGTTTCTCGTGGATGTCCGCGTACCACTTTCGTACTCATGATCTCTTACAATCAGGTATCATGAAAGAAAAACGTCCTATCCTAATTTTTTTATATAATAAATCAATTCAACCAATATAAACAGAACACTGGAAAATTAAAATAACAAAGAAACCATCTAAAATTTACTTCTCCAATCTAAACACACCTTAACTTATATACAACCTGAGGACGTTCAAGTATAATTTAACAACTTCTAATACTTAATAAAGTATGAAGCTTAATTACTGCATGTAATTTAATTACAAGAAAAACTTCGACTGAATTTCGTACGAAAACTGTAGCCTACTTTATGACGCGTCATTTTTCATCGACTGACAGACATAATTAATCTAAACAAGTAGGTCGAAATGGAAAACGGGTGGGAAATCTGGCATGAAATTAAAATTGACGAGGCTAAATTAGAATTAGATTTATGGTGTTCGATTAAGTTTGTGTACTAATAATGCAAAGCTGAAGAGTTACCTAAATGTATCTTAATATATTTTAAATGAAAAAGCATAAAAGTCTCCGTCATTTTCATATGGCTGAGTATCCTGCCAAAAAGATACGATTTTCTTACAGTCTCACATCTGGACCAACTCCAGACATTGGGTTTATCCGTTCATTAAGACAGACCCTGTATACTGGTCCGTTACTGACTGAGTGACTGACAGACAACGTACAGCCATAACTACTGGGTGTAGCGAGCTAAAATTTGGAACATACATTCTTCAGGGGGAGTAAAGGCCCACGAAGGTAGAAATTCTCGAATTTTCCACGGGAACGGAAATTACTTTTTAGTTTGTATGAAATATCTTATTCTCTGATTGTACCGATTATGTGAAAGTTGGTAAAAAAGTTATTCAATGGGTGTTTGATTTAATTATAAAAGTAATTCCCGAAATTCATACGAGAGCGAAAAATATAGAAATTTTTAGTTTATGCGCGTATGAAGTCGCGGGAATGGGCATTGTTCATTTTTTTTTATTTATTTCATACGAAAAACCGTTCCGAGGAATAAGGTTTCTGATTAATTTAGTCGATTTAAAACATTTAAAAATATTGGGGTTTAAGAGATTTTTAACAAAATACATTAGACCTTTATTTAACCTTGATGACGTCATCAAAGGCATCAAATCGATCAAGTGTTATGCCTTAAAGCTGTTTAAAAAAAAGTCAAACTAAACTCTATAGCTCTATGGTGGTTGTTTTGTTTTGTTTATATTTTAACGTAACCTCAACGTAACAAACTCAGCTTCTTTATTTTTCCCTGCGATTGATCTAAGTTTAATTAACAATTAAAATATTAAGAATAATTAATTTAATTATTTTAATTATAGATTATTTATACAAACTACAAAGAAAAGAAACAGAGGAAATAAAGACGGTTAAGATTTGATTTGAATCAATGTTTGAAATGTTTGTTTGTTGTCTGTTCTCAATCCATTGGGTGACAGTGACATAGCATGACTTTAGCACACAGACACAGCTAATGTTTTTTTTACTGACTGACACATGTTTATAAAGTTGATGCCACTGATGACGTCATCACGTACTAATTTCATAAAATCAATATAACTTAAACGACACAGTTAAAAATAAAACTATTCAAATTGTTCTCTCAAAATAGGCTAAAGATTAATATAACATAATAAAAATAATAGGTTAAAAAAAGTGAACAATGCCAATTGTGAAAGTGAGTATGAATAAAATTAGTCTACTAAGTAATAATCTATCTAAGTCATTTATAACTCTTCTTGCGCGATTTAATCGACGTACAGAGCATCTATCGAATAAAAGCAAACTAAAATTTTGTATATTATAAATGTGAAAGTTTGGATGGATGGATGTATGCATGTCTGGATGTTTGTTACTCTATCACGGCAAAACGGCAGCGACGCGGTGAATCAGGGCCATTCTCGACGCCAGCGGGCAGCGGAGCGATTTGTCGCGGTATCATACAAGGTCAATACTTTCTATCGTGTCGCGGAAATCGCTGCCCGCGCCGCTGCCCGCGCCGCTGTCGCTCTCGCTGTCGCTGTCGTCTAGTTTGCAGCCGTAAGCGTGTGTCACTCTAATTAGTCTCCCCTTGTGTCACGCTGACTCAAGGGTGGAATGCTATTCTTAGCTGAGTACCCAGTGCTTCATACAGACCAATAATTTATCATATAGTGATGTATGACTTTTAATCAGGGGACACCTAGTAAGTTTTTTAGACGTAAGGGTTTTACATTTAATAAAAATGGTCTGAGATTCAAATATCTAATTAAAATTTAAAATGATTTATTGCTTCATTACAATATGTAGATGTTTCACAGTAAATAGTTCAGCACACTATAATGTCCAACAGCATGCAATATCAGATATGATTATGTCTTACTTTAAGGTTTACTAATTTGTAATTATTTACCCAACACCATCAATATATATAAAACTGTTCCGTTACTGACTGAGTGACTGAGGTACTGAGTGACTGAGTGACTGACAGACAACGTACAGCCGTAACTACTAAACGTAGAGAGCTGAAATTTGGAACATACATTCTATAGGGGATGTAGGGGTGCACTAAGGAAGGAATTCCCGAAATTCCCACGGGAACGGGAAATATAGGACTTTTTAGTTTGTATGAAAAATCTTATTCCTTGAGTGCACCAATGTGAAACTTGGTGTAAAGGTTTTTCAATGTGTGTCTGGTTGTGTTATGAAAGGAATTCCCGAAATTCTCATGGGAACGGGAAATATATGATGTTTTAGTTTGTATGAAAAAATCCCATCCCTTGAGTGCACGGATGTGATACTTGATATAAAGGTTCCTCAATAAGTGTCTGTTTGTATTATGGAAGGAATTCCCGAAATTCCCACGGGAAGGGCATGGGTGTGATACTTTGGTGCATTCCTTGAGTGCATGGGTGTGATACTTGGTATAAAGGTTCTTTGAGTGGGTGTCTGGTTGTATAGTTTCTGAAATTTCCACGAGAAGGGTAGTTAAGCGCATACGAAGTTGCGGGATAAAGCTAGTATTATTATAAAACAGGTACAATTTACAAATAGACACACGGATTTTTTTAACATTTTAAATATTCGTAATTGTGTAAAAGCACTTTTTTTCTTGATAATTCTAATTTCAATTTAGTTTTGAGTAGCAATATCAATGGCTTGGGTAAAGCATTAAAGATTTTAACACACATTGCGTTACTCTGTCTGTGGTAAAGTTGTATCATATCTCTATAAACTAATCTTTCTTCATGTCGTGTTGCTCGCATTATATCTTTAGCTTTCGTCAAATGATGAGGATTAGATTTGACAAAAGAGCTGCTTCTAATATGTACACACATAGCAATGTTAGTGTATTTATTAACTTGAATAGTGGTTAAGAAGGTTTATACAGCTCCTGGCCTAAAATTGCCCTTAATTTTAATAGTATCAATGTTGATTATCATAGCAACATTCATAGGTAGGTAGGTAGGTACATTTCAATGGTTTAATCCTTAGGTAGCTAAACTTTATTCACAAATAAACAAAATATCTCCTAAGTTAAACAGTTAAAGTTAATGCCACTAAATAAGTTTAAGTTTGAAATGACTAAATGGTTAAAAAATAAGTGTTTTATAACCTGAAAGAATATTTTGAACATAAAAAATATTAATCGATACTGTAATTGTTATAAATAACCCATGTTAATGATATAGTGATAGTTCTTTATGTTAACTTTATTCTTCATAGTAATAATTATATAAACGATGAATTTAATCTTAGAAATATTATGTCAATGATCTTTAACCTATATGCGTGACACATTCTTCAAATTAATTATTTTGCATATCAAACTAAAAAGATTGCATGCTGTTAGACAGTTTTGTATAAGGAACGTATCATAGTATAACCAACTTTTTGTACCATACATTGAAGCAATAAATATGATTTGATTTGATTTGAAAGACCGGTGAAATAGTTGCCATACCTGTTTGGGACTACATAGATAGGCACAGAAACGTCTAACTGGAATGTTTAAAACAATCACAGCAAATACTTTCGCTCAGATCTGAGTCACAGTTACTCACTATCATGTAAATATGAGGTTGAACACAAGCTACGTAACCAAAAAGAAACCTTGAAATGACTACATAGAACTCCCTTTATACTACCACAAAAAAAACAAAAGCGAAGCGTGTGAACTGCACTTATTAAACGTCACCGTTTCGCAGCATATGCAGCAAATAACGTCATGATTCGAATGGAACACTTTTAATTTAAAAACCGAACAGTCTGAACGTACAGTCAAGCGACGGAACGAGTTGGTCTCATTCAGAGGCATTCGATCGAAAACCAATGGAGCAACGAATACAAAAGCGTCATATGAGGAAATATAACAGGCACCCTGAGTTGTAACTAGTAGAGTATAGATGTTAATTCAAAGGAAATTATTTTTATTTATTTATATAGTTCACCAACGCAATGGTCACCAAAACAAGGTTTTAACAAAGAAACATATAGCATTATGATACAATTCTAGCCACCTTATAGGCACAGACTAATAAGGAGAACAAGTTCAGACGGACAACTCCCTTGTCATAGATGTCGGTCTATACGAGGCTCACATATTGATTTTGACAGCTTGTTTTTTTTTTTAAATGTTATTCTACACAATGAGGTGTAGCAGTTTTTTTTCTACGGACATGGCAAAGAACTTTCTTAGTATGTTATGCATATAGGTAATTCCTTTGCCAAATAATAAAATTTACAAATAAATAAATATGGGTCTGGATGTTTTTCTATATAAAAAATAAAAAATATCTATGTGTTTATATATTTCTTAAGTTTATTTATCCGTTATCTAGTATCCATAGCATAAGTTCTTAATGAGACTTAATTTAGGCTAGACAATGTGGTGTGATTAAATATTTTTTTCTGACAATCCAATTACAAATCCAATATAGGTATATAATTTCAGTCTTCGCTGTCAGTATATTTCAGGTATTGTTGAGTTATAGTTAGGTACTTCCTTTGGTATATTTTCTTGGAAATTCACATAAGGGTAACACAATTTTCACAACTTATACAATATTTTTATAATTTATTTATAATTAAATTCATTTAGACATCAATTCACAAAGATTGTTATTGTGTCAATCTCTACAAAGATTGTTCAATTCGAATTGAAACTTTCAATTCAATCAAACTATTCAACCAATTCAAGCAGTCAAGTGTCAATATCATTATGTGAGCCCATGGACAATATCCATAGACTGATGCTAATATACACTATGGAGATTACCAGCCGTGCTTATAGGTGAAGACAGCATGCAGTATAGTTTTGCGAATAGTAACAATTAAATAATAAAACTAAAAAAAATAATACAAATTGATTTTAAAACATAATATTTTTAAAACGTTAGTCATCAAAAATAATCATAATGAAAGTAAAATTAACTATGTCAACGTTGTAAAAATACGGGGGAAGAATAATTTGAAATTTAAAAAATACTAAAAAATTCTTTAATACCATTCAGTTATATATAAACAAAGAATAAAGAACAAGAAAACAAAAAAAGTCGTTGGAGTACGCTCCTTATCTTACTCTCACTGTCATATATTAAATAAACTACTTTTCTTTACACTATTCATTAAATTAAATAAATAACGTTTTTCGCCGAGGTTTATTTTATAAAATGTAATATAAATTAATCGCGATTGTTGTCTAAGTAGGTCCGGCTAAGAAAAGCCCTACCACCTGGATAACACATCTAGTTAAACACATCTGGATAAACATCTAGTAAAAGGCGACTCATCATCATCATCACGACTCTTTGTAACGAGCCCAATGCACGGCATGAGTCTCTCCCCAGGGTGACGAGGAGACATAGGCCATAATCCACCAAGCAGGCTCGGTGCTGGTTGGTGGATGTCAAAATTTTCAGGGCGCCGAAAATGGCTTCTGACAAACCCTTACTAAACCCGACTACTGTATACAGCAGCCGGACCGACTGCTTAACGTGTCCTCCGAAGCACGGAAGTCGCCGTGAGAAATGAATGGTCGGCGGCGGTCACCCATCCAAGTACCGGCCGCGCCGAACGTTGCTTAACCTGCGATATCGTTTGATAGACACAGTAACCGCGGCACCACGACGATTTTACTTTACTGACTAATCCGAGTGACCCCCGCTTGGTGGTAGGATACTGTTAGGGCCCGACTGGCTAGCGACCATCTCTTCATATAAAATCTGCCATGAAATATTACCGCTCCTGTGGAGGTAATATATTTCGGTAATATTTTATGAAGAGACAGTTCTTTCCTAGGCCCGTGTGCTGTCATCTTCGACCTCATCTTCACTTCCCATCAGGTGAGATTGAGGTGAAACGCAGGCTTAGTCTTAAACAGAAAAAGAATTCGATATTTAAAATGTATTTTTATATTATTTAAAAATTTATCAAAAGAAAAGTAATTTTTTGCCTTTATCACATAACTGTTAATAAATTGTCTGCCAACGTCCCAAAAACAAAAGAACATGTAACTTGTGTAATACAACTTACTTGCCAAAGAAGACAAAAGTTTTGGAGGGGCAATTAATGTTCTTGGGAATAAACTGTTGAAAGAATATTATACGTAGACTTTCTTGCTACATTTCTTCAAAACTATGGGTAGTAAATTTTCTGTTTTTAACCATGTTTCTCATTTAATTTCATAAATAAAGATCAAAGGTTGCCGTATTAATGTATGACAAATGAAGAAATAAAAGGTCCACATGTCTTGATAAATCCTAGATGTGATAAAAAAAATTAGGAAATGAAAAGAGTAGCATTAAATAAAACACTAATCAAATGTCCATTAACAGATAACTCTATATTTATTATACGTTTTGACATTTAAATCGTCAACTCAACGATAAAATAACTGCATAAAAATGGTATTCAAATGAGCGATGTGCAAAGCATATTACCATTGAATGATTGAATGAGCAGTTCTGAGGGAAATGTGAATATCTCCCGCGGTCAATGTTGTCAACTTGTTTTTCTAATAATGTACAATGATGGTTATAAAAATTGCTAACAACTTCTCCGTGACGCAGCGGTGTAAGACACACTACTACGCAAATCCTGGGTCGTTTTAGGAAACGAAATTTTCTAAGCTGGCTTTTGTCTTGGTGTGTGTCGGATACCTTTTAGTTCCACTGCCTTTATAATAAACTAGCGACCCGCCCCGGCTTTGCACGGCTGCAATGCTGATACTAAATACATTACAGAAAAACTGTGAACGTTGTGTACAAGGTTACTGGTTAAGTCAACCTAGAACCATTAGGGGTGTGTAGTGCCCGTCTTTTCTACATTATTTCAACTTGAAACACCCTACCCCATACCTAACCGTTTTCGAGATAATCGACTTTTAAATCTTTTTATAAAAATTGCCGATTTTTTTCCATTTTGCCATTATTTGTCGTATAAATGACAAAAAATGTTATTGTGGGATATCCATAAGAGATTGATATATTTGCGAAATTTCTGTAGACCTTTTTAATGTGTACAATACTTAGTACATTATTTTGATAAATCTCGTAGAGTTCAGACTGCGTTTGAAATGTATGCGGATTTTTTTTATTATTTACGACATCACATTAGAAACCTCAAAAATAGCAGTATTTTTCCACTATTTAATGAATGATATTATAAAAACCTTCCTTTTCAATCACTCTATCTATTAAAAAAACCACATCAAAATCCGTTGCGTAGTAAGATTTAAGCATACATAGGGATATAGGAACAGAGAAAGCGACTTTGTTTTATACTATGTAGTGAAGCTTATAAAGTCGACCTAGATCCATTAAGGGCATGTACGAGTAGTACCCGTCATTTCTAACTTATTTCACTATGAAACACCCTACCCCGAACCTAACCGTTTTCGAGATAATTGACTTGTTAATCTTTTTGTAAAAATTTCCGATTTTTTGCCATTTAATGTCATCAAACCGACGCCCGACTGGTGTAGCGGTAACATACATTGCCTTCTATGCCAGAGGTCCTGGGTTCGAATCCCGGCGGCGGCGGATAGTTGTGTGATGAACACAGATATAAGTCGTCAAGTCATGGATGTTTATAATGTTTATTTAAGTTTATTCTAATAAAAAATATGTATTTATTCAATATGTATGTTTATATATTTCTTAAGTATATAAGTTATCTAGTATCCAAAACACAAGTTCTTTAAGAAACTTAATTTGGGCTAGATAATGTTGTGTGAGTGTCAAAAATATTTATTTATTTATTATATATTTTGAAATTGTTGCCTTTTTTATTATTTGTTTTTTACATGCAGATCAAGATGTTCTATAATCATAGTAATCAAAATTCTATGTAAGATTACTAAATACATAGTTCTGAGCGATTGAAAGAAACAAAAATTTTTTACAGTTTTCTTTTCTGTTTAGAATATTTGAAAAAGTTATAATGGAAGATGTTCGGCAGGAGTGCTAAAAGCATTTATGTTTTGTCAGCTACCCAACAAGGTATAACAATCTAGGCTTTTATTTATTTAAATTCATAAAAAAATCATAGTTTCATAGGCGATAGTGGACGTAAAAATAATTTCGCTTATTTAGCCTAATCCATTCTTTAGCCCAGGAATTACCCAAGAGGAATTCAATAAAACCTCTGTCCCTTAAGTGACTTTAACAGTATGCCCGGGTACACTCGCGACTGGCACATTCATTCATCATGTGAGATGTTATAGAAGACACATAAATACAGTAGAATGCACCGCAGATGCCATCAAATTTTCGAAGCCGCAATCATGCATGCCTTAGATAATAAACTATACTTTCCCATTCTACATTTCCAGCATCATAAAGTCATTTTATTTCTATCGTCATACTTCTGTAAACTTAGACACGGCGGCGCGGCGCCACTCAGGGTAATCTGGGTATTTATAACATTGACCTCACTCTAATGGCTTCTCACAAGCAACTGAGATGGATGTTTTATTTATTAAAGGCTCATATTCCATTAAGAATAAAATGTATAGATAAAACCGTAATAGTATCTCAGCATGTTATTCAAAAGTCTGTCGGAAAAGGTTAGGTATTTAAGCTCCTCGCTCGCTTTTAGAGTTGTGATCCCTGAACTTTCGACTATAATAAGCAAAAATAATCATATTCAGATGTATTAGGCCACTAAGTAATTTAAAATGTTCTTATTTAAATGAAAAATGTGATAAATAAAAAAAAGAAAAAAAGAAAAGAAACAGTAAAGAAGGGTGGTCTTAGCTGCAAAGCTATACTATAAGATGGAGCTACGTTAGCAATATAACGTAAAGACAAAAAAAATGTGGTAAGTAATTTCGAGGCGTACCGCCAGGCCCCGGTAGCTTAGTGGAAGAGCACTGGTCCGGCAAACGAGAGGTCCCAGGTTCGAATCCTAGTCGGGTAATTTTTATTTATCACATTTTTCATTTATTTAAGAATGATTGAGCATTTTAAATGCAAAAACTTAAAAACATTAATTTAAAATGTTATTCATACAGCGAAGTGTATTCTTTGGCAAAGTGCATTCGTACTTACATACATACCTACATAACCTCACGCCTGTTTCCCCTTGGGGTAGGCAGAGACAAGGGAACACCAATTGCTACGATCCAGACATACATACTTCTTTCGCTTCCTCCACGTTCATTAATCTTTTCATATAATGATCGCCGGTTACTTTGTAATTTTCATAATTTAATTTAATTTGGTTACTTCTTATATAATCTAATCTTTGAGAAATTTAAATTATGAATCATAACAAGTATTAAAATCTAGACACATGCTTTAGCAAGAAAAACAGCAATGCAATTTTCAAACCACGCACCACATCTTTCGATAATTTTGTCACGTAACGTATCAATCTGCTATAAAAGAATGATAGATCATAATAACGGGAAGACACAAACACTTTTGGGTTATATAAACAATAAACAACCTTGATTGAGGTGCCATATTAAGAACTGTTTAAATGGATTGAATCGATATGTCATACGAACAATGGCAGTAATAATGATCCTTATAAAACCTCCAGGTTATCGTCTATGTTCATCTGATGAGAAAGAGGTTAAACGCGAATACAGGCATAAAGTAGAACAATAATGATCAATACGAGAAGTTCAAACTTATTGATCGTAATAAATAAAATAACAGACTTCTGTTTTACGCTACAAAAATTTTGCAAGATCAGTAATATTTTCCTGTAATAATATAAAATAATCTACAAAAATATTAGCCAAATGAAAAAAAAAAACATGTAAATTAAAACTAGGTATCAGACATTCTATCTCCATAGTTGTTTACTTAAAATATGACTGATATAGCCGGCGCGGCGAACCTTGATCCCTATGACACTGACAGTAATTTCCACAACATATCCTTGTAGTGCCGTCGCCGTTACATTAGAATCGTATTGGAGGCTTCTAAAAATGGCATTTATTTATTTTACGTAGCTATATTACAATAAAATGATATTCCGCTGGAATTATAACAATTCATAACATTTGCAAGAAATTATCTCAATAACAATTTACGTTTACGTTCTGCAAAAGTTACTTCATAAGGTACGATTTAATAGATACCCGACGAAGTAACTTTTGCACAACGTAAACGTAAAGTGTGATTGAGATAATTTCTTGCAAATGTTTTGAATTGTTATAATTCCAACGGAATATCATTTTATTGGAATATAGCTACGTAAAATAAATAAATGCCATTTTCAGAAGCCTCCAATACGATTCTAATGTAACGGTGACGGCACTACAAGGTTATGTTGTGGAAATTACTGTAAGTGTCATAGGGATCAAGGTTCGCCGCGCCGGCTATAATTTTTAAAATTTTCAAAACATCACTACGTTTTTTGGTCGTAAAATATAATGCAGATCTTATAATTTTGATTCAAAAAGTAAAACAATTGATAATCGGTTTTGGATCTTACTTAAATAAAAATGCCTTAATGAGTGTAATTGAATTTGCGAAAAAAACTCTATTATCTCCTTTTCTGATAAATCCGCATTCTTTTATCTTCAGCCACAAAAACCTCTCTTTTATTTTACATTAATAAAATCTATCAAAGACTTCGCAGATAGCTTTGATAGATTATACAGAAGAGCTTTTTAATAAATGAACGTACCTGTCTGTTTTACTTTCTGCTTCAAAAAATATGACGATGAGTTCGGGTTATATGCATTAAATAAATAAATATTTCTGACACTCACACAACATTATCTAGCCCAAATTAAGTTTCTTAAAGAACTTGTGTTATGGATACTAGATAACTGATATACTTAAGAAATATATAAACATACATATTGAATAAATACATATTTTTTATTAGAATAAACTTAAATAAACTTATAAACATCCATGACTTGACGACTAATATCTGTGTTCATCACACAAATATCCGCCGCCGCCGGGATTCGAAACCAGGACCTCTGGCATAGAAGGCAATGTACATTACCGCTACACCAGCCGGTCGTCAAACTTATCACAAAACTTCGAGGACATGGTATGCAATTATGTTAAAACAATCGCATGCTTTATTTCTAAAACCACTTTGGCAATGAGGTAACACTGTCAGCCTCAAACGCCAGTGGTCGCTAGTTCGATTCCCGCACAGAACGAAAAAAGAATGCGTTTCTACATAGTGTATTGTTTTTTTTTTATAAATTATGGATGGGACGTTTGTCTTCCATGCCACCTGATGTTAAGTGAACATGAAGACTAAGGTGGTACACGTCCATCCACGAGAAACCTATTCACTCGACGCTTAAAAGTACTAGGACTATACTGGTCAGGGAAAATAGACGCAGGCAGTTCATTCCAAACCTTGGCGACCCGTATCAAAAAGGAACTGTCAAAGCGCTTAGTTCGACTTTTCGGAATATCTACCACATACGGATGGAAGTTCTGTATTCATATTCTAGGTTCTGATCTAGTTCGCTACATGGTATCCCATATAACAAGCTTAGCTTAATTTGGAGCCGTGTAGTTGGTGTAATTGTCTGGGGGGATTATTTTCTGTATTTTCACATTTGTGCTCATTGGCCTATAAACTGATTAAAATATACATGTACCAGATTCCACTATTTATGACCCTTTAGTCAGCAAATCTGGTTTTGCTCTCCAAAGTTTAACTTGGAATAATAATAATGCTATTGTAGCAAAACATAGTTTCTTGCATATCAGAGTAATTAATGCAATGATATTGAACAAATTCTAGAACTATCTTCTTTGTAAAAGCTATGCATTGAAACAGCATAGCTTTTGTTAAGTAATGTTAAGTTATATATTGTTGCAGTTTTTGGTTCTCTAATGTTTCTAAAAAACCATAATGTTATTGGACACAACTCGATATGGTTCTGAAAAAAAGCAGGACTTGATTTTTTTGGGATATGGCAGGAATTCTCTTTATTGAGAAAAAATAGAGAACGGTATTGCTTAAACGGTATCTCAATTTGAAATCGGTGGGGTATGTCTTTGAATTCATTGTTTTATTCAATCTTATTTTTCTGAGCCTATGAGCTTTTGATACGGAACTAATATTAATACAAAAACCAAAGACTACATTAGTAAAAATGAAAAAAAAAGCATGTTAAGGTTCTTTCCTGACGCTTTGGCAGCCATATTGTATTCTGACAAAGTCCGAAACGAGGTCAGCTTAGTCAGCTTAGACAAAATGGATTAAAATAACCCGATACCCTGATTTCTAAATCTAATAAATTCTTTACAGTAAAGGTATTTAGAAGGAAAATAGAATTTTGTGACCTAGTTAAATTTAAGGTTCACTTGGAGCAAAATTTGTGCGGATCGCTGTAAATTGTAGCAGTGTAGCCGTAAGAGAAAAATCGGAAAAGTTAAGCCGTCAGTTTCGGGTATCAAGAAAGCTGCATGCTGTTGAAACTTTGAACCGCGAAATAAAAGTCGATGGGTTTATCCCACAATAATCCTATTATAGTTGGACTTAATACGTCAGATCTACCTATCGGTCCAACGGATGGATACGAATAGAATTTTTTGTATGTTACCGAATATAAAGAAAAACGTAAGTAAAAGTGACTTTATCGTTTTGAAAAGAATAAAAGTTTTTCATTAATGAAACATGGGACTGATTAATAATACACCAATTTTGGATCTTTTTACTACTTGGAAACTAAATACTCGTATAAAAAGGTTATTTTTATTACATAGAAACTTTCGTCATTATAAACTCCATAGATTTCCGAATTTTAAATTATTTCTTTCATATATTTAATTTATTATATCATACACTAGCTGTTGCGCGCGGTTTTACCCGCGCAATTTCGATTCCCGCGGGATTTTCGGTAAATAAAAAGTAGCCTATACAGATTCGGAAGAATCCCTCTAAGTAAAGGTAAAAGAAATTTTGAAATCGGTCCAGTAGTTTTTGAGCCTATTCAATACAAACATACAAAAATACAAAGGTTTCCTCTTTATAATATTAGTATAGATAATCACACATGCTCACAGATTTTTACTTAGAGTCTTTTCAGTGTACAAACCAAGTTTTCAGTCCAAGATAGCTACGAAGTCAATAACTGTCTATATTTCAGCTGTCACGACAACACTTGGACGGTTATGATAGGTGTTTTTGACGTGAGACCGACTATTGTATTGAATATTGAAACCTGCTGTTATCGCCTTGGCATAAATTGATAGACGTATGTTTACTCTTGAATCTAATTTCGTAAAATGTTTATTGCAGCTCACTTAGGTGTATTTATTGAAATTAGCCTATAAAGATATCTTTTTACTAATTCACCTTGATATTTAAGTGGTATTACAAAGACAACATTTGAAATAGATTTAATCACTTTTACCTACATTTAAAAAAAAATTGAAGAACTTATGTGATAACTATTATATAAATATTAACAGCTGGTTTCAATAACTAACCAAAAAGTTAAAGTTAAATTAAAGATAGAAATTATTATACAAGGTTGTTTTTTATAACTTTGATACGATAGAAACATTCCTGCATATTTATTTTTGTATCGCCCAGTACAAAAAATTAAGATATGGCATCGAAAACTGTTTTATAAATAGGCTCTGTTGATAAACATAGCTACTACGACGCGGAATTACACTGATAATACTACGACGTAGTACTACAAGATTTTTGTAGTAGCGCGTAGTCGTCTTTATTTTAATGGTATTCATTCGTAATTTAAAGTGACCATGCTTTGCTTAATGTGTTAGAGAATATATTAGTTTACTTGTTAAAAAACACACTTTTTTTGCAAAAATGGTTTCTATAAATTATACTTGTTACGTTAAAAAAAATGGCCTCTGACTATAAATCAACCCAGTATATTTTGTATCGATTCTGTCATTTGAGCTCACGATAGTATTGAAATTTCTATCTTCACTTTTATTTTAACTATTGGTACTTAATTTATTGAGAGTGGCCGAAAAAGATAAACAGTAGTGGGTACGTATCTCATTCTTTGTAAGTATACCCATTGAAATCCATAACGACCGGCTCGCATCCAATTATTTTAAATGGTAACAGCAGTACCACTTCTAATCTATTTCAAATGTTGTCAAGTAATTTGATAGGTCAAATACATCAGCTCAGATACATTTGTAAGTCATCTCAGATACTACCTTATGTTTGAAAAGATATTTTTGCATTTGACATGCTCTATTGAATTGGTTCTTTTCATCAAGAAATATAGCATGAACTGTTATTTATATTATGAAAAAAATTTAATAATGTATGGATGTTGATGTTTGTTAAGCTATTGCAGAATATCTTAACTTTAGTTTACATTCATACACAACTTCACGCTTGGATCCCTTATTGTAGGCAGAACAACAAAGGATGTAAAACCACGTTATGGTGTGTTTGACAAATTTGGCGGTATTATTATGGTGGAGAGAGACAATTTTGGTGACAAGCGGTCAGCCTATCGCCCACAAAAAAACCTCCAATAAAACCTCTTTCTCTTAACTGACCACCACTGTAGCACTGTATGGAGTAAACCTATCTGCCTCAGACGCCAGTGTTTGCGGGTCCGATTCCCAAAAAAAAAAAAAAAGATTTTAAAAATGTTCCGGGTCTGGGTGGAATCTTCTAGGTTCCCCCCTAGTTCTCTACATGGTATCCCATAACACAAGCTTCGCTTACTTTGAGGCCATGTAGTTAGTGTGATTGTCTGGGGATTATTATTTTATTTTACAGTATGCCCGGGAAGAGAAACAGCTGGCACATTCTACTCTTATGTTTTTCATTAGCTCCAGCATGGAAGAAAAATTTGTGTTGTATTGTAAAATTTAAATCTGTTAAATGGTGTCCTGTATTAACACAAAGGATGCTTTATATCAGCTCTTTTACCAAGACTAAGCCAGTGGTAGCAAATTGTATTTATTAAGCCACTGCAAGGCTATGAATCTTTATACCAACTGACGGCAAAGTTCGTTTTGTAATCCACCAAAGTAAGTTAATGCTTTACTTGCTCTGCGAGTTGGATGTTATAAATTATTGGTCGGGAAGTTATTGTAGCAACAATCGAGTTAACTTCAGTTTATTAAACCATAGAATAAAAGTTCTACATAACATCATTCATTTCATGATTCATTCGGAACTTTACGGCAAAATCAATGTTATTAATGTTTTAATAGCAATAAACGAGTATGTTAACTTGTATACAGAAGTCGTTAGGGTTTGTTATAAAACTTGCTGGCGGTGACCTGAAAATTCTAACACCCATCAACCAGCACTGGGCCAGATTGATTATTTATGGCCTAAACTTCTTCGTCACATAAGGCCCATAGAGCGTTCCTGCAGTGGGCATACAACATGTATGAATCAAAACTGTATCTTAACTAATTCATAATTATTTATTTTACATTCCACAATAGTTTATCCTCAAAAGATTGATATCATCATCACAACTTTTTGTAATGAGCCCACTGCAGGGCTATGAGTCTCTCCCCGACGAGGATAGGCCGAGGATAGGACGAGGATAGGCCATAATTCACCAAGCTGGCACAGTACTGGTTGATGGATGTCAGAATTTTCAGGGCGCCAAAATGGCTGCTGACAAACCCTACCGACTACTGTATACAAGTATACAGCACCCGAGACCGACTGCTTAGCGTGCCCTCCGCAGCACGGAAGTCGCTGTGAGAAATAAATGGTCGGCGATCACTCACCCAAGTACCGATCGCGGCGAACGTGTTCAAAAGATTGACAATCTCACCAAAAATTAAGTTAAGTACATCAGGAACCTATATAATATAAGCATATTTAAAATGTATGACTGAAATGCTAATAGTATAGATTCTAAAGATATTTTAATATCCATTACATAAAATAAAATACTCCAATTAGTACATCACGGACCGAGTTATCTGTATTCATGAAAATATTAAAACGTTTACATCGCAAAACCGGCTACGTACTAAATTCACGGTCCAATTTTAACTCAAAGAATCTTTCTACTGACACCGAATCAATTTGCAACAAAGGCTAAATTAAGAACGGCCTCAAAATTTTCAAACAGAGAAATGTAAACCTTACTGAGCTTTGAATAGAGTTTAAAATAGGTTGCCGAGGTTTATAGTCAAAACTTACCGATGGTGCAGTAAGCAACTGCAAGGCTTCACTTAGGTGTTTCAATGTGAGGGTATTCCTTTCCCCCTCCTCCTCGTCCGGATTCGGAAGATGCACAGAGGATTGCCTCGACCGAAATTCCGGCTTCTTACTACCGGAAGCGCCGCCATTTGCAAATTGGTGCTGTGATGATGCACGCCGGAACGGACACGTCATGGTTTGGATTTGGAAAACTTTGGAAACGTCAAGTCATTGGTTTGGAGTCTGGTGTTTGATCGAGTGATGATCTGAAAAGGAGAGAAAAGGTTTGTTTAAAAGGCGAGTCCATTCAAAGTCAGATGATGTCGTAATAGGTGAGTAAGTGCCCATAAGCACTAGGCCTAGGCGGTTCGGTTGAGCGGTCCAACCATTTAACGCGTTTTAAAGCCGCTATGCGGGCAGCAGCTCTCCATTCAACCGTCAATATTTTTTTTATAAAATAATATCTGATACTGATAGTACATTATCTTGCCAAAATTGAGTTTTATAAAGAACTTGTGCTATGGATACTAGAATACAAAATACTTAGACATACATAAACAAAAATATTGAATAAATATTTATTATTTTTTTATCAGAATATAAACTTAAATACATAAAATACATATAAAGATCCACTCCTTGATGACAAATATCGGTATTCGTCACACAAATATCCGCCGCCGCCGGGATTGGAACCCAAGACTTCTAGCATGAATGAAGAAGGCAATGAATGTCACCACTACATCAGCTAGTCGTCATTGGCGGTTAAGTGCGTACGATCATAGGTGGTAGCATATTAAACTAGAAAAGCGGGTAACCGCGCGGTTAACCGCCTGTCCGCAACTTATCTTATTACTATAAAGAATCTTTACATACACGGGCTTCACGGGGCCTCCAGAAAAGAGACTGGCCTTGCACAAAATATTGTTGAACTACATAATTCCTAAAGTGATGACATTTTGCTGTATAATTTACAACAAAAGCCATCTAGAAGGGATCCTACTAGGATTGCTAACCATACTGTTAAAAACTTTTTTATTTTTATCTCGCAACTAGCGAGTGGAATTAGTTCTGTAGCGTTCGCGGTAAAGAAAATTCGCTCATTGACTGATGTTAATACGGTGAAGATATGAAGGTGAAGGTTTATTTTAATAGTATAATGTCCTACGGTATCCTGCTTTGGGTCAATTGCACAGATATTGTCACGATATTTACACTGCAGAAAAGGGCTATTCGTGGAATGAATAAACTTGGAAATAGATAATCTCTAAGAGTAAAAGTTTAAAGATATTGGCATCTTGACCTTTGCATCACAATATATTTATGAAAAACATGATGTATATAAGAATAGTAATAAATTTAAAACCATGAAAGATGATCATGATAAAAATTATTCTGTAAGGACAAGGAATGACCATAAATTAGCGTTTCCCAAATTAAGGCTGACTAAAAGCACCAAAACATTTATGGGAATGTCAATACGTATTTATATTAAAATACCAATGTAAATTCAATCCCTAACGTTTAATAAATTTAAAAGAACTATCAACGAACGACAGTCGCTTGTGACCACGGGATCGGCAAAGTCACCGAAACGTCGAGTTAAAATATAAAATATAAATGAAACGTGATAAATCCGGTTAAAAATTGTTTTATTTAATAGTACGAATGGAGAAAAGTTAAGGCTACTACAGTCTCAAAGATTATTTAGATGAAAAAAGAGCGTGGGATTGATGTGTCCACAGAATATTTCCAAACATTAAACAGTATGTAAGCAGCTTGACTGTGACATGATATTGGCAAGCACGAATAGCTGTCTTCTGTTTGTTCGTTCATGTCATAGCAGATCTGTATTTCTGTATTCTGTATATACTTTTTACAAAAGAGTACAAAAGTTTTCTTTCCGCCGGCTTTTTTCCTCTGGGTCTACTTAGGGTTCTACTTTCATGTCGTTTTTTTAAAAGAAGTAGTATCAGCCAACACCAAGACATTGGTGGACAATGGGCGATCATTATCTTCATGAGCCGAGAGACGCACACATCTGGACGGAGGCCTCCCCCAGGATTCGTCATGTCGTCCGGACCCGTGCCGCCCTTATCCAGCGTTTGACGTTCGTAAAGTATATAAAAATACCTAATACGAATAAAAAGTTTTCATTTTTCATTTTCATTTGCTTCTATGCTGGACTGGGAGCGAAAGAAAAACATAGAATGTGCCAGCTGCGTCTCTTCCCGGGCATACTGTCAAAGTCAGTTAAGGGATTGAGGTGTTATGGGAGGCTTTTTTGTGGACGATAGGCTGACCCCCTGTCACTGCAATAGTCTCTCTCCACTATTATAATGCCTCCAAATTTGTCAAACGTGACATCAGATGGTTTTATAATCTCTGGTGTTCTGCCTACCCCATCAGGGATACAGGCGTAAAGTTTGTAAGTTTTCATTTTAATTTACTGTTGAACGAAAATTTATTATACAAAATACCGTTTTCAGCATAAAATGTTAAATACTTTATGCGCTAGACTTAAATTAGTTAATAGAACGAGAAGCTTTAAAAATTTGTTTGATATTCTTTTCAGACCCAAATATACTTTATTTCTAGAAAAAAAGTTGACAACCTTAGATCCTGCCCCCTTGGATTAGTCATTGAGTTGTAAATTAGTAAAGTCACGTCTAATAACATGTATACATTTTAATTGGACTTTGAACCCTATTAAAACGGAATAACTTACTAAATATATACATACACGTTCCTGTACATAGTAACTCAATGGGATTAGCCTCCTTTTATGACTTACTTAACCAGGAACTTAGGGTTTTCAAAGCCCATCCAAGCTACAGAAAAAGATGATTTAGAGGGAACTAGTGCCCTTATTACAGATTATTTAATAATCTAGTTAGGGCTCTAGTAACACTTTAAATATACATTATATTAGCCTTATTGTATGATGTTTAAATAGTAATTATTTTGTACTTAGACTGTAAGATTACTCTGTAAAAAACATTCAAGATTGTGGCATGAATAAAGAAATTTTATTATTATTATTTATTATTTATAAATATTTTAATGATTAAATTCTTTAGTTGTGAAATATTTTAAAATGATAATTTCGTAGAATTTCTTTTCACTTCATTTCTATAGGTCAAACTTCTGAATTTGTGGTAGGTTCTTATAATTAGCTAAATAACGTGACTTATGTGTATTCAAACTATTTACCTACAAAGGTATAAAGAAAATACTTTGACCTTACAACCAAGTAACAGAAGAGTAAATAATTTTATCGTTAACCGATTCTCCATATTTATCTTCACAAAACAATTTTTTTATTAAGTAACGTAATAAATCCAAAGAACATACGCAGAAAAATTCATAAATCTCTCCTGTAATGGATGGGAAATGAATCCCCACTCCAACTTATCTCATATGATTTCTGGTCATATGAAATGAGAGATATTTTCATTCCCAAAAATAATATTCCGCTGGGCTCACCTAATTTGATTTATGTTTCATTTCAAAGTGGTTTATTCTTTTACTATTTCTGCCCTGTCGTTGTTAAATATAATTTATGGTTTTATTTGATAGATAATGGTTAAATGAAAAATATGGTCGAACAGTTTTTTGCTGTTGTGTGAGTTTTTGTGTGCTCAATTTCATTGTTTCATGATGTTTGTTCTATTTTCATTTTGTACGAATTTCATGAAAAAAACCGTCAACTTTAAAGCAATTTTGGTTGCTGTGCGAAACAAATACAGAAAAAAAATAGTTAATTTTCTTTTATCATATATTATTTATTAGGTACTTCTGACGTAAACGCGACGTTTTTTAGGTAAAAGATGTGTATAATTACGTCTGTGACTTAAAGCGCAAAAATATAGTAGTATAACTTGTATAAATTTTAATAAACAATCGTACACTATACCGGGTCTCAGCGGGCCACAGGATCCGTCGCAGATTTCTGATTGCGTGCGATGCGGCCCGTTCGCTCCCTGCGCCTCGTAATAATCTGCTATAACAGGCTGCCTTATCACATAACTTGCAAGAGCAAAGCGATGGCATGAATTGCGCAAGATTTGCTAAAAAAGAACTAATTCGTATTACGTTACAGCAAAAACAAAGCCATAGCAATCCGACGACTGTCCTGCCTCTATAGTACAATCGATGTATAAAGTGCATATAATCCCTTTGACTTTCATACGTTTCGTGTGTACTTTTCTGCGAAATTTTAAAAGCAAACATCTGATTCACATTTTATTAGTTTCTTTTTTAGCTACCAAATGGTTTTTGGCGCTAGTATCGTAGCAATAAATGTATTCTGCGATCAACAAACGATTGCACAGCTATCGCTTACATAATACAATGTAAAGCAATGGATCGCGCGTCCATGGCGTGATGACTGCGCCATTATGCTGATCGCTAATATTTACGTGATAAGGCAGCAGGTGTGGCGCAACATCCAGACGTAGGCTGTACTCATAATCCACCAATGCTCTGCGACTCGGCTTGTAACTATGTGCAGTTTTGCGATGCGATAAAGGCCAACATAGTGAACGCGTACTTTAATAATATAAACACTCAATTTCATAACAAGCGAGGCAAAGGCTGCGTTTCCAAAGCAGACAGCAGGGTGGTGCGGTTGTTGTGCAGTTGTTATGGTCGAATGGGTGTTAAAATAGACATAGAAATAAACACTGTTTAAAATACGTAAATGAAAAAAAAAACAATTATCACCGACTGAATAAACGCGCAATAGCAAAAGTATGTTCCGCTCTGTCCCGCTCTACTCCGCTCTGTCCCGCTCCAGTGGAAACACTCACCACTTTTCAACGCTCTCCGCCCAGCTCCACGTCAATGTAAACGCAGCCTAAAGCTTGTTACAAATACCTGTGTCAAGAGCATCGCCGACATATTACTAAGAAATGCCTGTGACAACATATTACATGTCAAATATATATGCTATGCTAGCGGCCCTGTTTTAAAATATCGTTTTATGTGGATATCATAGATTCTTTTTTTAATTTGTTTCTAATTTAAGACTCTTTTATTTATATATTTATTTTATTTTATAATAAATTCACGTTAGATATTGTGATGTGAATGTTGGTTTTAATGGAACCTAACCAAAATTATAACAAAATTAACACTATATTACTACGTATCTATGTATAAAAATGAATTGTGTAGGCAACCTCTACAGAGAAAAGTGTCTAAAAAGGCAGCTTGTAATACAAGGATACTCTATATAAGAACAGAATATTGAAATAACAACTAAAATGTATTTCAGTAATTACATTAATCTTTTTTAGATTTAAAAAGTTCAAAACCATGAAAACCGCTTATTATCGTCGCTTTACTCTGAATAATCTATTTTTAATGTTAAATCAATATTCACACAAAGCTATAATTTGGTAGAAAATTGATTCAAACAATAATTACAACCTATATTGAATAAAATTTGTCAATTTATCCATCAAACATTGTCAACGTTAATGTTAAAATACGAGTATAATGAGTGAAAAAAATATGAGCCATCAGATAATTGCAATGAGAATTAAATATTGGAAATTGTTGATTGATGTAAAGATGAATGTACAGTCACGTCTTATCAAGTGTATAGACTTCGCAAATTGTTCGGATGTTATAAGGTTGTAATTTCAAACAAACACATTTTGTCTCAGTTCTATTTACAGATAGCTACAGTAATTCAACTTCATACATACCGACGAAACACGAGCTATATCCACGCGGCTCGATCTCGGCATGCGGCCAGTCGCGAGTGTCTACATACCGAAACAATTGTTGATTGAGCTTTACGTTAATATGCAGATTATACTTTAAAATTTAATAATACATCTTTTTGTGCGTCTCAGTCGAGGCGCAAGTATTTTTCGGTTGCTAATTTATAAGACCGATTTGTTATTCAAACGTAAACATGGTTTTTTGACACAAGACGTATTTTTGTTGAACACTTCCTATTCAATTTACAAATTATTTTATTTTGTTTATATAAAAAAAAAGTATATTTGTTTTACAAGTTTTTTAATATATTCAGTACAAACGAACATAATTAAACTTCTGTATTTCCTCGTTATACCAACTTAGTTGACCTAGTAACTAAAATAATGTCACCTTATAGTAGGCAAGTGTAGATAAGAACGAAAATGTAGCAAACGACTTTACGAAGCAATTAGCTCTTATTAAAATATTGTAAACACTCGACATGGATGTACAGCGGTGCGAGCACAGAACTTTATCGACTCGTATGTTTACGAATGTTCGTATAGTATGGAGTCGGTTGCAAGTTTTTAGTAACATTGCAATTTTTTATTTAACAGTTTTTTAGGAGTACAACATGTTTTCAAACATTCAAAATTAACAAGGCACATATTTATTTAAGCTGGCCGTACGTTAATGGATAGATTTCAATTATTGGTAACAAACCGTCTCCATGCTATACGAACATTCGTAGCAATACGAGTCGATAAAGTTCTGTGCTGTCGCTGCAGCAGTGCGATCACAGAACTTTATCGAATCGTATATTAACGAATGTTTACGAATGCTCGTATAGTATGGAGTCGGTTGCAAGTTTTGTGTAACATTGTAATTTTTTATTTTACAAATATTTATGAGTACAACATGTTTACAAAAATTCAAAATTAAAAAGGCACAAATTTATTTAAGCTGGCCGTGCGGCAATGGATAGATTTAAATTTTTTCTTAAAAACCGTCTCCATACTATTTGAACATTCGTTAACAAACGATTCGATAAAGTTCTGTAAGGGTCGCCTTATAGTCAATAATATTTTAATATCAGGCTAAAACTGATCATTGATTCATAATACGAAGAAAAAAATCTTTCTGTAGTTTATGACGACACAGCAAGTAATACAAACGTTTCCATCTAATTTTATGTAGTCATAAAATGTAGATTAATCTTAAATTTTACTCATAGAGAAGAATTTTGAAATTTTAATCTATGAAAAATATTTTTTTTTTCGAAATTCTGCCACACTCATCCTAACCTGCTATTCGAATATAATTGACTATTAAAGGTGGACCCTGTATATTTTTTGGCAGCATACTTTATATGAAGGATAGACACAATAGGACCCAGAGGGGGTCTTATACCAAACAAGGGTGACTTACATTTGTCTCCTTTTCTTACATATGTTAACAACAGGTGACAGGAAAATTCAAAGCTATACGTGTAAAACGCTATTACAACAACATTTTTATAATTACTGTTAATATTTTTAACAAAAACGAAACCTTCTCTTATTTTGTATAGCAAATAATTGCCACTTGTTAACAAAATCCCTTTAAATTACGTTTATTAATAAACGAGTTATTAACAAACTCTAACAAATAATTTAGCGGGTTCAATAGCCAAAATCTGTAAACAATTGATAACAACTACAATCAAAATTCGCTTTAAAATTGATAGCATCAGAGTTCAAAACCATATTTCCATTCGGGTCAACTAAGCAATTAATTCGGTAACAATTGAAAACGCTATTCTGTCGATTCCTGCAGTTTCATTGTAAACGTTGGATTTGTTTCTCGTTCGGTTTTGCATTATTTTCTACATTTAGAACTAAAGTTTCGTTTTACTATTAAACTCTTTTAAGTAATTAGAGATATAAAAGGAACACGTCACTTTACATTTAATAAGGATTTTTTTTTAAATATAATCATCGAATGCATGAAAACCCGACTTCACGAGTTTTTAAGTCACTTTGGCTGTTTTATATTTCCGTTTTAATGCACATTTTTAGCTATTGCATAGCTTCTATCGCGGGCCTTGAGCGTGGGGACCGAATCCAGAAATTCCGTAACGAAAAAAACCTAACACCCCCCACTCCGACCGGCACAGCGGTGATACTTTGATTTCATAACTTTACATGTGGGCTTTAATAAATAATCAGCGCCATCTACTAGGAACTTATGGAACTTCATATTAGATCAAACATTACTGCATTAATAAAATAAATAAATAATTATAATTGCATAAGTTGATAAAAATGCTATGCAATAACTTTACCGCGGCAGTCTCCGAGTGCCACACGTCTTTTTTTTAAATTATATTTTTTTCTAAAAGTACTTTATCAGACCACCTGAACTACCTCTGAAGTATCTTTTATCAAAATCGATTAATTTTTGACCAAATTATCTCGTAGCATACGTATACGAATTGAAAACCTTCTCCTTTTGGAAATCGGTTGTAAATAAAACTCGATAAAAGCCATCTCCTTATGAAATTTTCATACTAAGTGCATACACCATATGCACCACAAGTCGTTAAACTAAACATTTTATTTTATGAGTATGACAAAACTAGTTTGGAACTTTTCCTAAACTTTCCAAGTTTTCTGAACACGTGAAAACAAAAGGGATTGTTTTGACAGGAAGTAACATATTAAATTCAACTTTGGAATCGTGAATGCATAGGTTTATTTCGTTTAAGATCGCCATCTTATGAAACTACCGCTTTTGAAAGAAAAAAAGTTTATTCGGCAAAAGTAAAAACTAAGAAACCTTAGTAGTAAAAAAAACTTAGTAGTAGTAAAAAATAAGAAAAGTACTTTATGTACAAAAAAATAACAAGTAGTAAGCCGAAATGGTCGAAGCTCAGCACAATACCATGGCTTTTACACCATGGCGCTGATTTTCAGCTTTAACCATAATTAGGTTGCTAAAGGTTGGCAGCAATGGTTTGGATCAATGAATAGTTAAAAAAACACCTTAAAATAAAATAAAATCCTTAAAATAACTTTCTGCGTAAGGTATATTTGTTTTGAAATATCCACTCAAATACTATTTGGAATGCAGACTACTTAAAGATTTACCTGTGTGGTTAAAAAACTCTGAAACGTCAAATTAATTTTTATAACGTCTGTTACTCAATACCTAGATAAATGTAATTTAACTATTAATATGACAAAAACGAATTATATTCAATACCAAACCTACCGGACTACCCATGAGACGGTTCAGCTGTACTGTCAGGGTACACGAATAGAAAGAGTTGATGAGACGACATTTTTAGGACTAACAGTAGACAAGTATTGTAGCTGGAAACCACATATACATAATTTATGTAAAAAAATTAATAGCTTCGTGTTTGTTATTAGTAGATTATCAAGAACCGTAAACAAACAAGCTGCAATGCTTGCTTACCATGGGTATGTGGCGTCTATTCTTCGCTACGGTATTATTTTATGGGGTAATTCTGTTGAAATCAACTATGTATTTCGGTGTCAAAAGAAATGTATTAGAGCCCTCTGTGGAGCTAGTCTTAGAGACTCATGCAGGCCTCTATTTGCTGAGCTCAAATTACTCACTGTTCCGTGCATTTACTTGCTTGAAATGTTATTATTTGTCAAAAAACATATAGAATATTTTAAGACAGTGGGGGATCATATGAATCTGAGAACTAGAAATAAAGACAGTCTTGGCAAGAAACTGTACATGCCGCCCAGAAAATTGAGAGTTTTCAGTAAAAATGTATACTGTATGGCAATTGACATTTATAATCATCTCCCTGTTCAGTATAAAAACTTACAGTTCATAGAATACAAGCGGAAAATACTTAACTTACTTAAAACAAAAGGATATTATTCAATTAATGAATATTTTATGGACTCGAAATTATAATGTATGAATGTTACCTATTAGATTGATGATGTATAAATAAATGTAAGTAATAAATGTTATATTATGTTTACTATTTTGTAAAATATTTTGACATTTTGAATTCTCTGTAAGTAGTAGTTTATATCTTAGTAGTTTTATATTTTATCTTTGACATTTTATAATTTTATGACATATTTCCTATAATAAAAATTAATGTTATATTTTATAATTAACATTTGCACGCTGACTATCAGTAGAAATTGTTGATCCGCAGAACATATTCAACCAACTTTTGTACACATTTTCATGCAAATAAATATGATTTGATTTGATTTGATTTGATTTGATTTGAATAACAATTATAGTCTGGCTAATGAAAGTAGAGAATGAAAAAATCTGGCGAATTTAAAAACATTCCAACGTGGTTACCCCGACTACAGTACGACACATATCTCCGTTTATATACAAAATTATTGTAAAAAATAACAATATTAGCACTGTTCTACTTTTGAATGACAAGTATAGAGGGTTCTTTTTAATAAACGCATCACCTCTGGCAGGCAGCCTCTCTATATCAATCCCAACAACATTTACTTCACAACCTCATAACTTTTGACTGGGTGAACCAATTTGGATGATCCTTGTTTCATACGATAGGTAGAAGATACTTCACAGTTGGTTTCATAAATTCATCGACATCGATTGAGTATTTATGATTATTTTTTAAATATGTATGAATTCGGAGATCGTTAACTTCACGACCTTCACCAAGCCAAAGTTTTAACGCGAAGTCGGTTTTTTAATGCTTTGCATTCGTTGATTATCTTCACGATTAAAAGCAAACTGTTCGAAACACACCCTCTTTACACAATTGAATATTGTTTATTCAGTGTGTATTACTGTCTGTTCACCGCAATATTACAGAAGTTGTGGACTGGGACGGTTCTGAGTTCCAAGCAAAACCACAGCCGAAACCTATAGTTTCACAAATACATTGAGCAGTGAAGTGGTTTGGCTGACTTTCTACAATATTGCATATTGAACCACCACCATTTGTGTACCGCAATAGGTTTGGGACTTCACAAACAATTTGACAATATTGATATACAGGGTGTCTGGTTCATCGCCAGACAAATTGATACGGCCAGTAAGTTATATATTCTCTTGGTATTTCTTCAGAGACAACATATTTTATGTCTTTGGGTATGTTTCTGTAACTAACCAAGATAAATGCATGTCATTTTTTTTCGTACACTTTAGCTTTATCTCCTACCAGTGGAATTTATATTTTTATAATAATTGCGGCTTATGTATAAAATAAAAAATAAATAAGTTCGTTCATCTGATTCATATGGCGCGTCCGTTTACCATTTTCCGGAACATAATGGTCTATGTATCAATTTTCATTCGATGAATAAATATAAATTATATTTATATCGAATTGTAATGAATTGGCCTTTAACAAATAAAATTTGTGTGATAACATGTATATTAGTGTTATTATATAGTAGTTTATGAAACTGTCACATAATACCTAGTTATGTGCAGTTTCATACACTACTTTATCTAATCTCATACATACACTGAAGATATTTATTCCCGCCATTATCGCGCATGCGCCAAAACGCGCCGCGCGGCCACAGAATATAACGTAGCGCGGCGCTCGCAGGACACAGATAAAAAAATGAAATCTAGGGTCTGTTATCTGTATCGAAATGAAAAAAAAAATTATTATAACATTGTATTGTTCGAGGTAGTGTGTTATAATTTAATTTTTTAATTTCATTTCGTTATACTATTTTAAAAAGTATGTCAATATAAATTCGTTCTGAGTTTTATATTTTGAATATTATGATATGAGAGTAGATAAAATATATTATAATATATTATAAATAAGTAAAGAAGAAGTGTCCGGCGTAAAATACTGATTAATATGGCATAAGCTGCACTTGACTATACCTGGTCGGGTGTCTATACCGAATGTTGACTATACCGAAACGTCGAGTCAAAATTTAAAATGTAAATATACGCGATAAATCCGGTTAAAAAGTGTTTTATTTAATAAAAGTGTTAAGTTATAGATGAAACTATTCGCTAAAACATATTACAATATATATCGGAACCCATAATTCTTTATCACATCACTACTTTTTATCGCAGTGACGTTTCATCGAACGATGCATTGTGTGATAAATTGTGTTGTGGTTAGTTCTATATTAATATTTTTTCCCTACCCACTATTAATTATACTATTAATTAATTATGTAACATGCAAACAAGCATGCAGCATGCCAGCAACCATGCTGCATGTAAGCAAGCAAGCATTCAGCATTTAAGCAAGCATGCATGCACTTTATTCTGGGACGGTGACAGATCTGTGACGTCTCCGGCGCTACGGGATGTGCAGCACCTTCGACCTTACGTCACAAAGCGCAGACACTCGTGATCGCCTTCACAGCTTCGGCTTGCTGGTCACCACAGGCGCCCAGCCTCAGCCGCTAAGACTCCCACGGTGCCCACGCTTTGTGAGCGGGCGGGGGCTGCCGTCCCTCCACGCCTCCGGTTTTACAAAAACATTCTAAGGTCGATCCAATAAGACTACGTGGTTAAGGGGTTGGCCAATTTGGATCTGTGACAAATTTCAATATTTTTTTTCAGTAAAGTTAAAAGTTTTAAAGGGATTAAAGATTAAAGTTATGCTCGATAAAATTGTGCCATCTTGATGGTATGCCATGAAAAATTTGAATATATAAACAGCTCGCGTAGGGATAGGGCAGATAAGACTACGTGGAGTTGGCGTAAACTGAGTCGATTTAAATACCTTTTTTTCATTCATCCTAATTTTTGTTTGAAATAATGCTCTAAAAAGACATCACGCACAGAACTAATTAATTGCATGAAATTGCATTTTTGGTGTACATTGATTTATTGAAGTAAAAATTGATGATTCAATTATTTTGTAAACCGAAACTTACGATGAAACAAAAATATGGGTAACAAAACTTCGATGTAACATTATTTCGATAAAATGTACAAAGCATGTAAATACAAAATGATGAACTGAGTTTGTAGATAATTATTATTCGAGGAAATGAAATTGCGATGTAACTTAATTCTATGATTTATTAAATATTGCACAAAAAGTTCTACGAATCATTTTATGGGTAATTAAAATCGTTGAAAGGAATTTCGATAAAATGATGGAAGTAAATAAAAACTCACGTGCCTGTACTAGAATTCATGAAACGAACAAGCTAGAAAGAGGATGTGCAGCTCTGTGGCTTAGATCCTGGTGTCACGAAGGCAAATACCTGATTCATCTGTGGATAGTTTAGGTGTCATTCTGATTACAATGACTGCTTTATAAAAAATATTTTATATATTTTATTATATTAAAACTTCAATTTGTGTTCCGTGTGATATTTAATTTAGAAAAATAACAACAGTGAAGTACAGTCACAGGTGTATGATGAGTTATGCATAATTGTAGGCGAATTTCTGATTCATCGCTGTGCCTGATTCATATGATCAAACCACTATATGGATCAAAAAAAATTTTTTTTTTCGATTATCTTGCAAGAGAAACATCTGTTAAAAAGAAATTGCCTTGAAACATATTTTACGCTGTTTTCCGTAAATTTACCATAAAGACCTGCACTTGGATTCTAAATCTGACAAGAATCACTAAAACTGCCGGAACAAGTTGAAACGCTTAAAAAATTATAACATATTAGATGTACATAAAAATCCACACAAAAATCTATCTGAAACACAGCTTTTCGCACAAACTTGTGCTACACCAAAATCTGTATCGTCATATCATTTTAATCACCGATATCTTGAAAAGTACAATTGCAAAACGAGTCCATCATTTAAATACATGTTCTGTTCTTTATCTTTTTTCATGTAAACATATGCATCAGAGCTGTAACTGAAATATAACAAAGCCAGATGAATCAGTCAAAGAATGATATTTTAAAGAAATACCCCTCTGCTATGCCTTAATTTTCATTAAAAGGTCATAAACCTATGTGGTCTTTTTTAATAACATTTTTAAAATTTCTTATTTTTCACCCCGAAATCATAATGAAATAAAAGTTATATCAATTATTCAGTGTAGATGTCGAAATCAACGAAACGAAAATGTCAAAATTTATAGCCTACATACAAAAATTTAAAAATAAATTTCGATTTTTTTATTTTTTATATTTTTTCTGTAATCCTTATGGGTACTAGAATACCTCCGTGAAGGTATATAGGGTTAGCGGGACACCCTGTAGAACCAGCAATGTCTTAGAAGCGCCAGTTCCTTTTGAATGTTAAACCTCATAACATAGTTTAAATAAGCTTTCTCTAGCATTGTCTACATATGCATTTGAGATGCGGTGCTGGAGACGAATGCTTAGAATATCTTGGACTGCAAAACTCACCAATGCGTCTATACTGACCAAACGCCAAATAAAGATACGCTTGTCAAACATATGCCAACAGCGCATACTGTTGTATTTCGGCCACACAATGCGCAGAGGAGATGACAATTTGGAAAAATGTATTGTGGTAGAGAACACCGAAGGCAAAAGATCGCGCGGTCATTCGATTTCCAGATGGATCGATCTATTGAAAGACTTGTTGACTATTGAATTCCATACGCTAATAAGAGACGCGCTGGACTGAAACCGATGGAGCTGATCATCCGCTCCAAATGCAACCCTGATTCTGATCACGATCCTCAGACATGAGGGACCGACCCAAGAAGAAGATTCTTCATATTAATGTCATAGTTTTAGTTTTCTTACTATTTATAACAGTTTCACCAAACAAACAAAACAAGCACCGAAAACTGTGTTATTTTTAGCGCTTCATAAAATGTTTTCAGTAGACATGCCAAAATGAAAAACAATCAAACTTTATTCGAAATCCAATAAAAGAACAAATGATACCAGTGACAAAAAATACAAATGAACTGATGCATGCTACTATACCGTTGTTGTTAAAAAGTTGGCGGTTTTATATTACTTCTCCGGGCCACAATGCAATTTGTAGTTGAACGTAGTTTTTCCATTTTGTTTGTCACAGTTTTAACTTTTTTTCACTGTGTGCATTAAAGTAAGTTGCTGGAAATTATGCTAGCTTTGCACTTTAAAGATCTTATTAGTTGTTTGCGATTAGTTCTAAACTTTTAAATTTAATCGTGCTTTTTAAATTGGCAAGACAAAGAAAAGATTAACTTTGTTTTTAGAGAAATGACATAAAGCTTTTATATTTGTATTAAATTCTAAATATCACCATAACCGAGATATGTTTCGGTAGATACTGTTTTATATGTACGAGTATAGAGCTTATTTTTAAATCTTTTTGGATTTTAGTTTATGTGTGAGTACGAAACATCCATACGATTTTTTGTTATTTAGTGTACTACTAAAAAACTATACAGGGTTGATTTGTAGTCACCGGCTAAATTTTTTTTACACAATAAGTATTATTTATAGAAATGATTTTTGCAAAAAAAAACTATTTTTTTTACAAGAAAATTAATTTATCAGCTATCATATTAACCAAGGCAAGGTCACTCTAAATTACCATTAAAATAAAGATGACTACGCGCTACTACACACTTTTTGTACTACTACGTCGTAGTATTATCAAGGAAATGCCGCATCGTAGTAGCTATGTTTATCAACAGCGACTAGTTTTTAAAAAGTTTGAGGTTCCATATTTCAACTTTTTTGTATTGAGCGACGCTAAAATAAATATGCAGGTACGTTTATATCGTATCAATGAAACTAACATTTAAATTTGGTTGGTGACGAAAAATCAACCCTGTATCTTGTAATACGCGTAACTAGCTTTTCATATAGTTAAAAAATATAACGTCTTCCATGCTGGACTGGGAGCGAAAGAAAAACGTAGAATGTGCCAGCTGCTTCTCTTCCCAGGCATACTGTAAAAGTCAGTTAAGGGACAGAGGTTTAAAAGGCGTTTTTGTGGGCGATAGGCTGACCCCCTGTCACTACAATAGTCTCTCTCCATCTTAATAATACCTCCAAATTTGTCAAACGTGACATCAGATGGTCTTGTAACCTCTGGTGTTCTGCCTACCCCATAAGGGATACAGGCGTGACGTTATGTATGTATGTATGTATGTAAAAAAATATATGAATTTCGATCTTATTACTTACTTCACAAAACTCATAATCTCGTATATTTATTAAAGCATTAGATTTAAAGTCGAAAGTATCAAAAACTGTATTATTATATTCATAGAATATTTCCACCTAAATGGTATTTTCGTATATTGTTTTCTATCCGCAAAGGGTTGAGCCTAAAATAAGCCATTACCATCAAAGATCAAAGGGATAGCCAAGAAGTAAACGGTTTTGAACTTAATAAGGGTTTACCTTTTTATTTAAGCGAGAACTGAACGTTGATATTAAAGCTATACAAGTCATTATAAGGTGAACAATAATTGATGCTTTTTTTTTGTGTTGTTTATCCTATATCATGTTTCCTATCATGTTCCTATCATGTTCCTCTACAATTTCACAAAATAAATTTATTTTTATTTAACACATTTTTCATTTATTTAAGAGTAATTAAGCATTTGAAATGCAAAAACTTTAAAATATTATGATACTTCACAGTTGGTCCATATAAATTTCATCGAAATCGATTGCGTACTTCATCTTTTTTTTACAAGTACCTATGTATGAATTCAGAGATCGTTAACCTAGACGATCTCATACTTCAGGCAAAGTTTTGACGTGAAGTCGGTTTTTTAATGCTGTGCATTCGATGATTATTAGTTTAGATATCAAGCTTCATAGTATAAGCTTAGGATTTTAAAGAGTTCCAATATATTATATATTCTATTATATTATTATATATATTTCCATATTTACAAACTAAATATACAACTTAAGGAAAAATATAAAACGAATCTGCTAAAAAGTAAGTACAGTAAGTAAGTATAACATTATAAACTGAAGTGTAAATAAATATTGTATAATTACTGGCTTCTGGAAATCCAATGCCCTCGGAAAACCATCTTTTTCAAGAACAGTTGTAATAACTTCATATCAAGTACCCACATACATTCTCGTTGCCATGAATAACATACTGCGCCGCGCGGTTTTACCCCCCTATCGTATCCCTCCCTTGGCAATATCTGAAAGAAATAGCCTGAAATCTTACCCAAAAGTAAGGGTATGAAATGTGAATATGTATTTTTTTTATCTTACAGAAACAAGCACTTTGAAACTTATTCTCGAACTATGACAAGTTAAGATAATGTTAAGATGTGCAATACAGAGATACTTGTAAATAAAGTGTGTAATAAATACAAAATTAATTATGTACTTCATACGTTATTTACTTTAGTATAAATCATCACAGTTCTTTGAAAGCCCATTGCAGGGCTATAAGTCTCTCCTCTGGGTAACGAGGTGGTTTATTTTAGACCATAGTCCACCAAGCCAGCCCAGTGCTGCTGGTTGGTCAATATCAGAGATTTTAAGCTATTGCATAGCTTCTATCGCGGGCCTTGAGCGTGGGGACCGAATCCAGAAATTCCGTAACGAAAAAAACCTAACGTCCCCCACTCCGACCGGCACAGCGGTGATACTTTGATTTCATAACTTTACATGCGGGCTTTAAAAAACAATCAGCGCCATCTACTAGGAACTTGTGGAACTTCATATCAGATAAATAAATAAATAAATATTTCTGACACTTACACAACATTGTCTAGCCCAAATTAAGTTTCTTAAAGAACTTGTGTTATGGATACTAGTTAACTGATATACTTAAGAAATATATAAACATACATATTGAATAAACACATATTTTTTATTAGATAATAAACTTAAATAAACATATAAACGTCCATGACTTGACGACTGATATCTGTGTTCATCACACAAATATCCGTCGCCGCCGGGATTCGAACCCAGGACCTCTGGCATAGAAGGCAATGTACGTTATCCCTAAACCAGCCGGTCGTCAAACATTACTGCATTAATAAAATAAATAAATAATTATAATTGCATAAGTTCATAAAAAATGCTATGCAATAGCTTTACCGCGGCAGTCTCCGAGTGCCACACGTCTTTTTTTTTAAATGGCTTCTGACAAACACTAACGACTTGTACACAAGTATACAGGACCCGAAGTGCCCTCCGAAGCACGGAAGTCGCCGTGAGAAAATTAATGGTCCGCGGCCCCCATCCTTTTACCAACCGCGCTGACTGTTGTTTAACCTGCAATATCGATTAATATATACAGGAGTTACTGCACCAGGAGGACTTTAATATAAAGTGCTTATCATTATCATCATCATCAGCCAGCAGACGTGCACTGCTGGACATAGGCCTCCCCCAAGGTTTTCCATGTCACTCGGTCCCGCGCCGCCCACATCCAGCGTTTACAGGTAGCTTTGACCAGCTCGTCGGTTCATCTTGTGGGTGCCTGCCTACGCTGCGTCTCCCAGTTCGTGGCTGCCTTTCGAAAACTTGTCTGCCTTTTCTCGAGATCACCTCAGCTTTTCAATCCTTCTTGCTATGTCGGTGACTTTGGTTGAAGTGCTCATAATAAACGAATATAATTCCTTCTAAACATCATCTCTGGTAAAACCTCCGCGGAGCATTTATTAAGTGTTCACTAGTGGTATGCCTGTCTAGAAGAAACCGGAGATAAACTATCCCACGGGAGAAGACAATATTTAAAATATTTTGTAACGTGTCGCATGATGGTGGACAAATCTTATCTCCGCGGAGATAAAAAAAAGCGGGAAAGGGTGGCCCATTTATATAGATCTGTCTATACAGCAGTGCTAGCACGGATCTTTTGTCGATCGTAAGTTTACGAATGCTCGTATAGTATGGAGTCGGTTGCAAGTTTTTAGTAACAATGTAATTTTTTATTTTCCAGTTATTTAAGAGTAGAACCTGTTAACAAACATTCAAAATTAACAAGGAACACATTTATTTAAGCTGACCGTGTGGCAATGGATAGATTTCAATTATTGCTTGTAAAACCGTCTCCATACTATACGAGCATTCGTAAACTTACGATCGACAAAAGATCCGTGCTAGCACTGCAGATCTTCCTGGGGAAGTCTATATCTATAAAACACACATAAAATCTGTTTTTAGGAATCGTGCCAACTGCAAACTGCATAATACAAGTTTTTTAAAGTATGAATGCAGTATTTCCTGTTCTTAAAATCCATGTTATGGTTTCTAAGAACAGATTGTTGTATGTCTTGTACTTACAGACTTGCCCGTAATAACCGATCTAAATTAGCCACCTTGTACGTGGTATCCTTATATATCCTTATATAGTATAGTTTTGCTTTTAAAAACTTATGCATTTTACTTAATTTTCTACTTCAATGAAGGAACAGAAAAATTTAAAAAGGCTAGCAGATGGTGCAGTAACCGCTTGTTCTATTCGCTTAATGACTTGTCCGATTTAATTATCTTTTTGCTTTCGTGGTTTTTGTTATTTCGGATAAAATAATAAAATACCTTTATGTGAAAAATTATTGTTTGGCTTTTGTAATACCTATAGCACCGAAATTTATATTGAATTATACTTGAATGAATTAATTCTAGAAATTATCTTCCTTTATTTTAATTTGCCATGCTGGACTGGGAGTTAAAGAAAAACTTAGAATGTGCCAGCTGCTTCAGTCAGTTAAGGGACTGAAGTTTTATTGGAGGCTTTGTGTGGGCGATAGGCTGACCCCCTGTCACTACAATAGTCTCTATCCATCATTATAATACCTCAAAATTTATCAAACGTGACATCAGATGGTTTTATAACCTCTGTTGTTCTGCCTACCCTATACGGGATACAAGCGTGAAGTTATGTATGTATGTATGTATTTTAATTTCCAGTTCTTAGTGTAATTTAGTGAAATAAAACGTTTGAGAGATAATATAATTGATCTAAAATTTCCGACATAGGTAGAGCAAAAATAAGAATATTAAGAATACTATGGCACAGTTACCGAGTGTTCGGTTTCGGCAAAATTTACTAAATTGGCTTAGGTATGTAGAATACTCCTTAGTTCCACTCTGGTCTCCACCAAAACTAGAACGGTCCTTTTGATTCGTTTAAAAATTACATTTTAAAATTAAGCCAATAACAAAGTTTCATCTAATTTAAAAATGTTTTGTGAGTCATATTAACTATAGTTTATCATGCGGTCTTTACTCACAATTTATTGTCGGAGTTGTCCGACTAGTTTCGCACTCTTATGGAGTACTTCATCACGGGTGATTGAAGTCGCGGCTGCACCTCGCCCCTCGCCGAAACTAGTCGGACACCTCCGACAGTAAATTGTGAGTAAAATTTTGATAGGTTATTTTTTTCGTTATTTATGAATAATTTGATTGTTTGAATGATATATTCGATCTTTTATCAGTAATTCAAGTTTATAGGCTGTTACAGGACTTATGTTGACATTTTGCAAAAGTACAGAACTAATATCTAAGTTCAAAATTATGCATCTACTTAAGAGCCGCTTACAAGGAGTAAACCCTTTCATCTTAGGCTTAGTATTTTATCATTGAAGGTTGTGGCATAGTTAAGTATTAAGTAAAGGGAAAGTTAAGTGACGATGGTGAACTTTACGGAACTCGGATTAAACTATAAAAGCGGCCATTTTGTTTTCACTGAAGTTACAAATTCATTCTTCATATGAGTCTGCTTACATTGGCTGACAATCATATTTTCAACCGACTTCCAAAAAAGGAGGAGGTTCTCAATTCGTCTTTTTGTTTTGATTATTGTTTTTTTTATGTCTTTGTTACACGATATTTCGGACAATTATAAATTGATTTTGAAAATTGTTGTTTCATATGATAGACGATATTTCATAGTTGCTCCCATTTAAATTTACGTACGAAATCAAACATTTTTTGTCAAAAGTTTAAAACTTTTCAAAAAATATGTATGATTTCGGAGAATGTTTACGTTGATAACATTCTCAACTCAGCCAAAGTTTTAACGTGAAATCGGTTTTTTAATGCTGTGCATTCTTTGATTATAGAAAGTATGATTGTAGAAACTTTTTAACAGACTGAAACATAAAAGTTAATGTACTTAGATATAGTTAAAGATGTTAAGGTCGCTCTTTCAACTAAGAGTAATAAGTCATAGTTTATGTCTTATTAATTCAATTCAAACTCAATTTGAATTTGAATTGAATTAAAAAGTCATAGTTAATTATAAACAGCAGGGTGATACATGAGGTTGCGTAAAATGTTTGTGAAATCTGCAGATTAAGTGGGGGATTACTGGGGGTTTTTGTAAGTATTTAGTTACAAAAAATGCTGGTTCTGTGGCAAAGACATACGTATAGCAAGTATGTATTTATAATCAACTAGCTGTTGCGCGCGGTTTTACCCGCGCAATTTCGATTCCCGCGGGATTTTCGGGATAAAAAGTAGCCTATACGGATTCGGAAGAATCCCTCTAAGTAATGGTAAAAGAAATTTTGAAATCGGTCCAGTAGTTTTTGAGCCTATTCAATACAAACATACAAAAATACAAAGGTTTCCTATTTATAATATAAGTATAGATGAATATACTAAGATTTTATTCAAACTTCGTAACATGGACATATTTGAAATTATTTTTAGTATTTTTACCACTTTTACTATCTGACTACTTATCGCAGACCGGTTTTCCACCCCCATATAGCGAATATTTAAAATATTCGAGCAAATCGCTTTGATAGTCCCTTTTCGGTACAGGTCACCAAGGACTGAAATAGCTTGCGTCTGTTTCTGCAGACCACAATGCTGTTTTTATTTCAAGATACAAATAGGTTGAAAAATTACTTTGAAATGCACATTTGCACGCTGAACGTACAGCATTATATGATTAGACATCGAAAATAATTTAAAACCTATTTGTAATATCATATACCACGAAAAAAAAAATTTTTATTAATAATATAATTATTATTTCATGTAGATCGGTGTTTTCCCTTGGTTTCATTGTGTACCAATATGAAGGAAGGTAAGTGTATAATAAAAATAGTAAATATATTACGTTTTCTTAACTTTTAAAACCATTCAGAATTACTTTTTGTTTAATATTTAAACTTTACCTTTTACCATCGATGCACTTACAAGACGCAAACTTTTTCCATCCTTACATGGTGAATATTTCAAAGAGTCGAACAAAGAGCTTTTTTAGTTACATATTGATACTAGACACCATGGTGTAGAAAACTAGGTTATACCGAGTGCTCTGTTTGAGCAAATTGAACCCTCACCCTTTTACCATTGGACTACTAGACGCAGACAGAACTTCCATCCGTATGTGGTTGATATTCCGAAAAGTCGAACTAAGCGCTTTGACAGCTCCTTTTTGATACGGGTCGCCAAGGTTTGGAATGAACTGCGTGCGTCTATTTTCCCTGACCAGTATAGTCCTAGTACTTTTAAGCGTCGAGTGAATAGGTTTCTCGTGGATAGACGTGTACCACCTTAGTCTTCATGTTCACTTAACATCAGGTGTCATGGAAGACAAACGCCCCATCCATATTTTATAAAAAAAAGGACCATTATCTCTACTTCTTTTAAGTATCAAGTAAATATGTATCTCGTGGAAACAAATTGTCTTCATTGTCATTTTCCATTAACTATAAGAAGATAAATGTCCTGTCATGCTACATACCTAACAAAAATAACAAAAATAATTCATCTTACAATCCCGTTATTCTATTGTATCAGCTTATCTCTTAAAGCCATCTCTAAATATTTTGTGAAGCCTACGCAATTACCATAAGCCTTCAGAGTAGGTATGATTCGCAAAATATGCCGAAGACATTTGTTGGGTACCCTCATTTTTAACGGATCAGTACCAGCTGTCTCCGACGACGTTACGCCGACAAAGGTTTATTGATCTCAAAGCCTGTGGAGAGACAAGATCGTAATGGATTCTTATTTTTTGTGCATTTAAAACTTGTTTCTTTGGCTTAGATTTACTTAATCTTCACTGATAAGTAGAGTTAATGTTTCCAAAAATACGAGTATAAAGACTTAGCTCGCCTCAAAAGATTCTGAATCAGAAAAGCCGGTGGTGTATCGGTAAAATCAGATGGAGTGGATATTTTGATGATGTTTAGATAAAGTGGTCAACGAAGATTTTAATAGTCATGGGTGTTTATATGTTTACCTAACTCTATTCTAATGTTTTTATATTCAATACGTAGGTATATTTTTATTATTTAACTATACATCATCTCTTGTTTATTCATTCGTATTATATGAGAAACTTAACTCAGGCTACAAAAATAATAGGAATGTAAGAAGTATTAATTTACAACTACACGCCTTTCGGCGGAAAAAACCCGACAATCGTACTAGTCGATCGGGTATCAGGACAAGAGAAAAAAAACCGGCGAACGATTCGGGCAGTATCGAACCACGAACCACAAGAAGCGAATCATCGCCGAATCCCAGCCTTTCAAGGTGTCTGACCAGTGTGGCTGGGGTCAAACTGTTTGCGGATATTACAACTGGGATGATTTTGGTGGACACAACTTCCCACATTTCGGTCACCTCGTGTGCAAGGTCCAAGTACTTGCGTTGCTTTTCGGTCTCGGCCTTCACGAGGTTCTCGTCATGCGGGATAGTTATGTCCACCAAAAACACTTTGGACGACGATCGGTTCATTAACACGATATTTATTATTTATTTTTCGTGACGTCTGCTAGTTTTTCGATATGGATATTTATAAATCTATTGGATTCTTGGCTTTTATGCTTTTAACACTTTTTATAACCGACGTGGCTTAACAAATTCTGCTCAATTTTAGAAGTTGGATTAACATATTCTGCTATTCCTTGGTATCATTGCGAGCGGTAAAAAGATTTTTTATTGTAAATACTTAAAATTTAATACCTGATCCGTTTAAAGGGTAAAGAAAAATATTTGGAAAAAAGGACAGTAAAAGTCCTTGGTTGGTTTCTTGTCAATTCTTCTCAATAGACCCTATGAAATGGTGCTAAATTAATTTTTGGTAAATCATGAGGCTGATTTCAAGTAACGAAATAAATAAAAAGCTAAGCAGTGAACTATGAGTACCATCAATAGGAATTATTCAATGAAATGAAAGGCAAAGAAGAACAAAAGATATTATACCTGTTTGCGTTTCAAGTAGATCTATCAATTAATATTAGCGTAAAAGATTATAATGAAAGGAGAGAATAAAGGAAATGATTTTCAAAGCTAAAGTTTACCGTGACTTATAATACAAGACAGTACTGAAACCACGAATTTAGTTCAAAGTTATGAAATAGACTCATACATTTAATTGATATATACTTTTTAAATATTGCATTTCAATGCCAGGGATGTGTTTATTTTATTCCTTTATTTTTCTATTTGTAGACTTAACTCCAGTATAGTCTTAGTACTTTTAAGCGTCGAGTGAATAGGTTTCTCGTGGATAGATGGTAACCACCTTAGTTTTCATGTTCACTTAACATCAGGTGTCATGGAAGACAAACGTACCATCCATATATTATAAAAAAAAACGTCAATGTCATCTGATGGTAAGTGAGGTCGCAAATGAAATTAGGCTTATGCCCGTCTGCACTAAACTGTACTTAGCATGAACTTAGTTAAGCACTAAGATATTGACCTATGTTTAATGCAACGCAATTTTTGTTCTTAAGCACGTCCTAGAGATTTAAGAATCAACTTAGGAGCTATCAAAGTTTAGTGCAGATGGGTGTTAGTTTCCTAACTGGGTGTTCATAAAATGTTGCCGAAACACAGGTGGTAGTTTCTTTGATAAGATATAAACGTACCTACATATTTATTTAAGTATAGCTCAGTACAAAAAAATAAAGATATGGCACCACAAACTTTTATGCAAATAGTCGCTGTTGATGAACATAGCTACTATGACTCGGCATTTCTTTGATAAACTACGACGTACTACTACAAGATGTTTTGTAGTAGCGCGTAGTTGTCTTTTTTTAAATGGTAATTTATAGTGACCATTTTTTGCTTAATATTTTAGCTGATTTATTTATTTCTATAAAAAAATACTTTTTTTGCAAATATCGTTTCTATAAATGATGCTTATCGTGTAAAAACTTTGGCCGGTGATGACAAATCTACCCTGTATATGAAGGGTGGTCGCTAGCAAGGCGGATCTTGACGTGTTCTTAGTACCAAGCTGTCACTTGGATTAGTCGATTTTTATGAAACGCTTATCTATCGGCAGTAGAGCTATTTTAACCGACCCTTTGCGGTTTAAAACTCTCTTGGTAGGCAGGCAATTTAAGCACCCATCTCTCAGAAGTTCAGCTCTCAAATCGTAACTAATAATCCGCACACCTTTAAAAAACTGCTTAAACAACATTACCTTGTGAAACATTGTTCATCTTAACGCTCTCATTGTCTATATGTTTTAGTATCAATATGTATATATGTCATGTGTATGTATTTGTATGCATTATTAGAATTTACATGTATGTGATATTAATATGTAGGTATGTCAATTTAACTATTTGTATTTAGCCTATTTTTATAGATTGTGTCCCAACGCCCATCCTAATTCCTACTACATAATCCTGCCAAGACTGCCTGGAAGAAATCGCTTTACAGCGATAATGCCGCCACGTTCCAATACTAAATTAAATGTACCTTTTTTTAATTTCTTTTTATGCTGTTGGTGTACAATAAAGAATTTTTATTTTAAATATTAAATTAAAGTTATTATTAAAGTTATTAATATATTAATATTAAAGTTCTGGTAATACTTAAGTTTACTTTTCCCGTTTTACTAAATTTGAATGTATTCAGTTACTGATTGACCAAGTGTAGATATGCAAGAGATCGATTTCATGTACAAGTTGAAATATTCTTAGCTGCAACTTATCGCTAGCCTTATAACGAGAAAATAATGAAAGTTCTTTAAGCGTACCCTGCAATCTTGACTAAATCGAATGACATTTCCAATGATTGCCTTGTTTATAGCATTTAGAGTGCTGAATATAACCTCACGATAGACAAGGTTTATTATGCGTTTGCCCGGAACTATTACACAAATAAAAATAGGGCTGCCACTTCTTCTTTTCCTAGTAAATTAGATTTAAAAAAAAATGAGTTAATTAGAATATGATCTTAATTTTATAAGTAATGATGAGATTGCAGATGAAATAAAAAAGTCTATAGAGGAGCTATTTCTTCATAAAACAGTGCAACAATACCTACATCATCTTTGACTTGATGCTACCTTAGGGCAGATTTTTTAAGGAGTGTTGTAGGCGGTTATTTAAATAAATAAATATTTCTGACACTCACACAACATTATCTAGCCCAAATTAAGTTTCTTAAAGAACTTGTGTTATGGATACTAGATAACTGATATACTTAAGAAATATTGAATAAATACATATTTTTTATTTGAATGAACTTAAATATACATATAAACATCCATGACGTGACGACTAATATCTGTGTTGATCACACAAATATCCGCTGCCGCAGGGATTGGAACCCAGGACCTCTGGCATAGAAGGCAATGTATGTTACCGCTACACCAGCCAGTCGTCGAATGCTATATTTTAAAATCCTATATTTTACAACAATCTCATTTAAAGCAAGTGACACATATGCAATGGATGTGGCACAAGGGTTAGAGAAGGAACTGATATAATAACGATAATGTTGAAAATCTTTATAATAATGATAGTCTTTATAATAGTCTTTGTAATTTTACTAACCTGCCTAAATTTTTTTAGTTATTTATTACCATGCAGATTTCATTGGAAGTCGTTACAAGCAAAAAAACAATCTGTACTTATGTATATATATATTTCTGGAAGCAACCCAATAGCTAAACCCTATTTTACTTTGCTGTCTTATAGAGCAAGATAATGTAGGTGGCCTGATAATAAGTAATCACCATCTTCTATATTAACACTGCCATTCCATCGTTCCGGCTCACAGCAATATCTTGCTCATTATCAAAGTAAAACCAACCTTTTTAGCCGACAAAAGTTAAAGGAACTTCAGTTCACCATAAACATTAAACAATATTATTTTACTACCTACACTTATTTGTTGACTTTTGACTTTAGAATCTTTTTCACAATCCGTCCACCGCTTGTAACACATCTACTGCACAAGGAAATTTCAATCTTAGTACAGACTGTTACAGATTCATTTTGAACTGATGGCTAGTAACCTATACTGGCACTTTTCGAAATTCAATGTTAGTTAAAAATACAATGTCTTGTATCAAGGCACATACCCTCTTGGGAGCCCTTATGAGTTCCGTATATAGGAAAAATCTTTTCCTGTACCCTTTGTGATATTTTATCAAGATCGGAAAAAGTGTACGCCTGGCAGGTCATAAATATACGATCTAATCTTTTATCGATTTATAAAAGGTTTAAGGTTAACGACCTTTTAAACATAAATATGATTAATTATTTTGATTAAAACATATCTTTGTTACTAAGTAATTAACGATAAAATATTCGACAAAAAATTACTACGCCTATTTCATATTAAAAATGTTTGATTAAAAACAAATCTTTCGATGAACTTCAAAAAAGATTACTTCTTAATTAGTTTCTTTTTTTTTGGCAACCCTATATTCCTATAACGATTCAAGAGGGCCGTTTCATTTGATGAAGGTTTTATTGCTTCGAGCTTTTTGTTCTTATTGCCTGATTGGATAACATTTATATTTACACCCGAATGTACTTCTAAACAAGGCTTGTTAGATTGAATTGGTTTTCGGTTCAAAATTCAAATTAGTTTAAGGATTAGATTTCGTGTTGAACTATAGGAAATAAATAAATATTCAGCCTAAATTAAGTTTCATAAAAAACTTTTATTTTGTATAAACATAAATATTGAATATAAACAAATTTTTATAAGAAAATAAACTTAAAATAAACATAATATAAACATACATGACTTGAAGGCTTGTGTTATACAAATATTCACCGCCGCTGGGATTCGAACCCAGGACCTCTAGCATAGAAGGCAATGCATGTTACCACTACACCTTCTGGTCGATTGATAAAATACTTTCCTTACAGCCAACTTCACGAGTCTGCCCCTTAAAAGACGCTGATGCCATAAACTAGCATGCTGAAAACTTTATAAGTTTATATTAATGCCTACTACCTAAATTTATTCAAGTAGAAATATAAAAAACAAACCTAGAAAAAGTAGGCCTTTAATTTTTGGCAAAGTTTTAAAGTATCAATTCGGCCATTAAAAATATCGGATCTCTTGAGGCTGATAGATTAATTTGCAACAGCATCCTGCTACCCAAATGACCGCCAAAGTCGCGCGAATAATGAAACTTTTCCATAGTGGTTCTAATAAAATTAACGTAAATTAGGTATTTAACCTGACATAGGAAATACGTAGCTCTAAAAAAACAGGAAAGTTGTGTTATGGAGCCCAGACCCAGCAGAATCAGGTATCAGAGTTGGCATCCAGACCTGAGCTCGTTTAGAAAGGTATGATAGATAACATAGCCCGGCTGGACTTCTCACACCATAGGATAATCGATTATTCGATCAATCCATGCTTCTTCCATGCTAGACTGGGAGAAAAAGAAAAACATAGAATATGCCAGCTGCTTCTCTTCTCGGGTTTTATTGGCGTTTTTGCGGGCGATAGGCTGACCCTCTGTCACTGCAATGTTCTCTCTCCATCATAATAACAAATTTGACAAACGTTACATCAGATGGTTTTATAGACTCTGGTATTCTGCCTACCCCATTAAGGATACAAGCGTAAAGTTATGTATATATCGATCAATTCAACATGGAAGCCAACAAATCGAAGAACTTTTGGAGTGTTTCAAATCATAAATGAGATAATCCCAACCCTAGTAAATTGTAACACGCTGATATTCGAATCCAACAGGACGCTACAGGATTAAAGTGTAGAGGATTACTATCAACGGGAAAAGATCACTGTGTAAAGCGTAACTATCCTTTAATAAGAATATTTTTAATCAATATATCTTTTAAATAATATTACAAACGATCGTCGAGCCGTGAAGCATTCGTGAACTCTTTATTTATTTATAGGGAATTCTGTCGAAAAAGTAAACGTAACGTCAACGTCTTTTATAACGTAATTATGACTAGAATCGAGTACAGAGTGCTTTCCTTCAATATCTAAATTTTATATATTTCATTTTGAAAGGGGATTGTCCATCAGTCATAGATCTTATGGCTACACATGAACAAATTTGAAATATGATAAAAATGATAAAATAGCTTCTATATAATGTAATGTTTAGTGATTCGCTTTGAAGAGAAGTCGGGGTTTTCAAGTTAAACTTTAGTTTCGTGTACAGGGTTTCATACCCTATAAAAAATAATTACATATAACTGAATAGAATCAAAACAAAATACCTGGAGTGGTCAAACCCACCGTTCTATGAGATTTCACATTTTTCCATGAATAAAAGTCGGGATAACAAGAAAGGAACACTGGAGATAGATTCAAACACAACCGAACAACAGCAACGAGTGAAGTCACATGTGATTGAAGATTGTCGGTCGAGTGATTTTTTTAAGGGATGAACGATATTTATCGGTGATGAATAAACATCGATATTAGGCTCGGTGTATTAACTTCGATACCATAGATAAAAAATACGGTTTTATTTGTTCCACTATTCATATTAATTATCGTGCAACAATACTTGTTATTCGATGTTTTATCACAGCCCTTTTTACGATCCATACTGGTTTCTCAGTTTGATTAGTTCGAACAATTAATCGATCATGTCCAATGAATCGATTAAATATTTCGTAGGTAATATCTTTTCTGGTTCTTTTAATTTGGAAAAACATATTCCCTACTTCTTACGTTAAAGAATAATTCATTTATTTATTTTATATTATTTGGGTGGCCAATAATAATATAATCACCATTCATATCTAAAAATCGTAACTTTGTTTTTAAATAGCAGGAAAATGCTGGGCTTTTGTTTTTTAAATTAAATAAATAAATAAAAATAAATAATCATAACCGCGCCGCATCAAAAGTATACGCGGTTTGCTACTTTATGTTTGCTAAGTAGTATGTGCGCTAGTGTAACCATGCGTTGCATGTTGAATTCATTAACTTTCGGTTAAGTGATACAAAACTAAAAAAGCTGGTTTTACACAACATGAGTTGGATGGTTTCAAATAGGTATCATTACGGTACATAGGAATACCATTTTTTTATATGTATGTTCATATACAAATAAGCAAGTCATGCAAAAAATTACAATTCATGTTAATTTTCGTATGGCTTCATAACAGGCGATTGTTGAGTCTCAATTTATCGAAAATTTTACGAGTTTAAAGACCAGTATCAATTACTCGGAGTACAATAATGTCGAGTATCAATCGATATATTGGATTGTAATCAATGGTCCTCTAAATGAGAAGCCGTTACCTATAAGAGAGCCTTCACACTTTCCATGATGATAGTTTTTACATACGACGCAAAAGAGGGTTGTTATAAACTTATACTGACTGTTGCATCATATCTAAATAGATAAATCAATTTCATTGCAGCTTTTTTTATCGAAGTTCTTCTCTGTAAAAAAGCAGCCAAGCTAAGTTTTATTTAAGTCAAGATATCTCTCTGATAACTTTCATCTTTCAAATCATAATCAATGTTAAAACAAGTATGAGTTAGTATGTGACTGGTGATATCAATAAAAGTTTGGTATAAGAGTGCAAGAGTAACCGTTTTCATTCAACGATCATAAGGACTTGTGCTCGTGAGGACGAGTGATTCGGAAGGTAAGTAAACAGTTGATAGATAGATGAAATGTTATTGTTACTAAAATTGTCATACAGTTGGGCTGTACACTTGTATGCATACTTTAGTCATCAAAGTTTTTCAGAAACTATTTTAATGCTCTGAAGATTCTGATATTCTCTAGCTTGAGCCTTTTTAGTGGTAAACGGCTTAAACCTCCTCTCGTAACTAAGGGGAGAGACTCATGGCCCTCCAGTGGGCTAGCAAAAATGGGTTACAATGAAGTACTTAAACGTTAATTTCATATAAACATAGACAAACCTTCAAAGAAAAACTGCGTCACAGACACAGAGTCTATCATTTATTTTTAATCTGTCTTAGAAATTCAAACAGTTACACAACTAACAACAGCATACGAGAATCAAAAGATCTGCAATTCCAGACACGTCTAATCAAAACATTAATATGTATTACAAGTAGTGAGCTAACTACTTAACTTGTCTTTGTTAAGAACTCAATTAGAAAATAAATTGTTCATGTATTGTCAAATGAAGATGTTTTGATCAAGCAGACATGCCAAATGGCTAACCTTTGTTCAACGAATTGCAAACTGTTATTTTATACTAAAACTGTTTATGATCTTTATAAAACTGTTGTTAGAATAGTATGAGCAAATATTTTAAAATAAAAGATAGGTAAAATGCTTTATTGCTATTCCGTGCATAAACAGTTTCGGCGAAATTGAGCTAAAGGTTATTCGCTCACCGGTAGAATATATCAAAGAATTTCAAGCCATATACAAGACATTTTAGAATTGAGATTTAAGCGGATTACTCTCATTAGTCCATAATAAACTAGAAAACTAGTAGAGAGTGAAATCCTACTCAGCTTTGAACTCTGCTTATAAATAGATTTTCTTCTGTTCTGTATTGAGAATTTAGAGCGAAATAAGCTTGGATAAGGATCAACTCTTTTTTTATTAAAGCTTTTCAGTACTTGCCCGAGACTGAATTTTAATATACAGGATTGATTTTTAGTCACCAACCAAATTTAAATGTTAGTTTCATTGATACGATATAAACGTATCTGCATATTTATTTTAGCGTCGCCCAGAAAAAAAAAAGTAGAAATGTGGAACCACAAACTTTTTAAAAAATAGTCGCTGTTGATGAACATAGTTGATGACGCGGCATTTCATTGATAATAATACTACGACGTAGTACTACAAGAAGTTTTGTAGTAGCGCGTAGTTGCCTTTATTTTAATGGTAATTTAGAGTGACCATGGTTGGCTTAATATGTTAGCGGATATATTTATTTCTTTATAAAAAAAAAAAAAACTTTTTTGCAAAAATCGTTTCTTGGCCGGTGACTACAAATCAAACTGACGTAACCTATCAAATCTATATTTATATGAAAATAGCGATGGTGTTCATTTCAAAAGCCTACCAAAGTTAATAGAATCGACTCCAGTTCAATTCAAGTATTATTTATTGTTCTTGACAAGCATGTTCTAGAAATTTCTTGAGGATCAATACTCATAGAAAACAAAGATCATTAGATATGATTGATTAATGATACCTTTATTTCCAATCAAGGGATAGAATGGCCTCTGAATCAGCAATTCATTTCACCTTTCTCATTTCCTTTAATCAAAAGACCCGAACAATTGTAAGCAATACTTTCATATAGCGCCATCTATACAGAGTTGGTTTTAATTCATCACCTCTTGCAGGCAGCCTCTCCACATCAATCCCAACAACATTTGTTCTACAACTTTTTAAAATTTAAGAAATTTTTCATACAAGAAAAAAATATCATACATATATTAACTCTGAGCGTAGGTATGCCACCACCTTTGCACAGTAAAATATCGCTTCATAATAATAAAAGGTAGTTCGTAAGGAGCAAAAAATTTTTTGTTTTTATTTTTTGTGTTATTTATCAAGATTAGTAAAAAATTGTAGAACAAATAATGTTGGGATCGACGTGGAGAGACTAACTAAAAGAACTTGCGAAATAAAAACCAGGTATGGTAAGCTGTGTACAGCTTGGAATAGCAGATAAGCTACTTTTTATCCCGATGTTCCTACGGGACTAGAAATTGCGCGGGAAAAACCGCGCAAAGCAGCAGTAGGTACTTAATATTTTGTTTTTGCAAATCGATACAACTGCGTTCATATAATAAATACAGGGTCCGTCTATAATAGTTTTTAATCAATTATATTTTAATAGCAGATCAAGAACGAAAAAAAAAAATAATTTCGAAAAAAAAAAAATTTTAATAATATAATTTTTCATAAATTTCAATTTCAAAATTCTTCTTTTTTAATAAAAACCATGTTATGTCTACATACAATTAGATGGAAACGTTTTATAGTCGAAACGCTGTGTAGTCATAAACAACAGATTAAACTTAAATTTTGATTAAGTACTTAGAAGAATTTTGAAATTTTAATGAATGAAAATATATTAAAAAACAATATTCTTTCGTAATTTAAACCCGCTTATCACTCTTCATCTGCTTTTAAAATATCATTGACTATTATAGACGGATCCTATATAAAAAAATACAAAAATTACAGAAGATCTTACGATAAATTTACTTTCATCGACTGACACCGCAATTCCTACAATGGTTAAACTTTTAATATCACATATTATAATATTTTGAAGATTTTTTCTATCAATTTAAATAAAATGTTCTAAGACCTTATACAAAAAATCCAAAGTTAATTAAGAACTATCGATTTGGAAAGTGTAAAAGGACCTTTACAATTTAATTTACTTGCAACCCCGATAACAATATGACCTCACACTAGTACTCGTTGCTGCGTAATTACTATACCTACGGAGCAAGAAAAACTTTTTTATGTTCATCCGACTCGTAACGATTTTATTTAAAACATGAATAAAGCCTTCACTTTTAACGATTCTGTGTAAAAAAATATTAACATTTTAAATACATGTAGTACTTTAGTCTAATGAAGCCAAGGAATTTGAAATCAGAAACAGATGCTTCTAAGTTGGCTAACGTTTGTAACTAATGTCATTGATAATGGATAACTTATCTAAAATAATAATAATAATTCACATAATATAAAAAAAAATCTCTCACAAATAAAAGATTACAAAAAGAAGCTTGAAACTAGGGGACATAGACGTTCTTAACGCTAGAAGAAATTTCTTAGAGGCTACCTTTGTGTCGGCGAAAATAAAGAAATTTAGATCGTGCAAAAAAAATATTATAAAATAAATATTTTCATACTGAATATTAATACTATAGTTACATACATACATACATAACGTCACGCCTGTATCCCTTGACTGAGAGTGACAAGGGGTCAGCCTATCGCCCACAAAAACGCCCTTAAAACCTCTGTCCCTTAACTGACTTTTACAGTATGCCCGGGAAGAGAAGCAGCTGGCACATTCTATGTGTTTCTTTCGCTCCCAGTCCAGCATGGAAGCTATATAACTATAGTTATACAACATAACTTCATCAATAACTTTGTGTTCAAATAAAAAATATAGCAACCTCATCTTAGTAAATTGAGCATCTATCTATTTTAAGTGTGTGGTAAGAACATATAATCTGGCTATCACATATAATTTGCACGTAAAGGAATGCACACATATTATCATAGATATCATAGCAATGCATTGCAAGACCTTAAACAACGCATTGCAAGCTGTGATTATATATAATTTAAAATGTTTGCGAATCAATACAGGAAATAGATAAAGATAATGATTGATAAGGACAAGTTATGTTCTTGTCAATCAGCAAGAACATTTTCCTTATAGCCAAGTTGATTACATTTTTATTGAAATAGTTTGGCTGATGTTGATCTTGTCGTTTCCAAACTCTGATTAGCTATAAGATAATGATTTATTTGTCTAGCAATCACACTACATTATCTAGCCCAAAATAAGTTTCTTAAAGAGTTTTATCATGGATCAAATAGCATCAATACATTTAATTAAAACATATTCATGTACTAAATGCCAAATGCAAGAAAAGGGATTTTTGGCGAAGGAGTTGACTGTTCTCAGTACAGAAATTGCAAAGGTTATGCCTACCAACAGTCAATAAAAAAAATCTGCATAAGTGACGCACAATTTTCTTAACATTTAACGGACTTGTGGCCAGCAAATTGTAAAAATGTTTTTGCATTTCAAAAAACAACACTAATTTAATCTTTCTGAGTTACATACTTTATTCATTTGTTTCTTTTTATTGATATCTCTGAGTAGCAATTCTTCTTATAGTAGTCACGATTTTGTAGAATTTTTTTTTCGGGCGATGTGTTGGCGATGTATCGTTAATCCATTTATCTATAATTAATAATGTTCAATGATGCAACACTTCGCGCACATAAAATAATAGCTTTTTGAATTTAAATAGCCGTAACAGACTTGCGAGATTCCTCGCTGATTACTTTGCCACACTTTTTTTCCTTTTTTAATGCGTCTAAATGGACAAGATTGATCGTGATAATTTAGGCTGGGCCGAAAAAGAATCGGTATCTCACTTATTGAGCATCATATGAGACAAAACTTGCATTTGTTTTAAATTATACCTTATGCGGGTGATTTTAAAGCTCAAGCAAGATAAGATATTACAGGCTTATAAAGAATATAAATAAATATAAATATTTCTGACACTCACACAACATTATCTAGCCCAAATTAAGCTTCTTAAAGAACTTGTGCTATGGATACTAGATAACTGATATACTTAAGAAATATATAAACATACATATTAAATAAATACATATTTTTATTAGAATATAGTTAAACATATAAACATCTATGACATCATCTATGACATGATGCCGCAGCCGGGATTCGAACCCAGGACCTCTGGCATAGATGGCAATGTATGTTACCACTACACCAGCCGGTCGTCAAAAGAAACTAGCTTGGATTCTAAAGAGTTCTAACCACTTAGTAAGGTTAAATCAAAGGTTAGTAAGGACAATGATTGGTTGCCTTTTACCGTCTATTCAAAAAGTGTTAATCTTAGCCGACGCTACATTTAAACCTTTGATTTGCGAGTCGGTCTCACACACCAAGTGTTCCTTACGTTAATAACCTGTTTTTGGATTTTCATTTTATTTGTACTGTGAGTTCTCACTCGCTTATTCATCACAACTCTTTGTAATGAGCCCATTGCAGAGTATGAATCTCACCCCTGGGTGATGAGGAGGTTTAGGCAATAATCCACCAAGCTGGCCCAGAGCTGGGTAGTGGATATCAGAATTTTTAGGGTGCCGAAACGGCTTCTGACAAACCCTAACGACTACTGTATACAAGTATACTGACTGCTTAACGTGCCCTCCCAATCACGTAAGTTGCCGTGAGAAATGAATGATCGGCGGTCACCCATCCAAGTACCGACTGCGCCGAACTTTGCTTAACCTGTGATATCGTATTACACACACATAGTAACCACGGCACCACGACGACTTACGAAATACCCAATTTGTGACGTAAGTGGAGCATAAACTGCCATATCTTTTGACTGCTTAGTCAGCAGGCCTATTACGGTTCTTTCATGACATGACATGATAAACAAGATTTCTATGATACAATGATCAACAATTATAACATAAAGAATAAACGAATTCCCTTTACATTTGCATGCAAGAGGCGTTGCATTACCTTTTGAAAGGACAGTTTCAATCATCATCTATGACTTATGAAGGTTGAGATCGCACCCACCTCTATGATATGTTGGTTTCTTGATTTCATTTGTGTTCTTCCATTTCGTTTGCTTTCATAAATAAATACTTAATTATTATAGGGGTTATTGTATTCAATTTACATGGTATACCAAATAATTATCGTATGATAAGTTTTAAGGCCGCTCCACATTCTCGCGAGAATCTCGCGAGTCGTTAATATAATTACCTTCATACATAGAATATAAAGCCTTGAGATCAATATGTTTTTATCACAATTTATCTTTATTTGTTAGTGAATAAAACATAGTTATAAGATATTAATTTTTCCTAATTCTTCCTGGACCATTTACAATACTAACAATATAAAAAAATTAACAAAAACTCTTTAAATCTATTACGAGTTACTTCAAAACTCTCTCTCTCTCTCTCTCTCGAAAGGGAGTTATGAGGGTGAAACAGCGGACACAAGCTGTCTGTCAATGCATTCAGCCATTCAACTAACCATTCGAATGCTTTCTTTCAAGGTCAGTCGGCCATATTGAGGTTAACCATCGTTAGTAATTACGAATATTAGAAGTATCATTCGACTCAGGACGTTTGTATATTACTATCGTTCAAGTCGAATATTCAAGTTAGTATTAGTAGTTTATTTGACTGATATGATAATTCGCAGACGCGCATCGCTGAGATATACTCTGCGATATAACCGTTCAAATCAGCGGCTCGCTCGTTACTGAGAAACATGCGATCGTGACTCCTACACAAAACTCCAAACACAAAAACCCACAAAAAGTAGAGAAAAATGAGAGAAATTGAGTAGAATACGAGAATGGCTTTCTCGCGAGATTCTCGCGAGAATGAGCGGCCTTAAGGTCAACACTATTTCATATCATCGCATGGTTTTGAGATCCATAATAGGCCTGCTGGTCCGGTCGTATCTTATGATTTTAGTACATATGTTGTGTTTTAGGAGAATAAATTTGGTACTTAATAATATTTTTTACTTTTCTAAAATATAAATGTCTAAAATAGTAGTAATTACGTTTATCTATACGTATTATAATTAAATTATAAATATAATCATAGGCGTTCTTAACTAAAATTTAAGAAATTTTTGTTCTAGGTATGTAAGTTATTTTTATCATTTTTCATCGTGAAAACAAAAACAATAATAGATCCCAGGTTTGCAGACAGTACTTTAACTCACTGAAAATAATTAAGTGATATTTTTTATTATATAGGATAAGTTTAAAAATATCGGTGTTATCGAGGCTTCGCCTTAAATAAATTGTTTAAAACGACCTAAATAGTCCAACTTTTATTTACAATCACACCAACTACATGGCCCCAAAGTAAGCATAGCTTGTGTAATGGGATACCATGTAGCGAACTAGGGGGGAACCTAGAATATAAATACATAAATAAACTAGCTGACCCGGCAAACGTTGTTTTGCCATATAAAAAAAAATAGATGTTGGCTGATTCTCAAAGATACCGGATAAGCACAAAAAATTTCATCAAAATAGTTCAAGCCGTTTCGGAGGAGTATGGCAACGAAAACTGTGACACGAGAATTTTATATATTAGATTCTTCATAAAAAAATGCTTTTGGGACTAGTGTTTGTATGACAAAATTATATCCAAAACAATTACTTATTTGAAGTAATAGAAAAAATACCTAGGTTTGTAGAACATATAACTGTAGTATATTTCTAAATAAATACGAATTATTTATGCCCAAAATTGCGTTAAGATTAGGGTCGAAATATGAATTTTTCAATGACCATATGACCATAATCTAATTATGTTTTCTTTAAGCATTATGCTGACTAGGAACAAACTTTAATATCGACAAGATCAATCGATATTATACTTACCTTTTTAACAAGTTATGTTTAACTGCAAATAACGACGCTATGAGGCTCGTATATTTGATTTAGTGATTTAGTTTCATAACTGATCTGCCAAGTTTTTAAAAGTCTACTGCAGCGTTTCTTAAAATATGACTGCTACTTTCTATTTGAGTACGCTTGCAGTCGACTCATGACGGGTCGGGTGCAATAAAATTCTGTTGCAGCTTGAAAGTTTTGGAATAAATTCTGCTAATATTACTAACCGAATAGAATGAGAATAGATAGTCGGATGTCTCCCTTTGTACATTTCTTTGTTTTAAAATTATTTTACTTATTGGTGTACAATAAAGTGTTAAATAAATAATGTTTTAACTTCTTTTTTACAAATTTCACTTTGTAAAAAAGAATTAAAAACATCTGTCAGCTCCATTCTCATTTTGCCAAAAGGTTAATTTTTTTCATCTAAGTTCAGCTATAATTTACTAGGTGGCTCTAGTTTTTTTACGAAATTTCATACGTTCCAAATCTGTCAGAAAAAAACCGCGAAATAAAATTATTTCTACATACATACATAACGTCACGCCTGTATCCCTTATGGGGTAGGCAAAACACGAGAGGTTATAAGACCACCTGATTCACGTTTGACAAAATTTGGAGGTATTATAAAGATGGAGAGAGACTATTATAGAGACAGGAGTCAGCCTATCGCCCACAGAAACACCTTTAAAACCTCTGTCCCTTAACTGACTTGCAGTATGCCCGGGAAGACAAGCAGCTGGCACATTCTACGTTTTTCTTTCGCTCCCAGTCCAGCATGGAAGTGAATTAATAATGCAAGAATTATTTCTACCTGACGCTAGATAGATATTAGGTATAGGCGGATTGCCTTAACACTTGATTGTTTAAACTACCTAGATTGAGTGGTCAGAAAAAACAGACGGAGGCAATTAGTTCCACATTGGTAACCCGCACCAAAAATAAATTGCTGAAGCATTTTGTTCGACTTTTTGTTACATCCACTACATAAGGTGTTCTTTTTGATATCCCATAACTTTGAGGTTTTGTTTCTTCCTACAAAATAATACTTTTGTCAAAGAATATGTAGTTCAAAAGTGCATACTTTCCAAGATATCATCAATCTTAAATCAAGATATCATAATATAATGAGTTCGTAAATTATCACCCTTGTCAAATCTCTTAAACATTCATTCAATAGACGCGTATCACTGAAGCTATACAATCAACAGAAAAAACATTTTGAACGTTGAGGAACGTTGCATACAATTTACAACACTTTGCGTTTCGAATTGTACCTGTCCATAGCGGTATTAATCAACGAATGCCGAGCATTAAAAAAACCGACTTCCGTCAAAACTTTGGCTGAGTTGAGAATGTCATCAACGTAAACATTCTCCGAAATCATACATATTTTTTCAAAAGTTTAAAATTTTCAATGAAGTATACAACCGGTTTCGATGAAATTTTATGGGACCAACTATGAAGTATCCTCTATCATATGAAACAACAATTTTCAAAATCAATTCATAGCTGTCCGAAATATCGCGTAACGAAGACGCAAAAAAAAATACAAACGATTTGACAAAAAGAAAAATAATAGAAAATGCCACGTTGTCATACTTCGCATAAAGGTGTTTTACATAAGATGTTTTGACTTAATTGAATTATTTTGTATGAAAAATAAAAAACAAACAAAAATTGAAAAATTATTCACATGTTATTTGATTCTATTACATGGTCCCATTAATATCCTAGAGTTATGGAAAATCAAAAGGAACACCTTTTATAGTAATTAAAGTTCTGTCTGCGTCTGGTAGTCCGGTGGTAAAAAGAACTAGGTTCAATTTGTTTAAAAAGAGAACTCGCACACATACCAGAAAGAAGCTGATAAAATATATCTATAATCTGTGTTCATCACACAAATATCCACCACAGGTTTCAAATCCTATTATTATATTCCATTACTATTCTATGCTGGACTGGGTGCGAAAGAAAAACATAGAGTGTGCCAGCTGCTTCTCTTCCCGGGCATACTGTAAAATTCAGTTAAGGGACGTAGGTTTTATTGTATTTTTTTGCGGGCGATAGGCTGACCCTCTGTCACTGCAATAGTCTCTCTCAATCATAATAATACCTCCAAATTTGTCAAACGTGACCACAGATGGTTTTATAGCCTGTGGTATTCTGCCTATCCCATTAGGGATACAGGCGTGATGTTATGTATGTATGTATGTAGGTTTCGATTACCAACAAAAGAGACAAAGGGTTCATCTCAGTGTCCATACATTGCCTGGCTTTTATGCCCACCATATCAAGTTGATTCTTTTATTATTTTTGGATAGTATAATATGCTGAAAAAGTAATGTCACTATTGATTTCGTGTTAAGAAACACAAGTTGGAATTATCCACCATGTAACAACAGGGCACCATGTAATCACAAAGCAGTAACAAAGTAAATAAAGTCCTCCACCACTTAAAAATATTTGGATTTACTACTTTTTATACTTATGGCTTAATATTTTTAGTATTTTTACTTGTTCACAACGTTTTTGTTTATTTTTAATTTCATATCATCATGATGATGATGGTTCCGAACGCAACTATTTATTTTTCTCTTTTTTGGTCGCAGTACATACCTACATAATCAATGCAATATTTTATCTTTTTTCGATTTACCGATTACACAACAAAACTTACGCAATATTCATTTTGATTATTTTTATAGTTTGGGCTTAAAAGCCAAGACTGAAATTATGCCTTTACCGCTACACCAGACGACCCTAATTATAGAACTAATAACAAATTCATCAAATATATTCTTTATTCAGTTTTGCATTGTAATACTCATTTTTCTGTTGATTAAAACCGTACAAGTCCATTATAATAGTGAGAAACGGGTCGTTTCGCCTACTAACTCTCCGGGGGATCCCCTAGGGAAATTCGCGAATGAAACCACTAGTTATTTTACTATTGTAAATTATAAACGGCAGTGCACGAGCGGGAATAAATTGAATAGTAATGGATTGTGTGGTAATTTCTTTTGGAATTTAAGTAAGTTTTTATGCATATACTACTAAACAGGGGTTTAAGCCTGCACATTAAATTAATGTTAAGAAATATAAAGAATATACAAGTGAAAATAAAAATTTAAAATAGTAAATAAAAAATATGGAAAAAACAGACAAAAAACTGAATTATTTCTAAGAACGTGTTCCCCGAATGCCCCTTGCTGGGTGGTAGAACTCCTTCTGGGTCCACCTTGCTAGCGACCACCATTCATATAAAATCTACCGCCAAATATAACCACTGTAACAGTCCAGCAATATTTTATTTAGAGTCAGTTCCTTCCTTGTGCTGACATCCATGACCTCATCTTCACTTACCATCAGGTCGAGGTCAACGTCGGTCCACAAATTTTGGTAACAAATTAAAAAAAAAACAATTAAAACATGTAAAAAAAAGAGAAAAAGTAAAAGAAGATCGAGTCAGCATTCGCATAAAAAAAAGAATTCCACCCACATTTTCAATTTCAAAACTTGCTGAAAGGAAAACAAACCAAAACGAACTAAAATGTGTTTTTGGTTGAAAATCGTATACAATATTTACTAAGCGCTGCTTAAATCAAATTCGATGGAATTTATAATATGATATAATCTCTGAATCGATCATAGATTTATATCCAAAACCGATTTACGAAATTTCAAAAAAAATATCGTAAAATAAATATACAAAAAAAATCTGCCAAATTGAGATTCTGCTCGTTTCAGAACTTGGTACCAGATTATGTCATTTTACTTTACATCCATGTTTCCCTCGTGTCAATATTAATGAATATAAATAACTAGTTTGATAAGCGCATACTTCTTTTTTTTTATAAATTAAGGTTGTGACGTTTGTCTTCCATGCCACCTGATGTTAAGTAAACATGAAGACTAAGGTGGTACACGTCCATCCACGAGAAACCTATTCACTCGACGCTTAAAATTACTAGGACTATACTGGTCAGGGAAAATAGACGCAGGCAGTTCATTCCAAACCTTGGCGACCCGTATCAAAAAGGAACTGTCAGCTTTGCGTAACCAATTTATTTAATACAAATAAAAACGCATATTTTGAATAAAAATTTTAAAAACTAGATAGGTATCAGAGTATATGTTTAGGTTGGGGCATTTTCCAAAGTAGTATCTAAAAGAAACTTTTATTACTTTGTATACTGAAGAACCAAACTTAAAATAAAGTAAAAAATAAACTGTTTTGAAATATAGTATAAATAGAAACAATAGAAGCGTTAATAAATAGTCTTACAAACGTATGAACAAATTTTAGTATTACTATCAAAATAAGTATTTTGATAGTAATACTTATTAATAAATAGTCAAAAAATAAAAATATACTTCGTTTTCTAGATTTTTCTCAAATTTACCTCATTCTAAAATATCCATATCTATGTATTTTTTTAAATACGATAAGTAATAAATACATATGTATTTGCTACATCATTATAAATATATGCAGTCGTGTAATAAATACTGAATTTATTTTTATATGTCAGAATTAGTGACAAACACACAAAAAACACACACGAATCCTCCTTCTTTTAGAAGTCGGCTAACTAACATTTTAACTTTATGGCCCTAAATGGGCCTGTGTTTTGGATTATCTTACGAAACGCGTGAAAACTGACCCAAAGTTCAGAAAAATTCTGTTAAAATATTAAGTTTTACTCAAAACGTATAAACGTTTAAGTCCATCTTGACCGACATATAATTAAAACTATATGTAGGTCACACCAAAAAAAAAAAAGAATTTTTTTAAATATTTTTTGTAAACACCTATTTAAATTTAAATAAATCAAGGTAACAATAATTATTAAAAAAAATCTAATGAATATTTTTTTTATTCTAACATTAAATAAAAATTTTAAAGTAAAAAAAATTGCCGATTTTGCTCTTTCCCTGTTTAAAAATTATAGAAAAGATAAAAAAAACTATAGTATAAAACCAAAAAAGTAATAGATATTTTAAACTTCATTCCTTCAAAATTTTATTTTCACAGAATAAAAAGGAAAAAACAAAAATAACACAACAAAATAATCTTATAATCTAATTAAACGATCACAAACCTGCTAATCCAACTTTGTCCGAAGCCACACAAGTCACTTAAATAAAATAAACACGATACCAAAATTAATTAAAAATTTAATTTAATTCACTAACACGCACTTTAACGAATACAAATTTATACGCAGTAAAGTATATTTTACGTAAACGCGACCCGTAGCAAGAGACGTAGTCACCGTAGTCTCGTCTACGCTATACTGAGGACTACAGCCGATCGACATCCTTGGCGCAGTGTGTGGTAAGACAGATTTTCATACTTTTTAGGTAAAAAATGCCTGAATAAAAAAATGGATTTAGTTTTTAATGATCCATTATGTTTCAGGTATTAAATTATTTTGATTAAAATATTTGAGGAAAATAATGTAAATAACTGAAAAAACATCCTAAATAAAGTCATTACCCGACCATCTCTTGAAAGGAGAAGTCCCAGGTTCGAAACCTGGTCGGGTAATGATTTTATTTAGCATGTTTTCTAAGTTTTTTAAGAATAATTGAGCATTACTTGATTCAAAAAATTAAAAATATTATTAAACTAACGTAATCTTTAAAAACAGTTGTTATGTTATAATGGTAAATAATCAAATAAAATACGTTTCATCCCAGTTTGGTGATTAATAATATTTTATCACGAGTTTTGATTGTCTTTTCAAGTTTTTAAAAAATGAATTAATTTCATTTTTGTATTATAAAAACATAAGACAAGATTTTAATTAATCATCGTTTAAAAATAACAAACTGCTTACAAAAGTAACACTAAGGTTAATCTTGATGAGATAAAAATTGCTATCGTTAAAGTTTATTAATTTATTTCATTTGAGTCCTTGACAATAGTTACACTAAAACTTACATGGTAAAACAAACATGGTTAGCAAATCTTATATCTTGCTGTTCCATTACTTAAAAAAGAGCACAGCATGCATAAAGAGCACAATTCATCATAACTTGGATTTTGACTAAATACGTTTAAATATTTTACATTTAAAACACCATTACTTGACAAAGGAACATCAAACCCACTCAAAACAAAAAAAAACCTTACAAATAAAAAACAGCAAATTTTGACGTCAACCCTTTTGATTTGAGGTCTACGTATTTTTATGCATTAAAATAAATGAATTGCGCAGACAGATAGGCGTAAACAAATGATCCCAAAAATACTTTAAAAAATGATTCTTTCAAAACGGCGGTTTGTAATATTTAACACTTGACATGTGGTTGGGGAAATATTTTGGGGAAAACGAAAATATTGAAGTTAAAAGGAAAACATTTTTTTGTTTGTACTGTATTTATTAAAAACGTGTAAGTTTGTGTGGATATGTAAATAGATGACTTTTTTAAACACTTTGTCACGAAACGTATTAACAGACTAGCTTTTGCCCGCTACTTCGTACGCTCATAAACATTGTTTATATTTTACACAACCAGTCACTTATTGAAGAACCTTTATACCAAGTATCGCATCCGTGCACTCAAGGAATAATATTTTTCATACAAACTAAAAAGTCCAATATTTTGTGTTCCCGTGGAAATGTCGGGAATTTCTTTCACAACACATACAGTCACTCACTGAGGAACCTTTATACTAAGTATCACATCTGTGCACTCAAGCAATAAGATTTTTCATATAAACTAAAAAGTCCAACCCCTTCCCGTGGGAATTTCGGGAATTCCTTCCATAATATTAACAGAATCAAGGAATAAGGTTTTTGAATACAAATTAAAACATCATATATTTCCCGTTCCCGTGGGAACTTCGGGAATTCCTTCCTAAGAGCTCCCCCACAATCTCTAAGGATTGTATGTTCCAAATTTCAGCTCTTCACGGCCAGTAGTTTTGGCTGTACGTTGTCTGTCAGTCACTCAGTCAGTAACGGAACGGTTTTATATATTAAGATTTAGCTGAAATTTTGCATAGTAGCAGTGCATAATCTAGAATAATACTTAAATTCTGATATCCTCAAGAGTAAGAGATAAAAATTGTGGGAAATAATATTGAAATTCAAATTGCTGCATACTAAAAAAAAAATACTTTTAATTAAGTAAATTAATGAATGGTTTTGTTATTTATAGTAGTATAATTAATTGGACTGTTTGCTTGAAAGCGCTATATTTAATTGCTAGAAAAGGCTTATTTTGACACGATATTGGAACAAAATCAAAAGTTGTTGCAAATTATTTTTTCCGTGGCGACTTTACTTTAACTAATAGATGATGAGGCTGAATATATTTTATTCACAGCTAGCTGTTGCGTGCGGTTTTACCCGCGCAATTTCGATTCCCGCGGGATTTTCGGGGTAAAAAGTAGCCTATACCGATTCGGAAGAATCCCTCTAAGTAATGGTAAAAGAAATTTTGAAATCGGTCCAGTAGCTTTTGAGCCTATTCAATACAAACATACAAAAATACATAGGTTTCCTCTTTATAATATTAGTATAGATCTAGCCTTTGAGTAATACTGAGCCTATGTTATTCAGTAAAGAACACAAATACTACAAATTCTTTTACACATTTTTGTAATACAATATACTACTGTATAGTATGATATTCATAAAATACACCAATGAATAAAAAGACAAAAAAATATTCATTAAAAAAATATTGTTTATGATTTTGAAATAAAGCCAAAAATTTAAATAAGTTTATTAAAATATTTAAGATAGCACTTTTTGTTGTCTCTCCTTCGTAATTTTCAACCACTACGGCCTTATATTGTATCTACAAACACGAAACTGCGCGGTGTTTCCCGCATGGCACCTGATACTTCAAGAATTTCTTCATAAAATATTGTTTATGTCGCACCAGAATAATGAAGTTGTCTATTCTTACCCTTTTTGTTTGCTAGTTTGGATGGATGTTGGTTCCTCAATCGCGGCAGAATGGCTCTATGCATTTGGATGAAATTTTAAACAGAACGTATGCTATTTTTTATTTATCGCAGAACCAACAGCACTTAATAAGCATTTACAATAACAACAATTACAATTAAACTTACTGCCAATAATAGGTTCACATTTTTTAAATTATACATTTAAAAGTAGAGTTTAACAATATTTAAAGGATAAAAAATATATAAAAGAACAAGTTCAGAATTTACAAAATGAAAATAAAAATAAACAATTTTATAAAATGTATCAAATAATATAATACACGGATACATATAATACACTGGAAAAGGGAGCAATGTCTGGTTCGTCTCACGGGTGTGCTACGATGCATAATGAGTGACAGTAACTCGGTGCTATCAATGTTATTGGTACAAATATCATACAAAAATTATATCATATCTTTATTATATCTCATAAAATGTTCTTTGGTTAGTCGCATAGATCGGCTTAGGATCTGGATAAGCGTGACGTAAAAAGAGAATAATCAATGTTCCCCGCGCGTTACTAAGAGTAAAAGTAATGTACAAGGTTCGCCGGCTCCGGCGCATAAGAAAATGTCCTGTGCCCCAAAATGCCTGAAATTCATATTGCCTCATTGTACTAATAACTGAATGACTAAATACCTTAAACGTTTCGAACATTCAAGAATAAAAAGTAGTGTGCTTTTTTGTCTTTGTTCTCATACATATTAGGTCCTTACATATGAAATTGGTGTTTTGTCGTACTGGACAATTTAATCAATTTAATCTAGTATCTCCTCTTTGGTTTAGAATTCCAAATTCAAATTTATACAGCTATTTACTCATCAATTTGTGTCTCGAAAACCGTATTTCTTTTGTTTTTTTTTCTTTTTTCTCTGAGTCATTGAGTTTACAAAATGGAAAATTAAAAATTTCGCGTTATTTACAAATATGAGTTCCGCCGTGGCACTAGTGCTGCAGAAACGGCTCGAAGAATTAATTATGTGTATGGCAGTGGTGTCGCTAGAGAAAGCACAGTGCGTTTTTAGTTCCAACGTTTTCGTTCTGAAAATTTTGACCTACAGAACAATCCCCGTGGACGGCTGGAGACCAAAGTCGACAATGAAGAATTGAAGGCTATCGTGGAAGCGGATCTATCGCAAACTACGTCCAAGTTAGCTGCAGGCTTCAGTGTTAGTGACAAAACTGTTTTAATCCACTTGAAACAAATTGGGAAGATAGGAAAGCTCGAAAGGTGGGTACCTCATGAATGATGAGTGAAGCAAACCGACAAACGTTACATTACTGAACCGGCACAATAATGAGGCGATTTTAAATCGAAACATTACTTGTGATGAAAAATGAATACTCTACGACAATAGGAAGCGCAGATTTCAATTGCTGAGCCCCGGTGAACCATCCAAATTCTGCCCCAAGAAAAAATTAACTAGAAAAAAGTTATTGGTCAGCGTTTGGTGGACTAGTGCCGGTGTGGTGCACTACAGCTTCCTTAGATCTGGCTAGACAATTACTGCAGATATCTACTTTAGTCAGCTCCAAATAATGATGGATAAACTAGCCGCTAAACAACCGAGACTGGTCAATCGCACAAGGCCACTGCTGCTTCAGGACAACGCAAGACCACACACTGCAGAACAGATTGCTACCAAATTAAAGGAGCTTCAATTGGAATGTTTAAGACATCCATCGTACTCCCCGGACTTTGCTCTAACAGAACACCATTTTTTAGAAATTTGGATAACATTTTGCAGGGGAAAAAATTCAACTCCGATGAAGTCCAAACCGCCTTCAAAGATTTTAATGATTCTCGTCCTAATGTTTTTTTTAGAACTACCTATGAGATGGCAAAAGTGCATAGATAGCAGTGGATCACACTTTGAATAAATAAATATATTATATTTAAAAAAATAAACGACTTTTATTCCTCCCATACAAAACGCCAATTTCATATGCAAGGATCTAATACATACATAACTCCACGCCTGTATCCCTTATAGGGTAGGCAGAAAACCAGAGGCTATAAAACCTATGTGATGACACGTTTGACAGATTTGGAGGCATTCTTATGGTGAAGAGAGACTATTGCAGTGACAGGAGATTAGCCTATCGCCCGCAAAAACGTCAATACAATCTCTGTCCCTTAACCGACTTTTATAGTATGCCCGGAGAGAAGCAGCTGGCGCATTCTAAGTTTTTCTTTCGCTCCGAGACCAGCGTGGAAGAATCTCCCTTTGTTCTCTTCTCAAAAAAATGATATAAGATCATGAACTGGGCTTTATAAAGAGTATACTTCAAAATTTTTTATATATTGCATCATTCAAGAACAACATTTCTAAAATATTCGTACTTGAAACTCTTGAATAAATTTCAAGATGCGTAATTGTTTTTATATATAATCCCCAGACAATCACACCAACTACATGGGCCCAAAGTAAGCTTGTTTTATGGGATACCATGTAGCGAACTACGGGGAACTTAGAATATAAATACATAAATAGATAAACACCCAGACACGGAACATTTTTTTTTCTAGTTCCGTGCGGGAATCGATCCCGCAACCACTGGCGTCTGAGGCAGGTTTACCCCATCGCCAAAGTGGTCGTCATAAAAATATATACGTCAAAGTGGTCGTAATAAAATACATGCCACTTAATGGAATAAAATCCATTTTCATTTTATTTGCTAAAGTTATATGATATACACTCAATGAACGTCAAAATTGCAAAATTTTATTCTAAAGATACTAGTAGCACTATTACTTTTACTTATTCTGTGCTAGTAGTCTCTTTTCTCAACCTCAAAATTCGTACAAAGTTTTCGGTAATTGTATATTATTTCTACTTATACTGGGGCGCAAATAAAATCCTGTTTATTATTCTAACAAACAACAGACATATAACCGTTTTTTAGTAATATAACAAAAATGAAACTTATCTTGACAGGCAACTAATTATCCGCTGAATGTTCTAGAAACTTTAACACAACAGTTCAATTTACAGAGTGAGTTGAACTGATAAACTGTTTACTAAGACCTGTAGTCTGGAAAATATTCTCTCATATTATTTTTTGCTCGGCAGTTGAAACTCAACGACGTAGAAAAAAATATGAAATAGCTCTAATTTTTGATTTAACACTGAAAACCCAATCTTATACCTCAGCGATAAAGACTACTTTTAATTTAAGTTTTTAAGAAAAGGTAACGTTTTGCTAGTTACAGTTTTGTATTGTTACACTGTCCACGAGAGTCAGGTAATTGAAATTGAATTCTAAGGCCTTTTAAATTAGGTTTGATTTTCAAAGAATGGCAGTTTTGAGTATACTGGCCTGGATTTAAGTTTAAAATTGCATTCTTTGCCATATAAATTGGTGTTTGAAAGTAGTTTTGGCAGTTCTTTTGTATTTTCTAAAGCAACATTCTTCACATGATTTGAAAAGGCTTTGGAAGGATGAAGTTTTACCGATAAGTCAATATCGTTCACTGTAAAACTACCTCGGGAATGCGAGCTTTTTTTAGATTGATGTGTTTTGTATTTGAACAAAGAAACTGACTGTATTTTCTGTAAAAAGCGATCTATCAATGGCCCCTATAGGTATAAGTAATCTTTATTAAGATAAGATAATATGATTCTGCTGTCAAACCATCACTATTGACAAATACGTGTGTTTTATGTAACCAGTGAATTTCTCTAACATTTGACAATCCATGATTTTGATGACCGACTGATGTAGTGCCTGGGTTCCAATCCGTTTGGTGTGGATATTTTTGGGATAAACACAGACATTGGTCGTAAAGACGTCGGCCAGGACGCGTTTCATGTTTATTCAGTTATCAATTTTTTTTTACATTTATTTAAAGTCACAAGACTATCTATTATACAGATTTTGAAGAAACTTAATTTAGTTTGAGAAGCGAATGTGGTTTGAATGTAAAACAAAAATTTATTTATGATTTTTTACTGTGACGAAAATTAACCCTTCCTACTGCAGATTTTATATTATAACTTATAGCATCGAGCGGTTTCACACGCGTGTCTTTGGTCCAGACAGTATTTCTTGATGAAATGTAACATGTGTCAGAGCTAGCAATAAGTTAGCGATGTTCGTATGACTTGGTAGTAGCGGAAGTTAATATCACACAGGGTGACTGGTGACAAATTTTAGATACTGAAGGCGAGCACTCTGTACTCGATTCTGATCATAATTACTATGTAATAAAAGTAGGTGCTTAATTTTTAAGCAGAATTCCCTATTAAGAAATAAAGAGTTTTACTGTGTTGACGACCGTTCGTGAAGCACCTGCCTAAAGTGTGTAACCATGGGTTGCGTAATGAATTTTTTAACTTTTGGTGTAAGCTTACTCAGTAAATAATTAATTTATTATTTTTTTTCTCTTCATGTTTTATCTCAAACTATCACGTCCTTGAATTTCGAAAGTGACCCATTTATACATTTTTACTGTCACGAAAAATAACTCTTCCTATTGCAGATTTTATATTAGAATTTATAGCTTCGAGTGGTTTCATAATAATTCTGTCTTTTGATCCTGTGAGTATTTCTTGATAAAATGTAACATATGTCAGAGCTAGCAATAAGTTAGCGATATTAAAATGTTCCTATGACTTGATACAAATTTTGACAATTTTGAGACAAATTTTAGATATTGAAGAAGAGCACTCTGTACTCGATTCTAGTCATAATTATGTAATAAAATAGGTAGGTACTTAATTTTTCAGTAGAATTCCCTATAAATAAATAAAGAGTTTTACGAGGTCAAAGACCATTCGTAAAGCCGTCTGTACCTCCCTATCCTGTGCTGATAGCACCGTGCATACGTCCGTACCAGTGTAACCATGCGTTGTGTGATGAATTCTTTTACTTTCAGCTAAGTTTACTCAGTAAATAACTAATATTTATGTTTTATTTTATTTTCAACCGACTTCCAAAAAGGGAGGAGGTTCTCAATTCGTCTGCATGTTTTTTTTGTGTCTTTGTTACACGACATTTCAGACAATTATGAATAGATTTTGAAAATTCTTGTGTCATATTATAGAAGATACTTCATAGTTGGTCACATATAAATTTCATCAAAACCGGTTGAGTACTTAGTTGAAAATTTCAATTTAAAAAATAATGTATGATTTCGGAGAATGTTTACGTTGATGACATTATAATTCTGCCAGTTTTGTCATGAAGTCGGTTTTTTAATGCTCTCTGCATTCATTGATTATTATTTCTCTTCATGTATGATCTCAAAACTATCACATCCTCGATTTCGAAAGTGACCCACCAGTTACGCTGTATAGAGCAAATGCAATTAATGAGTGATTGCTATCCGATTCTAGCATCACTTTGGTATAATGGCAAGTGACACAGATGCTGTAAGGAAGACTAGGCGCATCGACGAATCTCACACTGATGGTTAATGCTTTTCGAACATTTGGCAAAATTTGCGAATCACGAATCCTTAAAATCGATAAATCATTTACGAAATTATCGTACAACACACATACAAAACAATGAAATTTTCCTTTCTTATAACACTTCATAAAGTTATAAACACAAATTACATTGTGCTATAACCCAATTGATATAAGGTTTATTTTACGAATGAAACATGTTTTGCGAATTTCGAGTTCCCATAAAGAAGCCCAATATTTTCCAACAGGTGGATGTTAATTGACCAGATTATACTCGAAAGAGAAAACAACTGATCAATAACCGTTTTCTTACTTAAGTGCCTATATTTTTAGCACACTTAAACGGTTGATTGATCAAAATTATTGAGATAAAAGGCAATCAATGTTTATCTATCAAGTTCAAACAAAATGATTCCATGATTGTCTAAAAGAGATCGCTTCCACGTGATATAGACCAACTATGTGACAACATTGAAGTATTTTTAATCTTAAAATATGTCGTGGCTTACCTACCATAAATAAAGATTAAATATTTTCCTGACCAGTACTGCCCTGGTGCTTTTAAGTATCGACGTCAAGTGAATAGATTTCTCGTGGATGAACGAATACCACTATAGTCTTCATGTGCACTTTCCATCAGGTGGCATGGAACACAAACGCCCTATCCTTATTTTAAAAAAAAACTTGTTAAATTCACGAGCTAAACTCTTCAGAAAAAAAATCTTGAACAATATACGCCACAAAGAACAACGATAATATATTTTAAGAACTAAACTAATGTAAAACCGTTCGCATTTATGTCCACAGCATTCCACATTTAAGGTACGCACACACTTTTTGGAGTCGCATCGCAACGCAAAAATCCGCCTGCGAGCCTTTCATACATTTTACATGAAGCATCGCACACTATGGCGATGGGATAAACCTCTCTGCCTCAGACGCTAGTGGTTGCGGGTACGTACTTATATAATTTACTACTGTACTAAAACTTTTCTATAGTATAATTATGTATACTATAAAAGTTACCTATAATAATATTAAAACAGACTAAATCTGAAAATTATATTAATTACTAACCACACACACATACATACACACACACACACACATACACACATTATAGATACAGACAATCGCATATTATGGGTTGCCTGTAAGAGATCATCTTTCGATGATAAGGCCGCCTATTGTGCTCTGTATCTTAAAAATTGTTCTGTATAAATATTCCTTATTTTTGTGTACAATGAAGAATAAATAAATATTATGAACCTCATTGTATGGCTCTTTTTTTACAAGAAAAATTAACTAATATGGGAAGACACTGGTCTCCACATCATAGGGAATCCTAGAGTGGAGTCCAGAGTTACTGCTAAATAATTTGCATTGTATAGCATAATATATTATTAAGTATAAGATCATTGTGAAAAAAAATGTGTTTGTACTGAGATATATATTTCATTTCATTTCATATTATACCGGGCGCATCGCAATTTATGATCAGCCGCTGAATTTTCCGGCGCATTGAGCTGCGACCTGTGTGCTATAGAAAACGGACTAGTTAGGACAAGCTCGTCTACACGTAAACTGTACTCATAATTACACATTACCCATAGATTGTCAAGCCAAACTTGACCTTATGTTCAAAGATTTTAAGCTTTAACTCGTAAATTCTTACAGTACAGTAAGCGCAACGTCTAGACGTAGAGTGTACCCAAAATCCGTCGATGCGGCCCGTCACAATGTGCTAGGCTAACATTTATCGATAAGATCCGGCGTGGTCCGCCGTGCAGCGACCTGGCATAATGTGCGCCTTCACACTATCAATGGACAATCAATGGAAGTTATGGGGCTACAAATGAAAATACTTAATTACATATTTATACTTCGTTGCATAAAAAAATTCATAAAAAGAAAATAGTCCTCCTTTCCCCATTGGTGAATGAAAAATGTCATTCAAGCGCATTAACCAATAGCGAAACGTGTAATTTTTTGTGCATTATTTGAATTTCTATTTATTGTTCTATATAGTACATTACGCTAGCACGTAACGATCGATGCAAGGATGGGTGACCGGGTGACCGTAAAACATGAATTTATTACTTCAGCTTACGTGCTTGAAGTGCATGCCTTCGGTCCTGGGTATAAAGAAGACTTTAGGGTTTTTAGAAATACTTTTTTTTTAAAGCATTTTTTTTTTTTTTTTTCTAAAATGAGGTTGGCACGTTTGTATTTTATACTAAATGGTCAAAACTGAGCATGGCTAAGACTCACAATGAGAAACCTATTTACTTGACGCTTAAAATTACAGGACCTCGTATTAATCTGGCAAAACAGATACATGCAGTTCGTTCCACACCTTGGCAGCTCGCACCAAGTAGGAACAAACAACTAATAAAAAATTATTCACAGCCAAATTCCTTTAAACAAACAAAGTAATATTGTTCAACGTAAAATAAAGGTAGGTAAACTTAACCACAGCACATCCACAAATACGTCAAATAATTTGAATTTAATAATTGTGGCGGTTACTGTGACCAGTTGTGGCTGCTTAAATGTATAATTGTCTTTTTTAAAAGATGAATTTTCATTATTTAATTAACTGCATGATTAAGCCAGTAAGAACCTAAGAGTGGTACATTTTTCTGCGCCGATGGATGGTTTCGCCATACCTCTGATTAAAATTATGTCGAAGTAGTCTCTAACGATATAATGTTAGAAAAACATTCTCATAAAATGGGTAAGAAATGAGCAATCTCATTTTTTTTAATACTAAAATTTGCTCTTTTTTCTACTTTTATTTACATACCAGTAGACTTTACCTGCGTAACTTAAGACGACACATCGAAATGTTTTTTCTTAAAATCTTAGCACCTTAACACGCCGACATAAGGTCGCGTATTGCATAGAAATTGCCACCATCGACACCGCTCAGGCACTGAAATCGTTTCAAAAATCGATAAAAAAATAACGGTAAATGCTATGTAAATTTTGAGCAACCAAAGTCCGAACAATAATGTGAAGATTGAGTTTAAGTAAATTTTAAGCTTAAAGATTGCATAACTACGTAGTAATTTTAACAAAAGTATGTTTTTAGACGTGTTTTCGAAAAATAAAACTATCGAGTCGAAATCATCAAATCATGTTTTTGGGCAGGCAAAGTATAGATAAAGATATGAATTAACACATATCAAAATTTCAGATCGACTCGTCTTGTCATATTCTCATAGTTTGCGATGAAAGTCAATGCATTTTTTCAATATGTCGCCTTATTATCCTGCTGCAAAAGTGCTTCTATGCTGGACTGGGAGCGAAAGAAAAACATAGAATGTGCCAGCTGCTTCTCTTCCCGGGCATACGGTAAAAGTCAGATAAGGGACATAGGTTTTAAAGGCGTTTTTGTGGGTGATAGGCTGACCCCCTGTCACTGCAGTAGTCTCGCTCCATCTTTGTAATGCCTCCAAATTTGTCAAACGTGACATCAGATGGTCTTGTAACCTCTGGTGTTCTGCCTACCCCATAAGGGATACAGGCGTGACGTTATGTATGTATGTAAGAGTGTCAAATGCAAAAACAATTATTCAAAGCCAAACCTGTGAATTTCTGAGATCATGAGCGCGTTCAAATAAACATACAAACTTTCAACTGTATGATTTTACCTCTGTAACCAATTACCATTGTATTTTGTTTAAATTGCCTGAAATAAATGATTTTTATTATTACGTATGCTTACAGCTACACGACTTTGGTCGGGAAAGACACGACAATCAAAAATTCAAAATTCAAAACTTATATTCATTACTAAAATATGGAATTACAATAATGATTGTGGTAGTAGGTAGTTGATTATAAATGATTATTAGTATCACATATTTTACTGTCACACAGCATGCAATATTTTTTTTGAATACAAAGGAATAAAACTTTAAGAACAGAAATGTCAACCTAATGACCTAGTTACAAAATACTCGTAAATTTAATTTAATCACTAGTTAAGAGAGTCAATAGTTTTTATTTTAAATTTTATTTTTAACTAGAGTGAACCTAGTATGTTAGAGAGATTTTATTTTTGTGATTGACCCTAACGATGGATGCTGTAAAATTACAGGGTGTCATTATTACAGATTTTAGTCGGTTCGATTCCCTGGTGAAGCGAGCAAATTTTCGAAAATCTTTAAATGCAGTTTTATTTCTTTTTTAAAATACAGTAATATATCTTTGGAGTAAAATTTGCTATCTCTATTATTTAGAGAACTTTCCCTCCAGGGAGGGATAATAGAGATAGCATTCAAAAATTCCACCCTGTATATCTTTATAGACATTGTCAAGCTATTTCTATAGCATATATCGGATTTTATATCTGGTAAACATATTTTGTTAGGAGACCTTGTATTAAAATTACAAATTTGATTATTTTTTATATACAAATCTGACTCATTTTGGCAATTTTTTACAAAAACAGAACATTCAAAAAAAAATATATACATGGTCTCGATGCGTAACGTATTTCTTAATAGAAATAGTTGGAAAAACGCTTCTATTTCTCGCTTATAACAGATTAAACTAAAATGCTGTTAACTTATGAGAATTAAAAAATATCAATTTACCTAATAATAAAAAACATTTCATTAATTGAAAATATTTTGATCTTCATAAGAAACTCCCTATATACTTGGAAAAGTTAACAGTTTCATTGCTTTAAATAAAGGCTTGCAGGTCGGACCAGTCAGTCGTGGATTATTATTATTATTGGGTATCTGAAACGCTACACACAAATTAAGGCCTTGTTAATATTATTAGGTTTATAATTATATGTTTCTCTTTTAATTTTTTTGTTTTTTAATCACCGAATACACTTATTTTCATTGTGTCTTTCTGTCTTTTCTAAACTAAACAATTCTATGCGACCAACCAATTACGAATAAACTTTAGTGAGTTGTTTTACGTTCGCCCGCAGTTTCCTTGTCCTAAACGTGCCATTACAATGCATGCCGGGTACGGATAGTATTTCACAAAAATGAGAAACATGTTCGGTCTAAGTGGAGTTCCGCTTAACTTTACATTTTCTATTTAAAATTCGCTTCAAAGCTTAACAAAGAGATTTTTATCTTCATAGTTTTACCAATAATGGACCACCCTCCACTATATAATGATCACAGAGGGGAACTATTGAATATACTATGCGGACCTGATACGGATTAGAACAGCTCATTTCTTAAATTGGCCCTGCTGGGAGTCAAACCAAAACTAACAAAACAAAACAAAGTCAGACCATCTTTCTGCCACAGACGCCAGTGGCTGCGGGTTCGATTCCCTCACTGAACAAGAAAAAAAAGTGTTCTGTGTCTGGGTGTTTATCTATTTATGTATTTATATTCTAAGTTCCCCCCTTGTACACTACATGGTATCCCATAACACAAGTTATGCTTACTTTGGAGCCATGTAGTTGGTGTGATTGTCTGGGGATTTTATTATTATTATTTATTTATTATTAAACCAATATCCTCTTGTCACAGGAAGCCTAATGCATTTTTATGGACTGTAATTTAATTATAATAATCTCAAACCGGACACTTAATCGGGCAATGGGATTATAGACCCCCGCTTAACTTTTGAAGCTTATGTGTCTGGATTAGACCGGCACTGGGAATGTAGATCCCAACAAAATTTGAACCCTATGAGTTTAAAATAGGAGCCCAAATCAATTTTATTATCAACTATGCTATGCCTTATTACGGTAATAAAATATTTTTTTCCTGTAGATTTCAGGGCTTTGAATGAATGAATAAATGAGTTATATAAAAGTAACAAAGACTCAAATTGTTAGTATATAGAAGCTTATAGACTATGTTAATAAATATTTAACTAGGTACATATAAAACTTAAAATTTAAATATCTACTAGTGCTTTATTCGTTGATTTTTTTTACTTAAACAAATTCTATACCTTTACATTTTTATATAAAAACCCTTTGTCACCAATTTTTTGGCTCAACACGAAATACCCAATTAAAAGGAAATACAAAATACCTTAAGATTGGATAAACAACTGTCTACCCATATGAAATATATTATTAAATCTTATAGTAATCTTAACCAGACTTTGAAGTATGCAATTATAGAATATTTATGTTCAATTATAATTTATAATTAAAAGGAAGTGCATAGCTAATAAATACCACAAAATCCTGTCATATCGATTATACAACGTGTAACATAATGAAGATATAATACTTAAAGGGATTTGATGATGTAGTTTATAAGTAACAGTAACATAAATTTGATATCCTTACGGTTTGGCCGAAAAACAAAGTCAAAGCTTTGATCAAAATATCTAAGTTTCAACCCTAAAAACAGCTGTTAGCTTTTGATGAAATCTATTCGATAAGAGAATAAGGGCACTTACTGCGGCACAAGTCTTGTTTTAGCTTATTAGGTTGACTAGGGTTGTCAAAATATTTTGTTGTAAAATAATTGAATAAATTTGTATAAAAGTCTATACCAGTACTGATCATGCTAATTTTAATTTTACTGTATATTCTACGTATGGTATAGAAGCTAACCCTTAAGTTTTATCTCTCCATTTTGTTACACGTTGTATATATTCTATGCTATATTAGAATTACATTAATTTAATTTACATAAGAACATAAATAAAAGAGGCTAAACAGTGTATCCCAGCATGTAGTAATAAGACTTTAGGAGCAGAATCTATGCACAATTTCATTGACGAAAATACCCCATATTTTAGGTCAATTCAAAAACCCTGCCAGTCTGAACAAACTTTTATTTTTACTTTTGTAGAATTCACTTTGATTTGTAAAACAACGGCTATTTAAGTTGTCGGTCTTGCAGGAGCTTAATATTGATGTTGGTTAATTTAGATGTAAGAAAAACATATTGATATTTGTTATTCATTAATTGACATATGTAGGTAATAATAATAATAATTCAAAATAACATCTAATCTTATTATAATATTGTTCGAATCCTTTTTCCAGATTTTGATAATATAATAACGTGCTGTGCAATACTATGAGAGTAAAACAAGAATAGAATCTCTCGAGTGATACGACGACTTACGACATATTTGAATCGTTGGCTTAAAAATGCTAAAGGCTTTATTCATTGTTAAAAAAATCTCTTATAGGATCGCAGTATTCTGCAATTTATATTTTAGGAATCTGGGCTACAGTATTCAAGTATGCTGCTACAGTAACGTTCATGTACATTTTTGTTTAGCATGTTTGTATCCTGAATGTGTCTTGGCTCTGTTGGTATTTGTCGGATTCTCTACTTGAGAGACAAATTTCGAAGCAGACGTGTAAGCCTAAAAATATGTTTTGGCTGCGTCTTTGGCATAGATATACGAAAGGCTTAAATATTGCCTTTGTTTTGTGGAATGAAAAACAACAGAGTGATGTGCTCAAATAAAAAATATCTTTTGATAATATTTAGATAAAAAGATGATAATGAAAAGAGAAGAGAACTTATTTTAACTTTACAACAAACTCGCAAGAAATGAAAAGGGAACGTCCAACAATTTAAAAAACTGGTTAAATTATACCTACCAATCACACTTCTTTGCAAAATCAATCTAATAATTTGTTCTTTTTAGGATTTTTCAGTACCATATGTATGTAATTAGATATAATTTATGTATGTTACCGAAACTTTCTTAATCTGTTCAAAAAAGTTGCCTGGAAGAAATCAATCATCTTTTGGTGATAAGCCGCTATTTGTCTCTATTACCTATTTAATGCTAGTAAAACTATATTTGATTAGATGTATAAAATAGTAGGTATACAGTATTTGTTCATTAAATATTAGAAATATACTTGAATATAGGCATTTGACTTTTATTTAAAAAAAAAAGTATTTCAGTTCATGATTAAATTAATACAATCGTCTAAAATCTATAATATGATTATGTGAAATAAATAAATACATTGAAGCAGTTGTTTATTGACATACTATTCTATAGTATGTCATATTCTATATGCTGGACTGGGAGCGAAAGAAAAACATAGAATATGCCAGCTGCTTCTCTTCCCGGGCAAACTGTAAAAGTCAGTTATTGGCGATTTTGCGGGTGACAGGCTGACCCCCTGTCACTGCTATAGTCTCTCTCCATCATAATAATACCTCCAAATTTGTCAAACGTGACATCAGATGGTTTTTATAGCCTCTGGTGTTCTGCCTACCCCATTAGGGATACAGGCGTGAAGTTATGTATGTATGTATGTAGAAATATCAACAGCTAAGGTAATTGTTACAAACATGTACGCGCAAACTATGCCGGGCCGCAACGGGGCGCCAAATCTTCGCAAAATCCTTACTTAACACTAGTGACGGGCTTGGCCAGAGCGCATTAACGGATTCTGAACACAGAGTACAAGTGTCACAAGCGGATTTTTGCACTGCGATGTAGCCCGACATAGTGTGCGGGTCCCTTAAAGACTTATACTTACGAATATTTATTTACTTTTATTTATATATCATTCACAAAATCCACAGACCTTAGAACTAACTTAAAAAAAAACATATCTTGTGTAACTAATGTCTAATCACGGATTTACTTTTTATATTTTTTACATTAAGAGAGCTGAACTTTAATAGGATTAACAGATCAATTTAAACTAAAAATAAAACTTGAATATAAATTATTAATTATAAATTATTAATTTCACCTATAAACGAGAAAGCTGTATAATCACAAATACGTTTAATGTTTATATTAAAATTAAGAAGAGTTTAAAAAGAGCATATTTAATAATTAGAATTAAAAGATTATTATTATAGAAATTAAGAATTTGAAACAAAAATTTAAAACAAAAATTATGTTTGTCTATAATATTAATATAATATTATTCAAATAAGTCTTAATCCACAGCAAAAACATACAAAATCGAAAAAAGAATCTCAATTAACGAAATTTTCATACAATTGACCACATGGAACCTAATTAATTGCTTATTTGTGAAGTACCAGTGAACGTGCGATATTTACATCATAACGCCTCAAAGCTCATTCTATTATCATATGGTTTGCATTTGGTAATCGTATTAGGGGAATTAGACCCGGTTTGGATGTGCTTTTGTTTCTAAATGTAATAATGTAAATCATTTTAGAGTTTCATAGGATGGAGTGGCGTATTAATTTAAATGAATTGGTAGTTAATTGTTGAAATTGGTGGGCTTTGTTTTGAAATAGTTAAGTACGGCAGGATTTATTTTTATTTAACTCTTTTTAGGGTCTCGTACAGGGTCTGACATAGTCTTTTTTTTTTATTAAATACGCGTTTGACTTGAATCTCATGATGGAATAAGTAAAAATGAGATCAAAGATGAAAGCACACGGTTCAAGGAAAGAGCCGTTAACTGAGTCCAACAGCCAACACGCACTAAAAACCCTCTAAATTCAAAATTTAAAAAGGTTTATTCATCTTAGGAATTTCACAAAACACTTAATGAAGTCAGTCATCACATACTTCGGCTTTAACTAGTTGTTGATAGTTGTTAAATAAGATATCAAAGTAGACCAAGAGGCAAAAAAAGTCGGCGGAAAAAAACTCTTGGCACTCTTTTTCAGTCAGAATTATCAAATTAATACAAATAGGTACAGTACAAATTGATCGTGACAGGAAAAAAAGACAAACACAAGACAGCTAATTGTGAGAGCCAATGTCATGCCACAACCAAATTGCTTCCATAGTAGGTGCAATAAGCTATGGATACACAACACGAACATGACAAACTGGGACCAGAGTATTATTGTATATATTCTAGTTCTTTAATATTGAAAAAAATCATAATCTATAACGTTAATTCTTATTAAAAAATCATTTAAACAAGTGCATCGTAAGACCTTCACTTATGAAAGCATGTTTGCGTGTACGTGTAAACTTTCAGTTACAGCAGAGTAACAAAAGAAAATGTACTTGTTCGAGGATACTATTTTTTACTTGAAACTTGGTGGTTTAATAATGTTTTTAAGTTTTTGCATTTAACATTCGAACCTGGGACCTCTCGTTTGCCGGACGAGTGCTCTTCCACTGAGTTACCGGGGCCTGGCGGTACGCCTCGAAATTACTTACCACATTTTTGTTTTTACGTTATATTGCTAACGTAGCTCCATCTTTTGGTATAGCTTTGCAGCTAAGACCACCCGAGACCAATTTCTTTACAGAAATTGTGAATCACAGTTAAGGTTCGAATCCTGGTCGGGAATTTTTAAGCTATTGCATGGCTTCTATCGCGGGCCTTGAGCGTGGGGACCGAATTCAGAAATTCCGTAACGAAAAAAACCTAACACCAATCCGACCCACAGCGGTGATACCTTGATTTCATAACTTTACATGCGGGCTTTAATAAACAATCAGCGCCATCTACTAGGAACTTGTGGAACTTCATATTAGATCAAACATTACTGCATTAATAGAATAAATAAATAATTATAATTGCATAAGTTGATAAAAAATGCTATGCAATAGCTTTACCGCGGCAGTCTCCGAGTGCCATACGTCTTTTTTTTATCACATTTTCCATTTATTTAACTTGATGGTTATTTCCAAAAGAACAGATCTAACACGTACAGGGATTGCTAGCCAAACAGATATACCAATACTATTGCCAAAAACAATTGAATTTGTCGTTTTGACGATAAAAGAAAATACTCAGCAGCCGTTATAAAAATCCCTTTGTATTTTATTATTTTAATATTATCCTTGAGCGCTAATAACTCCCACTTCCACGACATACTAAAGAAATCTCAAAAAGTTCAAAAAGAAAGTTTTTTAACAATCTGTTACACGTATTCTTTTAGGAAGTTTTAAAAAGTCTTGTGACGCTCTTTTGTTAGAACCAATTATGAGTTTTAATATCGTTTTTTCTTTAATAAAGTAACTTTGTATATGTTAATAATTTTGTGTTTTGTATGTTATGTCTATTTTCGTTTAATGTATCTACGTTAGATCTCCACCTGACCTAATGGTAAGTGAAAATGAGACAAAAGATGAGAACACACGGGTCTCACTCTATATAAAATATTGCCGAAACACTTCACCCACTTGGCTATTATATAAAACAAGCCGCCGCGCGCGGTTTTACCCGCGAAACTTTTGATCCCGTAAAAATTTTGGGTTAAAATATAGCCTATAACCTTCCTCAAGAGTTGGGCTATCAAATGCAAAAAGAATTTTTCAAATCCCACTTGTAGTTTCTGAGATTAGCGCGTTCAAACGAATAAACAAACAAAAAAACAAACTCTTCAGCTTTATATATTAGTATAGATTAAATGTCTTTGAATTAAAGAAATGATATCTAACACATTCTCAAAGAATACATTTAATATTTAATCCGGTCGTTCGGATTGCTTCCAAAGCAGCTTAAATAACTTTTAGCGCTGAAAGATGTCGTTTTATTTTTAAGTTTTCTTGCTAAGCTGATCTGCGCCATGGGAATAGGCATCAGATATTTAGTAGAGCTTTGATATATATTCAGATATAATTTCAAAATAATTCTGGGACTATGTCCATTTAAGATAGATTCATTTAGCTTAGCTACGATAAAGCTGTCAAATGTTTTTTGGACAAGGACACATTAAGATGTATGATTAAAATTCCTTGCAATTATGGCGAAAGAAAGTGTTTTTGGGAAATATTTTCTAGCGGTTTCACGCGATTTCGCCTACGCAATTTTTAATTTGTTATCCACAAATTACACAAAAAATTTAAACATATGTAGATAAAATTATTTACTTAAAAATTATACATTTTATTATTAATAGCCTGTACCTTAGTGAATTATTATTACCTGTGTATATTAAGTAAATGCTATAAGAAATATTCAGTTTAAATTGACAGGTGCGTAATGCGTAATAACGTTCAGTCGATTGAGATGGATACTATGGAATCGATGAATTTGAGCGGCCATCTTGTAATCGATTTTCTGAATTCAACATACACAATAATACGCATCTTTAAACACATGTCTCCCAATTATTTGTTAAAATGTCTATTTTCAATGATTAAATGTATTATTTTGTCACAAACCAATGTTGTTAGTAACCGAATCACCTAATTATGCAAGGCTTAGTAAATGGTTCCCCTCTTCCGTATTGTCAGTTTGTAATGAAATATTGATTAAGTTATAATTAACCGAATACATTTAACTTACATTACAACCAATGATATAAGCCCTTTGTATAGAAACACGAGTAGTGTAAGTCAGAGCAAAATTGTAGGTACAAAATATATTTTCCCGTTATCTTTCTTACCTTGTCTTCATTCGCAGACTGTACTTTTTTCTTTTTGCATGTAACTAATACTGTGTGATTAAGCCCTGGTTAAACCTCAATCTCGCGAAGCTGTGGTTCATAGATGGCACATGGACTTAGAATGGAACTAGCTTTTCATGAAGCTATAATTCAACACATCACCGCTAAGGCTGCGATCTATTTTCCTTAAGTGGAGGATGAATGCTGTTACACACGAAAGGCACCTAAAGGTCTGTTACCCCAAAGCAGTGATAAAAAAGTGTCTACACTGTTTCCTGACAGTGTAGACACTTTTTTTCCTAACAGCCTTAAGACTCTCTCAGCTCACCTGAGCATACCCACTAAACACCCCCTCGGCTGATCGTGCCTTTTAATGGCCAAAGATAGAGGCTGCGCAGAAGGCCTTTTGGCAGCAAATTTAATATGAAGAGTGGTTGCAGGTCAGATAAACTCTGAAGAGATCCTATTACCAAGCGAAGATCACTTGGTTTATTCACATTTTATGACACACTTATTCAGAGGCGAAAGGCTTATTTTAAGCTGACTACGCGGTAAGCTATTCTTTACTTTTAGCAACCTCTTTTAATACTTTAACCTTTGCCAGCAAATACTTAGTAAATTTTCCGTTTCAAAATTTAATTCCCACATAATTTTCATACTTACGTTATAGCATTTCGGCTTACAATAGATACTACAACACCACGTGAGACTTATCAAGATATGATCAATATCTGATGGATATAGACCCTTCTGAATACATTACAGAATACAATGGCTTCTATCAAGATATGTCATGTGTCAGAACATATATGTACCTTTGTATTAAACATTTATATGTAGATGCCAAGCTATGACCCCAGAGGTTTGATTGAGTGACTCGAATAGATGAACTAATTTAGAATATAGTTGGGTTGTGGAAATTGTAATTATAAGTCGACTGTCTAATAATAGGAAGTGGCTTTGCTTCCAATAACTTTTATCATTGTAGTGATATGATTTTGTTTTTACATATTTCAAATGTGCTAACGAAGTTCTTTTATTTAAGACCCCACATGAAACCGTCAAGAATTTGTTTTTTATTAAGCTATTGCATAGCTTCTATCGCGGGCCTTGAGCGAAAAAAACCTAACACCCCCCACTCCGACCGGCACAGATTATAATTGCATAAGCTTATAAAAAATGCTATGCAATAGCTTTACCGCGGCAGTCTCCGAGTGCCACACGTCTTTTTTCTTTACTATAGTTATTATTTAACTTATTTTGGAGTAATAATGTTTACATATTTGAACTGTGCCAACAAAGCTCTTTTATTTGATACCCCACAGGAAACCGTAAAAAAGATTTTTTTCAGTTCCTTACTTTAAGTCCCTTAGATTGCGCTGTAGCCAATGTAACGTAACTTTATGTAGCCTTTAACCAGCGGACAATGAAGAGGCTTTCAATGAAACCTTATTTGTCTAATTATGATTATTAGTTTAGAAGATCTGAGGGAACAGATGTACATCGATACCCACATACATACATAAATACAGATCAAAATCATATCCCTCCTTTTTGCTTCGCCGTTTTCGGGTACAAAACTCGTGCGTTTGCTTATTATTTAACAAAGATACCCCCTAGTTTCGCTGCGCGATCTCCATTACACAAGGTTATATAAAAAGCTTTCCTAAGGCTGCAAACTGGACGGTAGCGACAGGATCAGATTATAGTGACGAACGTATAATATCTCCAGCAGAAAAAAATATTATAATAATTTATGAATTATTCTTCGATTTTTTTCTTAAATTTTCCTTCCTTACCTAAAAATCAAATTGACTACGAAGCTACGTTTCTAATTTGTAATTCATCTACAAAGCAAAATGACCAAATTGTTAAATGACTTATTTTCAGAATGCCACCAGAGTAAATAGACAAGTCTATTGAAAGACTAAAACTTAAAATGACTACGTTATTAAATGACATTAAAGTAAAATGACTGCCTTTTAGACACTTTTCTTCATAGATAAATTACAAATTAGTCATTCTTCCTTCGTAGTCAATTTGGCAAATAACATCCCTGATCATGTTACTTGCCTAATCATCAAATTAAATGCGAAGCAAAATGCTTACAAGTCATGTCTAAAAAAACTTAATCCTTTTTAAACAACGTAGGTATAGTCAGCATCAAAAATTGATGACCCCATTTAAGTTTTCAAAATCGCTTTGCAGCATATTGTGCCTAAATAACGACTAATATTGACTAACTTTTATGTTTTATTGTTAAAAATATACATACTATTTATAGTTATTTAGGCACAATATGTATGATGAATAATTTCGAAAGGGGCCATGAGAAAAGATTATAAATCTATGACCACAGCTATTAAAATTATCCTTAGGAACATAATTAAGTATCTGTTCTCAGGTGTCATGGTCACTGCATTTTATCTGACACTCGGAACTGGCTACTTGCCAGTAATTTTGCAAAAGGTACTAAATAGTTTATACTTGACATTGTTTTAGGCATTTTGTTTGGTTGGCTTTTTGGTCCATAGGCATGTCTAGGCATAATTATTTGTAGGCAATTTGCTTGGTATGCTGTTTGCTTCATGGGTTTCATAGTTCTGAGGCAAATTACTGTGTAGGCATATTGAACTTTAGGTTGTTTGCTAAATAGGTATTTAATTTTTTAGACATGAACTGTAGACAATTCTCTTCGTAGTCTATTTGATTTTTAGGTAACATGATCAGGAAGGGAAATTTTGGCTGTTTTATTTTCTTAATTATTTACTGTTCTATATCAGGTGTTCTTTCTAAAACAGCTGAAATAATTTCTTCCAACTACATTTTACGAGGCTAGTTATCGCTGTCGGTGAACAACAGACTACAATATAGCCGCTCGATCGCGCACTCCCTGCTAGACTGACGATCACTGCTCGTTGCCCGCCGCCCGCGTCGCTGCCGTTCAGCGGGCCTATTACGGTTCTTTCATGACATGACATGATAAACAAGATTACTATGTTTGAGTAATAATTATTATTTATTCTTTCTCTAATATTTCTATGACACAATGATGATATAACGAATGAACGAATACATATACAAACATACATTGCAATTCATTGCATGCAAGAGGCATTTCCTTTTGCAATGACAGTTTCATTGATATCATCTATGACTTAAAAACGTCAATTGAAAAAGGTGAGATCGCACCCACCTCTATGATATGTTTGTTTCCTGATTTAATTTGTGTTTTTCCGTTTCGAATGCTTTCATAAATCAATACTATATTATTATATATTGGTATTATTGTATTCAGTCTACATGGCAAGAACTTAGCTAAGAGATTTCGCCGAGTTGTAATACCAAATGAAGATCGCTTGATATGTTTTACGTCAAAACTATTTCATGATATCATCTCATGGTTTTGAGATCCATAATAGGCCCACTGTGGTTCACATGCTTCATACAAACTCAATACTTGCTATCGTGTCGCGGAAATCGCGCCCGCGCCGCTGTCGCTCTCGCTGTCACTGTCTCTGCCGTCCAGTTTGCAGCCTTAGAGCCACATAGGTAATTGGTGTGTCTATTTAGGTTATTTAATTATTTATTTATCTAATACCAGTAGTTTCACGTGGTTTTAGATACTGATTTGTAAAAAAGATAATTAAGTAATACAGCCAGTGTTAGTTTTACATAATGTTGCTAATTAATTGAAAATCAGTCTACTAATTTTTGAGCTTATGTGATCCAAACTCCGGGTCTAAATAAAAAGTTTATTTTAGATGACAATTACTATTTAGGACGACAAAATTAGAGAAATCAATGACCAATTTTATGATATTTTAAAACAATAGCCTTATCAAATAAATACAACTTTTAACAATAAAAAACCCTTGGCAACGTTTATTCAAATGTTATCGCTACAAATTGCTGGCAGGTAAAAGTTCCAGTAAATATCACAATAATAAAAAATGAAAAAATGTTTCAATGCAAAAGACCTTTTTTCTTTAAAAAAAGCATTACTTTTGCATGCAACACGTTTCTAGAAAAAAGCTATGATAAGCGCACGGCGGCGGTGAACTATTAATCAAAAAGTGGTATGCAAGATTTAATTTGCATTTTAAATTCGAAACATTTGTTCTTTTGCATTTTGAAATTACTGCCTGAGGTTATTGTGGTTGTGTTTATTCTTGACTACTTGTACTGAAACCAATTTCAAAAGTATTAGATGTCAGATGTAATCATGAATTTCTGTGAATTCCTTAAAACTTTAAATGCAAAAAAAAATATAAATATATACATATGTTACCTACTTTAATATATTAATGCAGTAATAGATAAATTTTGCATTTTAAATAAAATAAAAAATACACTCTTTTCACTCATTTCAGTGGAACTTAAAAAAATAGCCATATTTTACGTGCAAGTAAATTTTTATTTCAAAATTAGAAGTTCCTTCACACTAGATTTGCAAAAAATAATTCTTCCAGAAATATTTACAATTGTTTTTATGACAGCCCCAACCGCATCCTGAGCGCCCACCGCTGCTGGGACTCACTGATGCTTGAAAGCTGGATGAGAATGTATATACGTCTTTCCTTATCTTATTAGCTAATAATATTGTAAATTTTTATTCAACAACAAATATAATGCTTATAAAATTATTTGTCAACATTAATGCTGTCGGAAGGGGCCGCCCTAGGCGAACGTACGCCGATCAAATTGGTGACGTTCTTAAAAAGGGCCTAGTTAAAAGTACCCGTAACCGGCGATCATGTATGAAAAGATTAATGAACGTGGAGGAAGCGAAAGAGGTATGTCTGGATCGAAGCAATTGGTGTTCCCTTGTCTCTGCCTACCCCAAAGGGAGACAGGCGTGAGGTTATGTATGTATGTATGTAATTTACTTTATTTGAAGTCTTATTTGAATTATTGCCAATTGTTTGACTTGTATCTGTAACTATTGAATTTACCTCTTTGTATAAATTGATTTGTATTTTACCTAGAACTATTTAATTAATTTAATTATTTCATTATTTTCTGTTGTTCTTAATCTCATGTAGCACTAACATAGGTAGTAAGGTTTTTGTAAATAACACATAATGGACATGATCCGAAATAAAATGATTGAATTGAATTGAATAATGAATTATTAATAAATTTATTATTAATAAATTGGAATTTAAATAATTGCTATATGATAAAATATTTTTGAATTTAAATTCTCTTACAATTTGCAGAAAATGTGCATGATTAAGACAAGCTTAACGATAATAGGGTAGGTATGAGTATCGGAAATTTAATGAAATTGTCAAAAAGGGAACAATATGTTCGAAAAACGAAATAATTTTTAAAAGGTTATGCGGGTTCTTTTATCGTTATCATATTCAGGGAATTTGTTTTGTGTTTAATCTATACGATTACTTTAATATAATCAAAGCAAGCGAGTAGTTAAGCATACGCGTTAAAACTGTAGGTAAAAGCTCAGTGTTAACTCCAATAATCAACGAATGCAGAGCATTAAAAAAACCGACTTCACGCCAAAACTTTGGCTGAGTTGAGAATGTCATCAACGTAAACATTCTCCGAAATCACACATATTTTTTGAAAAGTTTGAAATTTTCAATGAAGTACTTAACTTAACTGATTTGGATGAAACTTAAATGGGACAAACTATGAGGTATCCTCTATAATATGAAAGAACAATTTTCAAAATAAATTCATAATTGTCCGAAATATCGTGTTACAAAGTAAAAAAAAAACATACAGACGAATTGAGAACCTCCTCTTTTTAAGGAAGTCGGTTGAAAATAATGTATAGACAGTAACAACGTGTATGTTTCCGCCTCGACTGAAGAGCATGCACCACGACTGATATGCAGATATTATGTTATTCAGTTTAAATAAATCAAAACGAACAAACAACATCTCGCTAATACTAAATGAAAGCACTTGAAAATATTTGTACTTGAAGAAAACTCTACGATTTTCTTTAAACTTTTATTAAGATAAGTACATTTTTTTTCCGCCAAAGAAACGTTGGACTACCTACTAGACCAGAAGGAGAGGAGGTGAATGTTTGATGCACGAGAGAGGACCTTTGGGGGACTACCCCGCCAGCCGTACAGTGCGGGACTCACCAAAACCAGCGCTACCCGCTAAACACCCCCTTTGCTGGAAAATCCCGAATTGGGCTTTTACCATCATCTGAACGACAGCCAATTGGAGTCAGAGGCTGCGTACTTAAGTAGATTTCCTCTTAAGGGCCTTTTGTAGCGCAGTACCTACTTCCTACCCAGTTATTGCTAGCGAATTTCGCCACCGTAAGCAAGCGAAATTACGTTTAACTGGTTTATTTTTGGTTAACCATTTAAAGTTTACCCATCGGTTAATAGATGGGTAAAACTTTATGTTTTTGTGCTTTATGTTTTTGTGTAAGTTTACATGAATCACTCACAACATTTCGAAGCAATATCCGTTTGAAATGGTAAACTAGTGTTACGTTTGTGATTTTTTTTATTGAGACAACTTTCATAAATCATACATACATAACGTCACGCCTGTGTCCCTAATGGGGTAGGCAGAACAACAGAGGCTATAAAACCATCTGATGTCACGTTTGACAAGATTGGGGGCATTATAATGATGGGGAGAGACTTGCAGTGATAGGAGGTCAGCCTATCACCCACAAAAACGTCAAAAAAAAAACTCCGTCCCTTAACTGACTTTTACAGTATGCCCGGGAAGAGAAGCAGCTGGCACATTCTATGTTTTTCTTTCGCTCCCAGTCCAGCATAAATCATGTTTCTATCTTTAAGCAGCGGTTGTTTTTAGGGTAAATTTTTGTGAATATTTTTTTCAGACCCAACTTGTACACATTACTGGGTATATTATCGTTCAAATAAGTGTAAAAACGCTGCATCCTGGCCTTAAATTTTCCTCTAAAACACGCAGATTTAGAGTCAGCAGGGTTATTTTAGGCTTATCTTACAAGATTAAACATTTATGTGTATTTTATTATTATTCTGCATATTAACAACTACACGCCTTTCGGCGGAAAAGACCCGACAATCAGACCAGTCGGTCGGGTATCAGGGCAAGAAGACGCTTCGATAGTTCCTTTTTGGTACGGATTGCCAAGGAGTGGAACAATCTGCCTGCGTCTGTTTTTCCTGACCACTACAGTCCTGGAACTTTTAAGTGTCGAGTGAATAGGTTTCTCGTGGATGGACGTGTAACACCATAGTCTTCATGCGCACTTTCCATCAGGTGGCATGGAAGACAAACGTCCTATCCTTACAATATAAAAAAAAAAGAAAGATAAGGTTTTGGCTTTCAAGGTTTCTGCCCAAAGTGGCTGGGGTCAAACCGTTTGCGGATATTACAACCGGGGTGATTTCGGTGGACATAACTTCCCACATTTCGGTCACCTCGTGTGCAATGTCCAAGGTTCACGAGGTTCTCGTCATGTGGTATAGTTATGTCCACCAAAAACACCTTGGACGACGATCGGTCCATTAATTATTATCAACTTAGCACACTAAATTGCACTTTATTCATACCACTCTCCACTCGCAGGACTGTTGGAAGAAATTTCTATGGAAATAAGCAGTTTCTTTGTACAACTTACATTTTTACTTTATCTGATCTCATTTGCAGTGTGTATATAAATTGTTAAATAAATGAATAAAATATTAACATTTACTATATTGATAAATTTGTGCTTTCGTCAACGCCAAAATCCAATAGTATTGCTCCTCAAACATGAAAAATACTGCTGATAAAATAACAAAAACAAAACGGGTTTTTCCTTCTAGCTTTAGGTTGCCAAAGAATCGATTTAACTAATATTATTTATCGGTGTAATTCATCATTTGATTGAATCAACGCTCATAATCCAGAACGGATTACGTAACAACAACGAATATTTTATTCGGCCTTTGGCTCGAATAACGTTTGAGTAAAGAAATACATACATACATATATAACTTCACGCCTGTATCCCTTATGGGGTAGGCAGAACAAAAGAGGCTATGAAACCATCTGATGTCACGTTTGACGAATTTCGGAGGTATTATAATGATGGATACAGACTATTACAGTGACAGGGGGTCAGCCTATCGCTCATAAAAACACTAACAAAACCGTGTCCCTTAACTGACTTTTACAGTATGCACGGGAAGAGAAGCAGCTGGTACATTCTATGTTTTTCTTATAACAAAAAATAAATAAGGGATAAAAACAAAATAAGGGATTAAATCTAGAAGATTGACATCTATTTTAAGCTATATTTGTGTAGCCCTGTGTCCATGATAAAAATTTGCTTATTTTACTAAAATATCATAAATGACTACCTTAGTTTTCTTAGTTACACCCTAACTATTTTTTTTTAATTCTAATGTTCGGCGGTCAACATTTTGTATCCACTTACTTATAATTGTTTAAAAGGAAACCCTTTTATTAGCTTTATTTTAAGTAAACTGCTTTATGTAAATTATTATTTGTAAACGCTGTACGAATACCACGTAATAAATAAATAAAAGTAAAGAAAATCCCTTATTTTTCCAATATTTTACTCTAGTCTCAAGCTTTACCTGCTTTGTCTCATATTTATGCATTATTTTGACTTAGTAATTATAGTCTTCAAAGATTTATACGCTACGTAAAGGTATTATTTTTTTAGTTAGAATTTTTTAATGGAAAGATAATGAATTGGGTAGATTGGTAGGTGACAAATTTTTGATACTGAAGCAGAGTACTCTGAACTTGATTCTGATCATAAATTGACGTTGAAACATTTTTAGTATATTAATTTCAGGAATAAAAAACAGCTACAAAATAAGATACTTAATAGCTAAAAAGTATACAAAAAAAACTTAGCAATAATACAACCCACTACTTTAATCACAGTATTAAAAAAAGTGTTCATTTATAAATTACTAGATGTGTAGGTACACATTGTCAGTGTGATGACATTATGACTATTTTATTACATTCTCGTTTAAATACTCTGGTCCCAGTTTGACATGATCGTGTTTTGCATCCCTAACTCAATGCAATTCGGTTGTCACATGACATTGACTCTCACAATAAGCCATCTTTAGTTTGTTTTTTTTTTCACGTCATGGTCAATTTGTACTGTAACAATTTGTATGAATTCGTTATATCTGCCTGAAAAAAAAGTGCCAAAAGTATTTTTTCCGTCGACTTTTTTGTCTCTTGGTCTACTTTTATCGATTGTCGAAACTATCCGCCTCAGACGCCCAGTGGTTGCGGATTCGAATCCCGAACTGGCTGTAAGTCTGGTCTAACCTTTAGTCTCTATCTCTTTCAATTGCGACTTCCGCTATGCATATTCGGTTTGTAAACTAGCAAATACATCTTATTTCCCACTAATAAATAAATAGTAACTGATTCGGATGAAATTTCGCATAGAGAAAATAATAATTTTTGTATCTAATAGCAAATAGACTACTTTTAATCCCGAATAAAATAATGGTTCTTACTGAATAGACTTGTTTCATGAAAGATTTGGATTTAACGCCTTGAGACTGAATGGCGCAGTTTGTATTTTTAATCGCGCAGTAAACTTATTAATTCGAAGAATGCCGTTACTGCAAGCAATTTTTCTATTAGTACTGTAAAAAGATAAAAAAATAAAACACTTTTTTTACCGGATTTATCCTGATTTATGAGTTTCACGTGACCACGGAGTCTGCAAAGACACTGAAACGTCGAGTTATTTAAAATGTAATTATACGCGATACGTCCGGTTAAAAAGTGTTTTTACTTAATTGTTCGATTCATCAAAAGTTGTAGGCAATAGCTAGAATTCTATAATAGAAATAGCATTAAGTAGCGACACATACCTTCACTACTTAGCAATGATGACGTCAAGGATAATTCCCACGTCACGCAATCACATCGTACTCGTATGTTGCAAGTATCTATACACTGTAGTACTTAATCGGATAGTGCAGAAGGCGGCAGGTCAAGTGTTACAAACGCTTCATATTTCTCCGACTAATTTTCAAGTTAATGTCGAGGCCATAGAGTTCATATTCAAGTTCAATTTTTTGACCGGTTTGGAGCACCTGATCTGCAGCCTACTTCTGTACATTTCGACAACTGTCGGGCCGTGGGCCGCGGCCTGTCATCCCTTTTCCTACAACTGGGTCTGAAAACAAACAGTTCCTACAGGTTCAACAAACACATGATAAAACTAAGTTTCTGTATATGAGTGAAAGAGACGGAGAGATTATTTGTTTGTTTGTCTGTATTTAGGTTGAAAGTTTCAACTAGGATCCTGTGTCGTTATGATTAGTTATCTACATTAATATACATACAGAATACTTAATTCCAAAAAATTGTATATACTCGAATATATAGGGTCTTTTTTAAGAAGATCAAAATATTTTAGGAGAAGGTTAAGAATGATGTGTATAATCAATTAATGAAAAAAAAAATTTTTTTGTTAGGTAAATTGATGTTTATAATTCTCATAAGTTACAAAATTTTAGTTTAATCTGTTATTTACGACTAAATAGCAAGAAATAAAAGTATTTTGAAGTGCTATAGTCTATTAAGAAATATGTTAAGCCCCGATTTTTCAATAGTAAGAAAAATTTGGTCACTTAAAAGAATTGTAAAATTTCAATTAAAAAAATATTATATATATAATTTATTTTTGTCATAAATTGAATACAAACATTATTCTTAACATTCTCTTAATATGTTTTCATCTTCAAAAATATGACCCTATATACTCGAATTGAAATTCGAGTATATATTTTTTGGAATAAAGGCCACAACAGCGTGAGCTTTACGGGAAGGTTAAGTAGTAAAACTGCTCGTGAACTTTTACAACTCCAGAAGACTTACAGAGGCGTTGACCTTTGAGGTTCCTTGAAAAAAATACGACTTGAAGTGTCGAATAATTTTGAAGGACGTTTTTTTACCTACGAGGTATCTATACTTACATAAATTTTTTTGTTACAAAGTTTTAGAAAATGTTCTTAATCCACTTATCTCTGAAAATTCGATTTGAAAATATCAATTTAGACATTTGAAGCTACATAAATTCTCATGAAGCTAAAAATAAGTAAGATTGTTTAAAAATGATTAAAAATAATTTAAAATCATATTTTACCTCTTATTTTTTTTCTCATTTGACCGGACAAATAACTCGAAGGCAATTTACAATTGAGTTAAAACATTAATTCCAAATAAACGCGTCAAAATGTATTTTTAAACGTATCGTATTTTATATTAAACACAACATTAATGAATTCTCCGTAACTTCTTAATTAACTTTATTATTGTCTTAAGACGTAAAATTGGTAAAGGAGATAAAGGCTGTAACTCCAGTTTTCTTAGGACCGAATTTTACGACTACATCGAAGTTTATCTCCTCCCTAATTAAAGACTAGAGTGATCAAGTAGGTGCGTTTGTGCAAGGGGACCTAATTAATCCGATAAGGCAAATTTTCGTATTTAAGGTAAAGATTTAATTTATGAGTGATATACAACGTGTAACAAAATGGAGAGATAAAACTTAAGGGTTGGCTTCTATACCATACGTAAAATATACAGTAAAAAAAGACGTGTGGCATTCGGAGACTGCCGCGGTAAAGTTATTGCATAGCATTTTTTATCAACTTATGCAATTATAATTATTTATTTATTTTATTAATGCAGTAATATTTGATCTAATATGAAGTTCTGCAAGTTCCTAGTAGATGGCGCTGATTTTTTACTAAAGCCCGCATGTAAAGTTATGAAATCAAAGTATCGCCGGTCGGAGTGGTGGGTGTTAGGTTTTTTTCGTTACGGAATTTCTGGATTCGGTCCCCACGCTCAAGGCCCGCGATAGAAGATATGCAAAAGCTTAAAAAATTAGCATGATCAGTGCTGGTATAGACTTTCATACAAATTTATTTAATTATTTTACAGAAAATATTTTGACAACCCTAGTCAACCTAATAAGCTAAAACAACACTTGTGCCGCAGTCAGTGACCTTATGATCTGTCCCGCACCGGCTGAACCTTTTAGTATCTGTCTTAGTTACCCATCGCTTTATTTTTACGCCATCTGTTATCGAATAGATTTCATCAAAAGCTAACAGCTGTTTTTAGGGTTAACACTTAGATATTTTGATCAAAACTTTGAACTTGTTTCTCGGCCGAACCGTAAGATATAACAAATTTATGTTACAGTTACTTATAAACTACATCATCGAACATACAATCCCTTTAATTATTATCTCTTCATTATGTTACACGTTGTATATGAGGCCTTTGATCTAAATCTTTATAGTTAAAGCAACATTCAATATGGTTTAGTAAAACTTTGCCAGAATAGTTTAGTGAGATATCTGTTAGGTAAATACATACATAACCTTACGTCGGAATCCCTTTAGGGTAGGCAGAGACAAGGGAACACCAATTGCTACGATCCAGACATACCTCTTTCGCTTCCTCTATGTTCATTAATCTTTACAGACATGATTGCCGGTTATGGGTACTTTTAACTAGGCCTTTTAGGTACAAAAAAGTACATGTTTAAATTGCAATTTCTACGGATACATCTGGTTAAGTAACTTTCGGCGCAGTCAGTACTTAGATGAGATGAGATGGGCGACCGCCGAATCATCATCATCATCACAACAGCACCCGGGACCGACTGCTTAACGTGCCCTCCGAAGCACGGACGTCGTCGTGAGAAATGAATGGTCACCCATCCAAGTACCGACTGCGCCGAACGTTGCTTAACATTTGATATCGTATGATACACACATTAACCATGGCGCCACGACGACCGCCAAATATTCATTTCTAAAGACGACTTCCGTGCTTCAGAGGGCACGTTGAGCAATCGGTCAGAAGACTTTCGGTACACTGAAAATTTTACAACCACCAACCAGCACTGGCCCAGCTTGGTTGTTTATGGCATAAACTTCCTCTCACCTTGGGTAGAGACCCATAGCTCTGCAGTGGGCTCATAATAAAAAGTTGTAATGATGATGGTGTGAATCATCGTTTAAGCGATAATTCTTCGTTCTCGATGACATCGGTAGAATGACTAGTCCGGTGGTGGCCACGCTTTGCTAAGTTTTGTGTTCTTGTAGTCTGTTCGAAACTAGCAACTAAGCACTGAAACATTTGCCCAGTTAGCGCAACACAACAAGGAATTCAATATCAAAATGAACGCCACCCAAAACAACAGACGATAATTGGTCAATTAAATCGATATAATCATTTCACTCCCTTTCAGCTCCATTTTGTGTCGGTTTCTTGGAACAGATGTCATGTTCATGAATATCAAATATGATTGTCGTAGAATATAATCGATTACATCTTCCGATTGTATGATTAATTTAGCACCACCTTGTGTTGGGTGACTTAATCCGCATTGGACCTCAATTTCGCTGGGTATGATAAGTAAAGATGAGAAGGATAAGCACACGTTTTTAGGAAGAAACTGACTCTTTAGAAATAACTTACAAATTGAATTTATTTATTTTTTATCCCAATATATCGTAGTTTAAATAATTTACGGGATTCTTACCACGATTTCAGACTTTTATTTCGCGCGTCCGATAATTCGATGCTGATACAAGCGCCATGATCTATTTATCATTATCTATACTAGTATATAAAGCTGAAGAGTTTGTTTTTGTGTTTGTTTGTTTGAACGCCGTAATCTCGGAAACTACAAGTGGGATTTGAATTTTTTTTTGCATTTGATAGCCCAACTCTTGAGGAAGGTGATAGGCTACATTTTATCCCGAAATTCTCACGAAATCAAAAGTTACGCGGGTAAAACCGCGCGCGGTGGCTAGTCTTTTATATTTTACTTAAGTTATTTTATTTTCTCTTTCAATTAGTTACAATATAGTCCTGTAACGTTATAAAGAAAAAATTTGACTGTTAAACCTGAAAATATCATTTCGCGTGAGGTCGAAGGTGGTAATTAATATCCATGTATAAAAAAGAGCTAACCTAAATAGCATGCAAACTGTTACACCACATTGTAACCAAACAAATATTTATTTAACAAAATTCTAATTAGAAAATGGTAAAGTTTGTAAATTGGCAATTACGCGATATTGGCATTCGAGGAAATTATGTTTGCAGTTCATAAAAAATAAATATTAAGTGGCGTGAACGTTAAACTTTGTGTTGTAACTATGTTTGTTGACTGCACTCGTAACTGACATAAAACTTTAATGAGTTGTTGATGCTCTCATGTTTTTGCAATTTATGTAAGTCGTTAGGCTATTATTTACACCCTGTAGATTGGTATGTCTTCATGGGCAATAGTAGAACTATTAACCTAAATTTCATCCGGTGCTAATTTTTGCTTAATTATAATATGTAAAATCTGCAAAAGAATTATGTATACCACCCAGTCTGACGCACACATACAATATGCATACGCGTTGTACGGGTGCAGGAGACTGGGTGGTATACATAATCCTGTTGTAGACTGTACTTTAACTGCTTCTTGAATAAGCTTGGGTGAAAGCTATCAAGTGATGTCGACAAACATTTAAATGGTTAATGAAGAGTTATTTATTCCCTAATCTACCCTAATCTTTGACCTTATGTTTACCTTTGACCTTACCATAAACTGCGATTGAAATCAAGTTCGTTTAAAAACGTTGTTTTCTCTAATATGACTAATTTGCAGATTTAATACGTTGTGTAGTAGTTAAAGGTGCTTATCACAATCCTCAAATCTGTTCTTTTTTGAACTGAATTATATTAAATTGATGTTTTTCGATAAAACTTTCCCATGAATATTGATGGACTTCAAGGTTAACTATAAACCTAATAAAAATGCGTGTGTCTATTTAGAAAATCAAAATATACAGGGTGACTGGGGAAAAAATTAAATACTTACTGAAGGAGAGCACTCAATTCTGATCATAATTATGTAATAAAAATAAGTATTTAATTTTTCACCAGAAATCCCTATGAATAAATAAAGAGACCTTACTACACTTTTCCCAACGCGCTGCCTCAGTCTACACGCACACAGCAGTGTTCCCACACGCACACCACCACCCGCTAAGTATCTATTGCATTACGCTTATGCAACCATGCATTGCGTAATGAATTCTTGAACTTTCGGTTAACTTTACTCAGTAAATATATTTATTTATTTTTAATTTTTGTTTTCCTGCCCCAGGAAAAGTTTAAATTAATATGTAGCTTGCTAATTTAAAATGTATAAATATAAAATAGATAAATTAAAATTTGCAACCGTATCCATACTATAAAAATATTCGTGAACATACGAGTCGACAAAGTTCTGTGCTCGCACTGCAGGCCTCTCACTAGATATAGCCCTGCTGTTTAAAAAGGTGGCAATTTCAATGTCGTAGAGTACGTTTATCAACGATGTAGTCGGCTAGGAGGATTTAAGCCGACTTTGAATAAGTATTACAATGGTTTCTAGTAAGGACGAAGTGATAATGAATTATCTACTATAAATCTTTGAATCGTAACATAATGACTAAATTAATAACTACTTAATACAAACAAAATACATTTCTTACAACAACTGCGAAGCTTCAAAACTATAATTTAAATCTCCATCTAAACTAAAACATAATTTACTATCAAGAAAACCATATAATACGTGCCTCACAATGCTTCTATCTCAACCCTGTTAAAACATGGCACTAACCAGAGACGACCACCATTACTGAAATGATCCACCCGAGCCCCAATAAGAATTGCAATTTTTACAGACGCAGCTCGTGTGGGACAACCCTTACGTTATGACCTTGCGCAGAGAGACCATATAGGGCTGTCACTATCGAGTTTAAAAATAACACGAAATTTTATTCTAAAGTTACAAAATCGTCTTCAGTTTTAAATAAAATGTTAGTGTTTAGTTTAATGTCTTTACATTTCTATTGATGAAACCTCTGTAGAAATTAAATGAAAAATTTTATTCATCATAAGACCATCGAATGGCCACTTAATGACGTAACAATTTTGTACTTCGGCTTTAACAAGGTGTTAATAGTTATTGAATAAGATATTACAGCAGATCAAGAGACAAAAAAAGCCAGCGGAAAAAACTCTTGGCATTATTTTCAATCAGCATTATACGAATTAATACAAATAGGTATAGTACAAATTAATCAGACTTGAAAAAAAAAACATACACAAAACAGGTAATTGTGAGTAGGTGCATTGAGTTATGGATGCACAACACCAAAAGCAAACCTGGAATTAGAGTATTTAAACAAGAATGGAATAAAATAGTCGAAGTATCATCAGCAAAACGACCTGGCACCGCTAGCAGCACCCGTTCACGAGTATAACGCAAGCACCAGCCATAACCCTCCTCAACCATATTTTAGGGCAGAGGGTGACCCGATACTCGACGCTACCACTAGCCATGCCGCCTGAGGGAGCATGATGTTCTTGCTGTAGCTATATTTAACTATAACCTTTATAATTAATGTAAAGTTACCGTTTTGGATAAAATTAATTTGGAAGGTACTAAAATAGCTGTCTTTGTGGCGTCAGCTATGAATAGAACTGCTGCTCATTTATAAGTGAGTTAGATCCGATTCATGCGATGATATTTGTTGAAATATTTAGCATCCTTCATGCTAAATATTTCACCAGATATTATTGCGTATATATTCCATTTTTGTATTTAAAAAGAACGAGTTCGTTTAATACTGTTTTTGGTTTTCCTATGAATACGAATATTCTATTTATTTATTAACACTTTATTGCACACATTACAAAAGGAGAAAAAAATACAATGATAATACAAACTTAAGAATGGGCGGCCTTATCGCTTCAGAACGATCTCTACCAGACAACCCCAAATTGTATAGAAAAAAACATAAACTGTACAAACATCTGCAATAATAAAACTTATGTGTAGTTTTATGAATATTAATACTACATTAAAAATAATACAATATATACATAATGACAAATACATAGGTAAGTAAATAAAATATATACAACATATATATAAATAAATAAGCATAGATAAATAATAATAAAATACTTCTTCTAATTTTCAATCAAAGAAAGGTAATATTTTTTTTATTAAAATTTAAATGAGTGAGCAAGTTTTTTACTTCGTGAGGAAGCTTATTCCACAAGATCACTGCTCGCACTGTAAAGGATTCGTTAAAACAGTGCGTTTTGTAGAGAGGAGTGCTTAGCATTAAATTATTAGTGGAACGTAGATGTCTACTGTGAGTTTCACGTTGGAAAAGGAATTGTTCTCCGAGGTAGCTCGGAACCACAGGATTAAACAGCACGCGGTACAGTATAGATAGAATATGAGTATCTCGGCGAAGGCGAATCGGGAGCCACTTGAGTTTAGTGCGGAATTCGGAGATATGATTATCGTCCGCAGACATGTGGTAGGAAGAAGTTATATTAAGAGAAATTGAGTTTATGAAAAGAGAAGAGGAGACAACATTATTATTGATTTATTTTTGCAAAGAATAAAAGAAATATAAAAATGACCAAAAAGGTACCGAAACGTTGAGTTAAAATATACGATATCATTAAATGCAATAAAACATTACTTATAGATAAAATTGGGCAATCAGAATTGGGCGGTAAACCAATGTTATGCACATGCTAACATTCGCAGCGCATCGCAAATTTGACATTGGATGAAAAAATTTGTGTCTATTAATTACACTGCCCATCCTAAACTTTCAAAGAAAATACAACAAAACTAATTGTTAGTTTTAGTTGGAGAGAACCCTGCGAGCAACGGTCTTCCTGTAAAGTTAGAAATTTGTATTTACAATAATAAGCAATAACCATGACCTGGCAGTCGACAGCTCTGCACGTCATCAGCCCCTTTACTTTTTAAACTGTAAAATAAATACGAACAAAACTTGTTTCTGCAAGGCTAAAATTTTTATAGGATGTTAATTCTATTGTTTTCTATTGTTATTTTTTCTATTCTATTAGTTAATTTATTGTTAGTCTTGGAAAAAAAATACAGGTGATTACCATGAGCGCAAGTATGTGCAAAACTAGTTGGATCTGTAAAGTTGATATTTGGATATGTGTTTGAGCAAATGTGTGTGTACTGTGTAATACAGAGTGGGTGGATAGCGCATTTAATTGAATACAATCGTTCTCATTCATATACTATACAGTCCACTCGTACTAAATTTTGCAGATTTCTTTTCAAAAAAATGTATCATGTATACCCTGGATACCCACTGTTGTATCCCACTTTATTTGTCCTGGGCGTGGTGGGGTATTGCCGACTAGAGACAAGGAGGGAGGTAGCTCTTGCTACATACCTATTTGGGGTCCTTCGTGGCAAAATACACAACCCAGGCGTACTTGAGTGTATGCAGCTCTGTGTGCCGGATGGGTACGTGCGTAGACGTCGGCAGTCAGCGCTGTTCCTAATACCTCGCGCGCGCACCGCACTGTTACACCGCGCGCCATTCACGCGAGCTTTGCGGACGCTCAACACAGTGTCTGATCGCGTAGATCTGTTTTTTTGTTCACTGAATGAGTTCACTCAGGCAGCGTATTATGTGTGTAGTTATATTGTAGTTACCTAATTGTTATCATTGTTTGTGTTATATTTGTTGGTTTTGTTTAAATTGTTGTGTTGTTTAAGAAAATTGTTTATTGGCAACGCCATTGTATTAAGTTAAGCACCTGTAAGGATGGCTGTATGTTTGGATGAAATAAATAAATAAATACTATCCCCCACAAATATGTACAATGCCAGGCGGTTTTGAATAGCACAAAACTTTGCCAGGCGAGGGGATAGCTGCTAAGTTTTAGCAATAAAGGGGCTGATGATGTGCAGGACTGACGCCTACTAGGTCATGACAATTTCCATTAGCATGCTATAAATCATAAGTATGCAATTTTCTAACCTAACAGGAATACCGTTACCCCGAGGGTTCTATAGCTCTTGGACTATTTGTGATTTGCAGTTATATGCAGGAAGGTACTCATCTACGCTACCATGTTAATCTGTAGTTATTACTTACTAGTTTTATCCCGTAACTTCGTATGCGCTTAACTACCCTTCTCGTGGAAATTTCAGAAACTATACAACCAGACTGAAAGAACCTTTATACCAAGTATCACACCCATGCACTCAAGGAATAAGTTTTTTTCATACAAACTAAAAATCATATATTTCCCGTGCCCGTGGGAATTTTGGGAATTTTTTTCGTAGCACAACCAGTCACTCTTTGAAGAACCTTCATGCCAAGTATCACATCCATACACTCAAGGAATAAGATTTTTCATACAAACTAAAAAGTCCAACCCTTTTCCGTGGGAATTTCAGGAATTCCTTCCATAATACAAACAGACACTTATTGAGGAACCTTTATATCAAGTATCACACCCGTGCACTCAAGGAATAAGATTTTTCATACAAACTAAAAAGTCCTATATTTCCCGTTCCCGTGGGAATTTCGGGAATTCCTTCCTTAGTGCACCCCTACACCCCCTAAAGAATGTATGTTCCAAATTTCAGCTCTCTACGCCCAGTAGTTACGGCTGTACGTTGTCAATAAAACAATAGGCAATAAAACAAGTATACTTACTGTGAATCTGCTGCAATTTTAATTAAATAAAATAGTTTAAATAGTATAAAAGTTGATTATTTTAACATATTATGCAACATTGAATTAGACTTGACCTGCCAGCATCACTTTCCTAAGATTATATCTCACTTCACAATTTATCAAGATCATCACTAGTATTCTTTACAACAATGGAAGGCTTGAAAAAGTCTATTTTAACTATGAACGAGCTTTTTGGATCCCGGATGACAAACTTTGAACAGCAATTGAATAAATCCTCTTCCCCCAATTCTTTGGCACAAGATTTTGCTGAATTCAAAGTCTTTGTTATTACTTTTATGCAAAATTTGCAAAGGCAAGTGGACTTTCTGGCCAAGGAGTGTGACAGGCTCGACATGTATAGCCGTCGCAAAGTTCTCTTGGTACATGGAGTTCCGGAATCTGAAGAGGAAAATCCCATTAGTGCAATTAAAAGTGTTCTTATGGATAAAATGAAGCTCCCCGACTTCCCTCAAGACGATATCATCCGTGCTCAGCGGCTTGGAATTCACTCCCAAGGTAAACCAAGACCATTATTAATAAAGTTCCGTAACCAAGAATCCTGTAGCAAAATGTGGTTTGCCAAATCTGCTTTGAAGGGCTCTGGTGTCACGTTATCGGAGTTTCTGACAAAACTCAGGCATCAGACATTTATAGCGGCGCGACAGCGTTTTGGGATAACAAAGTGTTGGACGCGGGATGGAAACATCTTTGTTATTGACTCGGAGGGTGCCCGCCGTCGCGTTGTTACAATCGCCGACTTGGACTCTATCGCCCATGTTGAATCCACAAACTCGCCTGCACCTGATCCAATTCCGAAGACGAACAAAGCTGCAGTTAAAACTCGCCGCGTAGTTAAGAAATAGTTTTTGACCATAGTCCTTAGACGATGACGTCACGTTTTGCTTTATAACTAGTTTCTATTTATTTATTTATCACCCTCGCTTTACTTAATTATGTTATTACCTAAGAAATTAGAATCACCTTCAACTTTGTGTTTGTTTGTTTTTGTCGCTGACAACTGTCACTGTCAATGTAATTTGCGTCACATGATGTCACTAGTGTCACTGTCGAATTTGATCAAAGGTGTCATAGTCATAGTGCATATTGCAGACTGATATTATTTCGTCTTCTTTTTTTTGTAAGAATTTTTTGTTGTTTTATTTTACTTAATTGAACTTTGTGTAGCTGGTAGGTTAGTATTATTATTTTGCCAGATCATTATATATTTGGTATTTATTTTTATTTAGTTAGAGAGATTATATATTTATTTTATATTTATTGAATAATATTAATAGATATTATTTATTTTATAATATAATATTTTTGTACATAATATTTACGTACATACATCACAGATGGACTTGGAAAGCAACAATGATAATTCCTTATTATATGGATCATGTTCATCTAGTGACTTGAACAGTGACTCAAGTTTATATAGCACATCGCCTACACTCGATTCGGAACTCCAGTCCCATTTTTCGGATGTTCCAAATAATTTAAATATAGTCCACATCAATGCACAAAGTATTCCTGCTCATCATGTTGATATGCTTAATTCTTTTTATTGCAAAGACCTTCATGCCGTACTTGTATCGGAATCCTGGCTAAAGCCTTGTTTATCCTCCAACACGTATGCCCTACCAGGATTTCAATTAATTCGCAATGACCGGATTCTGCGAACTTTTTTTTTTTTTTTTTATATTGTAAGGATAGGACGTTTGTCTTCCATGCCACCTGATGGAAAGTGCGCATGAAGACTATGGTGTTACACGTCCATCCACGAGAAACCTATTCACTCGACACTTAAAAGTTCCAGGACTGTAGTGGTCAGGAAAAACAGACGCAGGCAGATTGTTCCACACCTTGGCAATCCGTACCAAAAAGGAACTATCGAAGCGTTTTGTTCGACTTCTTGGTATATCCACTATATACGGATGGAAGTTCCGTCTGCGTCTGGTAGTCCGGTGGTAAAAAGGGGTGGGTTCAATTTGGTCAAAAAGAGCACTCGCACACTCACCAAAATGTAGCCGATAAAAGACTGTCAAACAAGCAACCTTACGACGATGCTCCAGCGTCTGCAATTTTTTATTTGTAAGGTTGTTGTTATTTATGAGTTTTCGGGCTCTTCGGTCAACAGAGTCTAGCGCTTCGAGCTGGTATTTGGCAGAACCATCCCAAAGGTGACTACAGTACTCCATGCAAGACCTCACTTGGGCTGTGTATAAGTTGAGGAGCCGTTCAGGGCTGAAGTACCGCCGGACCTTCGAGACGATACCCAATTTTTTGGAAGCCGTTTTTGCCATAGACTCAATTTGTTGTCCGAAGTTTAATTTGGACGTTATAGTGACGCCCAAAAGCCCTAGTTGATCGGTGATGGGAACAGATACATTCTGGAAAGTGGGCGTAAGAGTAAAGGTGCTCTTTTTTGCGGAGAATAGACACGCTTGTGTTTTGGAGGCGTTGAATTTGACCAGGTTAGATTCGCCCCAATCGGACACATTCCGCAAGGTCAAATCAACGCGCTCAATCATAGACTCTCTCAAAACCTGGATTTCATGGGCGCTCGTTCGCGCATTGGATATATATCTCTCAACAACAGTGCTGTCATCAGCATATCCAATAATGCCTGGTGTTAGGAGGTCATTAATGTGCAGCAAGAATAAAGTTGCAGAGAGAACAGATCCCTGAGGTACCCCGGCATTAATTGCCATTAGGTCAGAGGAGTAGCCGTCTAAGACTACTCGAATCGACCGTTCCCTCAGAAAATCAGATATCCAGTCGCAGAGCCCGGTCGGTATGCCATATGCTGGAAGCTTGCTTAAGAGACCATCATGCCAGACCCTGTCAAAGGCCTTGGAGATGTCTAAGGATACAGCTATTGCTTCACCATGACCCTCCAAGGCCTCACTCCATAAGTGTGTGGCATACACGAGAAGATCGCCGGTCGAGCGTCCACTGCGGAAACCATATTGGCTATCGCTTAGGAGCTCGTTGGTCTCAAGGTATGCCAGGAGTCGATTGTTCAATACACGTTCCATGACTTTACAAAGTATGGAGGTGATTGAAATTGGTCGATAGTTGACAGGATCAGCACGGCTTCCCTTCTTCGGTACTGGTTGTACGTTAGCCAGCTTCCAGGATTTGGGGACTTTACCAGATTCCAAAGAGAGTCTATAGAGACGCGTCAAAACGGGAGACAACTCAGCTGCGCAGCGTTTCAACACCACTGCAGGAATACCGTCTGGACCGCTAGCCTTATTCTCGTCTAGGTGCAGCAAGCACTTAAGAACCTCCTTTTGGCGAATATGAACGGTACCCATTGTAGGACCGAACTGAGGTAATTGGGGTGGGATTTTACCTTGGCTATCTAGACGAGAATTTTCCGCAAAGATACTGGCAAATAAATCCGCCTTTTCCTTAGCGGTGTGGGCCAGAGAACCGTCAGGTTTCCGCAGAGGCGGCAGCGAAGGGCGACAAAAGTTCGTTTCGACCGACTTGGCGAGGGACCAGAAAGCTTTACTTCCCGAGGGGTATGAGGCTATTCTGTCTCCGATACAGCCTATGTGGGCGAAACGAGCTCTCTTGATCACCTTTTTGCAGGACTTGGCGGCAGCATTGTACCTCTTTTTGTGTTCATGCGAATCCACGGCTTTGCTTCTGCGAGCGGTTGCCCAGGCTTTGTACGCTTCTCGCTTACGCTTTTCAGCGGAAAAGCATTCAGCACTAAACCATGGGCGAGCTTTGGTTTCAAGGGATAGATCAGCGTAGGGAATGAAGAACTCCATTGCTTGACCTATCACACTTGAGACTGCATCAGCGCAGCACGATGGATCGGTTGATGTAAAACAAGCTTGCCGCCACGGATAAGATGCGAAGAAATGTCGCATTTCATCCCAATCTGCCGACTTGTAACGCCATACTCGCCTAGAACCACTTGGTCGGGTGTCAGGTGGCGAGTACTGCGATACAGATTTCACCAGACAGTGATCGGATGTCCCTAAGGGTGCAGTGACGGACACCGAATATCTGTCCGGATCGGTTGTCAGCAGAAGGTCCAGGCAGTAAGCAGTGTGGCCAGCAACGTCTGGTATGCGCGTAGGCTCGTCAACAAGCTGAGAGAGGCCATGAGTGAGCGAAAACTTAAAAGCCTCTCTACCAGCATGGTCAGTGTCCTGAAACGGGTATAACCACTGTCCGTGGTGTGCGTTAAAATCCCCCAGGAACACCAACTGCACTGTGGGAAAACGTTGCTGAACCTTGTCCGCTGTACTGCTGAGATAGTCCATAAGCCTCGTTGTCTCCCGATCTCCGCTGTGTGACCGATAAATACCAGCGTATACCATTTGGTCTAGGCCGGTATCTATGTGAACCCACATAACTGAAAGGTCCGGCACTTCTAAGTAACGGAGACGCTGACAACAGATCTTGTCACTGGCATACATGCACACCCCGGCGTGCGGGTGGAATTTGGACTCCAGGATGTAACCTGGGTAACAAAGGTATGCCGAGTCTGACGGATCACAGATCTGCGTCTCCGTTAGGAAGAGTAGGTGGGGTCTCTCCGTCTCGAGGTGGTGGTGGACATCATTGAGATTGGAGTGCACTCCTCGGATGTTACAGAAGTGCACTTTAAACGAGAGGAAGTGCAACCGCTGTGTTACCTTACTCTTCTTTGGACCTTTCATTAGATTTGGAGTGGAGTGAATAGGGAGGAGAACAGAAGTTGAGTGAAGCGCTGCAAATGGAACCAAGCAACTCGATAGGGGTGACGCACCATTGGGAAACTCGCTTGGAGACTGCGGGGACGCCCGAACCCCCCCGAGTTCGCCATCGGGTCCTCTCAAACCGGTCGCCAACCGGCACGATGAAGCCTCCCGGGATTTTTCGCGAGGTGGCGGGGCAGCCTTTTGCATGTGGCTGGCATGCTACTTGGGCCCCCTACTACCTGCGGTCGGCCAGCGGTGCACCGTGCTTCGGATCCCGCTACCCTCCAAAACGAGTTACCCGGTGAGTCATTATCCTACGAGTTGTAAACAGTTCTCCGATGCAGCACGATTACTCAGACCTATCCTCCTCAATGGCTACACTAGACATCATGCCGGAACGCAACTAGGTTACTTGGCGGCATGGTTTTGTCTAGTGGGTGGTGACAAGCCACGGCCGAAGCCTACCACCAGATTTTACTGCTCGTTTAGCACCACCCAGGGACCACGTACAAGGCATCGAGGGCTAAACCTTGCGGACGCGAGCAGTTTCCAGTCCCCAAACTGGTGGTGGTGTGGCGATTTATCTCAAGACAGGCATTTCATATAACATTGTTGCCAAATCAAGTGAACTAACAGGATCTGCAATAGAGTATTTATTTTTAGAAATTGTGGTGTCTCATACCAAACTTCTCTTAGGGGTTATTTATAACCCATCGCTGCATGTCAATTACTTTTCTGACTTGGAAAACCTACTTGAAGATTTATCGCCACGCTATGCCCACACTGTAATCATGGGAGATTTCAATACTTGCCTATTGAAAAACACTCACCGCTCCGCCAAACTTATATCCACAGTCCAATCCAGTAATTTATATTTAGCTCCATTAAAGGCTACACATTTCTTTCCGAATTGTGAACCATCTCTCTTAGACCTTATTATAGTCTCATCAAATAACTGCATTGCCAAATATGGCCAGTGTAGTGCTGATGCATTTTCCTACCATGACCTTTTGTATCTATCGTATAAGATCCGTATCCCTAAATTAAAGCCAAAAATTCTGATACGCCGCAATTTTTCTGGTATGGACTTGAGTGAACTTCGCATAGATGCTGAAGCAGTAGATTGGTCGGTACTCGATCAGGCACGGACTGTCGATGACCAAGTCTGTTTATTCAATAATATATTAACTGAGCTATACGATCGCCATGCACCAAATCGTCCTGTAAAAATAAAACATTTGCCTGCGCCCTGGCTGACTGACGAAATTAAATTACTCCTTTCTAAAAAGAACTCTGCGCATTTAAAATATAAATTGAATCCTTCACATACAAATCTTGAGAGCTACAAGAAAATTAGAAATCACTGCAATAGGTTGTGTAGGGATGCACAGCGCCGCCACATCCAAAGTTCTGTAGAAAATGGAAATCCTGCTAAAGTATGGAAATTTTTGAAATCATTGGGTATTGGTAAAATTAAAAATGAAAACAGTACTCCTAATAATACAGACTTCAATCTTTTAAATAAGCACTTCTCATATAATACAGCAATGGATGCATCTTTAAAAAGTCATACCTTGAATCACCTTTCATCTTTGCCATGCCCAGATATTGTCCCTTTTGAGTTTCATCAATTTACCGATTGTGATGTTAAGAAGAATATCTTAGCTGTTTCCTCTAATGCCGTAGGTTGCGATAATATTAGTCGTAATATGGTACTTCCTATCATTGATCTCCTTACACCTGTAATTACCAAAATATTCAACAACTCCATATCCTCAAACACATTCCCAGAATCATGGAAATTTTCCAACATAATTCCACTCCCAAAGAATGCCAATCCTAGTTCATTTACCGATTACCGTCCTATTTCTATTCTCCCTTTTCTTTCCAAAGTTTTTGAACGCCTTATCCACCAGCAGATCCTGTTTTTCCTGAACCACAATAATCTAATGAATCCTTACCAATCTGGTTTTCGTGCCTGCCATAGTACGACTACTGCACTTATCAAAATCACTGATGATATCCGGCTGAACATGGAAAACAAACAGCTGACTTTGTTGAGCTTGCTAGATTTTAGCAATGCTTTTAACTCGGTCGACTTTGATATTCTTCTCGGTATCTTACGATCACTAAACATATCTCCAACGGTAATTGAATGGTTTCGTAGCTATTTATACGGACGCCGGCAGCGTATATTTGTCGAAGGAACAGCGTCAGACTGGTCTGATACTACTGCTGGAGTCCCTCAAGGTGGTGTGCTATCTCCGCTTTTATTTTCAATTTTCATCAGTTCTATAACCTCATCCTTATCTTCTTCCTACCACCTATATGCAGATGATCTTCAAATTTATAATCGAGCATCGATCAATGACGTCCACACAGCGATACATGAAATGAACACTGATTTTAAAAATATATCGAAATGGAGTCGTTGGCATGGACTGAAAGTAAATCCATCTAAAACCAAGGTTATTCTTATAGGCAGTCCCAAGATGCTAGCTAAGGTTGACCTTGCATCACTGCCAGCAATTAGGTTCGACAATGTCACTATTCCATATTCAACCTCTGTTAAAAATCTTGGTGTCTTCATGGATAATACCTTATCTTGGAAAGACCAAATTGACTATGTTAGACGGAAAATGTTTGCTGCAGCAGGGTCACTAAGACGCCTTCGAAATTTTCTACCTATACCAACAAAAATTGCGCTCGCACAGTCCCTTCTTCTCCCCATACTGGATTATGCTGATGTAAGCTATCTTGACTTGTCCGAGGAGCAGCTTGATAAACTTGAGCGTCTTCAAAATATGTGTATACGGTTCATATTTTCTTTGCGAAAATATGACCATGTTTCCGAATTTCGTGATAAGCTCAAGTGGCTCCCAGTTCGTCTTCGCAGGAATACTCACATTCTCTCACTTTTATACAATATACTTTTTAATCCGAACACGCCAAAGTATTTGAAGGAACAATTCAAATTTAGACACGAAACACATGATCGTGCATTACGTTCTAATGATAACCACTATCTGTCTATACCTCAACACAGAACAGGATTTTTCCACAAGTCATATACTGTACTCGCAGCTAGTACGTGGAACTCCCTGCCTTCATATTTACACTCAGCGAAAACTATAAGTTCTTTTAAAAATATATTGAAAAATTTCTATTATTCTGTTAATGTTGCTGTTATTTAAATTGCCGATGCATTCACTGTTTTGTTGATTAACTGTAAATTATTATCTCTGTTATATGTATCTAGTAAATATATTTTGTTATATTTAACTATTATTATTACTCATTATTATTTTATTTTCTTTATTTGTGGCTCGAATATATATTGCGTAGTTATTGTTATGTTATTCTCCTGATTAAAAATATTTATATACTCACATTTTAAGATAAGAAACCAACTGTTATATTTTAAGCTCTTCCCTGTTTTAATTGTAATAAAAATGTTATCCTGTAAACGGGTTGCCTGGTAGAAATCGCTTGGAGCGATAAGGCCGCCCATATTGTCCATACTTGTTTCATGTATACCTAATGTTTGTGTGTTGTGTTCTGATTGACAATAAAGTGTATTTATTATTATTATTATTATTGTCTGTCAGTCACTCAGTACCTCAGTCACTCAGTCAGTAACGGAACAGTTTTATATATATTGATTGATGATTGATTTGAATGCAAAGTGCAGTCCAAAATCATAACTTCAAGGAAATGTTTGAGTTTCAGTTTTGACAATTTGGGGTCAATTGACAAACCTTGACCTTAAACGATTCAGGTATAATCACCTGTATAGTTTAATGTAAAACATAATTAAACGCGATTCAAAAAGTATTTTATTTATCATAAAGGATTGTGAAAACTTAAGATAAAACTTTTCGAGTAAATAACTTCTTTCACACAAAATGTCTAAAAGTACACGATTGGATACGTAGGACATTGTATTTTCTATTACTTTTAAAGTTCAGAAGTTCTTCTAGTGAGGAGAGCCTTGTTAATCCTAACCACAAGGAGTCTACCAAGTTTAATCTGGAACTTTTGTTGTACTGTTAGCTCCGTATTATCTGCCTCGTTGACATGCCTTTAATAACGTATTCAAAAGTCGATATGTTTGATGTGGGACCTACTAAGTTATTTGTCAGAAAATTTTGCAAAGATAGGTTATAGTATGTGCTTTTACTCGTTGCTTACTTACACAGATCTTTCAAAATATTTACTTTTCTTTTTTAATTAGTAATAATAAATAATAATAATAATAAAATCCCCAGACAATCACACCAACTACATGGCCCCAAAGTAAGCATAGCTTGTGTTATGAGATACCAGCGAACTAGGGGGGAACCTAGAATATAAATACATAAATAGATAAACATCCAGACACGGAAAATTATTTTTTCCTTGTTCCGTGCGGGAATCGAACCCGCAACCACTGGCGTCAGAGGCAGATAGGTTTACCCCAACGCCAAAGTGGTCGTCAAAGTAATGATCAAGAATAGTGCAATGAAGTACTAAGACACAACGAGTCTTAGTTTTCAAACAATAAGATTTTAATATTGTGTAAAGCAGATTCCGAGCAGATATTTTTGAAGCGAGAAATCGAACATCCGTACTAAATATAAATCAACTGGAAAAACACAAACATACGGGAAGTCCCAGAACTAACGAATTTTATACAGTTTAATCGTAATTGATTTGAGTATGGCATTAACTACTGTTTTGCGGATGATAATTTTCCTCTGGAAACATAAACCATCGTTTATTTTTTATATAGCTTTCTTTATTTAACACAAACTTTTACTTTCCATTTTTAAACAACTGTCATTCTTTATTCATATTATTAAACTTTAAGTTTAAATTTATAGTAACCTCCTATCTGTAAACGGTACATCAATATGTTTCTCAAAATAACCTTGCACTGGCCTGTTAAATATATATCATAAATCACGGAATATAATACAAAATTTTCCATACTTCCAAAGCGATAGTCAATTTTGGCAGCCCTGGCTCGACTTACACGGGCGTTGTGCCAAAACAACCTACATAGCTTGTATTGAACCTGGAGACAACATGTCGGAAGATTTTCTTAAGTAATATTTTACGTTTTACTTACAACTTATTAAGAAAATTGCATTTTTTTAGTCGATGTTAAGTTGAGGTTAAGTTGAAATTGGAAAAAATATCCCGTCAGAACATTCGTGTTCATGTTGATTGAACGCAACGTTTACGATGTTGACGATTGAGTCAGATTGATTAATTTCATAGTTGTCAGTCTGATGACTCAAGTTAAGTATCAAAGAAGACAATGAAAAATATATGTATATGTTTTACGGTAACCCACTAAAAACGATCTTCAAATATTATACCGGGTGCGGCAATTGAAATGTCTATATTAAAAAATTAAATATTTTTTTATTTTGTACATATATTTATTAATATATTTTTTACATATAAAAATAAAAGGCCCAAAGTTATATTTTTATTTATTCTAATGGAATACAACCGCCTTTAGCCTTCACAACAAGCTTGAGTCTCTTTCGGAATGAAGCACAGGCTGCTCGAATAACGTCGTCACTTAAACTGTTCCATTCTCGTGTAAGAGTAGTTTTGAGCGCCTCCACTGATGTGTGTTTTTTAGCACAGTCCTTCGCCTGTAAAACACCCCAAATACAAAAATCTAGAGGGTTTAAGTCGAGCGAAGACGACGGCCACACATCTCGGTCGATCAGCACAGGAACGTTCGCTTTCAACCAATTTTGCGTCCCAGTTGCTCTGTGCGATAGCGCCGAGTCTTGTTGGAACGTCCAACGCTCCAAACCAAATGTCTTGCGTGCCCACGGTATCAATCCTGTTTTTAAGACTTCATTTTGATAGATTTGTTGATTTATTTTAGCTTGGTTGCGACCCATTGGAAGAAAAACAAGCGGAGAACGGCCTTTTTCGGACACCGCCGTCCATACCATGATTTGGTCGGCCCCTTGTCGTCGAGTGACTCTCAGTTCATCTGAATGATCGCTGACACGTCCTTTTAACCACACACGGTCATTTTGTTTGTTAAGAAACTGCTCAACACAGAAAGTTTTCTCATCTGCAAATACCAAGTTGGGAAGCTCGCCAGAGTCGAGCAAGCGAATCAGCTCCTTTGATCGAGCCAGTCGTTTGCTCCTTTGCAAAGCAGAGTTCTTGAGAAAAGATTTTTTTTAACGGTTTAACCTTAAGCTTTTCCTTTAATATACGATGGACGCTGCGGTTGGTCACCTTAAGATCCTGGGCTAGCTGATTTGCTGAACGTGCTGGATTTCTGCGTTATCGATGTCGTACCTTTTCGACAACAGCTGGCACCGTTGCAGTACAGCGTCGACCACCTCCGTAGCGTTTCTTAACACTCCCAGTCTCGTTAAATCTTTGGATAGTAAGACGCACAAATTTTTCGTTCAATTGAAGATTTGGTAGCGCTCGACGAATATCGATGTTCGATTTTCCCTCCAAATAAAGAGCAATCACTGAATTGCGTTTTAAATCCATTATTTTAAAATTAGAACGTTTTTTCTCACGACCGAATAGTTTTCAAGTAACAAAGATAATGTGTCACAGATTATTTTTTCAAATTTTTGCCGCGTTCGATTCAGTAGTTCAAATTTTACAAAAGTTACAAGGAGACGGACAGTTCAATTGCCGCTCCCGGTAGATTTATATCTTAAAGTATAAAGCCTGCTACATACATCTCAGGCCAACTCAGCAATGTACCTAAAGAAACAATCCAGGCAATAAAACAAAATATGACAGTAAATAAACTTATAAAAGTCAACGGATATCAAATATAAGCAGGAAACCATAAAGAAGGAATCTCATAAAAATGGGCTATCTAACTTATTTATTTCTTCACAGACACAAAGAAATCGTATAAGATACTTTATTATTTATTTGTAACTTAATTTATTGTCATAGGTTTGTTGACCGTCCGCAATTTTTATCCCAATAGATGTATACCTAAAGCAGATTTCTTAAGAAATCTATTTTAGCTATATCTTTTAGTTCGCTATATCGGTTCTTAATATCATTAAAAATGGCTCTAAAATTTGTGCTTTGAAATCTCAAAAGCTCAAAAACAAAAGAGCAGAGATTATTTTTAGTTGACTGCTGGACTGGGATCGAAGGAAAAACAAAGAATGTGCCAGCTGCTTCGCTTCCCGGATATACTGTAAAAGTTAGTTAAGGGACAGAGGTTTTATTGTTATTGAGTTTTTTTTTCGTGGACGATAGTCTGACCCTCTTTCTTGCAATAGTCTTCCTCTATCATTATAATGCCTCCAATTCTATCAAACATGACATCAGCTGGTTTTATAACGTCCGGTCTTCTGCCTTCCCATAAAGGATACAGGCGTGAAGTTATGTGTGTAAGTTTTAGTTCGGTTTATCGCTTCTTAATATAATTAAAAATAGCACTAGTATTTGTGCTTTGAAATCTCTTTTCCAGAGATTATTTTTAGTTAATCATTCAGTTGTTTCGGCTACCTTCAATAATTAAATAAATAAATAAAACCCCCAGGCAATCACACCAACTACATGGCCCCAAAGTAAGCATAGCTTGTGTTATGGGATACCATATAGCGAACTAGGGGGGAACCTAGAATATAAATACATAAATAGATAAACACCCAGACACGGAACATTTTTTTTTCTGGTTCCGTGCGGGGATCGAACCCGCAACCACTGGCGTCTGAGGCGGATAGGTTTACCCCAACGCCAAAGTGGTCGTCATAATTATACAATAATTATTACTACTCTACAGTTAACAGGTTGAAACCACGGCACTGAGACGTGGTCGCTAACTATGGGCCTTATAAACAAGCTTAGAGTCGCTCACAGCGGGCAATGGAAAGGGCTATGCTCGGAGTTTCCCTGCGGGATCGAATCAGGAATGAGGAGATTTGCAGGTGAACCAAAGTCACCGACATAGCCAGAAGGATTGCAGAGCTGAAGTGGCAATGGGCAGGGCACATAGCTCGCAGAACAGATGGCCGGTGGGGCAGAAAAGTTCACGAGTGGCGGCCACGTACCGGGAGACGCAGCGTAGGCAGGCCCCCCGCACGATGGAACGACGACCTGGCCAAAGTCGCCGGTAAACGCTGAATGAGGGCGGCGCGGGACCGAGCGACGTGGAAGACCTTGGGGGAGGCCTATGTCCAGCAGTGGACGTCTACAGGCTGTGGATGATGATGATGAGTTAACAGGTACCTACCTAATTCTACCACCAAATAGCACTGCTCTAGCGGCGATATATTCCCGCAATGTTTTATTAACAGTCATTTACTTCCTTAAAGTGTCTTTCATCTTTAATCCCACTGCGACTTAAAAAAACTGGAAATAAAACAAATGACATCAACTTTATGGTCCCTAACTAAGTAAAACTACCAAGACGGCGATCTAGTTCAAAAGATAAACATCTAGCTGAAGACCACTTTGGCGATTGGGTAAACCACAGACGTACATCTAAGTAGACAACGCAAGTGTCACGATTTATATTGAAACAAAGCATGCCGACTTTTTAACACCTTTTGTGACGTCACAGCTAATATTTATTGCAAAAAGACACCGATGCCGCCGATTGAAATCAACTATTGAGAATGATATCGATATTATGAAATCGATTTTCTAACAGACATACTACGCGGGGACTGAATCTAGTGGCGGCTTGCCCTTGGCCAGTAGTTGCGGGTTTAATTCCCGCACGATATAAGAAAAAAAAAATTACGGGTTTGGTCGTTTGTCTATATGTATAATATGTATTTATATTCTAGGTTCCCCCCTAAAAATTCACGGGTTTAGTGGTTTGTCTATATAATATGTATTTATATTCTAGCCAGTCTGTATCCCATAACACACGCTATGCTTACTTTGGGGCCATGTAGTTGGTGTGATTGTCTAGGGATTTTATTTATTTATAAAGACTAAGGCACGTGTTTAACTTCAATCTCACCTGACGGTAAGTGAATATGAGGTCACAGATGACAGCACACGGGCTGAGGAAAGAACTGGCTCTTCATAAAATATTGACGGAACACATCACCGCCAGAGTGGTAATATTTGGCGGAAGGTTTTATATGAAGGGCGGACGCTAGCCTGTCAGGCCTAGATCCTATAACCAAGCGCAAGCCACTTGGATTAGTCGCTTTTACGACCCGTTTATTCAGGGACAGTATGGGTATTCTAAACCGACCGTACGTGGGCTAATAATGTACAAATATACTGAGTACAACATTTTGTTGATAACGTTATCTTTTGTTTGCAATCATGAATGCGATTTTTACACAAAGTACAAGAACGGCGCGCTATCAACAAATTAAAATACGACACAGTATGCCACTTGTCTAATAAATTAACTTACTCCCTCTTCTATTACGATATATTTGCAATTCCAATTCTATGTCCAACACGGGTACAGTCGAAGTCAAAAATGTTTACGGATCAAAAAAATAGAATTACTTTTGATCTAGGCACTCTTGTTAAATTTTCTATTTAAGTTGGGAGAGTAACCATCGGGCAAGCGGGTTTTGAGCCCCAATCGAAAATTAGCAATAGTAATAACTATAATGTTTTTAAAATGCGAGGAGTCCGGTGACAAATTGAAATTTTCCGATTTTCGCACACCATTTTTTTAAAGGATTTTTAGAATGTCATTGACTATTTGTCGCGTTGTAATTAAAAAAATAATATAATACTCATTGAAATATTTAACAAAATCTGTGTCTACTGATTATATTATATGTAAATCCGATAAAAAATAATTTAATTTTTAAATAACGCAATGTATGAAACGCAACAGTTTAAAAAGAGGGAAAGAAAATAATAGGCTCTAAAACTGTCAAACTTGAAACACCACAGGACACCTAGCATTTGAAAAACACGTGAAGTAAGGGGGAAATATCATTCTTTTATTATTTTTATTATAAGGTAAGGACGGGGTGATTTTTTTCATGACACCTGATGGTAAGTGAACATGAAGACAAAGGTGGTACACGTCCATCCACGAGAAACCTATTCACTCGACGCCTTAATGTACCAGGATTGAATAAAACTCTGACAATAAAGTATTCAATCTTTAGATTTCGAAGATCACTCTGGCTACAACTCAATGTAAAAGTACTTCAAACTCAATTTAAAATGTGTAACAATTTCTATTACAACTGTACTCTTGATATACGCTTTCCAAGCCAGTCTGTTTACGTATGTGCATAAGGAAGGCGAGTGAGAAACCCGCATAAAATCTGCATGAAGTTTCTAAGAAGAGTGCATTTTCGAATTTTCTCAACATTTCCTATTCTTCACCATTTTCAAGAAAGACTTTGGTTTATTTAAATTTTTAAACTTCACTCCGAATGGCAAAAGTTTCGCGGGATCCTGCATTAGTTATGGCGTACGTGACGGAGTTATTTAATAAATTCGTGGCATCATAAGTATAAAAAACAACTTTATAGACCTAGTAATAAAAACAAGATAGATTGATTGAGATTTGAGATCCAATCCGTGACTATGATAAAGCTTTTTAAAAATATGCAGAAATTTCAAGTTTAAAACGTAAATAACATGGAATAAATATCTCCAAAAACAGACCCCGTGGTCACGAGCGACTGAGGTGTCAGGCGTCAGATTTATAGTGGAAAAAGTTTTCGATGAAGTACTAAACCTATTTCAATGAAATTTATATAAGACTAACTATGAAGTATCCTCTATCATATGAAATAACAATTTTTAAAATCTATTCATAATTGTCTGAAATAGCGTGTAACAAAGACACAAAAAAAAAACATACAGACGAATTGAGAACCTCCTGAAAAAAGGATTTTGGAAGTCGGTTGAAAAACGTCGTAAAGGTAAACATTTTCCGAATTCAGACATATTTTGAAATTTTCCATGAAGTACTCAATTGATTTCGATTAAATTTATATGGGACCTACTATGAAGTATCCTTTATCATATGAAATATCATACGAGTTTCTAATTTCTACTCATAATTATCCGAAATATCGTGTAAAAAAGACACAAAAAAAACATACACACGAATTGAGAAACTCCTCCTTTTGAAAGTCGGTTGAAAAAGTTATATTTAATTTCAATTCAATCCATTATCATAAAACCCTAATCTACAGGGTGACTGGTGGGTCATTTTCGATATTCCAGGACGTGATAGTTTGAGATCATACATGAAGAGAAAAAATAAAATAAATATAAATTACAAGCTGACCTGGCAAACGTTGTTTTGCCATATAAATAAAAAATAAAAAGATGTTGGCCGATTCTCATATATCGGATAAGCACAAAAAATTTCATCAAAATCGGTCAAGCCGTTTCGGAGGAGTATGGCAACGAAAACTGTGACACGAGAATTTTATATATTAGATTTACTGAGTAAACTTAACAAAAAGTTAAAGAATTTATTACGTCAATCATGGTTACATAATCGTAATGCAATAGATACTTAGCGGGTTTTGGTGTGCATGTGGCGGGAACACTGCTTTATGCGTGTTGACTGAGGCAGCGCGGCGGGAAAAATATAGTAAGGTCTTTATTTATTCATGGGGATTTCTGGTGAAAAATTAAATACCTACTTTTGTTACATAATTATTATAATCATAATCGAGTTCAGAGTGCTCTCCTTCAGTATCTAAAATTTGACACCAGTCACCCTGTATATTTTTTGTTCATGTAAATTAAAATTCACATTCATAGAGTTTTAAAGTCATAACTATTACCTTAATAATATTTTTGCATTTAAAATGCTTAATTACTCTTAAGTAATTGAAAAAATGTGTTAAATAAAAATTACTGATAATATTGTCTTAAGTTTTCGCGATTCATACTATTAAATAAAACACTTTTTAACCGGATTTATCGCGTATATTTACATTTTAAATTTTGACTCGACGTTTCGGTGTCTTTGCAGACCCCGTGGTCACGAGCGACTGAGGTGTCAAGCGTCGGATTGATAGATTGAAAAAGTTATACATCATCATATCCATCTGTTTCTCAGTCTTCGAGCGTAGCGTTCTGGATTGACACAAAACGAGCTGACAGTATCTTGAGTTTGAGGTCGTGCAGCTTGCTGGATGTTAGATTTAATATTTTTCAGGATAGGGCCCCATGTCGGTGATAGTTTCCAACCATCTTCTCTATTGAAATTAGGGTGTTTTTTAATTTCAATCGCTTCTCTGATCATTCTAGGAATGTAATGCTTCTCTCTAGATAAAATTTTCACAGAGTCAAACCTTAAGTAGTGGTTGGGCTTGTCCATGGAATGCTCACAAACTGTAGACTTTGAAGCTCTTCGATTTTTAATATCAGCTATGTGTTCTTTTACGCGGGTTGATACGTTTCTTTTGGTTTGGAAGAGCACTCGTCCGGCAAACGAGAAGTCCCAGGTTCGAGTCCTGGTCGGGTAATTCTTATTTGACATATTTTTCAATTATTTAACTATTACCTTATTAAAAAAATTGTGCATATTTGGCTAAGTATAGCCCTGCCATCAATCGATAAGCAACTATTGCGAGTGAGTTAGCTTTAGGAGCCCAAGCACTCAAAAATCGTCGTGGTGCCATGGTTGCTGTATATATTTTACGAAATCGCAGGTTAAGCAACGTTTGGCGCGGATGCATGACCGCCGACCATTTATTTTTAACGACGACTCTCGTGCTTTAGAGGGCTCTTTAGGCTGTATACTTATATAAATTAGTAGTTAGAAATTCTGACATTTATCAACCAGCACTACTCCTGCTTGCTGGATTATGGCCTATACCTCCTCGTCATCTAGGGGAGAGTCTCCATAGCCCTGCAGTGGGCTCATAACAAAGAGTTTTTAGGAACCACTCAACATTTATGGTTTACGAGAACTAGTTCTATATTAAATCATCGAACCCGTGTTTATACGAGTATTCACCCTTTTGGTTTTTTAACATCGGATGAGCTTTTTTATTAACCAAGGGGATTTTTTTAATGAGGGGAGTTCGCTGTTTCATACCCGTGGTATGAATCGCCCATATCGTTTTAATGATTTTAATGGTATGAATTGACCCATTCAAAAACGTTATTCGGCGATTCATACCACTGGTATGAAATAGCGAACTCATCGTTAACCTGCATTTGACCTCAATCACACCGTACGTGAAGATGTATTAAAAAGGTCAGCACATAGATTAAGGATGGAACTGGTTCTTCATAAAATATTGCTGGAGCACATCACTGCTAAAGCGGTGATATTTAGCGGCAGATTTTATGTGAAGGGTGGTCGCTAGCCAGGTGGAACCTGAAAGGGTGCTACTAACAATCGGGGGCCAACTGGATTAATCGCCTCTTAAAACAAGCTTTTCTAGGAGCACTATAGCTATTCTAAGTCAACCCTACACGGCAAAGCTTAAAAAAGGGTTTTGCAAAAATATGTTTTACTTTCATTCTCACACAATCTATAAGCTCTTTTACACAATCCTTTTTACATGAACTATTATCATGCTTTTTAATTGTACGCCAGACTGTGTGTATACGGTTTCATTGTTACCCATTGAGTAAATAAATTGAAAAATTAAATAAAACACTTTTTAACCGGATTTATCGCGTATATTTATATTTAAAATTTTAACTCGACGCGACGTCTCGGTGTCTTTGCGGACCCCGTGGTCACGAGCGACAGTTCAGTCGAAAGTGTTTTATTTAATAGTATGAATCGCGAAAACTTAAGACAATATTAAATTAAAAAATTCTAATATGCGTAAATTAATGTAGTATCATATATAATAAACGAAATGCGTTTGAGAAAGTACAAGATACAGTTATAAATTGCCTGGTCAAATTTTGTGTGAATGGCAGGAGGAAGCATTTATTGTGATAAGGCTTTTGAATAGGCAATTCCAAGTTTTTATAAATCTATACTAATATATAAAGCTGAAGAGTTTGTTTTTTGTTTGTTTGTTTGTTTGTTTGAACGCGCTAATCTCAAAAACTACAAGTGGGATTTGAAAAATTCTTTTTGCATTTGATAGCCCAACTCTTGAGGAAGGTTATAGGCTATATTTTATCCCGAAATTCCCACGGGATCCAAAGTTACGCGGGTAAAACCGCGCGCGGTGGCTAGTTAGAATAGAAAGGGAGCTAGTTTGAAATTGTGATCTCTATTTTCTTATTTTTCTAATTTTGAATGACATCCTTTGCATGAAAGGGTAAACTTTGGTGATGATGGGATGCGCCATCAAAATAAGAGAAATAAAAAAATAGCGATCGCAATTTTAAACTAGCTCCATTTCTATTCTAATTTCGAATACTAAAACAATTTTCCGAAACTTGGTACTGCCTATTCAAAACCCTAATTCACAATAAATGCTTCCTCCTTTCATTCACACGAAATTTCCGCAGGCAATTTATAACTGTATCTGATAGCTATTTCTGGAATGTAGTGGTCCATTGATTAATGAAAGCCTTATCCTGAGTTACGTTCATTCATAATAACTATAATTTATTACTGAAATAGCTTTGAAGATACTATCGAAACAAGGCAAACAGTTATTTATCTTTAATAACAATTGCCATAATGGAAGCTATAACGCATTTAGTAACCATAAACTAGATAGTTGAAACGATCTACTAATGTTTTACTAAATAGCAATTCTGAAATTCCTATAACACGTTTCATTCGTTTGTATTCACAAACTTTGTATTATTTTAAATGTTAATCAATCATATTACAGGAAGTTCTTAATTTGAATGTATTTTAATATTTTTATGTGTATAACTTTTTTTCAGCTTCCATGGTGAACTAGGAGCGAAAGAAAAGCAGAGAATGTACTAGCTGCTTGTCTTCCCGGGCATTCTGTAAAATTCAGTTAAGTGGCAGATTTATTATTGCCGGTTTTGTGGCTGATACCCTGTCACTGCAATACTCATAGTCTCTCTCCTTCATTTTAATACCTCTCAATTTGTCAAACGTGACATCAGATAGTTTTATAGCCTCTGGTGTTCTGCCTACCTCATAAAGGATACAGGCTTAAAGTTGTGTATGTAACTTTTTACAGGTTCAAAGAATATTGATGGTATTTAAGAATGTGGAAAACTAGTTTCTCGTCATATAGTCCCATTTAAATTTAAATGAGATCTGTTAAACGGTATTTGAGTTTTCTCTAATAATGTGAATTTTATGGACTATAACTACGGTAATGATGTTCTCATTTTATTCACTAAACGATCGTTAGTGAATCAATCGAGAACTGCGTCGGTTTTTATAATTCTTTGCATTCGTTGTGTGAATTTAGATTCCATATCAATAATTTAAGAATCGTAAATGACTTATTAAATCGTCAATAATGGAATTTCGGAAAACTTATGATACAGGAAAATAATTATATTATTTTGATCGAGAATATATATTTCATTACACTTTGGTCACTAATAATTTTGTTTTAAAGTATCAAGACATTTTTCGCAAGATATTCGTTGTGGATCATAGATAGGAAAAAAATATGTACATATAGGGTCGCCTTATCAATAATAATATTTTAAATAATATTTTAATAGCAGATTAAGAGTGATGAGTGGGTCATAATTACGAAAAAATTTTTTTTGTATATTTTTCATAAATTAAAATTTCAAAATTCTTCTAAGTGATCAAAATTTTAGTTTGATCTGTAGTTTTTGACTACACATCCAGTAATAAAAACGTTTCCATCTAATTGTATGTAGGTAGTCATAAAGTAGAGATAAATTTGAAATTTTACTAACTAAAAGAATTTTGAAAAAAAAACCCACTCATTATTTCTAATCTGCTATTAAAATATAATTGACTATTTTAAGCGAACCCTGTCTATAACAATACAGGGTTACGTAACTACTAACATATTACTACATATTATGTAAGTACTGCTTATCTTTATAGGTAAATTGTACCAGAACTATGACTGGAAAGTTGGAACAAAAGCAAAATTAGTACGTGTTGAATTAGAGTAAGTTTATTTAATTTTCATATATTTAAGTGCCATATATCAAGTTTATTCCTAAAAATTCTTTCATGGCATGAAAACACTCAGAACGAAGACACAAGTCAAACAAATGACTACTGTACAGAACAAACAACATTAGAATCTCTGCCGTAGAATTTTGTCCTACTCTGCTTCATTTGACTCGTGATAATATTGTCACAGTTCTTTGCAAAACTCTTCAAAAGTGTGAATGTTGAAGTAGACCTTATTATTATTGTTATAAATACGATTTTAGCATGCTTACAAATGAAATGTTAATGTTATAAGTCCCATTGATGAATTGGGAGCATTTTTATGCAGGGTACTTATTGTTGTTATCTTTGATATGTGTAGGACATTTTTTTTTTTCATTTTACTTCGTTACCATTAAGGTTGCAGCACTGAGCTCGTTAAGTACTTATTTTATTGAAGTAGGTCTGAAATGTTTGAAAAAAAATCAAAAGACTTGTCAGATGCTCAGTGTCTTTTGAATTAGCCTATAGGACATTTTAAATTCGGTTTTGGCCGCGTTTCAATTTTATTTTTCACTTTAATTAGACTTAAGTGTTAATTTTACGAAATCACCTTGCCCCGTAAAAATCCACCATGTCATCTTTCACCTTGTCGCGTTACCAGAAAAAGCTGACCTTGAAATAAATGGCCTTCGTAGACTTGGCACGTTACGGAAATGTTATAGCAGTAAATTAGTGTATCTTAGAACTGCAGTATTTGCTATACACTTTGACTTTCTACGGAAATGGTGTAAACCGATTCTATTTTGTTTTTTTTTTAACTAAACTTATTTTAATATTAATTCACGAAATCTGTTTGATATTTACCTTGTGAAATAAATATTATTAAACAAAATCCACGGCTGTTGTAAAGACGGGATACTGAAACGAACGCGTTTTCTGAAGGCGACCGACCTGAGAATTTCGCCGTATCGTTATGGTGCGTACAGATTGCTAGTAATGTAACATTCTGAGCACGTTGCGTATTTGAACGTGTAGTGTGCAGAATGTTACATTACTAGTTCCATTACAGCAATCTGGGCCCTGTTTAATAAAGCTGACAATTCGACATATATGTCAAAAACCGACATAATTGTAGAATTATCACGCTTAGGCTGTTTAATAAATTGACAGATATATCGAAAATCGACAGGTGAAATCTTGACATATTTGTCATTAAACATAGAAAGCCCTTAATAAAACTCGACATTTGTCAAAAAAACACAGTCGAATTATATTTAATAATTGTCGCTGACAATTGTCGGATTTTCGTGCCAAATATGTCGACTTTTGACACATTTAAACTTTTTTGTTAACTTTATATTAACTATTTCATCCACCATAAATTCTAATTTAATTTGTTTAATTAGATAGAAAACAAAAATGTTATAAAGGAAGGACTTATCTTTATCTAATTTGATTTAGGATATTCGTTATATGTTGGCGTAATGAGATTAGGGTTTGATTCCCGGTCAGGTCAATTTAGAAAAATTAAATGTTTTTTTTTCACTCTTTTATTGTTGCTGTTTTTTCAGGAAAAGGGAGATAATCGTTTGCAGAATGTTTGTAGTCTGTTTGTTTCGTATTTTAGTTGGCAACCAATTTTATTAATCAAATACTAAACGGTCTCGGTTGTTTTGTTCCAAGTATTCATCATCACTACTCTCAGTGCTCGATGGAAGTAAAATCTATACTAATATATAAAGCTGAAGAGTTTGTTTGTTTGTTGAATCTGAAGAAATTACAAGTGGGATTTGAAAAATTCTTTTTGTATTTGATAGCCCAACTCATGAGGAAGGTTATAATAGGCTATATTTAATCCCGAAATTCCCACGGAATCAAAAGTTACGCGGGTAAAACCGCGTGCGTAGGTTAGTATTTTATAAATAAACACTTTCATTCAAAATATGATTTCGCGACAGACTATAGCCCTTGTATTAGAATAGTCGGACAACTCTACAAATATGTCAACATATCGTGACAATGTTATGTTTAATAAAGCAGAATTAGCAAGTTTTTCACGACAAATTGTTACCTGTCACCTGTCGCTAAAAAAGTTTTATTAAACAGAAATATGTCAAATTGTCGCGACAATCCGACCTAATATTTGTAAATTTTCCACCATGACAATTCTTTCACCTGTCGGTTTTACTAAACAGAAGAGTTGTCGAATGTTCGTTTTGTGACATATGTCGCACTTTTTGGATTGTCAACTTTATTAAACAGGGCCCTGTACGCACCATAACATTCGCGGCGAGCGTGTTGCGTAACGGCATTAATTGACTGATTTCTACAAAAGGCAGGAGATCAAGCTTTACAAATCTGTCAAAAAATTGTAATTGAATCTGACATGACAATATAACCAACATTGTAAATGAATCTCGACATTACTTAAAAAATTGTGGTTGGGAAAATTTGACAGTTTTTTAACGCCTGCTGTTTTCTGTACCATTGGTCTTGGCGCTCGCAGCAAGCGGCTCGGCTCGCTGTAATGACCTGGAACATTTCATCGTAATGTAACGTTACGTTACGATAAAATGTTAGAAGACAGTCACCATCTTTAAGGTTTTAAGTTGTTCGCGCTAGTTACCCTAAGGTGGCGCTAGTCTGTGTTTTAGTTGAATGAAGACGAATTGTTTTTGACAGACGTCAAAACGTCAAAGATATATTGCTGTTGCAATGAATGAATGACGTTGTTGAATGGCGTTCTTTGCGCGTGGAGATTGTTGCATGTTTGGTAAGACTTTATTTTTGTACAGTTATGTACATTTATTACAAAACTTTATATAAATTGTTAACCGTGCAAAATATTTCCATGCGACATCATTGTCCTAATTACAGTTGTCAATACATTTTTAACGCAATAAATCAGTGTGAATTTAACTACCAATCCGGGCGGTTTTCTTTATCATTCCTTGATCGTTCCGATTATCATATCATTAACAATATCATCTTGTGTTTAGACTAACACTAAACATAGTTTTTTGGTCCTTCGATTAAGTGACCACGTCGTGTTTTAGAAGTATCAAAATTATAAACTTATAAACTATTGTTTCTGACGGGGAAGTATCAGTGAACTTATCAAACAGTGCAGAAAGTCAGGATTGCAGTGATCATAGCAGGATTCAGGTGGACTAAACCAGTCTACCACATACCTATCAGTACTAACTGATATACGCCGAGGCAGAGGAAACCGGCACGACAGCACCACTTTTCATACCTACTTCTACAAAGTTTCAAGTAAGTCCGTTCTATTATCATCATGGTGGCTTCTTTGATTGTTCGTCAGAGAGAGATCAGTGCCAGTTTGAATAACATTCAAACAAATTTCAAGAAAGACTCTGCATCAAGGAAGACACCAGAATATATCAAAATTCGATTAACGTCCTTAGATAACCTCTGGGAAGAGTTCAATAATAACCATCGCGAGCTCACCCTTAATAAGGAGAGGGCTCAAGAGTATTTTTCTGAGCAAATATATGAGTTAGCTAGGGAAACGTATGAATCCACGCGCGCCCTTCTGACCTCGTACGGTAAAGTTGAAAAGGCCGTGCAACCAAGTGGAGAAATAGATTCGTTGCTTTCCTTACAGAGAACGTATTTTAGAGCATTAGGTAGAACGATCAATAGTATTGAACTTGAAGGTTTGACAGAAAAATGGGAGATTGACGACAAGTTACGAAACATTCAGACTAAGTGGAATACTATTGAAGATTTACATATCAAAATAGATAACTTACTGGTAGGAGGTGACATCAGTTATGAAGAAGAATTTATGAAACATGAGAAATTATTTGAAAATACTAAGAAATCTCTATATCAAAAAACATCATCGAATTCCCATCGTCAACAATCCATCCCCCAACTGGAAATACCAACGTTTACTGGAAAATATACTCAATGGCCTACTTTTTATGAGCTATTTTCCGAAGCTATCCATAACAACGCATCCATAACTAAGGCTCAGAAGCTTCAACACCTCAAGAGCAAGGTGAAAGGGGAGCCGGAGAGGATAATTCAACATCTTCATATCTCTACCGAAAATTACGATGTTGCATGGGATATTTTAGTCCATAGGTATAATAACCCTCAGGTATTATTCGCAAAGCACGTAGAGATATTCTTGAACCAACCTTCAGCTAAAGCAACATCTTATGATCTTAAGAAACTGTATGACACCACCACAGAATGTATTCACGCTATCCATAATTTGGGCGTCGACACTACATCATGGGATCCACTAGTTGTACATCTATTGTGTAAGAAACTGGATCAACAAACCTACACAGATTACAAAGAATCTAGGAAGACCCCGAGAGAGCTACCTACGCTAGACGAGTTTATGACGTTTTTAGAAGGTAAATATCAAGCCTTAGAGCCAATTTATAAAAGGGAAAGGGAGACAATCCCACCCCTTTCGGCTTCAGGGGCGGTTATCAAAGGAACCCTTATCAACATAAATCGACTCAGCCTACTCCGTATCACCATGCCAATAAGTCATATCGCGCTCCCAATGTCGTTAACTATAATTATCAACCTAATGAACCTAGTAATAAAAACTATCAAGCATTAGCTACCTATATTAACACGTGTCCTTTATGTAAATCATATCATAGTTTATTTAAATGTAAAAAGTTCAATAACTTGTCACCGGACGTTCAATTGAGGACAGTTGCGAAACTTCATGTTTGCCCAAACTGCCTGTATAAGCATTATGACAAGCCGTGTGCGTCACTAAAACGTTGCAAGGAGTGCGATTCCGAGCACAATACATTGCTTCACCCGGCTTATGCTAAGTCAACAATTACTAATTCTAACATTTCTGATAAAAATGAACTCTACCAACAATCTAATCAAATTAATAATATCACGTCTGACCTGTCTGTGCCCTCAACGTCTAAGCAAGTAGGAAATGCGTATCATGTTTCGTCCGAGGATGAAGAGTCCTTATTAGCAACGGCCTTAATCAACGTACAATCAGCCGACGGCACCTTTATCATTGTTAGAGCCCTGCTGGACCCAGCTTCTCAAGTATCACTTGTGTCCGAACGCGTTGCACAGTTGTTAGGGTTAAAAAGAAAAAGGCCTTCCATGTGTTTATCTGGAATAGACTTGTGCTCGAAACAAAGTAAAGGAATGATCACTATCAAATGTCAATCATTGTATGATGAACATTTTCAATTTACTACAGAGGCTTATATTGTAAGTAAGGTTGTTAAGGACTTGCCGAATATGTCCTTCCCGCAACGGCCGTGGCCTCATTTACAAAATCTTCAGCTAGCAGACCCTGACTTCAACATATCTAGGCGTATAGATATTTTATTAAATGTAGACGTGTTTTCAAAAATAATTAAATACGGTTTAGTAAAGAGCCCTGAGAAGGCACCTATAGCGCAAGAAACGAGCCTAGGATGGGTAGTTTCTGGCAATATTAGGACCCTTAACTGTCACGTAGTGTTACAAGAATCGGTAGATCTCTCTAAATTCTGGGAAATAGAGGATATCGACCAACAAAACCCAACTCTAACAGATGAAGATACCTACTGCGAAGAGTTTTTTAAACGTACAACAACTCGAACGCCAAGTGGTACTTACGAAGTAGCTCTACCCATGAAACCAGGGTATCAGAAACAATTTGGATCATCTAAGGGTAAGGCTATAGCTCAATTTAAACAATTAGAACAGAGATTATCAAAAAATCAAGCGTTAGCCGAACAATATAAACAGTTTATGAACGAATATATCAAATTAGGGCACATGCATCTTATCAGTAATAATAATAATGAGGCAAATTTTCTTCCTCATCATGGTGTATTAAAATTAGACTCGGATACAACTAAACTTCGGGTTGTTTTCAATGCATCATGTAAGACGACATCGGGCAACAGCCTTAACGAGTTGATGTACAGTGGCCCTAACCTTCAGCATGACTTATCAGCTCTCCTCTTAACCTGGAGAACATTTAGGTACGTAATAACTGCTGATATTGAAAAAATGTTCAGATTTATTCGTGTTAGAAAATCAGATAGGAATTTACAATCAATAATTTGGAGGGAACAGGAAAATCTACCCCTTCAGGAATATCAACTCGCTACCGTCACATACGGTACTAAGGCGGCCCCGTTCCTGGCTATGCGCACGCTCAGGCAGCTGGCTCAGGACGAAGCTCATAATTACCCGCTAGCAGCAGAAGCTATCAATACGTCATTTTACACAGATGATTTGCTTTCAGGACATAATTCTTTAGAAATAGCAAATACACTAATTAATGAACTTATTTTAATTTTTAGTTCGGCTAATATGAATTTAAGAAAGTGGTCCAGCAATAATCCGCAGCTCTTACAAAGCTTACCGGAACATAAAAGGCATACTCCAAATCAGTCGCTCGAATTTAAATGTCAAGAATCGAAAAAAACCCTTGGCCTTAAATGGATTCCTGCGAATGACTCATTTACGTTTGAAAATCAGTTAGGTATTAGTCAAAATAACATTCAACATTTAACCAAACGCCAGCTGCTATCGGAGATATCAAAAATTTTCGATCCACTTGGTTGGCTATCTCCTTTATCAGTTCGAGCAAAACTCATCTTCCAATCAACTTGGAGCACAGAAATAGTTTGGGATGATAAGGTTCCATCAAACATTCATGCGCAGTGGCATCAATTAAGAAACGATTTTATAGATTTACAAAATATCAAAATTCCGCGGCATTTAGGTGATATAAATAACAATAGTATAATTCACGCCTTTAGTGACGCTTCGGACAAGGCGTATGCATGCGTTTTATACCTAACTTCCACTAACTATAAGGGAGAATATACATCTACTCTTATAGCTGCTAAGACTAAATTAGCGCCCTTATCTAAAACCGTTACCTTGCCACGTCTAGAACTTTGCGCAGCTCTACTATTATCACAGTTATTAAATAAAGTTAAGTTAGCATTTTCAAAATCAAATATTAATACCAAAATACAAGCATGGACGGATTCAATGATCGTACTTGGGTGGTTAAACGGAGACCGTACTCGTTGGAATCGTTTTGTCGCGAATCGAGTAGAGAAAATAGTTAAAATAGTTCCGTCATCACATTGGCGCCACGTTAAGTCTAAGGAAAACCCAGCTGACTGCGCCACCCGTGGTCTATCTAAACAAAAATTATCTGAATTTAAATTATGGTGGGAAGGTCCCTATTGGCTAACTATGTTTGACCCTAATAATAATGATTTAAATGTCTATCCAAGTCCTGACATTGAAATTAAAAATAAGGTTTGTGTGTACGCTACTTTAAAACCAAATAAAATATCATTTATTACAGAGTTATTGCATCATTATAATTCATTGACGCGCGTTACAAAAGTACTCGGTTGGGTGTTGCGTTTCAAAGATTGCTTGCGCAACAAAAACAATGTTCGCTTTAATTATTTAACTTCTAAAGAAATGAATATGTCATTGACCTATATAATTAAGGAAACTCAAAAGGAAGAGTTTCAAGACGATTTAGATAATATAAGGAAAAAGGGCCATGTTAGATCTAACAGTAAAATTATCAGTTTACATCCGTTTCTTGATGACCAGGGCATATTAAGAGTAGGAGGCAGGTTAATTAATTCCAACATCAGTGAATCGGAAAAACACCCCATCATTTTATCACCTCATAGTCGATTTACACATTTAGTTATTACAAAAGCTCATATCACGACACTTCACGGTGGCCCAAGATTGACTTTATCTTATATAAGAAATAAATTTTGGATTATCAGCGGCATACGTACAGTTAAGGGTCAGTTACGTCAATGTGTAAGATGTCGGCGATTTAGTGGGGACAATCGTTATCATATTATGGGAGATCTGCCAAGGCCTCGAGTTACACCGTCGCGTCCCTTTACTCATACGGGTGTCGACTACACGGGATTCGTTGAGCTAAGAATAAACAAAGGCCGTGGAGGGAGGAAATGTAAAGGATACATAGCTGTGTTCGTCTGTTTAGCAACAAAGGCAACTCACTTAGAATTAGTATCAGATCTGAGTACCCCTACATTTTTGGCGGCCTTTCGACGTTTCTGCTCACGACGCGGCGCTCCAAGTCACATGTACAGTGACAACGGGACTAACTTTGTTGGCGCAGATCGTATATTGAAAGATGAGTATAAGCGCATTGTACAAAGTATTCATACGGATCTATTTTTTAACGATATCAATAATCTTAATATCGAATGGCACTTCAACGCTCCCGCGTGGCCGAGTGCAGGGGGCCTATGGGAAGGCGCCGTAAAGAGTATGAAGTACCATCTTAAGCGGGTCTTAGGCTCACAGACCCTCACTTACGAAGAATTCTCCACCTTGCTTCACCAAATTGAGGCTTGCCTCAATTCAAGACCCCTGTGTCAGCTTACCGAAGACGTGAACGATGACTTCCTTACCCCTGGACATTTTCTGGTAGGAAGTTCATTGCTATCAAGGCCACAGACTGAGCCTACCTCCATGTCATTATCAAATAGGTGGCAGTTAGTACAGACTATAAACAAACACTTCTGGAAGCGCTGGTCCAGTGAATACTTACAACAGCTGCAGGTTCGGTCTAAGTGGAGAACTACCAAAAAAAATCTACAAGTTAACGACGTCGTGCTTATCAAGGAAGACAATCTACCACCTGGCAGATGGGCTCTTGCACGGGTACATGAGCTGCATCCAGGGCAAGATGGTTATGTGAGAGTAGTCACTCTTATTTCAAATAATCATTTATTAAAGAGACCTGTTAGCAAACTAGTTTCTTTGCCTGTACGGGAAGAAACCACACAGTCTGAAGCATCTCCTCCATTATCATCCACGACCCCACGTTTAGATCCACATCAGGCTAAAACTCGCTCACTCAATAAAGGTAGCAATAGACCGGTAGGTTCTAAACGTTTATTGAGTAACTTTTTTACAACGTTATTACTATTGTTCACATGTATTTCTCCGAGTGTCCAACAAACTAATTACAACGTAACAATGATTAACAATCAGCACGGTTTATTTTTTGACCGCATATCGGATTTGAGATACATAAAGGACGACTGGAAACTAATTGTATACTACAATATGTCGACTTATTGGCAGGGCGTCTCGCAAATAAAAAATTATGCATCAAATATCAAACAATTTAATGAGCAGCATAAAACACAATTCGATAGTACGGTTCTTATATCACAACTTGAACACGAAATTAATGAGTTAGATCACTTCAATTTACTATTTAAAAATCATAATATACAGCGCTATAAACGGGGAATTATTAATGGGGTAGGCTATCTAGCTAGTACTCTGTTTGGGGTCCTAGATGAAAGGTTTGCTGAACAATACAAAGAAGATATAGAAAAGATAACTAGAAACGAAAACCACCTTCTGACATTGTTGAAAAATCAAACCTCCGTGATTGAATCAGAGTACAACATCATCAAAAGGAATGAAGAAACTATGAAAAAGCAGTTTTACCATATTGAAGAACACCTTCAAAATTTCACTACAAGGTTAGACCATATCACGTTCGTAAACGCAAACGGACTGAGTATTTTATCGTCTGTCTTTACGGCTAATCATATTGTATCAAATCTAAGACGCATGCAGCAATCAATAATTGATACCATTACCGACATTACGCATGGACACATCGATCCTCATTTAATATCACCTGAGCAACTTCAAGATCAAATAAATATCATCTCAGGTCAACTACGTGGAGATTTAATGCTACCGATTGACTCTTCAAACTACCAAGATTTATATAAATTGTTAAGGATAGCAGCGCGCATAGTAACTAATTACGTAGTTATCGAGATTAAAATACCATTAGTGAGTAACGAAATATTCGAATTAAATAAAGTATTTACAGTTCCGCAAACAAAGGGTTCAAAATGCTATTACATCATTCCAACATTTCCCTACATAGCATATAATATTAACAAAGACGTCGCCCTGTTACTATCAGAAAACGAATTTCAATCTTGCCTACATTACTCTGGCAATAATATATTGTTATGCTCTTTAAATAGCCCATTATATGAATTAAAATTGAAACAAACATTATGTGATATTAAGTTATTAACTACCGATAAAGGTAACTCGGCATGTAACACGATATACTCCTCCTGTGAAGACAAGTGGATCAAGTTGCACGATAACAATGGATGGCTGTTCGCGTGCCGCGAAGAATGCCACACACGCGTTTTCTGTCCAGATGGTGTTATTATAAAACAATTAAACGGTAATGGGATTATACATATAGGTCAAGGGTGTACGTTAAAGGCTAACTCATTTAGTTTATACGGCCACAACAACTTTATCTCTCATACGAAAATACAACGGGAATATGAAGTCCCAGAGGTATCTATTTTAAATACGATAATCAACTCTTCGGTTCCGGAAAGGCACATGGAGTACCATGATGATAAAACGTGGAACGACTTACGGGACGAGATAAAAAATATAAGGTCACAATCGTTGAACGAACTTAGCGTGCATGACATCCATCATTACTCTCTGATGTATCTTATCATTGGAGTCGGAGCCGCAGCAGGAGCAGCAGTCCTGGCGGTCCGGCTGCGAGCGCGTGGCCTGTGCCGGCGCCGCAGCCCGCCGCCGCCACAGTCGCGCGCTGCCCGGGACCGTCGGGGCAACGACGACGTCGAGATGCAGATAAGTGATAGTGCTAGTGCAAAGGTCATGGTGCCAAACAGTGAAGTGAAAGTGAGTGATAACTACGGCTCAACACAAACTATTAATGTGGGAACATCGACCTCCCCAATAGTGCCCAGGTCTCGTGCTGTTGTCTGAGACGGCAGTATGTACAGTTATGTACATTTATTACAAAACTTTATATAAATTGTTAACCGTGCAAAATATTTCCATGCGACATCATTGTCCTAATTACAGTTGTCAATACATTTTTAACGCAATAAATCAGTGTGAATTTAACTACCACTCCGGGCGGTTTTCTTTATCATTCCTTGATCGTTCCGATTATCATATCATTAACAATATCATCTTGTGTTTAGACTAACACTAAACAATTTTATTAAATATCTAAAGCAGTGACTATTCGCTGCGTACGGGCATAACATTATTTATAGCTGTTCAAAGTTCTTAAATATAAAGATGTCAGAAAAAATCATGCTATATTTGAAATTTACTGCGCTGTCCTGGCGAAGTTACTCACTAGTGTATGATAGGAAAATGTAATAAATAAAGTAGGTATACAAACTATTTTACCAACCAATAAAGGTTGAAGCATGTTTTTGTACAGGAGAATCAGCAGTACTAGAAGGAGACCCGGTACACACCGCAGCCGATCTAGTTGAAAATGAAACGTCAATGTTCATTTACTTGCAGAATATGGTCGATACAATACAAGTTTTAATCCAATCCAGGATCATTTCAGCCTTAGGCAAGTATGCACTCAAGCTATGCCTGTTATTGCTGCGGCAATCTCCCCAAGTATGTTATAAGATTTCCTTCAGAAGTGCAAAATATTTACCAGAACTTTGTAAATGTATTTCTGTGCCAAATGCATTTTTGCCGTTTATTTCTAAGAAAATGTAAGTCAGCTTTGCCAAATAGGCAATTAGCGGAGTACCAGTGCTTGTTGAGAATACAAAAATGTTGCAGTGAAATTACGTTTCATAATATTCAATTGAAATTTATTTTTTTTACGTCAAAAACAGAATAAAACTAAAATAAATTAATAAATATTTCTGACACTCACACAACTATAGCCCAAATTAAGTATCTTAAATAACTTGTGTTATGGATATTAGGTAACTGATATACTTAAGAAATACATAAACATACATATTTAATAAAAACATATTATTAGTTAGAATAAACTTTAATAAACATATTAACATCCGTGACTTCACGACTAACATCTGCCGCCGCCATGATTCGAACCCAGGACCTCTGGCATAGAAGGCAATGATTTTATTTCCTTGTAATTGAAATAAATAGTAAAAAATCTTATAATAAAATTTTGCTTGTCTGGTTTTTCCGTCATGACAGATAATTTTACCATGACCTACTTTTTTTATTACTTTATCCAAAACTGTACCAAATTTAAATCACTTGGCTGAATTTTGGTCAGCCATCTTCAAGGGGCTAACTTTCAACACGCCAAGTTGTTAAACGTTGAGTTTTTCGTGTTCAATCAACTATCGGCCTAGGCCGTTGATTCGGTCTAGGCGTCCAATTGAGTGGCTAATTCATCCAGATGACTGCGACATATCATCCAGTCGTCGAAAGACTCCCTCAGGATTCATCTGGCTAGCGACCTCTTTTCATATAAAGTCTATTCCAGAAACCACCGTTCCGACGCTGATGTATTCTGGCAATATTATAAATTGAATTATGAATTGTCAGTTCTTTTCTAAAATCATTTGCCTAAAATCATCTTTAACCCCAACTTCAGTGAAAATCAAAGGCAAAAAAATCCTTATTTCGTAGGTATTTAAATAGGCTTTAAATAGTCAAACTATTTACAAATTGAACTGAATCTACCACCACTTCGGAAAGTCGATCTGTTGAGAAGAAGTGGCAAGAAACTCAACAGCAATCATTTTTTAAAAATACATATTAACAATTTTCAGCTAGGGAATCCCATCTTCTTGCATACGGATATCTTATAGAAGACCTTTTCACACAACACTTATCCTTAAATCTATCGAAGGGTTTATTTTTAATATTTTTGGACTCACACATAACGTCACGCCTGTATCCCTAATGAGGTAGGCAGAACACCAGAGGCTATAAAACCATCTGATGTCACGTTTGACAAATTTGGAGGTATTGAAATGATGGAGAGAGACTTGCAGTGATAGTGGGTTAGCCTATTGCCCACAAAAACGTCGATAAAACCTCCGTCCTTTAACTGACTTTTACAGTATGCCCGGGAAGAGAAGCAGCTGGGACATTCTATGTTTTTCTTTCACTCCCAGTCCAGCAAGCGTATACATTGATCCATAAACGAGTTAGTGACTTTCTGTCTACTATTATAGCCTCTATAATAGAAGACTAGACTAGACCATCATCAGGTGAGTGAGTCTGAGATCAAGCAGCTATAAACTTTTAAAAATTTACCAATTTCCTCTTTTCAACATTCGCTGTTTTACCAATATTAAAACTGTAAAAACTGCGTTCTTTAATTACACATATAAAGGGTGTACTTTAAAATATCATAAAGGCTGCGGTGTGCAATTTATTAGCATAGGTTTTTATCTTTCCGTATTTCAATGTAATGAAAATCCAATAGCAGAGTGTCCGTTATAAAATAATTGTTTTCCATTCGGATAATCTTTATCAGATATCTGCTTTTGAAACAATAAATGCTGATATCTGGTATTTAAAACAAAACGATTCATATTTTAACTTCATTAGTTCAACTTAAATGAATCGTATTTGTTTTGACTGTTTTTATGTTTTCTTTAGTTTACAATATACGGTAAATTAACTTATGTAATATATATAATCTAAGTATTTGTTTTAACTATTTAAACGTTTTTATTTTTTTTAAGTTTGGCATGTATTTCACATAGAACTTAGTTTTTATCACAGGTCTTAAAATATTAAAAAAAAAGTCGTGTCCAAGTTTGTTTGTCTATCCTGTAAAAATAAGCACATAAATATTTCTGCGTAGACTAATTACTTGTTTCCTACTTTTTAAAGCGTGTTTTAGTAGTCGGGTTTAGTTTTGAAACTTAATTTAAACCTTTACTAATATTGGAATTAAGTTTACAATTGAGATAGTTACCATTTTAAATGTTTAATTTCAGTTCTCCATGTGTAATGAATGAGTTATTGTTTACCTTCTTTTCAATTCAGGGAATGAACCTTAATTTGTGGGAATAAAATTTCAGGAATGAAAGCTAGTGAACTAACTAATCGTGAGTTTGTAGTTGGATGAAGAGTCAAAAAATTAGAAATTTATTCATTTTTATTTTTTAATTTTGAATTTATCTATCATGGAGAAAAAAGTGACTGCGGAGACAAAAATAAATATCCGAAATACTAATCCCATGCAGATGCAGTCGCGGGCATCAACTAGTGTTAAAACTAAATAAAACACGTATTCTGAAAGCCTTCCTAAGTGTTAGTCATAATTCAATCATTCAACGAAAACCATACTTAAGTAGAATTTAAGTTTGTGCAAGCTTTTATAATCTAAACTTTAATCAAACCAATATGATATAGTTTTAGGTTTTCGTGACCTTAAACTGTCAAATAGTTTTGTGTCAATCCAGAACGCTCGGAGACTGAGAAACTCAGATGGTGGTGATGCTGTATAGCTTTATCCACTTTCAAACAGACGCTTGACACCTCGCTCGTAACTACGGGGTCTCCAAAGATACCGAAACGTCGAGTTTTTTTTAAATATTTGTTTTATTTTGTATCAAATACTATCAAAAACATTTAAAATTTTCGTAAGTATTCGAATCATCCCTTAATTGAGACGGTTTGTTCTCTCGGTAGTTAAATGTAAATAAAAATGTGCCAAATGCAACATTTTTGTTAACATTTACTAGGAAAAGTTTATCAATCAAAACATATTATTAAGTGGTCTTGTTGTTTCTGTTTACGGAATTAAATCATAATTCAACTAAAAAGTTTTGTCATCGTTGCAAATAGTCGGAATTGCTCAAACGAAAAAGCGTAAGTAATACATGAACTTGGCTCTATATTTTTTCATCACATAACACAACTAGGTATATCAGATCAGTAGAGTCTAAGTGGGAACAAATTAAAACTAAATTTAATAGGTTTGCTATTATTGTCACACTAGCTTTTGCCCGCGACTTCGTACGCGCATAAACATTGTATAAATTTAACACAACCAGTCACTCATTCTAGTACCTTTATGCCAAGTATCCGTGCACTCAAGGAATAAGATTTTTCTACAAACAAAAAAGTTCAACTCCTTCTTGTGGGAATTTGGGGAATTCCTTCCATAATACAAACATACACTTATTGAAGAACCGTTAAACCAAGTATCACATCCACGCACTCAAGGGATAAGTTTTCATATACAAACTAAATAAATCAAATATTTCCCGTTCGCGTGGGAATTTCGGGAATTCCTTTCATAACACAACCAGTCACTCTTTGAAGAACCTTTATGCCACGTATCACATCCGTGCCCTAAAGGAATAAGATTTTTCATAAAAACTAAAAAGTCCAACCACTTCCCGTGGGAATTTCGGGGATACCTTCCATAATACAAAAATAAACTTATTGAAGAACCTTTATACCAAGTATCACCCATGCAGTCAAGGAATAAGATTTTTTCATACAAACTAAAACATTATATATATTTTCCGTTCCCGTGGGAATTTCGGGAATTGCTTTCATAACACCACCAGTCATTTTTTGGAGAACCTTTATGCCAAGTATCATATCCGTGCACTCAAGGAATAAGATTTTTCATACAAACTAAAAAGTCCAATAATTCCCATTCCCGTGGGAATTTCGGTAATTCCTTCCTTAGTGCACCCCTGCATTCCCTAAAAAATGTATGTTCTAAAGAGGAATGGGCACTTTTGTATGGACCCTGGTACCCATTCCAATAGGCATGGGTCTACTATCATTTGAAAGGTATTTTTACACACATTTATGTATACCATGGCGCTTGTTCTAATTATCTGTACTTAAAGAGTTATTCCTCCACAAAACTTACTTACTGAACACGTTTTTATTATTGAACTAGCCGCCGCGCACGGTTTTACCCGCGTAAGTTTTGATCCCGTGGGAATTTCGGAATAAAATGTAACCTATAACCTTCCTCAAGAGTTGGGCTATCAAATGCAAAAAGAATTTTTCAAATCCGACTGGTAGTTTCTGAGATTAGCTCGTTCAAACAAACATAAAAACAAACTCTTCAGCTTTATAACATTAGTATAGATTTAATTTCTGGGGGACTGAAAAAAGGAAAAGCATTGAAAATAATACTCGTAAATATAAATATATTTATAAGATGGATAAATAATAAAAGTACAACAATAGCTAACTAACATTATCTATAATAACGGTATCAAGGTTGGCAGCTGGGGCAGTAAAGCCTGCACATCTCGCATATCCCAGGTACCACACGATGGATACAATATGAGCACACGTACCCATAGTACGTCTGCCTGTGAGACAAGAACAATAATATTGTACTATGTTATATTTTCATTATTGCTGACGATTATATAACAATATACGTTTTTGATCTAATGTGACGAGATTGTTTGCGTCCTCGTAACAGCCAAACATCTTCATCGATTCCATAATCTTGAAGGTCCTCCAGAGCATTTTCTCTGTATATTTCTATTAAATATAGTCCATTCGCTAAATGTTCACTGCAGTATGAGCGTGCGAGCTTCAATTGATATGTGCCCAGAGAAAGAAGTACAACTTGTTCTTTGGTCATTCGAGGGAAGTTCTGGACCTCACTTGCTTCTATGCGTTCAAATCCCACTCTTCTATAATTCAGTCGTTTCCTTTCCACGTAATTATATAATATATTTGGGCTGTCTACTTTCTGTCTTATAATGTCTAGGAAAGCTTCAGCATAGTTGCTATCCGTGATTGGTTGATGGAAATGGTTAATCATGGCTGCAGCTATTCTAAAGTCAGTGAACATATTTGGTAGTGACTTGTTAAAATATTTTTGTCTAAGAAGCTTAAAAGCGCTCTTGAACCGACCGTTGACGACTTCTACTACCCAACGGCACAACGTCACTGATCGTGCTTCGTTGGCTTGTTCAGTGGTGAGTTGCGTCTCATGACGATCCTTAGTAGGTGGGACATATGCTTCGTATCCGCACTCTTCAATAAGTGGCAAGCTGTCCCTGAAACCTCTATCCAGTATAAATACGTCATTCTCTTGAAGCAAAATATGTAATGGATGCTCTTCATCTCTCATTATATCAGCCATAATATGAGCATCTGTCTTCATTGCAGCAAACGGACCCATTACGTCTACTATATAGCCATCGGAAGGCACGATCAGAAAGGGTTTTAAAAGATTAGTAAACTTGTGCAAACTGTACGATTGACACTGGAAAGTAAAGTTTGAGCTTTTATTGATATATATGTAGGTACCATCTGCTATTAATATAAGCTTGTCATTAGTTTCGTTCCCTATATACAATGCCTTTGGTATAGTTAGATTTCTTTCTAGCAGTGCATTTCTGTTGATATGGTCTATGCCTAGATGGTTTTCAACACATTCGTTATTAAGGCACTCTCTCACAGCTGGCAACCAGCGTTCCAGTTTTCTGCGTGACATATTAAATAGTATCGCTAATCGTTCATCTGGCTCTCCAGTACGAAGTTTTGTCAGGTATATACCTAATGCAGTTCTTGGTTCCTTGAATACTGCATTAAGTGAAGGCGTTTGCTCTAACATAGCGTTAAACTGTTCACTTTTGCGCCCTGTCCAGAAGTGCATTTCCTCATTAGTCATGGCGCCCGGAGTGTTAAAATCTATCCTTTATCCACGTTGAACGACCCTTCTCATCATGGTAAATACATCAGTGGTCTGTTCAGCATTAAAATCGTGAGATACATTACACGTCTGAGGTAGCTCATTCCAAACATTGCACTCTAAGTGCTGTAAATATACTCTTGCCCCATTAGGAACATATAACTTGTGTTCACAAAATATGTGAATTTTTATTGCTTCTGGTATTCGATAGCGAGTTGCTCTGTGACAATTATTAAATATACAGTGTCGTGAAGTGTTTGGACTACGTGTGTATTCCGAAACTTCGATGTGATCATTATGCACTACTTGAGGCACGGCAGGATTGGCATGTCGGTTTCTCACCTGCGTCTCAGCAGACTGCCAACATCGGTGACACACATATAGTGTGTTATCGAAAACAACCTGAAAATAACGAAAAAAGGCAATAAAATATTTATGTACCTTAAATAATTGTTGCATCATAAATATAACGAACAATGGATTAGGGGTAAACGGGAAATGCGTGTACGAGTGAGAGGTCCGATAGAACCTTGAAACAAGGGCAGGTTGACGGCGGCCTTACTACCTGAACGCCATTTTAGTGCTATTATGTGAGTTAAAGATCTAAAACGTGTTATGTTGTAGTATTGATTTTAAGTTTCTTAAATAGTATGTCTCAGGCTAATCTAATTCTAAGATTGGGCAGCCTTCTACTCAAGCACCTTGACAGTTTCTATTGGGTCGGGAAGTAAAAAATACCTTTTTCGATGGACGCATCTTAATCATACTGATAGTAGATGAAACAAGACAGAAACATACATACAAAGTGACATGCCTGCCATCCAGCAGGATAGGCACAGAAAACGATCTCCACCTGCCACTTTCCTGGCATGGTTCTCGCCTTATGCATGGATTAGTATTGACAAGAAATAAAATAGTACAAACCTCTATAACAGCATGTTCTTGAATGTACTCTGCAAACTCGGGTCGTGTTCTTAAGAGATTGTCTGTTAATATATGGCGTTGGTACCTTCCATGGTACAGGCCTCGTCGACACATCACACAGTTACGATTTTGCCGTTCCATTTCACTAATCTAGTTAAGCAGCAAATCAGTAAATCCAGGGCACTTGCAATTGTCAACGTTCAAAGCGGGTAACGGAGTCCAAAAAGATCGCAGGGGTCAGAGCAAAAATTAAAGAGATAGCACGGAGGAAAATTAAACAGGAGCGAAACGTCGTCACGAGAGCAATACAAACGAGCGACTGACATAATGGTGACGGCTACCCAAAGACGTCCCAACGGTAGTGCTCTCGCGCACCGCGGGTGGCGGAGAGGGGGGTTGTCTTAATATTGAAGCGTAAAAACGTGTGTCATTTGAAATTAAAGTGACAAAACATGAAAACACAGGAATCAATCTAATTTTTTTATAATTTGTGATTTTTATATATTGATATGTATGTATGTATATCTCCGAAAGTACAAAGATCTCAGACTGGTCACCATAGTAAAAGTTGTTCCTTTTAATTAACCCTTTTAAATGATACCACAGTCATGGCTATTGGAGCGGGTACCAAAATGCCCATTGCCCTTTCAGCTCTCTACGTCCAGTAGTTACGGCTGTACGTTGTCTGTCAGTCACTCAGTAACTCAGTCCGTAACGGAACAGTTTTATATATATTGATTGATTGATTTGGAAATATAATCAGTGAACGCTATACGGTCTTGATTCGCTACTGGTACCAAATTCCTAATTTATTTTACGAAACCCATTAAAAATGTAGTCATGGTCACGTCCAACCATTATGAATTTAATCTAGTATTTAAAAATAAATCAAGCTCCCTTTATAAATATATTTTGAAAAAGTTATGAATGAGTTGCCTATAATGTTCCCTTTAAACTTAGATTCAATAAACTCTTGACTCTTGAACATATGCATAAAGTTCAAGTGTAAAGTTGTCTATTTTCCCTCGCAAGTGACCCAATTTCTACGGATTCAATACATTATTAATTGACCCATTATATCAATTAACAGTATCAGGTGTTTTGAAATGACATTAATCTGATATCGGAACTAGGCTTACGTTGTGGTTACTGATCTGCGTTAATAGATAGGGCTCGGCTGTGATCATTGTTTGAAATCCATTACACTAAATGGAATTGAAATTAAATGAGTAACGTAGTGAAATAATCGGGGATTAGTGGCTCCTGCACATATACTTAATTAAGGTTAATTAGAAAAAGCGGCGTCGGTATAACAACCGCTAATTATTTATTAATAACAATGATATTTGTACTTGAAACGGCACATGAAGCAGTCGGTCCCAGTTGCTTGTAGGTACACAGTATTCCAAATGATTTGTAAGAAGGTTTTCGGAATAAAGCTGCTCGTCTTCCATGGGAATAGACTCAAGATATATTATGTATATTGTTGAGTAATAGTATATTATGTAACAAGTGAGCTAAGCGTATTAAGCCCTCGCCTGCGGCTCGGGCTCAAATCACAGCCTCGACTGTAATTAGCAACGCTCACGAGTTACATACGACGTTTTTCAACACACTTGTGAGTAAAAGGCAGACTACGTGGTCATAAAATAACAAACACACTCGATAACAAAGCTGTGAATTGTGATTGAAAAATGGCACCGAACGTCGCGCATGCGCGTAGGTTTTTTTTTTCCGCCAAATGTGTCAATGTCTGTGTAGCGTAAACAGCCTATTTTAAGTGAAAATTTTTAATTCGGAGTGGTAAATGCAAATATTTTAATATTTTATAACAAATTATTGTAAATGTTGAATAATTTTTTTGATATACAAATTTGTTTTACTAATATAAGGCGCAAACATTTAAAAATGTATATGGATTTGAAGTGGTATAAAATCTCTTTGTTGTTTCTGAAAATATTTAATATAATATAACCTGGACCAATAAAATATGCTCTGTTTACTCGCATGTAATTTGCACAAAGGTATTTGTAGGATTCATTATATTATGCACTAGGGTATAATATATTATGCACGCGTGACTTATAGCCCAGTTTATAGTTCTAAATTCAATAAAATAACGCTCACTTTACGAGCAAGTGTGTTGAAAATGAATTTATCACCACATGCATGTAGAGTCCATTACATAACCCTACAGCTTCTAAGGTGCGCTAATGTATCGTGTAGCAAGATTTGACTTCACATTTGTTCTGCTTGGTATTAAAACTTTTTCAGAATTCATCTGACATAAAAAAGCCATTTATCTGGTTTTAATATTAAAGGACGAATCAGCAATAGATTTGATGACGTGATGCTTAAGAATGACAACAACATAGGCCTCGGCGAATTAAGAGGAACTGAGAATTAGAGATCTATTATGGAGATGTATTATATAAATTGAAAGATAGTATAATTATTTGTAATATTCCGTTATAAATATATAGTGGTGTAGCTACTGTTATACGTTATACTCATATAATTTATCATAGACGGGTCGTTAATTGCAAACAGTACAGAAAAAAGTATTGAATTTCAAATGTTTTCCTATCATTTAATTACTGATATTAAAATATGTGTAATATAAAAGTGGATACCTAGGCAGATGCGTGTGGAGATTCCATCTTTTAACCGGTAACTATTTATTGTATTTTATTATTTGAATGTATCAATCTTATTTATTTATTTTTATTTTTATGAAATTAACCTTACATTATACTTGGAATGTTTATAATAAGTAGGAGAGGAATGATCCGTTGAGGATTGATTACAAATATTAAAACGCCAAATCAACTAAGTGATGATTTTATTTATTCGAGAACATTTCTTACTTTAATCTACAGCGAAATCTATTCTATTATTATGTTTTTTTTTTCATGAAAAGTAAGTTTCCTTGTAATTCATAGCGGGTCTATCTTCTATCTACTGAAATTAAAATGGAGTGAATCATATCACATAAAAAATGAAAATAATGTTATTTTTAATTAACCTATTCGAATTGTCTAAAAAATCGCTCAAAAAACCTTCTTTTTAAAAAACCTTCTTAATAAAAGCCGCAACTCTAATTCGAAAATTTGCATTCAGTATTCCACAAACACGTTCTCTTTTTAAATTCCCCGCCAATTTTCCGGCGTCATAATTGCCATTGGTGGGCACTAACCGACCATAAATTAAAAAGTTAACAGTCCAATAAAGCCTTCGATCTAGAAAAGAGCATTAAATCATTTTACTACCAAACTTGAGCCATAACTTTGGCAAAATAGCTCATGGTAGGAGAAATATGCTCGCTATTATTATAAAAGCTTTATATATGAGATTTTATAGTTCGTTGGAAATTAATTGTTTGTGATTTTTTTCTGCTGAAAACGAAATTCTGTTGGATACGATCCAATTTTCATTACAACATAGCACAATAATTATACCTACATATCGTTATCATCAGTAAGTTAATGAGACAAATCGGCCATCTATACCAGAGACTAATTCAATTAGAATCTAGAATACTTAATTGCTCAAACTAATTCCCAATAAATCTGTGTCAAAGTCAGGACTTTGGGTAATATGTATGAGATAGAAACCGTTGAAACTATCATTCACCCATGACAGCAGTTAAAAAAAATTATTTCTGCTTAGCTGTCTTATAATACGTCTAATTTGATTAGGCATTTGACATTGTAATTTCGTAAGACGTCTGTTTACGCCAAATAAACACGACGGCCGGAAATTCGGCATCATTATTCGAGCATCGCGACAGCACCGCCCGCACTCCCCGCGCCCCTGGTATATAGTCACCGACGCGCCGGAGCAGCTTTCTACTATCAGTCAGTTGTCCAGAGAAAAACAATCACTGGAAGCCGAGAAGTCTGCCCTTCTCGCTCAAATCAAGTCCTTGCAAGAGCAATTGTCCGCTCGCCCTCAGGTCGTCTCTTTTTCTCCGGCGTCTCCAGATCCATCTGAGTACGTCGACCCTCTTTCAGATCGCATGTTGGTAGACCCCACCGCATGCAAACGGAAAACTACCCCGCCGGGTAGTGATTCCGACTCGGTTCCTTTGGTTCCAGAACCTTCTGCTCCGTTCACCGAGGTTCGCAAAAAATCGAAATCGAAGAAGAAGAAGCAATCCGCTTCCTCGACTTCGTCTCCGTCCGTTCCAGCTGCTCCAGCCACTGCTCCTGCTCCGCAAAATGTCGCACCGGCGTCTGCTCCTGCGCCTTTTGTTTCAGCGATCCCGGCGTCCCAGCCTGCGTCGCAACCAGATTCGGCTCCACCGAAAGTCAAGTCTCCGCCCCCCGTCTTTCTACGGGACAAGAGCCGCTGGACCGAGGTCTCAGCTCTCTGCGGTAGTCACAATCCCAAGATCCAATATAGTAAGGCATCCAACGTGGGTGACTCTATTAAGATCTTAGTCTATTCCATTTCCGATTTCAGGAATCTTACTCGGCTTCTTGCTATCAAAAGCTCGAGTATCACACTTACGCTCTCCCTGAGGAGCGTAAGATTCGTGCCGTCCTCAGGAACGTGCCATTCGAGCTCTCGAACGAGCAAATCCAAGAGGACTTGTCTTCTCAAGGCTTCCCCGTCGAATCTGTGCACAAAATGCACAGCCGCCGAGGCAAGCAGTTCCCATTAGCGCTAGTAATCCTAGCGAGGAGCCCGCAAGGGCAGTCCATTTTCAGAGGCAAGCCCACCGTGTGCGGTCTCTCCAACATCCACGTCGAAGTTCCACACAAGCGTGGTTTCCCAGGTCAGTGCCACCGCTGCCAACTGTATGGTCATGCGGCGGCAAATTGTTTTGCTTCCCCTAGGTGCGTCAAGTGCCTAGATCCGCATGGGACTAAGGAGTGCTCTCGCACTCCCGAATCGCCCACCGCTCCGTCCTGCGTCTTGTGCGGCCAGTCAGGCCACACAGCAAACTTTCGCGGCTGCCCCAAGGCACCGCGTGCTGCCAGGGCTACCGTGAAGCCCACCGAGAACTGGAGAGAGCGACTGCAGCCTAGCTCGGACGCCCCTCCAGTCAGTTCAAAGGCAACCAAAGCCTTAACTTCTATCGTTTCAGTTCAGCGCAGCCGGGTCGCGACTCAATCGCAACCGGCCGCCAAATCGGCTTCCCAGTGCCAGAACGCAAAAGGTTCTCAAGACCGCATGGCGTTCTGGATCCAGCTCGCTCCCATCGACGAGATCCTGGCTTTCGGCGCCGCTCTCGACGCCAGCCCAGAGGGTCTCAACGGTGCTCTTCCGGTCCTAACCAAGTTCGCTCCCCTTATCAGGAAACTCCAGCAAGCTCAACGTTTCTAAAACGTAGTCCTTCTTTCCAGCATTCCTATCTCAGAGTGAGTCTGATCACTCTAGATAATCTCTTAGTTTCAGCTTTGTCATTTCTGCTAGTCTTAGCTTCTGAATTTCTCGCTTTCAGTTCCTTTTGGTGGCAGCCGTCCGGATGCCGCTCACTGCGCAGCCTCTCTCTCCAATTGGCTGTCGCTCCGATGAAGACTAATGGCCTCAATCAAGGTGAGTCAGTAAAGGGGGATGTTTAGTGGGTATGCTCGGCTTCACTGAGTGAGTCTCCGAGTCTCCATACTGTCTGGGCATTCTATTCTCCGTTAACCACTGGGGTTAACAGCTTATAGAATGCCCATTCGTCCGTAATAGGATTCATCCTCCTCCTGCTAAAGCTTGCTTTACTGGTTAAAGCTTGTTTTAGGGGGTGCCAAAATTTTCTGTGGCGGAAAAACAAAAAAAAAAAAAAGAGCAGCTTTCTTTTCCAATGCGCTTCGACTCACTCAAGTCGCACGTCACCGCGTCATCGCCAACTGTTTAAAATGTATAATTTCTTGCTTGTAAAATTGGAATACACGTAATTGTTTGTGGACATGAATTTTATTTTAATTCAATAAAAGGTTTCTTCACTGTTGGACATATGCCTCCCACAAGGTTTCCCCGCGCCGCCCTCATCCAGCGTTTACCGTAGACTTTGAGCAGATCGTTGGTCCATCGGGCGGGGGTCTGCCTCCGCTGCGTCTCCTAGTACGTGGCCGCCACTTGAGAACTTTTCTGCAACAACGGCCATCTGTTCCATCTCCAATTTTAAGTATCTCTAATGTCAAACTAAGAAGCTTCGAGCTTAGTTTTTGTTAGCAACATTTGAATTATCCCCTTATTTGATAATAGACTTAAAAAATACCGAATCAAATGTCGAATCGAGCCCAAAGGCTTATTATTCACCTTGGCTTAAAAATAAGCACTTGGATTGAATAAATACGATATTATTTTGCTTAATAATTCTATATGAAGTTTATATACCTATGTAAACAACTTTACTTTTGGAATTATAAGACGTAAACCAATAATAGTTAATCTCACAATAAAGAGACGAACAAGAACAAATACTCACCAACATTTACTAGACCTGCCAATTCTAAGTCTATTAGAAACATCAAATAAATAAGAAATCCATTTTGTTTTCTTCTTCAAATAAACTAAACAGTATTACAAAGGTCAGGTCCTAAAATATATATCGCCTCAACTGAGGTCGGAAAGTTTCTCAGAATTTGTCGTTTGCGAAATGATTTTCTTTTTTATCTAAGGCACTTTTTGTTTGCTCACAGCTTTCTCAAAAGGACCGTTACCTTAATATTTTGTACCTAAAATTCTTGCTCGGCCGGTGATAAACTGTGACTCTTCAAATAATGTTGGGACAAACAACTCTTGAAATTCTTATAGTGAGGTATGGTCAGAAATTTAGTACGAACTGAATTTATAAAAAATATAAATAAAAAGTGACTTCAATTCGTTTTATATTTAAACGTCGACGTTGATATCAATGGTTTTTAAGTAACAATAACCCATCATCATCCGGTAAAGGTAAGTTTAATTTAATGTAAATTTGATCCTATAAAACGGAACATAGAATCTTAATTCAGCTAATTTCCTTATTTAAATTAGTGCTTTTTATTTAAAAAATACAGGAAATCCTTTTTGCTTGGCTGATCATTATACTTTTGAACAATTATTTGTTCCTTTCCTTTTTTATTTCAAACAATAAAATTGGTACGTGCGAGCTGGTATAAAAAATATTTGAAATAGAAACCAAAAGAGTTTACTAGATGTTCCAATTTTAACTTTTATTGCTGTACAATTTTTTGATTGAACTTTGTTTTTGCTTCACAGCTATGTATGTATGGCAGCTGTGTATATCCTAAAAAAAAACCGAGAGTACTTAATAATTTTTAAGTAACTGTTAACAGAAAACCATAAAGAAATCAACAGCTATCATCAACTTATCAACTGGAGGTAACTTCAAGGTCATCTTAAGGTATTTACATAAATTCTATGTGTATGTACTTCTATTCTATTCTATTATAATGCTAATCACTTCACTTGGTGGTAGGATCCCTTCTGGGTCCGCCTGGCTAGCGACCACCCTTTATATAAAGTCTGCCGCCAAATGTTACCGCTCCGGCGGTAATGTGTTCCGGCAATATTGTATAAAGAGCCAGTTCCTTCCTAAATCCGTGTGCTTTCATCTTCGACCTCATCGTCACTTACCATCAGGTGAGATTGAGGTCAAACGCGGGTTTAGTCACTTATAAAAAAAAAATCGATGAATAATCACTGTGTTAGGTGAACATAGATTCAATTATAGGTATTGGCTTTGGTAAGCAAGCTGCTATCCGAATTGTTTTACAAGTGAGAGCAGCTTTAGATTTTTTTCAATGTTCTGTAATGATAAATTACTCGTCGTCGCGGCGCCGTGGTTACTGTGTGTATCATACGCTATCACAGGTTAAGCAACGTTCGGCGCGGTCGGTACTTGGATGAGTGACCGCCCACTATTCATTTCTCACGACGACTTCCGTGCGAGGGCACGTTAAGCAGTCGGTCCCAGGTGCTGTATACTTGTATACAGTAGTTGTTAGGGTTTGTCAGAAGCCGTTTTGGCGCTCTGAAAATTCTGGCATCCACCACCCAGCACTGAGCCAGCTTGGTGGATAATGGCCTATACCTCCTCGTCACCCAGGGGAGAGACATGTCCTGCAGTGGGCTCATTACAAAGAGTTGTGGTGATGATGATGATGAAATTACCCGTAAACTCATAAACAACGCCGATTTTACAACCAATAAATTGCAGACCCTAGAGCATCGTGGTAAGGTTGCTTGTTTAACCGTGTACTACAGGATACATTTGGAGAGTGCGCGAGTGCTCTGTTTGAACGAATCGAACCCTCACCTTTTTATCGTCGGACTACTAGACGCAGACAGAACTTCCAACTGTATGTGGAGGGTATTCCAGAAAGTCGAACTTAGCGCTTTGACAGTTCCTTTTTGATACGGGTCGCCAAGGTTTAGAATGAATTGCCTGCGTCTCTTTTTCCTTACTAGTACAGTCCTGATACTTTTCAGCTTCGAGTGAATAGAATTATTGTGGATGAACGTGTACAGTCACTTCTAATAATATGTATACATTTTCATTGTAATTTGAACCTTATCTCAACCGAAGAAGTTGCGAAGTGTGTAAATATTAATGCACGTGACTGTACCACCATAGTCTTCATGTTCACTTACCCTGAAGTGTCATGGAAGACAAATATTCCATCCTTACTTTATGAAAATACTTTATGATAGTACTAAATATTTTAGATATTAGATGGTTTTATATAAATGAAAGTATCTAATTTGAAATATTATTAACTAGTACGGTTGCAGGGACGGTTGCAAGAGTCCATAGGTGCTGTTGTTTAGGATGCATCTGGTAACCAACTTGTTTCTCTGTCACATTACAGCATTAAAAGGTTATTATTTATAATAATAAAATTGACTTTTTTCCTGACCATACTTTTACTTGAAATGGAAGCCGTTTGTTACATTATTCAGGCTGGACACTACACCCGAACTTTATATTGACCACCTTTACTGGGCCGCATAATATTAGACCACACCTTTTTTTTATTACACCTTTAACATTATGGTTTCACGACGCTGGGACAACACAGTGTTTTGATATTGGTTTATTTAAATATTTTCATTATGTAAGTGAATTTTGTACCGCAGAGGTATATACTCTATTATACAGGGTTGATTTTCGTCACCAGCCAAATTTAAATGTTAGTTTCTTTGATACGATATAAACGTACCTGGATACTTACTTTAGCGTCGCTCAGTACAAAAAAGAAGAAATATGGAACCACAAAATTTAAAAAAATAGTCGCTGTTGATGGACGTACCTACTACGACGTGGCATTTCCTTGATAATACTACGACGTAGTACTACAAAATATGTGTAGTAGCGCGTAGTCATCCTTATTTTAATGGTAATTTAGAGTGACCATGCCTTGGTTAATATGTTAGCGGATAAATTAATTTCCTTGTAAAAAAAATACTTTTTTTTTCCTAAATGGTTTCTATTAATGATACTTATTGTGTAAAAAAAATTTGGCCGGTGACTACAAATCAACCCTGTATATGTATTACATACATAGTATGAATGTTCCCACTTGATCCTGTGTTGAAAAAGGTTCCAAACTCACCCGATGATAACTGAAGATAAGTTCTAAGGGGACAGCTCACGGGTTTAGTTATGAGCTAATTATTCATTGAATTTTGCCGAAACAGATCATCGATCTGTTATACCGAGCTTGCTCTAAGAGTTTAAAAAAAAAAGATTTTAAACTGATCTAGAAGGATTTATTCGAACTTCACAAAGAATTTACTTTTTAGTTAATTTATATGAGCGTGTGCAAGTTGTCGCGACAGGATCCAGACTGACTATCCGGACCTTCATCAAGCTATCTTGAAGTGACCACACATCAGTCGATTACTGATACTGCACTGAGTCAGCTATTAGCCCTACAGGTTAGGGATGTAACAGATCGATGATATTTGGCTGCAACATTTATACGAAGGGTGGTCGCTAGGCAAATGAACCCTGAAGGTTTTACAACACCTTTTTTATCCAGATACGGTAGGCATATTCGACTTTTATACTAAAAAAAAACTTACGCAGAAAGATTATGATTGACAAAGCAGTTATTCACCCAACCACTAGGTATGTGCCTCTAAAATTGAATAAACAATGGACATCTGAGACTTTATCATATTTTATTGACACATAGCGAAAGGCAAATTTATCTCAAAAAGCTAAACAAAAAAGTATTAAATGATATAGTAAAGAAAACGGTTGGCAATTAATTTGGTATTCAGGGTAGGATAAGCCAATTTAATGGCTAAGTGTTAGATCGTGACCAAGTTATAACTTAATTTGAGCAGGCTAAATACAATAAAGGATTACTTAAGTGTTACTCTTTTCCTTAACTTATATAATTGGTAACTTATATAATTGGTACTTATGTGAGGCCTAAATGAGGCTGTACATTACAAATAACTTTTTAAAGTGAGTACATATCTAGGAATTATAGAGCCGTGTTTTGAGCGCGGATAATTACTTTAAGTTATGTCTAAGTTTTTTAGAAGATTGATTTTATTTTAACTTACCTTAGACAATTGTTTAAGGAAATTACTGCCGACCTTTATACATAGTATGGTATGGTCTTATTCTTATTTTCGAGTCAGTAGTGGTAAACTTTTTTATAGTGAATGTTATGTTATGGTACAAGCTTGAAATCAGCGCCATGGTGCCTGGAAGAAATTGCTTACCTGTAGCACAATTTTGTGGATTTATATATTTTTTTTGTGGTTAACAATTAGGTATAAAATAATTTAAAAAGACTTCGGTAATGGAATAATATTGAGCTGAACTTAAACCATTTAGACATCTCATTTTTTTTATAAGAATGGGAATAATATTAAAATTATTGCCAAAAATACATAAAAGCCACCCGTGTAAATCGTGTAAACTTTTAAGTATATTTATTGTCATCATCTTGAAAGCTAGGCCGATCTATAAATATAAAAGTATTACCGGGAATACAAGGATTCGAAAGTTTTGAAATCATTCCCGGAATCAGCAAAATCTCCCAATTCTTATAACCCTTTTTTAAAAGATCACAATGGCTTGGAACTCTTTAGCGGAAGATTCATATCTGATCCTCTTTTAATTTGTTTAAAAGTTGATAAGCTTTACTTAAAAAATTGTAAAAGGGTTTTTTTGAAAAAGGAATGAGAAATGAGATTTCATTTTTCGGAGTGTCTTTAGAGCTTTGAATGAACTTTACGATTGTTAAAAATTTGGTTAATTATTAGGAGTAGGTAAATTTTTAAAATTGTTCCTTTTTGAAAAAGTAAATGGTTTTTAATGTAAAGTTAACATTGTAAATTGCTTCTTTTACGTAGGTTTTTATCTACATTGCTTTTAATACCGTGAGAATATCGTGACTGGGCGTGAAAGAAAAACATAGAATGTACCAGTTGCTTCCCGGGCATACTGTAAAAGTCAGTTAAGGGACAGAGGTTTTATTGGCATTTTTGTGGGCGATAGGCTGACCCTCTGTCACTGCAATAGCCTCTCTCCATCATTATAATACCTCATTTGTCAAACGTGACATCAGATGGTCTTATAACATAAGGGATACAGGCTTGAAGTTATGTATGTAATATTGTGACACGATATAAATAATAATAATAATTCTCACGCCCTAGGTCCCGACCGATATTCGGGTCTTTTTCGCAAAAAAGCGTGTAGTTTATCAAATGTGTAAAAATAATATTAATTTTCGTTTATTTCAGGCAACATTTACAATGACATGTTAACAATTGGAAACAGAAGCCCATAGAATGAATACTTTATAGTCTAACATACTTAAAAAAATATAATTACGTTAGTAATAGGTTCACTGTTAGCACTCTTTCTATATAGCCTTCCCATAAGAGCTGTTAAATCAAGTCCGACCGGAATTATACAAAATTATCGCTTTCAAACAAACAAATACTTTATTACATTAGCATAGATAAGGCAAATAACTTGGTCTAGGTTACCACACTGGATTTATTTTGTGTAAACTTACTACTGGTGCTGACTGAAAATCAGTGTTGTAGATCTTTTAGATCTGCAGCGGTTGCTGAGTCAGTTCCTGTTTCATGGCTGCGGGGTATTATTAAATCATACATTTTACTGTGTGTACTTAAAATTATGTTATTTTATTTCTTTTGTGTATAGATTGTGTATTGTCTTGTATATAGATATGTGTATCCGTGGCTATGAAATATGTAAATGTTCTTTCCTTCTTTCTTTCTCTTTCTTACTGATACTGTCTTACATTATGCATATACAGGGTTAATTTTAATTAGCGCCTCTTGCAGTCAGCCTCTCAACATCAATCCCAACAACATTTGTTCTACAACATTTTAAAATTAATAGTTTTAAAAATTTCAGTTTTCCCATACAAAAAATATTTATAGCCTCTGTTTAGAGGCGTAACTGTATTTACTCTGAGCGTAGGTATGCTTGCACAGTAAAATATCGCTTCATAATAATAATAGGCACTTCTTACAAAATGTAGAGTAAGGAGCATATATTTTTTTCAACACACTTGCTCGTAAAGTGAGCGTTATTCTATTGAATTTCGAACTATAAACTGGGCTATAAGTCACGCGTGTATTAGAACAAACTATAAGTACAGATCACAATAATAAGTATTTTGTCAGGAACCCAAGATAGTCCAGGAGTAGATTAGCTTATTTATCAGAATAAATGAGAGATAAGGAGTTAAGTAGGAAAACACAGATTGTATAATTTCATATAGCGTATTTATTTCTTTTAATATTTACCACCAGTTCGGAAAAACCTTAGTGAAGAAGAACTGGCAAGAAACTTCACTGGTATTATCTTCTTTCACAAACAAACTTAGGTACAATTAAACTTCATAAGTTAACAATTTATAAAAGAATATCCAAATTAGTAAAATGCTTATTTCCAAATAAGTAAGAGCTTTATTTGAATGTGGTTGTTAAATTAGTTTTATCAGGTACGTAGGTACCTACCGGATAACCTCAATCTAATGCAAAGGAATTTACTTTAAAAGAAATCTCAATAATATCAAATTAAGATAAGTTGTTTGTAGAAAAATAAGATAGTTTAATACATTTATCTTGGGAAAATTACCACAGCAATTACTAAGTAACAATTCTGAATTATAGAGAAATAACTTACATTGTATTTGCTTAACACACAGTAGCCACTTAGTTCACTCACAGCTTACTATATATACCGGATTTGTTCAACGTTTGCAGCAGGGCGTCCAAAGGAAGAGTGCCCTCTCAAAATCATTTACTTCTTACAATGCCTCGGAGCAATAAAAATATCAAATCCCAAAACTTTCCATTCGCTTAAGAACAAAACAACAACATGAAGTGTGCCACTCTAAAATCCTTCTGACACTTCTCTCCGACACTTCTCTTACAACTGAGTGACTTTATATTCCAATGTAACTAGTAAATATCACAAACTATGTCTAGTACATTCATCATTAATATTAAATATTTATTAAATGATTTATAATTATACATTTTTAGTAATTATAATAACAAGTAGAAATAAAACAAATTAAGGGTAACTTAAATAAGTTTTTTGTTGTGTTGGCAGCCAAACTTTGTAAAAGCGACATCTACTTTGATTAAATATTTAAAGGTTAATTGATATGAAACTAGTAATATTATTGAACCTAGGGCTATTACATAGTTGATACATTATATAATTTTAATAGTATTACAGTATTTCAATGTAAAATACATATTGAAAGCAATGTTTCCATACTTCAGGTTGGTATTATTGTAATTAACCTAACTTCACTGTTACACAAATAAAGAATTCATAGACAAGTTAGCTTAAATACAATGAATTTTTAATCATGGCAATAAGAAATTAACAGTAATATGTACAATATATATATATATCTATATAACACGTGCATAATATACAGGGTTATTTTGTAGGCCCTTGCCAAATTTAAATATTACGTGCTTTGATATAATACGAATAACCTGCATTTTTATTTTAGTATCGCTCAGTAGAAAAAAGTAAAGATATGGCACCTTGATTTGTTTCACGAATAGTCGTTATTGATGAACGCCCTACACACAATACGATACTATGACAGGGCACTTTATTGATTACGTTTAATAATACTACGAAGACGTAGTATTATTAAACGTAAACGTAAAGACGTTTTGTCGCGCGACAAAACATGAAAACGATATGAGGTTACAAGGTCACACTTTGAGTTCAGTAGTTATGCATACCTACAGGCAATAAAAAAAGTTACCTACATAAGTTACGTACAATCTTTTCTTCATATTTTTACAGGCTTAGAACCGGCAAATTGCAAAAATGTGAGAAAATTTTAAATAATACTTTTAAGCGAATGCAAAATAGATAGAAAGAAGAAGCATTTTGCAATTTGGCGTATTTAAAAAGATTAAATAAACTTATGTACATTAATTAAAGCTCTAATCTGTGTAATAAGTGATCAAAATGCATATCATTTTTCTCCAGGCAGAGTCTAGCACGTTTTAACACATTTTCATGGGCTTTATTTAGCACTGCTGTGTCACTTTGTAAAATTCACACACTATTTGGTTTTTTAAATCAGAAAGGCTTCGTGCTTCGTTCTGATAAACGATTCCCTATTTGTAAACATTATCGATAGTTAGCGACGACTCACTGTCTAATAAACACATGCGGCGCAGGTTTCGCGGGCTCTCGCGAACGCAGCTGCGTAACGCACGCTGCGCGTGCACTTCCGCCGAGGATGCGCGAGCGACTGAAGGTCATGGCAACAGACAAGTGTTTCCGGGTTTGCGACGGCGCTGCCGGCCGGTTTCGTTCACGTGCGAACATGTCGGTATCTTACCTGCTCGATGTAATGGCACTTATTGTCAAGAGGATAAGATTGTTTTTTGAAAATTTAGACGTCTGTGATGTAATTCATTCGGTTAAACAAGTTGTACCACTGCGCGTAGTCTTTATAGTATTCATCCGTAAAACAGTATGACTATGTTGTGCTTAACATTTTAGTGAATAATATGAATTTCAGTGTAAAAAAATAACTACTTTTTTTTTGAAGAAATGGTTTCTATTAATGATACTTATTACATAAAAAAAAATTGGTAGATGTTGTCAAATGAACCCTGTATTATACCCTAGTGCATAATATAATAAATCCTACAAAGTTGAATTTTACCTTTGTGCAAATTGCATGCGAGTAAACAGAGGATATTTTATTGGTCCGGGTTATACATTAAATATTTTCAGAAACAACAAAGAGATTTAATACCACTTCAAATCCATGTACATTTTTAAATGTTTGCGCCTTATATTAGTAAAAAAAATTTGTATATCAAACAAATTATTCACAATTTACAATAATTTGTTATAAAATATTAAAATATTTGCATTTACCACTCGAAATTAAACATTTTCACATAAAATAGGCTGTATATGCTATACAGACATTGACACATTTGACGGAAAAAAAAACCTACGCGCATGCGCGAGGTTCAGCGCCATTTTTCAATCACATTTCACAGCTTTGTTATCAAGTGTGTTTGTTATTTTATGACCACGTATGTCTGTCTTTTACTCACAAGTGTGTTGAAAAACGTCGTATGTAACTCGTGAGCGTTGCTAATTACAGTTGAGGCTGTGATTTGAGCCCGAGCCGCAGGCGAGGGCTTAATAATGAGCCTTAATAACTTCGCTCACTTGTTACATAATATACTATTTTGCTTTTATTATTATTTTTTTGTGTTATTTATCAAGTAGGTAGTAGAACAAATCCCCCCTAAGTGGAGTGTGCCTTGTCGTGGCGGGGGGGCTCAGTAGCCCATCGCAATCCAGCGATGGGTGAAGCTAAATCACTCCTACGGCGGTGGCGCGCTGCGTCTGTCCGTATTGGGCGGCAGCTGCGCCTTCCCGGTACCCTGCGTCTGACCCGTAGCGGGCGGCAGTGGTACTGGGCTTGTGAGGAGGATCGCTGTGGATAAAATGTCCGTAGCATTCCACCCGGTACTCTGTGTCTGATCCGTAGCGGGCGGCAGTTGTATCGGGGTGAGGAGGGTGGCGGGCGCGGCGAGCACTAATACTGCCGTCGCGTAGGCATTCAATTGTCACCGCCACCAAAACCGTAACCCGTTGAAGTGTCGTGGATCATGTCTCGCGGCTTTGACGGAACGGGGGTCTTGGCTTAACCGCCCGGACTGTGAGGAGAAAACCTCTTTAAAAAACCCCGAAAGACCGATCGTTGGGAAACGCGGCGATCGGTCGCCTCTTCGGAGGTGGCAGAGTGGGTCAATTCTGCCAACTAGCGACCAACCCTGGGTACCTCCCGACCCCCAGGTGTATGTAGGGCTGTCCTTGGCATCGCGTCACTGCCACGACTCAGACAGTATCAAAAACGTGGTTCTCGTGGGATTAATTATGGATCAATCTACACAAAACGTAGTGCCCGAGAAGGGCGGAGTGGATGGGAGCCGTAAAGGCGGAGATGAGGAGGTGCCCGAGAAGGGCGGAGTTGGTGGAGAAAGGAAAGGTCGAACAGGCCGATCGGCACTTGTTGCTCGGCGGAAGGATGAGAGCTTGGGTCCGAGAACCCGCTCAATGACACGTTGTTCGCTCATTTCTACGTCGCTTTTGAGTGACTCTGCGATGGAGGTGGCCGACAGCAGTGGCTCCGAACTCGGGAAGGCCTGGAAAAGGAGTGGAACCACGCTTTCTGCTACCGAAATTTCAGGGTCTGAAACCGAGACGGAGGGGCGTAGAAGGAACGCGGTAAAGGCTGTCCCGGCAAAGAAAAAGGGAAAAGCTGGTTCTCCAAAAAAGAGCAAGCAGAAGGTGTCCGAAGCTGACCCACTGAAGGTATCCTTCAGAAAGGAGAAGACCCCACCCCCTGCAGTGATGCAGGAGGTGGATATTGACGATCTCGAAGTGGATGAAATGCGGGAGCGCGCCGGAATCAGGGTGGCTAAAATCCTTTCACTAGCCACGTCGAACCACTTGGAGGGTGACCTCCTAAAGGAGTTTAAAATGTGTACGAGAGACCTCAGCAATATCGTTGAGAATCTCTCAAAAAGGACGGACTCTGATGAGACAAGGAAACTCAGAAGAGAAAACGCTAACATAAGGCGGCGTATGGAGGACTTACAGTCTGAGCTCACTGCTCTGAGGCGGGAGTTCTCAGAGCGAACAAGACCATCGCCTCCTCAAGTTACAGAGCAGGCCAATTCGGTGCAAGAATTTAAGACTGCCCTACTCGGAGAGTTGCAGGGCTGCATTTTGGCCTCAGTAGGCCAAATGGTGGATGCCAAGACTGCTAGCATCGAGGCACGCCTGGCACGCCTGGTCCCAGAGGAGAATCTGCGCCCACCGTTGGCGCACGAAACTCGGGCGAATCCGGGCCCGTCAAGCTCGGTCTCTAGGCCAGCTGTAACACCTGCCCCAGTGCCGGAAGAGCCATGGACAACAGTGGTTCGAAAGGGGAAGAAAAAAGGGAAGAACAAAAAATCTTCACCACCAGAGCCGCAAGCCGCGACTACGTCTGCCACGAAGCCAGCAACCACTGGTCCTACAAAGGCAAAGGGTCCGCTGGGAGGGAAAGTGGTTCAGCCTGCGGCTTCAACATTACCTCGGGCACAAACCACTCCACCAGTACGGAAGGTGAAATTAACTCCCCCCCGTTCGGCTGCAGTTATCATCACCCTGCAGCCTGAAGCGGTCCAAAGGGGAGTTGACTACAGAGCAGCCCTCACAAGAGCACGCGATGGAGTTAATCTGGCTGAATTGGGGATTAGCCATTTTAAATTCCGCCAAACTGCTACGGGGGCTCGCATGTTGGAGCTTCCCGGGGCACAAAGCGGTGAAAAGGCGGACCAACTCGCAGAGAAGCTGCGAGCTGTTTTACTGGAAGACGCTCGGGTGGACCGCCCTGAGAAAATGGCGGAACTCCGCATAGGGGGCCTGGATGACTCCGTCACGGCGGTAGACGTGGTGGCGGCAGTTGCCGAGAAGGGTGGCTGTGATCCTAGTAAGGTGAAGCCGGGATCACTGTCAGTGAGGTCAGGTGGCCTCGGTGCTATAAATGTTCGCTGCCCTGTGGCAGCGTGCAAAAAGATTGTGGAGGGTGGCCGCCTCCTAATTGGGTGGAGCTCGGCTAGTGTCACAGTTCTGGAAGAACGCCCCATGCGCTGCTTCAAATGCATGGGGTTAGGGCACACAAGGCCCATGTGCCCATCAAAGGTGGATCGGGGAGACCTATGTTTCCGGTGTAGTAAACCGGGACATAGGTCGGCCACTTGCGTAGGTCTCATCCACTGCGCGGTATGCGCCGATGCCGGACGCCCATCAGGGCACATGATGAGGGGGAAGGAATGTAAACCTCCCCCCGTCAAGGGTAGAGCAGCCACTGGGACAACAGCTGCTCCAATCATGTCACGTCCTGACATGGTGGAGGAAATTGAAATGACCGACTAATGGATCGGTCATTCAATTTCCTCCAAGGGAACCTAAACCATTGCACCGCCGCCCAAGATTTGTTCCTGCAAGCGATGGCGCAATGGGAAATAGAGGTTGCGGTTGTGGCGGAACCATATTTTGTGGCTCCACGACCACACTGGGCCTGCTCAACGGATGGCACGGTGGCCATCGTCGTGCAGTTGGGGGGAAGTCACACACTAACAGTCAGGGAGAGGGGTCCGGGGTTCGTCGTGGCCCGGTGGGGGGAGTACACCATAATTGGTGTTTACTTCTCTCCTAATAGGCCACTTCGGGAGTACGAGGCGTACCTGGACTCCCTTCATGCGGTGGTTGGACGTGTGAGACCTGACCACTTGCTACTGATGGGTGACCTTAACTCAAGGTCGCCGCAATGGGGTGACACCCGCACCAATCGTTTCGGCGTGGTTTTATGGGAATGGGCTGCAGAGGCCGGGCTGTCCCTACTAAATAGAGGGACAGTGCCTACTTGTGTGCGACCGCAGGGACGGTCCCGGGTGGACGTAACGTTCTCCTCCCCTGAGATCGCGCACAGGGTGCGCAACTGGCGGGTATTGGTGGATCCGGTTTCCCTTTCGGACCACCGTTATTTACGCTTCGAGGTCGCCGTCCACCAGCCCCAAACTGGGTCTCCACGGAATTCCCCTGCCTTTCCACGCTGGGCAATCGGCCGTCTTGATCGTGAGTTAGCGGCCGAGGCGGCGATCGTCCAGTCTTGGAGAGTGCTGAGCTCTCCTCCAGCCACAGTAGACGAGGGTGCCGGCCGCTTGCGCACTGCCCTCACGGCGGTGTGTGACGCGGCTATGCCCCGGGCGGGTGACAATTGTAGTCGAAAGGCCGTATACTGGTGGTCCCGAGAAATAGCCGATCTCCGGGACGCCCACGGTCGGGCCTGGCGGGAGTGTTCGCACTACCGCCGGCGGCGCAACCGCATCGAAGCGGAGGAGGCTAGGCTGTTGGCGGCCTGCACAGCCTCTAAAAAGGCACTGCGGGCCGCTATCTGTGCCGCCAAGGAGCGGGCTAGGGAGCAACTCCTAGAGGGTCTCAACAGGGACCCCTGGGGACGTCCCTATAAGATGGCTCGAAATAAACTTCGAGTCAGGGGACGGCCTCTAACGGAGACCCTCCAGCCAGAGTTCCTGGGGGTGGTCGTGGGAGAGCTGTTCCCTGATAGCTCTGACCACTCCTTGCCTCCCCCAGCGGGTGTGGCATGGGAGATAGACGTACCCCCCATCTTGGACTCTGAAATGGAGAGTGCTATCTCCCGCTTGGGGAGGAAGAGGACGGCACCCGGACCGGACGGTGTACCCGGACGGATTCTGGAGATAGCGGTAGAGCCTCTAGGGCCCGAGCTTCGGGAACTGTTCGATCTCTCTTTGCGAACTGGACGGTTTCCGAAGCTCTGGAAGGACGGGAGGCTCTGCCTCCTCGAGAAGGCGGGCCGGTCGCCTGACAATCCATCGGCGTTCCGGCCCGTCGTCTTGCTGGATGAGATGGCGAAGATGCTGGAATTCATCCTGGCATCTCGCCTTGTCCAGCACCTCGAGGAGGTAGGGCCCAACCTATCCGAGGCACAGTTCGGGTTCCGACGGGGGCGGTCGACGTTGGACGCCATCTCTGCCCTGAAATCCCTCACCGCGGAGGGTGCCGCAAGGAGGTTGAGGTCGTTGGCGGTGTCTTTGGACATTGCTAACGCCTTCAACAGCCTGCCGTTTGGTGCGATTCTCGAGGCGCTCCGATTTCACGGGGTGCCTCTGTACCTGCGGCGGCTGTTGGAGGACTACCTTGGGGACAGGGACGTCCTCTACGTCGACGGGAGAGGGTCGCTGACGCGGCGAACGATGCGGTGTGGGGTTCCACAAGGGTCGGTGCTTGGTCCGCTCTTGTGGAACTTGGGCTACGATGGGGTGTTGAGGGGCGTTCTGCCGCCCCAAGTCAACGTATTCTGCTACGCTGATGACACCCTCATAGTGGCCCAGGAGAGGACGTTCGCCGAGTCAGCAACTCGGATGGAGGAGGGTGCGGCCCTAGTGGTAGGCCGCATAAGGGGGTTGGGCCTCAGGGTCGCGCTGGAGAAGACTGAGGCCCTCTTTTTTCACGGGCCTCGGCAGGGTCCCCCTCGAGGCGCGTCGCTGATGGTGGATGGGACCCGGATACCCCTGAAGAGGGAAATGAAGTATCTGGGTCTCATATTAGATGGGCGCTGGGCTTTCGGTCAGCATTTTAAGGTGCTGGCCGAACGGCTCATCAAGGCAGTGGCTGCATTGGGGCGGCTGCTGCCGAACGTGGGGGGGCCTGGTTCCCCATGCCGTAGGCTCTACCTCGGTATTGTGGGAAGCATGGCCCTCTACGGAGCGCCCATCTGGGAGGATGCCCTCAACCGCCAAAATAGGGCCCTGCTGCGGAAGCCGCAGAGGGTCATGGCGGTGAGGGCATCGCGAGGGTATCGCTCGATTTCCCATGGGGCTGCCTGCGTTTTGGCAAGCGCCCCTCCGTGGGAACTCGAGGCGGTAGTGCTCAGTGCCGTGTACCGGTATCGAGCCGAGAGGAGGGATGCGGGCGAGCGCCCCTGTCCCGAGGAGGTGGCGCGCGTCCGCAGGAGTGCCAGGAGGGCACTCCTTAGGGGGTGGGAAGAGTCCCTCGTCACTCCCGCTCACGGGGCCTGGACGATCGATGCGATTCGTCCGGTCCTCGTTGAGTGGGTGCAGCGAAGGTGGGGGACTCTGACCTTCCGCCTTGTGCAGGTATTGACCGGACATGGTTGTTTCGGTCACTACCTGCACAGGGTTGCCCGGAGGGAGGTGACGACAGAGTGTCACCATTGTGGGGCGGCCGACGACACGGCGGAGCACACTTTGGCGGTGTGTCCAGCGTGGGGTCGGCGGCGGCACGATTTGACGTCTGTCGTTGGAGGGGACCTCTCGCTTCCCAGCCTGGTAAAGGCCATGTTGGGGAGTCGAGAGGCTTGGGTGGCCATGACCTCCTTCTGCGAGGACGTAATGTCGCAGAAGGAGGCAGCGGAGCGATGCCGGGAGGATGACGCCTCCTCGGCACCGATCCGCCGTAGGCGGAGGGGGGGACGGAGAAGGAGATACGCTCACCTTCTCCCTCCCGATAGCCAGCCGTAGCGGGTGAGGGGACCTGATGCGGCTACTAGGGCTATGGTGAGGAAATGGTCTTGTGTACTGGACCATTTCCATCGTCGGAGGGCGCTCGGCTGAGGCTGAGTGCAACCCGCCGGGGCTCACGGGTAATGCCAATGGCGGTACCGTGAGCTCCACTTATGGCGGATGAGGTACACCTGGAGGTTTTTAGTGGGTGGGTCCGGCCATCTGCCGGATCATCCCCACATACCCCGCCGCTCCCCCTTGGGTGGTCGGGGACGTGATTGCACGTTTTCCTCCAGTAAAAAAAAAAAAAAAAAAGGTAGTAGAACAAATGTTGTTGGGATTGATGTGGAGAGGATGCCCGCAAGAGGTGATGCGTTCATTAAAATTAACTCTTGTATATGTTGGTATTCAATACACTGGCTACCATTATTACTCAAACTTAAGTAAAGATAAGAAAAGATTTAGGTTTGAAATAAAATAAATGATCTTACCATGTTGGATTGTGGCTAGCGTAATAAACATAGATACATACACATAACCTCACGCCCTCTCCCTTTGGGGTAGGCAGAGACAAAGGAACACCAATTGCTACGATCCAGACATACCTCTTTCGCTTCATCCACGTTCATCAATCTTTTCATAAATGATTGCCGGTTACGGGTACCTTTGACTAGGCCCTTTTTCGAAATGTCACCAATTTGATCGGCATACGTTTGCGTATGGCGGCCCCTTCCGGCAACACCATCCATTCTTGTTCTGTACACCTCTTTCGTCAATCTACTTTCACTCATCCTTTCCAAATGTCTAAACCACTGTAGCAAACCCTTTTCGATCTTAGTCACTATATCTTCTTTCAATCCGCATCTCTTTGTTATTTAGACGCTACATAGCCCTGTGTAACACCGCGTTCGATGCTAAACCAATACGTGTAATCAACATTTAACCTGACACAGGCACTCGAGTCTTTATATATTATGGATTTGAGTGCCCGTACCAAGTCACTATCCACCCCATACTCGGATAGAGTTGACAACAGTCATTTCTCACCTCACTGTCATAAGCCCTTTCCAAGTCGATGAAGCAGCAGAAAACCTTTCGGTTTTTGGCCAGAACCTTATCGGTTACTAATCTTAAGGAAAAGACTAGATACGTACATCCCATCCCCTTTTGAAATCCCGTTTGCACGTCCCAAATTTTGCTTTCTGTTTCATTCATCATTATCTCGATTAATATCTTTGCATACATTTTGCCTAAACTACTCAGAAGACTAATGCCACGGAAGCTTTTGCACTCCTGCTGTGACGCCTTGCCTTTATAAAGTGGCATAATAACGGCCTTGCACCAGTCAATTGAAACACGGCCAGACATCCAACACTTGTTAAAAAGCTAGTATAGCAGGTTTGCAGTGATACCTTCACCTGCGTTGAGCATTTCGATATCTATCCTATCTTACGCTGCTGCTTTATCCAATTTTAAACCTGACATTGCTTTCATTACTTCTTCCATGCTTATCTCACTTTCACCATCGGTTAAGTCAATCGAAAGTGTTATAAACTTTACAAATATACGAAGCCACTAAATAGCTCCAAAAACTTAGTATGGATCTCGGTGACAGATTAATCTGGGCAACGTGGTAATAAGTGACATTGAAACGAAGGCGGCCCTGGTCCAGTATTATCATCTCCTAGCTGATGATGATTGAGACAATGCTCTGAAACTCTGGGATATTCTAACATACACCAATATCAGAGCAGATTTAGTAAAAATCTTTAGTAAACTGGTATGGATATTTAAGCAAATACTCAAGAAACGTAATAATAAAGAATGTAAAAAATAAAGAATTAAGTAGTTCCTAATACTCAGTTCGAAAAAACATATATTTATCATTAATTACTTATTTCCCTTTCAACAGTATGGTAAATGAACAGGATAAGTATCTTTTCTAAAACTTGACGAGTTTCATCATCGCAAAAGCAGACTTGTAAGCCGGGACGTTATCTTGATGAAACAAGACTAACTTTCCAAATTTGTCGGCCGTTTTTGCCGAATTATGTTGAGCCAAATTTATTTACACCCTTGAACTCTTAATCCTTATTTAAATATTTTTATTTGCGAGTTAATCTGTGCTAGGTAAAAAAAAATAATCATGTAAAAAACGTCTTTTGTAATAATTGTTTTAAACTATCGTGGTTATTTCCACTATAATTTGATGAATTCACGGGATTCTTCATACGATTTCCGATTTTTCTTTCGCGCTTCCGCTATTTCGATGCTTTTAACGAATGGTGATAAAACGAGCTGACTCTGTCATCGCCACCTACCTACATCTGCAAGTCCGAAATCATGGTGCTTGTAACAACATCGAAATATCGGACGCGCGAAATAAAAATCGGAAATCGTGGTTCATTAAATTATAGTTTTTTGTAATGTTGTATTCTTAGATGTATTTTTATTAGTAGCGCGTTTGACCTCTATCTTACCCGATCATAAGTGAAAGATGAAACTGACGGGCTTTGAAAAGACAGGCCCTTCATGAAATAATGAAGGAACATATCACCTTACGAGCTGTGATATTTGGCAGCACATTAACATCGTTGTCATTGCAGTTTACATAACATTATAATCATCAATCAATCATTTCAATCAATTATTTATTTATTTCTACACAATTGGAAACAATTTCAACTTATGGTTAAACACAGAATTTACAATTTTTTTTTATATGTGTGAGAGTCTGGTGCCTATAATGGAATTGTTAAACCTGTGTTACAGGTCACCAGGTCTCCGGATGGGCAGGATAACAAAAGGAACACAAAAATAATAACAAGTTTTTCGTCCAGCTTTAGACTTTCACCAAGTGTATAAAATTATACCTATAGTGATAAATAAATAAATAAAACAATAAAATCCCCAGACAATCACACGAACTACATCAAAGTAAGCAAAGCTTGTGTTATAAGATACCACGTAGTGAACTAGGAGGATCCTAGAATATAAAATACATATATAGATAAACGGCCAGACCCGGAACATTTTTTTTTCTTGTTCGGTGCGGGAATCGAACCGGATAGGTTGCGGGAATGAGGCAGATAGGTTTACCCCATCGCCAAAGTGGTCGTCGAATTGAATGTGAATTAAAAAAAATTGGAAAAAGAGTTAAATTTCAAAAATAATTATAATGCTTTATAAGCCATAGCCACTAGTGGATTTATGTCCGGTTTGACGAAAAAATCCAAATTCAACCTTTATTCACAGTTATATCACAGTACAGCTAATTCCATTTTTGAATAATATAATATAATTTGCAAGTAGGTTATGTCTTGCCTCAAGTGTGTTTGCAAAGGTCCCCTTACTAACTGACACCTTCCATGCGATTATCCGTAAAAAGGTTGCATATTATTATCTAATGTGTCACATAGCCGCCGAAGGCTAAGTAACAACCTTAAAGTTTCTGGTTATAGAAACTCTAACTAAATATGGTTATGATATGATGTGATGTTTTATTTATTAATTACCCATAGTTATTGACGGCATGCTTTTAGTTAGTTGAGAATGATTGCGAGTCTTTGAGAAATGTATGACATCCAGATATGTAACGGTTAACTCATATGTTACCTATGTACTTAATTTTTATCAACGTCCCTTTAACGTTCTTTACTTAAAAATATGCATTGTTTACAAAATTATTATACCGTTATCTAGTTTCTGCTTTACAAACTCTGCATATTCTGAAGCAAGGCATCATATCACTATTAAAATTAACGTCCAGCAATATCTGTAATGATTAAGCTCTTACAGTAATATTGCTTGTTTTGTACTTTTTAGTTGAAACTTACTGTATTCAACAGTAGGGTTTTTAGTTTTTTAAGCTATTGCATAGCTTCTATCACGGGCCTTGAGCGTAAGGAACGAATCCAGAAATTCCGTAACGAAAAAAACCTAACACCCCCACTCCGAGCGGCACAGCGGTGATACTTTGATTTCATATCTTCATGGGCTTTAATAAACAATCAGCGCCATCTACTAGGAACTTGTGGAACTTCATATTAGATCAAACATTACTGCATTAATAAAATAAATAAATAATTATAATTGCATAAGTTGATAAAAAATGCTATGCTATAGCTTTACCGCGGCAGTCTCCGAGTGCCACACGTCTTTTTTTTATTACTTTCTTTTATATCCCGCTTTTTAGTTCGGTAGGTACTATTATTTTTGTACCTTAAAAACCATAAAAATGATGATTCCAAATTTGATTATAACTGTATGTATGACAAAGCCTTAGACATTATATAGTTTCATTCAAGTAAACTAGTAAAATATTGCTTCCTCATGCAAAATTTGGACCCGATGAATAATCCTTATTCAAGATTAAGAATTAAATTAGATTAGGAGTAATATAACATTTTATCAGGATATTGTTAAATAAGCTATGTATATGCAGTTGCCGTTTACCTACATTTTATTAACCTACGTTATACCCAGAAAAATAGTGCACAAAATGTCAAAAAACAGGAGCCCAGCAAATGAAAATAATATGTCATAACACTTATTATGAATGCCTTTCAGGCCGATAAATAGTTAAAATTAAAACTTCACCCAGTGTTCAATTTTTTTTTTTTTTTGTGAAAATGTTAAATTTAGAGTATACATATGTTTATATACTCGTATTTAGAACAAACTGATTATAAGCTTTCATTTGATACGAATCTTTGGTACCTCATGAATTGTTCAAATCCGTCCATCCATTTAGTAGAAATCAGGGTACAAGAAACAGACATACATACGCTTTGAAAACATAACCCTCCTTTGCGTGCCGCAGTTCGGTAAAAAGGTTCTTTTGCAAAAGTTTGTACCTATCTTATGAGTTTAGCAGATATTACTCAAAATGTAATCAAATGTTGGCACGAATATTCGAGTGAATTTAAAAAAAAATGAGGTTACGTCTCAATTCTTCATACAAATAATAAAATGCTTTACATTTTTTTTCAATCAGAAATAAAGAAATACCAAATCGTCGTCCATTGCTTTCAACACCTGATTATGCCACTGCTGTTTTTATAGCGCAAAAAAGATTAGTAAGAATAATGTCAAATATTGAAAACACTGACAGCTGTAAATCCTTTTTTAAAAAACCTTAAAATTCTTACCCTCCCTTGCATATACATTCTAGAAATTTGTAAATTTGTCCGAAAATATCCCGATTTCTACAAAAAAAGAGAAAATGTACCCAAAAAATATCAGCTCAGACCCTCTAGGAAAAATAAACTAATTCAGCCAACATCCCGACTACATATACACTCAACTGGCCGTCAGTCATCTTCTATTAAATTGTACAATCATCTTCCCACACACATACGCAATGAAGAAACAGATAAACATTTTATACATTTATTAAAACAACTTTTACTGACAAAGTGCTACTACACGGTGAATGAATATTTAAATGATAAATTTTAAAAAGAAAGTATTAATCATTAATAATTACATTTATAATAAAATTGATATAAAATAATTTAAGACTTAAACCAAATGTTCACTGACGAATCCTCTCTTGCATTGCAGTAATAACCACAACAATGTATACCTACCACCTGTAAAATTTGGAAAGCAATAAAGAATTGATTGATTGATTGAAGTCAAACCGCTACAAGAATGATACGATCATTATTTGGTATACCATGTAAATTAAATACAATAACCCCCATATATAATAATTAAGTATTTATTTATGAAAGCAAACGAAATGGAAGAACACAAATGAAATCAAGAAACCAACATATCATAGAGGTGGGTGCGATCTCACCTTTTTCAATTGACGTTTTTAAGTCATAGACGATGATTGATGATTGAATTTTAAAAGGTAATGCAAAGCCTCTTGCATACAAATGTAAAGGGACTTCGTTTATTCTTTATGTCACAATTGTTGATCATTGTATCATAGAAATCTTCTTTATTATGTCATGTCATGAAAGAACCGTAATAGGCCTGCAGATCAGAAAAAAAACCCTAGACAATCATACCAACTACATGGCCCCAAAGTAAGCATAGCTTGTGTTTTGGGATACCATGTAGCGAACTAGCGGGAACCTAGAATATAAATACATAAATGGATAAACACCCAAACATGGAACATTGTTTTTCTTGTTCCGTGCGGGAATCGAACCCGCATTTACTCCATCATGGTCGTTAAATTATGATGGCTATAAAGTTTTTAGTTTTGCGTATTGAGAAATACAAAAATCGAATGTTTAGGTTGTAAATAGTAAATTTAGCAAAATAATAAATTTTTATGACAGCCAAACTGGCGAGTTTCACTTAGCGGCATAGTACCCTTCAGGGAAACACTATTCTCAGTTATGTCCTTTGATTTATAATGTACCGAACTGGTTTTGGTGTCAACTGGGATTAAGCTAAATCAATATGGGTGGTAAAGAATGGATTTGTTTCGTAGCTGATAAAATATTTTCAATTTGTGAAGATACGAGTACATTTTCAACGTGTTGTTTACAAACATTCATACATAACTTTACGCCGGTATCCCTTATGGGTTAGGCAGAACACCAGAGATTATAAATCTGATGTCACGTTTGACAAATTTGGAGTTATTAAAATGATGGAGAGAGACTATTGCAGTGACAGGTGGTCAACGTATCGCCCAAAAAAACGCCAATAAAACCTATGTCTGTTTATTTAGCTGTTTATCCAGTGTGGCCGCAAACTAAGACTGCGTCCTGTCATCTTGTACTTCATCCGCACATCAGGTGAAATTTAAATCAAACGCCAATTTTGCGATCTTTATAAATAACCTTAAAACTGTCGCCTTCTGATCGAAGCCATATATAAAAATCCCCGGATAATCACACTAATATACTTACGAGCCTTTGGTGATCATGTCTTGTGCTTGGGTAAACGCCTGTGCTGAGTAAAATAAATGGACTTGATTAATTTCAGATAATTATCATTCAACGAATGTAGACATGTTAAAGCTTCATAACGAAGAGTACCTAAGTGTAGTTGCGTTTTGGCATAAGTGTAGGATAAGACGGTAAATTGAAAGTTACAATACCTATGCTTTTCTGATCATTTACTTTGATTTAACAACGCATTATTACGCTTAACGGTGCAGCTGTTTAAATAGTGCCTTCTACGATTGAGGTCCAGGGTTTGAACACATTTGAATACAGATATCAAATGTTGAAATCCTTTCAGTTATAGCCACATAACGTCATATACCACCACGTAGACCTAATGAATGATTTCACAACATATACGAAAACACGGAATGCAAATCTATTTAAAACCTTGTATCTTTTCCAACCGTAAAAGCAAGTAGAAAATAATAACATAAAAAAGTAAGTAAGCTTCTTAAAAGCGTAACAATATTATGATTTTTTGATCAGATTTCTTTAAATTTACCGCCGCAGTATCAAAAAATCTTTATTTGCTTTCCAATCAAGGATTTCATCGCTGTACCTCCATTTCTCCCCTCCTCGGGACACGGAAAATGATAAAGAATTCAATTTGGCCACCATACCGCCCAAATTGGAATTGGGGTTCATTTTACACTATCCAAAATGTATTTTAGAAATGGCGACCTACAGAAAGTTAAATGAAAAAATTGAATAAAATACCTTTTTAAGTATTTTTAAGACCGTCGAGTCTCACGTAGTCACGGGGTCTTGAAATACTCAGAAATGTCGTGTTGAAAAGTACAATATATTTGAAGAGAGAATAGAGTTTTACATACATAACTTCACGCCTGTATCCCTTATGGGGTAGGCAGAACACCAGTGGTTATAAGACCATCTGATGTCACGTTTGACAAATGAGGTATAATAATGATGGAGAGAGGCTATTGCAGTGACAGGGGGTCAGCCTATCGCCCACAAAAATGCCAATAAAACCTCTGTCTCTTAACTGACTTTTACAGTATGCCCGGGAAGAGAAGCAGCTGGTACATTCTATGTTTTTCGTTCGCTCCCAGTCCAGCATGGAAGCAGAATAGAGTTTTGTTTATAATAATAAATAATAATAATAATAAATAAATAATAATAATTATAACGATTATGCATTCGGCGTTCGTTCGTTCACTATACGTGGCTTTTATTACTGCTATGTTATATACATGTGAATAATAATTCAGTCATTCAACTAACCATTCTAATGCTTTCTTTCAAGGGGGCCTAGACAAATTCCCTTTTCCGCAGGCGTTAAGGAATGAGGAAACACAAAAATATATGAAAGTGACGTACGGTGAAGCTAAGCCAAGTGACAGAAGCCACTTGTCATTTTGTGCGGAATACCTACAACTTTATCGTTAGCGTTTCGTTAGCGTGACGGCAAAACACAATTCCATACATATGGCAGACAATTGCCACTTTTGACAACGGTTAACGCTTTTTTATCCTTTCTGTTAAACGCTATAATAGCGTGACCTCAGACCCTGCTGCTTGAGCTGAGATTCTTTAGTCATTGGCTAAAACAGGTTTCTTATTTATTTATTTATTTATTTATTTATTTACACTTTATTGTACAGTAACAAAAATAGGAAATACAAAACATGGAACAAAAGGTACAAAAGGCGGTCTTATCGCTCTAGAGCGATCTCTACCAGACAACCTTTACAAAATTATACAAAAGTATTTAGCAATTAACAATAATACACAAAACCAAAAAAAGAAAACAAAAAGAGAAACATTATAAAATAGGTCAGTAAGTATGTGAACTTTAGTCAGTATATCGTATCGACCCATAATATAAAAATAAGTAACACATAATGAAATAACGATATAAAACATAATATACCTACATATGATAACATATATAAACAAATACATAATATATAATAAAATACACAAAATAATACATAATTAACGAATACTCTCTTAATCTTATACTAAAGATAAATAATGTTTTTTTAGTTTTAATTTAAACGAGTTCAGCGAAGGGGCAGATTTTATTTCATAAGGAAGTTTGTTCCATAACGACACTGCTCTCACAGAGAATGAATTATTAAAACAGTGGGACTTATGAAGAGGAGTGCTGAGCATGAGATTATCAGCAGATCGTAATATTCTGTCGTGGTTCTCATGGCGATATTGAAATAAGTCTTTGAGATAACTCGGTCCCGCGGAATTAAACAGCACCCGGTACAGTAACGAAAGAATATGTGTAACCCGGCGAAGTCGGATTGGGAGCCACTTGAGTTTAGAACGGTATTCGGAGACATGGTCATATTTACGAAGCCCAAATATGAAACGTATGCAAAGGTTTTGAAGCCGCTCAAGTTTATTTAGAAGTTCTTCTGTAAGGTCAAGATAGCTGGCATCGGCATAGTCAAGAACGGGAAAGAAGAGAGTGTGTGCTATTGAGATTTTGGTGGGTATTGGCAAAAGATTGCGCAAGCGTTTTACGGAACTATTGACGGCAAACATCTTCCTGCTCACTTCTTCAACTTGATACTTCCAGGAAAAACTCTTGTCAAATATAATGCCCAGATTCTTGACAGTGTCACTGTAGCAAATCTGTACACCATTGAATATTACAGGATTAATTGTGTCGAAGTTTAAGCGATTAATCAAGTTGGTACTGCCAATAATTATGACTTGTGATTTAGTGGGATTTACTGTTAGCCCGTGTGATTTGCTCCAATTAGATATGTTAGCAAGGTCACAGTTAATATTTTCTAAGGCCATGGGTAGGTCGTCGAAAGAGCAATGGCGATATATCTGCAAATCGTCTGCATACATGTGGTAGGAAGAAGATAGGTTACAAGTTATTGAGTCTATGAAAATTGAGAAGAGAAGAGGAGACAACACGCCACCCTGCGGGACACTGGCTTCGAGTTGGACCCAAGAAGAACAAGCATAGTCAGTGTATATACGTTGCCGACGTCCACGCAGGTATGTATGAAACCAATCAATTACTGATGGAGATATGTTAAGAGACCGTAGAATTTGGAGTAAAATGTCGAAGTCGACTGAACTAAAAGCATTACTGAAATCAAGTAATGCTAATATTGTGAGCTGTGTATTTTCTTTTGCCTTGCGAATGTCATCGGATATTTTAACCAGAGCTGTAGTAGTGCTATGTCCGGTCCGAAAGCCTGACTGGTGGTTACTAAGAATATTATTCTTTGTAATAAAATGCGTTAATTGCTCATGTATAAGCCGCTCTAGGACTTTGGATAGGTAAGGTAAGATAGAGATGGGGCGAAAATCGTTCAAGAGTGTGGAAGAGGATTTTTTAGGGAGAGGGATCACCTGAGCGTTTTTCCATTGCGTAGGAAAAGTGTTGGACAGGACGGAATTATTAAATATAGCAGTGATTATGGGAGTAAGGAAATCCAGGAGAGGAATAATCATGTTACGGCTAATGCCGTCGAAGCCAACTGCATTGGATGTAACAGATGTGATGGCTCTCTTAACACCACGTTCAGTAAATTGAGAAAAAGTAAAAGAGTCGAATGATGGGGCAGGCAAAGATGAAATATTGTTTAATGTGTTGGACTTATCATAGGCGTCCATGCGGCAAGTAGAAGAGAAGTGATTATTTAATGAATTTATGTCGACGTTGCTAGGAATATTATTATGTTTATTTTTGCCTACACCCAATGTTTTAAGAAACTTCCAGACCTTAGCTGGTTTTTCATTAGTAACGGAGTTGTGAATATAGCGTCGTTGTGCGTCCCTACACATTGTATTACATCGATTTCGCAGTTGCCGATATCTGTCTCTGTTGATCTCTGTAGGATCTTTTTTGTATCGCAAACGTGCACGATTGCGCCTTGCCATAAGTGCCTTTAAGTCGTCAGAAAACCAAGGAGCAGGAAGATGTTTTATTTTAACAGGTCGTACTGGGGCATGGTGGTCATAAAGCTGGGTAAGCAAAGAGTTAAATTTTTCCACTTGTAAGTCAACTGTCTCAGCATTTAGGACCCCGTGCCAATCCAGTTTTTGAGCATCTTCCAAAAGGTTATTTAAATCAATACCACCAAAATTTCTCTGCAGAAGGGTTCTCGGTTTTGATTTTGGAGGGCGAATCTTGTAAGATAGAAAGAGGAGATCATGATAAGAAAATGCATCAGCATCCAGTTTTCCAAATTTTTGGACATGGATTAAGGAGTAGACAATCATCAAATCAAGAAGTGATGGCGTGGAATTAGGGAAGTGATGAGTTGCTGCTGAAGGTAAAATATGCATGTTACATGAGTTTATAAGTGAACGTAGAGTGCAGGATCGGTTGTCATTTTTTAACAGGCAGGTGTTAAAATCACCCATAAGTATAATATGTTCATACGGTGGTATTAAAAGTTCAAGCGTTTTTTCAAAGGATGAGAAATAGTGACGTGTTGAGGGAGGACAATAAATAACACCTAATAAAACCTTATTAACGCCAATAGATACCTCGATAAACAGGTATTCTGCCTCATCAGAGTTGATTGATGAATGTGTTGATGCATTAACCACCTTGTATGGGATGTGTGACCGCAGGTAAATCGCAACCCCACCTCCTGTGCGCTCAGGGCGATCATTGCGTATTAAATGAAAGCCAGGCAAGGAGTAAGATGATGATGGGAGACAGGGTTTCAACCAAGACTCGGAAATAAGAATGGCATGTATACCCTTATAGTCGAAGGATGCCAGCATGTCAGGATAGTGTGCCGGGATACTCTGCGCATTGAGATGTAAGACATTGAAATTTTTCAGTAATCCTGAGAATTCTGACTCTATTTGGGATGCAAGAGGAACTGAAGTACTGTAAAAACTTCCGCTGCTGTCTAATTCTGAAGAGGAACATGATTCAAAGTCCGGCGATAAACAATTATCAACCCCATTGTTTTCATTATCAATTGAAGTATTCATTTATACATAAATATAAATAATAAGAATTAAATAAATAAGATAATATATATATATATATATATATATAATCTATATAAAATAATAATATATATAAAATAACAGAAAACAAAACTAGCTTAAGTAGCTTAAAATTTGAAGGGTACCCACCAGCATTAAATAAGCAAATTAAAATATAACAAAAACAAACAAAACTTAAACTTTAAACATAAGTACAAATTATTACGTTGCGTTGAGACAAACATGGAACGGGACTTCTCAAACTAATATAAGTTTTGAACGCACAACACAAACACGGCACTTTGTCAATCAGACCGTAAACGTCATTAGTTGTCAGATAAGTGAGATCTGTCAGTGAAAAATATGATAAGTGAGTGACAAACAAAACAAACATTCAATAAAATGACGTAACAACTAACATATCATCGTAGTAATAATAATGAAAGTAAAACTAGGCTACGTTTATTTTTTTACAATTCGCCTTCTCGTGTTCGTTGCTGCCTTTGGTGTTGTCGGCTTCGAGGTTTGAGCTAGCGAGCTAACAGTGGGCTCTGCTCCAATTTCCAGAATTTGCAATAGGTCGGACTCAACAACAATCCTATGTCGTACATCATTGGGACCCAGAACATACACATAGCCAGCATGGGTCCAGCTTTTCGAAACACCGAAACGCTGGCGAGCCGCTATAAATGCCTGGTGTCGAAGCTTGGTTAAAAATTCCGATAAGGTGACGCCGGTGCCCTTCAACAGAGTTTTCTTCGACCAGACCGTCTCTTTAACGTCAAGATCACGAAATTTAACGAGTAACGGCCTTGGCTTACCTTCCCTTGGGCGACCCAAACGATGGCAGCGAGCTATGTTGCATTTGGTGATGGAGCCAAGTTTGAGTTTGGACTGTAACTGATGAACTACTGATGAAATTGGATCTTCGTTATTGTCTTCCGGAACACCATGTAGTAACAAAATATTCATCCGACCTTGCATGTCAAGCCTGTCACATTCTCGTGCTAGCAGTTGTATTTGGCTTTGCAAGCTGCCGAGTGTAGAAAGTACAAACTTTTTGAAAGCCGCATATTCTTGTGCCAAGGATGAAGGAGGGCCTGCAGTAGTGGTTTCATTAAGGAGTTTCTCAAATTCGTCCATCCGTGTACCAAAAATATCTTTTAAATTGGTTAATTCTTGCATGAGCACCATTGTTTAATATTTATGTGGGGTTATGTGACACAATGTATAATTTGTAGGAAAATAAATGTGAAAGCTGGTATGTAGCACTTTAGCAAATCATATGATAGTGATTTATTGTAATTTAATGGTATAATTCTTTGTTTATTTAATTAAATTAAAGGAGCTTTACAAAACTTGTGTTACTTTTCTGTCTACCCCCAACCAAAAAAAAAATTAGTTATTTTTAAGACTAAAAATAAGTTATTAAAATGCATACGTTGAGATTTATGTGGGCTGCTAATAATGAAGAAGCGTTGCAAAGACGTAGAGCCAGGATCAATCGTCGAAATATGGAACAAATCGCGTCAATGCCGCAATTGGAATTTATTCACCGATTTAAGCTTGACTATCAAAGTTTTAGGCGTCTTTGTGATGAACTTCGCCGACAAACTTCATTAAAAGGCACCAATGAAATAAGTTTGGGAATAAAGGTAATATTACTGCTATTGCTTTGATTCTTTGGCTGTCTTACTGTAAAATTTTAACCTCTACCTAAACACAATAAAAAAAAACCTAGGTACCTGTTTCAGGTTCTGTGCACTCTCAGCTTTTTAGCTACTGGTTCGTATCAACGCATTGTTGGGCTCAGTCAACAATTAGTTCAAAGGACTACAAGTAGGTGCATACATCAAGTGGTAGAGGCACTTAATCGCCCGAATATTGTCAAAAAATGGATTAGGTTCCCATCATCCCCACAGGACAGGAACGAGCAAGAATCCGACTTGAGTAGGTTTACTTATGCATTGTCAAGAATAATTTGCAGTTTAAGTCATGACTGCAATATTACTTAGGATACTAACTTAATCAATTAAAATATAAATCTTAATAATTGCAGATTTCACAGAAGATTTAGACTCCCTGGCACAATTGGATTACAAACTTGCGCGCGATACAACTGTTGAAACTTGCTTGACACATAATTTGACAATTGCCTCACAGTCAATCACCCTTCAACCGCAGAGTTTTCCGCAAGATGTGTGGAAAGCGCGTTTTCCGTATCGTATGGCACTTGTCTGCCATTTCTGCTAACACTGAAGCGTGACGTGAGCGTAACGTTAAACGGAAAACGACACGCTTGGATTTTGTCTAGGCCTCCTGGTCAGTCGGCCATATTGAGGTTAACCATCGTTAGTAATTACGAATATTAGAAGTATCATTCGACTCAGGACGTTTGTATATTACTATCGTTCAAGTCGAATATTCAAGTCAGTATTAGTAGTTTATTCGACTGATATGATAATTCGCAGACGCGCATCGCTGAGATATACTCTGCGATGTAACCGTTTAAATCGGCGGCTCGCTTGTTACTGAGAAACATGCGATCGTGACTCCTACACCAAACTCCAAACTCCCCACAAACCCCAAAACCCACAAAAAGTAGAGAAAAATGAGAGAAATTGAGTAGAATACGAGTATGGCTTTCTTGGGAGATTCTCGCGAGAATGTTGAGCGGCCTTAACGTCAAAACTATTTCATATCATCGCATGGTTTTGAGATCCTGATGAGGCCTGCTGATCTGGTGTGTCTGATTGTGCTAAATTGTAACATAATAATATGTAATAATGTATACTTTCAATTCAAATTTTATTATTGAACACCACTTTTTGTAATTTTTCGAATGTTGTATATGCCTGTGAAAGGAGTACATATCAGAATCTCTGTTTTTAACTATATTTCTTTTAATATGTAATAATATATTCTCTGTTGGCATATCTTGTTGAATAAATAAATATCTAATAATAGTAAAATTAGTAGTAAGTAGTAATAAATTAATAGTAAACACGAGAGAAAATTTTCCAGTCATTTTAAATGAACCTGATTATTTTGATACGAAATTATTCGTCACTCAAACCTATTTATGTCTCATTCATTAAAATTTAACAATAAGTGGCTATTCATAGGGCGTGTAATTTTTAACATTTTTAGGAGTTTTTTTTTTTCATGTTTGATGTGTATTTTTGGCATGAAACAAACAATTGACAAATAGCTTGTCAACAATGATCATTGGAAATTTATTGAAAACGAATATCAAAAACATTGACATCAAAGGAGACAAAAACCATTATTGTTCTTAGAATTTGTCTCAAGTTGTGAAGCAATTGAATAAGTAAGTATATTTAATAAGATGTTCACGTTTTGACCTAAATCTCAAGCATCATAAATAAATAATAATCAGCTCTCAAGTTCTTATTTGAAAAATATAAATAACAAATATAACTATATCAATAAGTTTTTATCAGGTAGCTCACTTTTAGCTATTCTGAGGATGTGTACATACATAACTTCACGCCTGCATCCCTTATGGGGTAGACAGAACACCAAAAGTACAAAACCGTCTGATGTCACCTTTAACAAATTTGCATTATAATGGTGGAGAGAGACTATTGTAGTGACAGAAGGTCAGCCTATCAAAAAAAAAAGAAAACTCTAATAAAACAGCTGGAGGAGAAGCAGCTGGCACATACAATGATTTTCCTTTATGGAAGAGGATGAGTAATGGAAGATTAAATTATGTTTTACCATAATTATAACCATGTGATGTAAAGCACCTTACGCTTCAAGCTTATGCTATGAAAAGCTTCCCAAAACTGAGTCCACATTAATATGGTATGCTGAGTTACCCTGTGAGTTTAACTTACGATGTAGAGAACAACAAGAATGAAAGATAGAGGCTGTACATAAATGATATGTCAGCGAGTGAACCATTCAAAGTCAGTCTTTCTCAAAGTGTGTCCGTTATTGTATGCGTAACCAGAAGACCTCTATACATACGTGCATAATCAATATACATAAAACTGTTCCGTTACTGACTGAGTGACTGACAGACAACGTACAGCCGTAACTACTGGGCGTAGAGAGCTGAAATTTGGAACATACATTCTTTAGGGGATGTAGGGGACTAAGGAAGGAATTCTCACGGGGACGGGAATTATTGGACTTTTTCTTATTCCTATTATAGAAAAATCTTATTCCTTGAGTGCACGGATATGATACTGGGCATAAAGGTTCTGCAAAGAGTGACTGGTTGTGTTATGGAAGGAATTCCCGAAATTTCCACGGGAACGGGAAATATAAGTATGATATTTTAGTTTGTATGAAAAAATCTTATTCGTCATAAATAGTCATAAATCGTGCATGGATGTGATACTTGGTATAAAGGTTCTTCAATGAGTGACTGGTTGTGTTAAATATAAACAATCTTTATGCGCATACGTAGTCGCGGGCTTTTGCCTAGTATGAAATAAAGTGTACCTGCCTATCCATTGTTACGGTCACAGTATTGAATGAACTGTACTAGCTGTTTGAATAAGATACAGATCGTGTCATAGCTTTCGTTTGCGTATTCCTTTGTCCTTTTCCACCTCGTGCGTCCGTCCTCTATCGCTCTGTCACACATGGTGCATTAATCATGCGGCCGCCGCGCTTGAAATTGAATCGTTTTTGTTTCGACTATTTCTAACTCAATGTGACTCTCCCAGTCAAAATCAACTACTAGGAATAGCCAATAAGTTTTGAAGTTTTTTCAGGAAAAAAGATAACTAACGTACTCTGTGGTAAGGTAATGATGGCATTTTTCTTTAAAAATAGGAGGTTTTACGGAGCTGTGTTCTTAAACTAATTATTGTCATTATTCTAACAATAAGTTACGGTTTATAAAGTGTCATTAACGTAAACCTATTCTTAAAGTTTCGCAATTTGAATATATTTTGAGACTATATTACAGTATAGTTTAGAAGTTAATTATTTGCGATCAAATATTCGATATTTGACGACCACTTTGGCGATGGGGTATACCTGTCTGCCTCTGAAGCCAATGGTTGCGGGTTCAATTCCCGCACGGAACAAGAAAAAAAAATGCTCCGTGTCTGGGTGTTTACTTATTTATGTATTTATATTCTAGATTCCCCCCCTAGTTCGCTATATGGTATCCCATAACACAAGCTATGCTTACCTTGGGCTATGTTTAGTTGGTGTTATTATCTGGGGATTTTATATTTTTATTTATTATTTTATTTATTAAAGTCAGACTTTTTTATGATCGTACACAAATCCGGAGTTAAGTGTGGATGAAGTCAAAAATGGACCACACGGGTTCATCAAGGGTCGTGAACCCGTGTGGTCCATATGATACCCATAATCACTGCAGCGTTCATATTTGGTGCTAGGCTTAGAATGTTTGAAAAGTAGTCTATTGCGTGGCTGATAAATAAGAGTCTAAGGCTACAAGCTGGACGGCTGCGGCAGCGACAGCGGTGCGGGCAGCGATTTCCGCGTCATGATAGAAAGTATTGTGTTTGTATGAAACCGCAAGAAATCGCTCCGCTGCCCGCTGGCGTCGAGAACGGCCCAGATTCTCCGCGTCTCGCAGCCCGCGCCACTGTCGTTCTCGCTGTCGCTGCCGTCCAGTTTGCAGCCTAAATTGGTTTGTCTCGTTTCAAGTCCTCTGACTCAAACCATGAAATTTTGATTGCGCTTTGTCTCGTTAAATAGTCCTATCAATCATGGATGTCTTTATATTTTAATTAAAAGGTCAGCTTGGTTTAGATATATACTATCGAACTAACTGAATAACCACAACAAGCTCATTTTGGTAAATCGTCCAAATGCTAGTAGGTCGAAATTTGCTTGAAGATAGGTTTCCTTGGTGACTAACAGCCCGTTCACATATAGTCCGTTTTACTGGATACGTTTTACCGGATACGTTTTGTTTTTTCATCGATGCCGCATGGAGTTGTATGAGCGACTTCACATATGGCACAGTATTCAGTATACGTATTTACAATACAAAAAAGGTATCCAGTAAAACGGATCATGTGTGAACGGGCTGTAACTTGTTATAATTTCATTCAACACTGACAATTAATGAACACAGAATCCGTACAGTATCTAAAAAGTCATAAGTGCATTATAATTTAGACATTATAAGTTAGATGATAGACCTTATAAGTTTGACAGTTTCAAACGAATTTTCAGCAAAATGGGTCATGATTTAGTTGGTTCGATGGTAATTTTCTTTAATTACTAGAAAGCGTAAATTTTGCTACTATCCTAAATAGCTTCTAAGACGGAGAAAACTTAAAAAAACTAACTTTACTGAAGATTTAAACAAAACATTTCCGACGAAATACTATAACATTGACTCATCACTTCTACGATTGAAACTGACTTTTGGCAAAGTCACGATTTATAATGCGTTCAATATAAAGTGCTGTGTAAGTCTATAAATTTCCCGCCTTCGATTGAATGAAACTTTGCACACAATATAGTTCCTTTTGCCGAAATTGATTGAAACATGTTAATATAATATTGATCAAAAAGCTTCTATGATTAAAACATTTCTCTAAGATTTCTTTCTGGGTATTTTCTTTATTTACATTTGATTCTTTATTACATTTGATTGTTGTACGGTTTACGAAACCGCACAATATTTCACAACATGCATCCGCGACTCAGCACTTATTATATTATATTTAATTTTGTCGCATACAAGTCAGTTCACCTAACGCATTCGAGCTAGCAACATTTGACTGATACTTAACTAATAATTGTGAACCAATAAACAAACTGATTTAAACAGTGTTCTTACTACGCACCTACTCTATCAACTATCCAACAATTAAAGTGTGTAGAGTGACCTACAGACACCCTGCACATCTTTTTGGTCCTTCGAGCGTCTTTAGTGCTTTTGGTGAGTTTTGAGTGTGTTAGCAATCGGTTCGCTGGCCTTCCACAAGCGGACCTCCCCAGCGAATTGAGAAGGTGCTTATATCACACTTGAGAGCTTGCCTGGAGCGCTATTAGACAGAACCAGCACATTGAAAAACTAAGAAGAAATCTACAACTATGAGTTCAATGGAAGATTTAATTGCCAACCAACAGCAAATAACAGAGGCGATGCAACAGCATCTGCGTAACTTCAAGAAAGATTCAGCTGAACGGAAAACTGAATCTTATATTAAGAAACGTCTTGAAATTTTAGATGCTTACTGGAGCGAATTTCAAGCAAACCACAGCTCTTTACGAACATGTGAAGATCAAAACTATACCTACTTTGCGGAAAACCAGTATCAAAAAACAAAAACTTTTTACAACGAAGCTCGAACAATTATTCAACAAGCCAACATCGCCGAAACTACGCGTAACCCTACCCGAAGGGATTTTTCACCAAACCCGAACATACATGTTAGTGATACTCAGCCTGCAGAACATTCTATAGCTAGATCTATCAAATTGACATCCCAAGGAAGCCCAAGTAAATTTGAAGAAATGCTGCGTAAACAAAAAACTAATTTTAAAGCTTTTTCCCGAACTATTTCTTGCGTAAACCTGGAAGAAATTAATGAAAAGTGGGAATTCCAAGATGTTTTGTCGAACATTGAATCGAGGTGGAAAACCATCGACTCACTTCATTGGGAGATCGACAGCGAAGCTATAGCCCTAGACGAAGAATATGAAGAAACCTTTGAAAGGTACGAACAGAAATACAACTCTATGAAAAAGGCTATAAATAGTAAAATGTGGTCAGTCTCTCATAAAGAAAAATCAACACCCCAAATGGAATTGCCTACCTTCAGCGGCACTTATCAACACTGGATTAGCTTCAAGGACTTATTTACAGAAACAATACATACAAACCCTTCTCTATCCAACGCTCAGCGGATGCAGTTTTTGAAGTCCAAGGTTAAGGGAGAAGCTGAAAAACTGATTCAACACTTATCAATCAGTTCCGATAATTACCAAGCATGTTGGGAGATCCTAAATAACAGATACAACAATAAAAAACTTATATTTTCAACTCATCTTAATGCTATCTTGAACCTGCCTACTTTACAGTATCAAACTACTGCAGCTATCAAAAGAGTTCATGACACAGCAAATGAATCTATTAACGCCATAAAAAACCTAGGAGTCGAAATATCTACTTGGGATCCAATCCTTGTACATCTACTGGCGCAGAAATTAGACAACGATACTTATAATGACTACGTGGAATCTCTCAGAGAACCAAGGGAGCTGCCGACTTTATCAGAATTTTTAAAATACCTAGAAACCAAATTTACATCTTTAGAAACCGGACGTCGCAAACAAGAACGACCTTCGACTGACTCTCAGCATCAACAACAACGTGGAACACCGAATACCAGATTTTTATCAACATATAAAACATTCAGTGCCAAACAACAATTTAACTCGAACCCTAAAACGAGTGACCTAAATAATTACTCAATAATCAACAACAAGACCAACAAAAGCATACCAAGTCACGTAAAGTGCCCTCTTTGCAATAATGAACACGGGTTATTCCATTGCAACGAGTTTATTAAATTACAATTAAATGATCGGCGGAAATTGATTGCGAGATATAATGTGTGCAAAAACTGTTTATTCGATCACAAAGGCCAACTATGCAATTCTGAAAAAAGGTGTCGCACGTGTTATGGTCGCCATCATACTTTACTTCACTACGACACAAATATTAATTCAACAACTAGCAGCAAAACCGATAATAACATAAACCCGATTGCTTCGACGTCAAGTTCAAACGCTTCTACCGAAGATATCTCTGAAACTCTATTAGCAACTGCCATGGTCAAGGTCAGAGCTCATGATGGCTCAGAAATAATTCTTCGAGGCCTGATCGATCAGGGATCACAGGTATCTCTTATTACTGAGAACGCCGCCCAGATGCTCAAACTACCCCGTCAGAAATGTAAGGGTGTAATTTTTGGAGTAGGAGCGCGAGAAAACAACTGCAAAGGTGCGATAGCTATAACATGTTCATCTTTAAACGATAACTATACATTTGAAACCGCTATCTACGTAATGCGAAACTTAATAAATAACCTACCAAACAGATCTTTTTCAAAACCAAACTGGAAATACCTGGAAGGTGTTCAATTGGCTGACCCTGACTTTCATATTAGCCGACCAGTCGATATACTATTTGGAGCTGACGTATACTCAAAAATTATACTCGGCGGTATAATAAAAGGAGATGAAATGCAGCCGATCGCACAACAATCACTACTTGGTTGGATTTTGTGTGGTAATATGAAATCCTTCCAATGCAACGTCGTACTGAACAACCTTGAAGATATAAGTAGATTTTGGACTATAGAAGACATAACAGAGAGCTCTGAACTAACTTCGAATGACCTTCACTGCTTACAACAATACCGAACCGAGACCAAACGCCAACAGGACGGCCGCTACATCGTCAGACTGCCCCTGCATCCTGATATCGATGAGAAACTGGGAGAATCGAAACGAAGAGCGACTGCACAACTTTTTCAATTGGAAAAGAGATTTGAAAGATTAGAAAAACTATCTAATGACTACAAACTATTTATGTTAGAATACGAACAATTAAATCAAATGAAGTTATGCAAAAGTAATACGATACCTAACTATTATTTTACACATCACGCCGTCGAACGTGCCGACTCTCTCACGACAGCTTTACGTGTTGTTTTTAATGGAGCCGCAAAAACAACCTCTGGATTAAGTTTAAATGATTTGATGTACAGAGGCCCAAACTTACAAGCAGATTTACAATCACTAATTTTGAGATTCAGACAATACAATACTGCATTTACTGCCGACATAGAAAGATTTTTTAGGCAGATCCTATGTCATGAAGATGATCAAAAGTATCAAAAACTTTTATGGAGAGAAACACCTAACCTACCAATTCGGGAGTATGTTCTAACCACAGTAACGTACGGCACTAAGGCCGCACCATTTCTAGCCATGATGACTTTGAAGCAATTGGCAAAGGACGAACGGCACAACTACCCCGAGGCTGCTGCTATCCTGGAGACTTCATTTTACACTGATGATCTCCTGTACTCTACAGATGACCTTCAAACAGCGATCAAAATTAAAAATGACTTGATAAAGTTACTCAAGTCTGGCGGCTTTAATTTACGCAAATGGTCGTCAAACAAGTGTGAACTATTGAATGAAAACCCTACAAACAAACAAGAAACGTTCGATTTTCGTCACCAAGAGTCAACAAAAACCTTAGGCCTGAAATGGGACCCTAAAGAAGATATTTTTACATTTAAATTAACTATCAACTTAAACTCAACTAAACCTGTAACAAAACGATTACTGCTCTCTGAAATATCGAAAATTTTCGATCCTGAAGGATGGTTAAGCCCAGTGACCACGAAACTAAAACTTATTTTTCAACATGTATGGCTGGAAAACCTACGATGGGACGATAAAGTACCGGATTCTATTAATAAAGAATGGTCAAAAATAAAAACTCAACTTGCCACAATTAACGACATAAAAATACCAAGATGGTTACACATCAAACGAAACGATCCAATCCAGCTGCACGGGTTCTGCGACTCATCTGAAAAGGCCTATGCTTGCGTTATTTATTGCAAGGTAAACCAAGACGCAGTTACCTTAGTAGCTGCCAAATCTAGGCTGGTACCTTCCAAGAAAATTATGTCCTTACCTAGACTGGAACTATGCGCAGCACTCCTGCTATCAACTTTAATGAAAAAAGTACTAAAGACCCTTAGCGGCGATCATGAAATAACTGTATATGGATGGTCCGACTCCACTGCTGTACTCGGCTGGTTATACGGCGACTGCAATCGTTGGAAACCATTCGTCTCAAACAGAGTACAAAAAATTACAACTATAATGTCTCCAAACTGCTGGAGCTACGTTAATACTTCTGAAAACCCAGCTGACTGTGCCAGCCGCGGAATAACTCCTACTCAGCTAAAAGAACATGTCCTATGGTGGCAAGGACCTCACTGGCTTCGCACTTTCCACCCTGAAACAGAAAGAACACAATCATTTCATACAAAAGAAGAAATTAAAACTAAAAAACAATTACAAACAAACGTCGCATTACGTCATAGATCGGACTTCATCAATGAAATACTTACGCGAAACAGCTGTTTGACTCGAGTTACACATGTTATCGCATGGGTATTACGCGCGATCTCACGTAACAAACAACAGAGCCCAAACTATCTTACTTCAGCTGAAATAAAAAGGGCTAGAAATCTAATTATAAAACACATTCAACTTACCTCGTTCGAAGATGAGATTTTGAGCCTGAAACAAAACAGAGAATTAAACCGAAAAAGCCAAATTTTACCTCTCAACCCCTACCTGGATCAAGATGAACTTCTGCGAGTAGGAGGACGTATTAAAAATGCATATATTGATGAGGATCAGAAGCATCCCATCATCATACCACACTCAAGTCATTTCACGGACATGTTGATCGATCAAGCTCATAAACTAGTATTCCATGGTGGCGCGCGACTTACATCAGCAAACTTAAGAAAACAATACTGGATAATTGGTGGCAATAGAGCTGTCAAAAAACGACTTTATAAATGTGTAAAATGCCGAAAACAAAACCCATTACCACAACATCAATTAATGGGAGACCTACCGGCCGCAAGATGTAATCCGACACGCCCATTCTTTCATACATCTGTTGATTACACAGGATACATTGACATAAAAACTAATAAAGGCAGAGGTGTAAAAACAACGAAGGGCTATGTTGCAGTTTTTGTTTGTATGGTGACGAAAGCCGTCCACCTGGAACTAGTCTCGGACTTAAGCTCAACAGCGTTTTTATCAGCCCTAAAAAGGTTAGCTGCCCGGCGTGGAGCTCCGTGTCACATGTATAGTGACAATGGCACTAACTTCGTCGGAGCCAACAAAATTCTAAAACAAGAATTCATAAACCTGAAACAAACACTAGACCGTGACTTCTATTCAATCATAGCTGATATGAACATTGAGTGGCACTTCAATGCCCCGTCGTGGCCAAGTGCTGGAGGGCTCTGGGAGGCAGCCGTGAAGAGCCTAAAGTACCATCTACGACGCGTCATTGGGGAGCAAAAACTAACTTTTGAGGAGATGTCGACAGTTCTGGCACAGCTGGAAGCCTGTCTTAACTCGAGACCATTAGCAGCGCTTACCGAGGATCCTGAAGATGTTGATTTTTTAACTCCATCTCATTTCTTGTCAAGCGGACCCTCATTAACAATCAATGAAACAGAAACAGACAGTCGAACACGATGGCATCTCGTACAGAAAATATTTAAGGATACCTGGAACCGATGGCAGTCAGAGTATCTAACTACGCTGTCTATCCGAAGCAAATGGCAACAAAAACATGAAAATATGAAAACTGGTGACATCGTAGTTATTCGGGAAGCGAACTTACCTCCTGGAAAATGGGCCCTAGGTCGTATAATCGACCTTCATCCAGGAAAAGACGGCCATGTTCGCGTGGTCACATTGAAAACTAAAAATGGAGTTATGAAACGCCCGATCATAAAACTATCGAAACTACCTACAGAAGAAAAAACTGAAAATACAGAAACAAACCAACAAAACACTAACGAACAACCTAAAATGACAACCAAAACAACAAAACGGACCAGTAACCGAAAATGGAAATGCAACCTTATTCTTGCACTAACATCTCTTTTTACATTATTTGCACCCACCCAGTGTACCTACAGCCTAACGAACATAAATTCTAGTCAAAGTATTTATTTTGACAAGGTTACAGACATGCATTTGATCCGTGATGACTGGAACTTAATTGTTTATTTCGATATGAGTCCATACTGGAACGGAATAAACATCTTCAATACCTACTTAACAAACTTAGAAAAAATATGTTATGAGTCACCACAACGTCACCAGTGTGACATCATACTTTTACAACTACGTCATGGAAGCACGGAATTAAATCACTACAACAACTTACTATTGAATCAGCAGTTCACACGCTCGAGGCAACGCCGAGGCCTTATCAACGGCGTGGGCTACTTAGCTAATTTTATGTTTGGAGTACTCGACGAACAGTTTGCTGAAAAATATGAAAATGATATCAGCTTGACCAGGAAAAACGAAAAATATCTAATGTCACTGTGGAAAAATCAAACTTCATTATTGGAAGCTGAAAATAATATACTAAAACGAGTAGAACAGACAATTGAAAAACAACATAAAATGTTTAATCAGCACATCATCGCCTTGGATAAAGCTGCGAACACAATGGCTTCAAAAATAAATGACATGGAAAATACTAACAACTTCATTTTAACATCGATAATCGCAAACAGTATTTTATTTGATTTGAAAAATCTTCAAGAAACTCTCTTAGATACTGTGACCGAGATTCATTACGGAAAATTGAACATTCATCTTTTGAGCCCTGATCAACTTACTGAAGAATTAAACATCATTTCTGGAAAACTTTCTAACGATCTCGCACTTCCGATAGAAAACATACACTCAGACTTAAGGAAACTTTACCATCTTCTGAAAATCAAGGCCAGGATGACCAAAAATTACTTCATTTTTGAAATAAAATTACCTTTAGTGACCCGAGATAACTATGAGATATACAAATTGATCGCAGTACCTCAAAGATTTAATGATTCCATGGCAAAAATTCAACCCATCGATGACTACTTAGCAATAAATCTACAGAAAGACGCCTACATGCCCCTGTCAGAAAATGAACTACGAACATGCATACCATACAACACCGATTCTTACATATGTCCTCTGAAACAGCCGATATATCACATGAATGCAAATGAAAATTTTTGTATCAAAATCAAAGGAGAAAATACCTGTCAAACAAAACTCTCAACTTGTACGGACATGTGGACACAGCTTTATAAATTTAATTATTATTTATTCTTCGCTTGCCGACAGCGTACAATACGAATCATATGTGAGACTCAAGTTACAGCCGAGCGACTCGACAATGCAGGTGTTATCGCGCTCGCGCCAGGCTGCGTCATCAAGGGCGATGCCTTCACTGTATTTTCGCATCGTCAGCAATCAAATACTATAACATTACAACCAGCTGTTCTTAAGGTCGACGTACCATCAATTAACAACATTTTTAATATAACTGTTCCCACATTTAAATCCTTTGATGAATCGGAGAACACGTTTCTGACCAAACAAATTGAGTCCATGGACAAACAAATTAAAGAAATGAAAGACAGCGGCGTCGAATTAGCAACCGATAATATATCCATCCATGATATGCACCAGTACGTTGTACTATATGTACTGGCAGTCGTGATCATACTCGCCACTTGTATTTACTTCCGGCGGCGGGTACGTTGCTCTGCAACACTTCCGAGCTCCTGCCGAGGACACTCTACTCCTAGCGAACCTGCGATAGAGCTGAGACGATTACCAGCAGTCCCCAGAAGACAACTTGCGAACATGACGTCATCGAAAGCTCGCGTGGACAAGGCCACGTCGCCGAATATCAACCGTGTATTTAGTTTAACTGATAGTGATTAGTGAAGTGTTGTGTGAAATTAATTATTTTAAACTAGAGACTTTAAGTTAATATTTTTTACCTTTTTATGTTATTTCATCTTGCCCTCGGGAGCATGTACGGTTTACGAAACCGCACAATATTTCACAACATGCATCCGCGACTCAGCACTTATTATATTATATTTAATTTTGTCGCATACAAGTCAGTTCACCTAACGCATTCGAGCTAGCAACATTTGACTGATACTTAACTAATAATTGTGAACCAATAAACAAACTGATTTAAACAGTGTTCTTACTACGCACCTACTCTATCAACTATCCAACAATTAAAGTGTGTAGAGTGACCTACAGACACCCTGCACAATTGTATAAAATATAAATTGTGGCTTCTGTATTTTTATAGTTCTGCAAATGTCATTGACTAATACAGCTAATATCTAAATAATATTTGATAATGGTTAAAGCTGAAACAACGTAGATAATAATGTCCAAACACAAAGACGAATAAAGATAAAATATATTAAAAATGTAAAGTGGAGATGATAATTGATAACTTATCGATTTTATTGTCAACATACGTGCATACATAACTTCATGCCTGTATCCCGTATCAGAACACCAGAGGCTTTAAGACCATCTGATGTCACGTTTGACAAATTTGTAGCTATTATTATGATGGAGGGAGACTATTACAGTGACAGCCCATCGCCCACAAAAACGCCATAATACCTATGTCCCTTAACTGACTTTTACAGTACGCCCGGGAAGAGAAGCAGCTAGTATACTCTTTGTTTTCTTTTACTCCCAGTTCAGCATTTTGGTGTCAAATGTTAAGCAATACAAAATTCTTATAAAAATTTCCCATTTAGACATTTCTATACCAGAAAAACGTGTCATATATTTAATTCAATGATATCATTTTAGACTAGCAGGTGTTCTTTTTTCGAATTCGATTATGAAAATAAACATGCAAATAAGAGTCTATTTTTCAAACAAAATGTTAATAAATCCTTAATTATACGTTTACAGGATGCAAGAATATTAATTCAATTATTTCTTAAAATTAATTTGAATTTCACAAACGACGGGATTGTGAAGGAAAATCACTTGTTCTTAATTTATATTAACACCGAGAATAAATTGAATAAGGTAAAGTTTTAATGAAGTACCTAGGTGGCAAATGTAATTTGAAATGAAATAATTTTTTATAACATTTTAGGAAATATTCTTTGCCCAATTCATTATAATAAATATGTAAATTTTTTGTTGATTTATTTTATCATTTCCTAGCAAATTTAGTGTAGTCCTGTTTATTTTAGAAAAAATACACTTTACTAGACTTTTTAACTGTTTCTTATTTCAAAAAAAAAAAATAAAAAAAAGTTTATAAAGGCGTTGGATCATCGTGCTGGATATACATATACTGAATATGACATTTCCCTGAAGCGACATTTGATACAACCCTTATATAAACGCCGAATTTATTTAGACTCAGTTTTTCTTTTTAAACTTGTTAATAACAATTTGGACTCAACTTCCTTAGTGGAAAAAATTAACTATATCGTCCCACGCATCTCCTCACGTTCTAAACATACATTTTATATTAAACAATATCGAACTAACTATGCAGGAAACTCTTTTCTACGTCGTACAACTTCTTACTATAATAACAACCTAGTAAATGTGGACATTTTTAATCTATCATTACAAAAGTTTAAAAAAGAAATTATTCATATTATTTTTGATTGTTGAAATACTGATTTGTTTCATGATTTGTATTTAAACGATGGAGCTGTTTTGGTCTATTTGTTTTGTAGTATTGTAAACTATATAAAACTCTCGTGTCACAGTTTTCGTTGCCATACTCCTCCGAAACGGCTTGACCGATTTTGATGAAATTTTTTGTGCTTATCCGGTATCTATGAGAATCGGCCAACATCAATTTTCTTTTTTTTTATATGGCGAAACAACGTTTGCCGGGTCAGCTAGTTATATATAAACTTAACCATTTAATCAATTTAGTAATTTTATTCCCGTGTGAAGAAAATAGAAAGAAACAGCTACTAGACTTTTTAACTGTTTCTTATTTCAATTTATGAAAACAAATAAAATTAACTAAAAGCTAATGAATTGTTAACAGAGGCGTGAATAAATACATTGTTTTAGCATGGTCTTCTTTTTTGTTTGTGGAACATATTAAGTATTTTTCTTTTCACATCGATAATAAATCTTTTGTATGTTTTAGTCTGCCGAAAGTGATCTTACATATTCTGCTGTGGTTCACCTAGTTTAGTACTGCAGCTGGGAATCTAACTTTTCCAAAGTGTTTTTTTTCAAAGTAGACTCTAAGACCGCGCTTAACTTCAATATCAAACAAATTGAGCCTCTTACAAAAGCGAGATATTTCTGGGATCTGCTAGTCAGTCATGGTATCCATTTAATCAAATGAAGAGAAATGTTAACTGTAGGTATATGAATACACTTAATAAATGTCGGAAAATACAAATTCAGTTTTAAAAACTAATTAAAGAATGAAAAATCCGTTGAAAAAAGCCTCCCGGTGTGTTACTGTTTAGTCACAAATGATTTTTAAGCAAATTACTTAAACTTCGACGTCCGAAAAATATACCCTCGAGGCTTTACGTAAATATAAAATCCTTATTTACACAGACAATTGATCTTAAGCTATAAATATTCTAATTTTTATAAAAATGTATTTCTCATGCTAATACTCTTTTGATATATTTTCCACGACGCCTGGGGCCCGATTCTGTAAATTTTAACATTGTGTATGGTGAAGTGCATGTTATACATAAAATATATACAGGGTTGTTTTGTAGGCACTTGCCAAATTTAAATACTACGTACTTTGATATAATACGAATAACCTGCATCTTTATTTTATTTATTTATTTATTTATTTACACTTTATTGTATGCCTTACAAAAAATACAAAAAATTTAAACACATAAAAAAAAAAGATATACAATTGGCGGCCTTATCGCTGTGAAGCGATCTCTACCAGACAACCATTTTAGTATCGCTCAGTAGAAAAAAGTAAAGATATGGCACCTTGATTTGTTTCACGAATAGTCGTTATTGTTGAACGCCCTACACACAATACGATATTATGACGCGGCACTTTATTGATTACGTTTAATAATAATAAACAAAGACGTAGTACTACAAGATGTTTTGCCGCCGCCGGCCGGTTTCGTTCACGTGCGAACATGTCGGTATCTTACCTGCTCGATGTAATGGCACTTATTGTCAAGAGGATACGATTATTTTTTGAAAATTTAGACGTCTGTGATGTAATTCGTTCGGTTAAACAAGTTGTACCACTACGCGTAGTCTTTATAGTATTCATTCGTAAAACAGTATGAACATGTTGTGCTTAACATTTTAGTGATTAATATGAATATCCGTGTAAAAAAATAACTACTTTTTTTTGCAGAAATGGTTTCTATTAATGATACTTATTACGTAAAAAAAATTTGGTAGATGTTGTCAAATGAACCCTGTATACAGGGTCTTTCTTACGAAGATCAATATATTTTAGAAGGTTAAGAATGATGTATGGGTTCAATTTATGAAAAAAATAAAAATATATAACTATTTTTTTTTATTGAAATTTTGCAATTCTTTTCAGTGACCGAATTTAAGTTTAATCTGTTATTTACGACAACCTAGCAAGAAATAAAAAACGTATCTATTTACTTTAAGAAAATCACTTCACCAAAACAAAGATCTTACGCGGTTAGTACCTACCTATCCACGCGAGCTAAGGTCGATGCCCCGCGCGCCCGGTCTTTGCGCGACCTACTTAGCTTGATGTATGACGTAACAATCAGCTGTTGTAATTTCATACTTATTTCGTATAAAAGTTGATTCTAATTTCCCATTCAATTGGACTGTGAATTTAACGTTTAACTAATTGTAAATACCGTTTTAGTACTTAATTTTGACTTCTTTGATAATGTTTAAATTAGAAATTAATTTAAAAAAAAGCTTTCGAGCTTGAGTTGTTTGTCTTAACGAATAAATGTATCAATTGAATGTTTAATGTTTAAATGGAATCACCTTATTATCAACTATTATTATTTACAGTTTATGTACAAAAATAACTTACATATTGCTTCCTGTCAATGATGTTAGGTACACAGCACACGAATACACATACACAAGCACTTTATAGTAACTGCTGCACATGACTACCTATTTGCGACACACACTGTCTTGCTCGTATGATGACATTAATTTTTACTCTCCGTAAACTGTCCTTCTCAGTTTTCATGTTAGCAAAGGCGTCAGTTATTCTATCTTTAAGTTCTTCCGCACTTTGCATTGTATGACCGTCGTGACCATACACCAAGTCCTTAACCCGACCCCACAGAAAAAAGTCTAGAGGTGTAAGATCAGGTGACCTGGTCGGCCAGCTCACTGGTCCTCCGCGTCCTATCCATCGCTCACCGTACTCTTGAGACATGTACTCACGCACATTCCTGGCGAAATGCGCCGGAGCACCATCGTGCTGGTAATACATGCCTCTCAAGCTCACAAGCGGCACGTCTTCCAACAACTGTCTCACTTCACCCCGTAGTAAGTCCAGGTAGGTGTCACCGTTTAACCGTTCCAGGAAACTGGTCCTAAAATGTTTTCATTCAATAAACCCGCCCCAACATTTACACTGAAACGGTGCTGAAAGTGGTCAGGCCGCACCATCCGCGTAACGTAATTAATGAAATGCCGCGCTGTAGTATCGAACCGTGCGTAGGTTGATCATAATCAGCGACTATTTTTAAAAAGTTTGTGGTGCCATATATTTTTTTTCTACTTAGCGACACTTAAATAAATATGCAGGTACGTTAACATTGTATCAAAGAATATAACATTGAGAACATAATATTTAAAGGAGAAACCCAACTTCCCATACAGGCCTGGGCCCAGGCCTTTTATTGAGTTAACATTATGAAATTTAAAGCTACAGTAATAATATACTATCAATAACGTAATAAAGAAAGTTTTAGATTCTTTTTCAATCTGAAAACAGAGTTATAAATACTTGAAATATGGTAAGGAAAAAGAACAGAAAAGGTAGTAAGTTCTAAGGCTATTGAGTTTTTTTTGAGAATATTAACTAATGCAAACAGTTCATTCACACATCTTTCATCAGTTAGTTTAAAGAAGGAAAAGAAATAATTGGTACATATCCTGTTAATTGATATTGCATAGTGAGATATTACTGCGACCAGTAGCAATACCACAGTTCACACAACGATCCATCGTTTATATCGGTGCCCGGTATGAGAGCAAAAGTATCAGATAAAACACAGATGTCAGATGTCAATTTTGACAATGTTTATAGTGTACTGCTGTGATGCCAAAATAAAAATGAAAAATGAAAAATCCAAAATATTTTTTAATTGTTTTTATAAATTTTCTTAAAAAAATGTGTAAAAATGTTTGAATATTCATGTGAAATAATCAAAAGTGTATTTCATTTTTATTTTTGAATGAATTCTTGATGTTTCCAAAACAATGATCATAAAAATGTGAAGTCGCCGTCATCATAGTTCTTTATCATTTATTTTGTTTCACAGGTCAAATATTTTTGTTGCTTTTTTTATGCAAATACAGAATAATTTTATGAACTTTTTAACATACATTTCGTTTTGTTAACCGAAAAGCCTACGACTGGGATCCTCCTTTGGGCGTTGACTAAAGATAGCCCCGTATATCTGTATATCTACACCTTTTCAGGTGTAAGACATCCAATCCTTATTTGATAAACAAAATAATATAATTTTCTATTAAATCAAATCCTACGGCAAATATGATATTACCCTAAAACAAATAAGCATAAACCAACTACTTTCAAAAGTGCCAATCATAATTTAACAATAACCTTCAGTTCCGACTAAAATTACGAAAGTTTTACTGTTAATAGCATTATCATCCAACTGGGTCACTAGCTATTTATACCGAACACGCGATTTACTCTACAAAGCCATATTCTATAAAGTTTATTAGATTTTTCATTGTCTGCTGTACAATAAACGTTTTTATTAGGCTCTCGCAATGTTGTTTCTTTCGTTCTTTAGATAAATTACTTTAGATAAAACTGTATATTTAAAAAGAGAACAGATAATAAAATTCTATTTTGTTTCGAAATAAAGTAAAAGGTGTTATAGTGTACAACAGAATTTGAAAGGATGTATAATTTATGTTATCTACGGATGATGAAAAAGTAGAAAACGGTTTTATTTATTTTACTTCCATTTCTCCCCTTTGCCTGGAACGCACCTACGCTCACGTAGTAATTATGGTGATCGGACTTCGCGTCATGGATTTCACGTAGTTAAAATATGAAGTACCGTAGTACCGCCCCAGGCGTGTCTTTTCACATGGAAACTACTGTCACTAGAATATCTGTTTAATAAATATCTCAAAAACTCGAAGTTAGCACCGATTCTCTCTTTCAATTTGATAATAGTATATTACGACGTTTTTCAACACACTTGTGAGTAAAAGACAGACATACGTGATCATAAAATGACAAACACACTTGATAACAAAGCTGTGAATTGTGATTGAAAAATGGCGCCGAACCTCGCGCATGCGCGTATGTTTTTTTTCCGTCAAATGTGTCAATGACTGTATAGCATATACAGCCTATTTTAAGTGAAAATGTTTAATTTGGAGTGAGAAATGCAAATATTTTAATATTTTATGACAAATGATTGTAAATTGTGAATAATTTGTTTAATATACAAATTTATTTTACTAATATAAGGCGCAAACATTTAAAAATGTATATGGATTTGAAGTGGTATAAAACCTCTTTGTTGTTTCTGAGAATATTTAGTGTATAACCCGGACCAATAAAGTATGCTCTGTTTTCTCGCATGTTATTTGCACAAAGTTACAATTCAACTTTGTAGGATTCATTATATTATGCACTAGGGTATAATATATTAATGCACGCGTGACTTATAGCCCAGTTTATAGTTCTAAACTCAATAGAATAACGCTCACTTTACGAGCAAGTGTGTTGAAAAAATCAATAAAGCACGGTTAATGAAACATGAATAACCATATTATGCTAATAATAGCTCTAAGGAAAATCAAACACAATTGAACTACAATTAATTTGTAACGTTGCTAAGCCATAAAACGGCAATCTTCAAAACAAACCACATCAAAGTTGTTGTTTACCTGTTTACCACACAAAAATATATAAAATATTTCCCTTTGTAAAGCCTTAAAACTGTTGGCCACAATAATTTAGACACAGAAAAATTTAAAGGAAAGTTAAAGCTGAAAAGTATATATCATTTAATTTTTTCGTTGAATTTAATTTGAACTTAGTAATGGTAGATTTGGTTGTTTAGTTATTTTGCATGTAATAAATGTTTTTAAGTGTATGAAAGATCACACGTATTAGGGGAGACACATAAAAAGGAGCTCTATTCTTTGCATTTTACTGTCCCTTGTGATGAATGTTGGATTCTATTATTTTGATAATAATTGCAACTTACGTTTATTTAACACCTTGCCTCAGCAACTAGTAAATGCTCCAAAAATAAAAGATACGAGTAAAGACAACGAAACTTCGATTATAATAATCAATCAATATATATAAAACTGTTCCGTTACTGACTGAGTGACTGAGGTACTGAGTGACTGAGTGACTGACAGACAACGTACAGCCGTAACTACTGGGCGTAGAGAGCTGAAATTTGGAACATACATTCTTTAGGGGATGTAGGGGTGCACTAAGGAAGGAATTCCCGAAATTCCCACGGAACGGGAAATATAAGACTTTTTAGTTTGTATGAAAAATCTTATTCCTTGAGTGCACCGATGTGAAACTTAGTGTAAAGGTTTTTCAATGTGAGTCTGGTTGTGTTATGAAAGGAATTCCCGAAATTCATACGGGAACGGGAAATATATGATGTTTTAGTTTGTATGAAAAAATCCCATCCCTTGAGTGCACGGATGTGATACTTGATATAAAGGTTCCTCAATAAGTGTCTGTTTGTATTATGGAAGGAATTCCCGAAATTCCCACGGGAAGGGGTTGGACTTTTTAGTTTGTATGAAAAATCTTATTCCTTGAGTGTACGGATGTGATACTTGGCATGAAGGTTCTTCAAAGAGTGACTGGTTGTGCTACGAAAAAAAATCCCAAAATTCCCACGGACACGGGAAAAATATGATTTTTAGTTTGTATGAAAAAAACTTGTTCTTTGAGTGCATGGGGGTGATACTTGGTATAAAGGTTCTTTCAGTGGGTGTCTGGTCGTATAGTTTCTGAAATTTCCACGAGAAGGGTTGTTAAGCGCATACGAAGTTGCGGGATAAAGCTAGTATAAAATATAATTGTGCGCGATAAGTTGTGGTTAAATTTTATTTTTAATAATTTTATTTTATATTACTTATTATAAAAACTCAAGGTGATATTCAAAATAATACATCAATCGATCGACTAGTAGAATAGATTAGTCAACGTCGGTCAATTGGTGTGGTAATACCCTAAAAGTGACGGTCATAGGTTTGTTAGGGTACCGGTATAGAATGTCACAGTTTCTTACCAGATACGAGTAGTACAAGCAATACAAAATATATAGAAGAGTTCGTCCAAAACTCCGGCCATTTAATCGCCTGTCGCCGCTGCTACTCAACGATTGCGCTCGTCTTTTCTCTGCAATATGTAGGTAGGTACTTACTAGATCAAACAGCGTCAGATATAATACATTAAAGCTATTGAATCTCTTATATTGAAGTCGTCGTGGCGCCGTGGTTTATGTGTATCAAACGATATCACAGATCAAGCAACGTTCGGCGCGGTCGGTACTTGGATGGGTGACCGCCGAAGATTAATTTCCCACGGCGACTTCCGTGCTTCGGAGGGTACGTTAAATAGTCGGTCCCGGGTGCGGTATACTTGTAAACAGCAGTCGTTAGGGTTTGTCAGAAACCATTTTCGGCGCCCTGAAAATTCTGACATCCACCACCCAGCACTGGGCCAGCTTGGTGGATTATGGCCTATACCTCCTCGTCACCCAGGGGAGAGACTCATAGCCCTGCAGTGGACTCATTACATAGAGTCGTGATGATGATGATATTTAACGTTTATTAATTGCATGCGTACGTCAACAACACGGGCTTGAACTGAAAATCAGCGCTGAAATTCATAACTTTTGAATTTCGGCATAACGCTGAGTTCAGGCCTTTTCAGCATCAAATTACTGTTTGTATTTTCCTTTTGATTCTTCTTAAGATCTTGTTTTATGTTAAATTATTTATCTTTTGTGGCGATTTTGCGCCGTATAAATGATTTTATTATTATTTATTATTATTAGATATCTAGAAATTTCTAGAATTTGTAATGGTAAATAATTATATATTTGAGCGAGAACACAAATAATGTTAAAGTGAGCCTCGTTATTCCGCCTGACTTCTTCAAGAGGGATATTGAAAATAACATTTTATTGGTAGAGATACATCGATAGCATTTGGTAAAAACCTATTACGATGTGTTTACTTAAAATAAAATATTTGTACGGATGTAATCGACGTAGTCGTAGTTTTGTCCGTGGGTCTCCTTTGAATTGCCCCACCGCCCCTGTACAAGCGACTGTCTAGCGACCACTCTTCATATAAATCTGCCGCCATATATCACCCTTCCGGCGGTGATGTGTTCCAGTAATATTTTATGAAGAGCCAGTTCTTTCCTCAGCCCGTGTGCTGTCATCTCCGACCTTATCTTCACTTACCGAAAGGTGAGATTAAGGAGCCCGCATTTGTCCTTAAATGAAAAAGCTATTATGCCACTAAACTCAGCTTCTAACCTAAGTTAACCAATTATTATATTTATATTCAAAATCTTGCTGAAATGTTAACGTACATTGCCTTCTATGCCAGAGGTCCTGGGTTCGAATCCCGGCAGCGTCGGATATTTGTGTGATGAACACAGATATAAGTCGTCAAGTCATGGATGTTTATATGTTTATTTAAGTTTATTTTCTAATAAACTTCAATATTTCTTAAGTATATCAGTTAACTAGTATCCATAACACAAGTTCTTTAAGAAACTTAATTTGGGCTAGATAATGTTGTGTGAGTGTCAGAAATATTTATTATTATTAACATTATTCAAATATAAAGGAACTATGACAAAGTAACAACCAATAAGTCCTGAAACATCGCTAACCATTTAACTCGGCACTTTCAATTCAATCATAGTTAAATCCAAACCGTAAACTTTTGCGATAGTTTTATTTGAAATATATTAAAATTCCGAATAAGAAGTCGTCGTGGCGCCGTGGTTACTGTGTGTATCATACGATATCATAGGTTAAGCGACGTTCGGCGCGGTCGGTACTTGGATGGGTGACCGCCGACCATTCATCTCTCACGACGACTTCCGTGCTTCGGAGGGCACGTTAAGCAGTCAGTCCCGGCTGCTGTATAATTGTATACAGTAGTCGTTAGGGTTTGTCAGAAGCCATCTTGGCGCCCTGAAAATTCTTGCATCCACCACCCAGCACTGGGCCAGCTTGGTGGATTATGGCCTATACCTCCTCTTCACCCAGGGGAGAGACTCATGCCCTGCAGTGGGCTCATTATAAAGAGTTGTGATTGATTAAAATTCCAAGAAAAACTACAATGTTGATTCTAAAACATAATTTGCAGAACAAATATAAAAAATACAGACACATTTTCAGCAAGTACAAATATGGGTGTCGAAAGTACAATTACAAGAATAAATCTTATAAATTACACTTTAAAAATAAAGCAAAATTTCTATTATACTCTCACGTGCAAAGAGTATAATAGAAATATAATATATATAAGTGGATGGACGTGTAACACCTTAGTCTTCATGTTCACTTAACATCAGGCGGCATGGAAGACAAACGTCCCATCCATAATTTATAAAAAAAAAAAAAAAAGAGTTTTACTAACACACTTTTAAACCGGATTTATCGCGTATAATTTCGATAACTCTAGGCTCAAAGGGCGTAAAGCACAAAACAATAAGTATTCAGGAGAGCCAAAAAACGTAAATAAAATTAGCTGTATCTTTTTTGTTTCAATCAATCTATGAGAAAAATACTTACAGTTGCCAATATTTTAGGTATATACTATTAAATTAAGTCTCAGTCTCGGTTTGACAGTTGCCAAGATAGTTTTCCTTTACTACCTAAACAAACTACAAATTGTCCCAAATAAAAAACAGCAATGATCTTTAATTTAGGTAGTAAATATCATCTGGCGTAAAAGATTTTTAAGTTTTTCGTAGTAATTGACATTTATTTATAATAATAACTATGTCTATTTGTGTTTCAAAGACCGTAGTCCAAATACATGGACCGTAAGTTTTGTTCGAATTTCACACCTTAATATATACCTACCAATCGATAGAGAATTATAAACTGAACACTGTGGTATTATTAACCTTTGAGCCCAGAGGTATCGATTATATTTTAGATTTTGACTCGACGTGTCGGTTTTCTTGCAGATCCCTTGGTCACTAGCGATACACGGGATAAATCCGGTTAAAAGGTGTTTTAACTAAATTATGAATCGTGAAAGTTTAAGACAATACTAAAAGTTTTACTTCTTTTAAACATTCCAACATGCATAAACACTGCAGACCCTATAAATAATCTTTCTTCTCCACTCCAACAATATAACATTTTTAAACCAAGTTTTATTACGTAAACTTGTTTTTTTAAATAGCTTTTTTTTATTTGGGTTTTTAATTACAAAAATAATCGGGCCAGTCCTATGTTAATATTCGAGAGATGTGCTTTTCATTTGTAAATTTTAGTGGCCTTAACGAAATGCGGTTGCAAGAAATAATTAAGAACTTAGGTAGGACAATCTGTTTAATTTTAATTGAATTATCAAAACATTTCTTAAATTCGTATTTGAGACTCATTGGGTGATTTTTGTACGCTTTCGTCTTTCGTAACTAAAGTAAGCTAGGTACTAAGATATCAAAAAATAATTATTTGTAAACTTTATAATTATTCTTAATTTAACTTGTAGGCAAGCAATCTAAAGTTGTTTAATAGGTATGTAAGATTAATTGTAAATCTATTTACATATAATAAAATGGTAGGAAAGTCAAAACTGTACATTGAATATTTTTTTAAAAGAATACTTGGGGTATGATCTACAATCGAAACAGAAACAAAAAATATAGTTTTTAGAATTTTTGTCTGTTTGTCTGTTTGTCTTTCCGGGATAAACTCAAAAAGTACTGAATGGATTTACTTCAAATTTGGCATGAAGATAGTTAAGAAGTCGGGTCAACATATAGGCTACATATTATCACGCTAGCAGTGTTATAATCGTAGGTGCGTTTGGTGCTGCATAGCGTTCACGCAGACGACGTCGCGGGCAGCAGCTAGTATAATACTAAAACTGCGGCACTCCTTACGGTATTAGTTTATATACGGCTCAGTTTTGGGGTCTAAACGGCAGTCTAAAAGAGAATTATTGACTTATCAATTGACTTATCATTGATACAAGATTTACTTATTATTAACTTATTATCGACATGTTTTAACCTTTAATCCTTTACTAATTATGCTATCTTTCTTCATACTGCCTGCCTGAAAAATATCACGACGAAGCCAAGTTTAGTTTTAAGTCAAGTCAAGTTTATTATCAAGTTACCACTGACGTTTTATTCGAGATCCCATTGCTGCTGCCCAACCTCCACAGTTTCATACAGTCCACTGCTGGGTAGTACCAACCAGTAACTGTGTCTTGTGTTTCGTTACTTTCCAATAGATTAATGGGCATCGATAACATAAAAACAGCTTAAGTATCGATGGTACATTCAAGAGAAAAAAATTATATTGACAGTGAGACAGTATAGCTTTGGTTATTAAACCAAAAGCACCAATATGAAGTACAATATGAAGTGTCATTCATTCAATATGACAAGTGACAGGCGTTCAGTTTTCAACGTATTTCACCTACAACATGTATGAAATATTCAACTCGGCAACCGTTCTTGATATTTCTATAAATGGCTGAATATTTCCGAAGAAAGTTAAATTCTGGGCGATTTCCAACCTCCACTTCTTACTGTAAGAGAGTTTTCACTCTGTGGGTATTACAGTTGAAAAAATTACTACACGGAAGTTTTGCAGTGTTGCATAAGAAAAGAATAACTAGTTATGCTGCGGGAAAGAAAGACGTCAAGTTAATCCTTGGCTAAGCTTCCCTAATCAATTTACTATTACAGCTAATTTATTCTGTTATCAGCCAGCTTTCAATTGAAGCTATTGTTCGTATGCTTTGTCTCACTGTCTATTTAAATAATAATATTAAATAATTGGGGGGTAAAACTCAAACATAATATTTGCAAATATAATTTTAAACGATATAACAGTCTGGACTTTTGAATTATGAAAATTCCAAAATTGAGACGAGACTGCATTGGAATTAAGATCTCAATCAAAAACGTTTGGACAGGTAAAACTGGAGTGCGTCTCGAAATAATGGAAACAATAAAAGCTTCACCAAGCGATTTAAAAAAATAACTTTTCTACAATTTCAGCGGAATTTAAATAAATATTCGCTAGTTCTTATAGACTCAAAAGGGAGTTTTAATTATAACATTTAAAATGAAAATGAAACATGAAAAAATATATATTATTAACACTATGTGTACATAATTACAATGGTAATCGCTTCCTGTGCTAAGTATTCCTGTATTACAGAAAGCAGTTACTTCCCATTAGGTATAATTTTGTTTATGCAACAATCAAATTAATTAAAATAATAATACAATTCAAGAAAGGATCAAACAAATTGTAAATGTCTCTGTCTCTCTTAGTGTGTATGATTGTTTTCGTGTTAGTGTTGGTGTGTATGTGTGTGTGTGTGTGTGTGTATTCATATTACATGGCGCTCATTATGTCGAAAAATATGAGTCATAGTTGCAGCTGACACACGCTAGATTCAAAAATGAGCTGTATTGTAAAATGGCAACTATTTTATTAAAATGTAAAACACTTTACTCTTGTCGCTCATAATCAGGAAAACTTGATAACAAACGCAGGCATAAGGTAAACCACAAAAGCTTATACGGTACTCATTATTTTAAAGGAAACAATATATCCTATGGTTATAACTCGAAATGAACCTCAAAATATTATTTATGAAACGGGGAAGTTCCCGGAAAGCGTTTTAAAACCTTGAACAGAATATAACTTCGTTGCCTTCAGTAATAAAGCTTCAGATAGATTTATATTTCAAAACAAATGTGCCAGCAGACAATTTATTTCGTGCGCTGAGTTGCAATAAATAAAATAAAAGACTAAATCCGCCTGGATGTGACTTTGCTGGGACATTTCAGTTTGTATCGTCAACGTGAAATTCTAGGGCTAGTGTTGTAGCTAAAATTATCGACATTTTAAAATGTTTAGGTTTTGGAAGTATTTTTGATATCCGTAATTCAGACTTCTAGTCGAGTTTACTTACACAGGTAACTTTTAAGTAACGCAAATAAATTATTAATGAGCCAGTAATGATATATTTTTGGAAAGAAAGAAGACATTTTTTATATTTCAAATATAAAAGACATGAGCTTTAATAATCAAACGTGCCATTTTTAAAACGAAAAATGACATTAAAACTCGAAAAATGTTACCCTGATACTAATCAACACAATTTCGTTTTCACAATATCATTATTAAAATAAACTGCTTCGTAAAGATAAATATGACAAACTTTGCTAAACTAAAACCCTATCCCTAAAACAAACCGAGTCACCTACAGAAACTACTTCATAAAATAATAACCATTCCACAGACATAACATAAACAAGAAAGTCGTACGAGCGAGCAGGTAAAACGAGGTCAAAAGTCAAACTATCGAGCATAAACTCCCAACACTACTTAACCCGCAAACGCCAAGCGCAGTTGACCCGCGAGATTCTCCGAATTAGATTTGTAAGCTATCACACAGGCCCAGCTCGCTTAATATTACGCCGGCTTTAAACAATGGTCGACCCACTCACAATTTACTAACCAAATTGGACGTAGACTTGTATATTTTTAAGTCAACTGCCAGACGTAATCTAGGACAGTCGGCGTTGAGTCAGCAATTTCACTGATGTAGGTACGGAGCTCTCAGATTGCAGGATCTTAAGTTTTCTTTGCAGATTGGTGGGCGAGTCAGATAGAATGTTTATTATAAGAGTTTTGTGAAAATCTCTTAGAATTTCTCAGAGAAAAGTCAAATGATAAAGGTGTCTTGACACTATATGTATATACATACATACATAACCTCACGCCTGTCTCCCTTTGGGGTAGGCAGAGACAAGGGAACACCAATTGCTTCGATCCAGACATACCTCTTTCGCTTCTTCCACGTTCATCAATCTTTTCATATATATACAGGGTGGAATTTTTGAATGCTCCCTGGAGGGAAAGTACTCTAAATAATAGAGATAGCAAGTTTTACTCCAAAGAAACATTCCTTTATTTTGGAAGAGAAACAAAACTGCATTCGAAAATTTTTCCAAAATTTGCTTGCTTCACCCAGAAATCGAACCGACGAAAATCTAAAAATGAGATTTTCATGGGTTTTCTTTCATTAAATTAACCTAGTGTTAGAAAGATTTCATTCTTCAATTCAATTCAATTAACTTTATTAGCACGAATATAGGTAGTACAAAGGATGTTTTACAAAGGTTGAGTTCAAGCCATATTCTGCGCTAGTGGCATGTACTTACATGAAAAAATAATTCATGCGATTGACCCTAACGATCGATGCAATTAAATTACAGGGTGTCATTTTTACAGATTTTAGTCAGTTCGATTCCCGGGTGAAGCGATCGAATTTTCGAAAATATAAGATTTTCGAAAATTCGATCGCTTCACCCGGGAATCGAACTGACTAAAATTCTTTTCATAATAAAAATTATATTTCTTTTCCATAATAAAGGAATGTTTCTTTGGAGTAAAACTTGGTTCCTCTATTATTTAGATTACTTTCCGTCCATTAAAAAATTCCACCCTGTATATTTTTATATAATAAAGATAGGCTATAAGGATAGGATTGTCTTCTTTGTCACCTGATGAAAAGTGCGCATGAAGACTATGGTGAATCAATCAAAAAAATCATCAGATAACCCTCAAGACTGAAAGTGCCCAGACTGTATAGTGGTCTGGAAAAACAGACGCAGGCACTTCGTTGCACACCTTGGCAACCGGTGTTGACAAAAGAGAACTATCGAACTATACTAACAAAAACAGAAGTTAATTGAAAAGTGCGAATGATAACTATAATAATTATTATTGAGGACTAAAAACAACGAAATGTATGAAAAGATTGATGAACGTGGAAGAAGCAAAAGAGGTATGTTTGGATCGCAGCAATTGGTGTTCCCTTGTCTCTGCCTACCCCAAGGGGAGACAGGCGTGAGGTTATGTATGTATGTAAAAACAACGATAAGTTTTAATAATGTTTTTAAGTTTTTGCATTTAAAATGCTCAATTATTCTGAAATAAGTGAGAAATGTGATAAATAAAAATAAAAAAAACGAGTGCTCTTCCAACTGAGCTATCGTCTGGCAAACGAGAGGTCCAAATCCTGGTCGGGTAATTTTTATTCTTTTTATTTATCACATTTTTCGTTTATTTCAGAATAATTGAGCATTTTAAATGCAAAAACTTAAAAACATTATTAAAACATTGCAATGCTTATCTTTAACTGGGATTCACAATTTCTGTAAAGAAATTGGTCTCGGGTGGTCTTAGCTGCAAAGCTATGCCATAAGATGAAGCTACGTTAGCAATATAACGTAAAAACAAAAATGTGGTAAGTAATTTCGAGACGGACCGCCAGGCCCCGGTAGCTCAGTTGGAAGAGCACTCGTCCGGCAAACGAGAGGTCCCAGGTTCAAATCCTGGTCGGGTAATTTTTATTTCACACATTATCACATTTTTCATTTATAACGATATTTTTTTCTTTTTTTAAATTAATCTCGGATAAATGCTTCAAAACAGGTATCGGTATGTCAAAACGTAGTTGTAATTAAAACTGAAGTTAATTAAATCTTAACCGATCGATAAATTTAAGAGAACTTCACTAATGAGATGTTTTGCAAAGAAGCCTTCTATTCTATCAAAGATTTGGGATAATAAGACTGTGGAATTTATATCTCTACAGGTTATTTCTGAGGATTTATATAAGTCACAGTGTAAGCAGCTTGGCGAGCTTGTGATATGACATGAGCAAGCACAAATAGCTGTCTTGTGTTTGTTCATTCATGTCTTATCCAAGTTATACAGGGTGAAAGATAGATCGAAAACAGCAATAACTGAAGTTGAACAAAAATGCAGTATGGTTATTTATATATTGTAGGTATATACAGCAGCGTGACTGGTGACAAATTTTAGATACTTAAGGAAAGCACTCTGTAAACGATTCTGATCATAATTATGTAAAAAAGTAGGTATTTAACTTTTCACTAGAATTCCCTATAAATAAATACTACTTTGTTACTATTTACTTTACATACAACTGAGTCAATTACGGGACGTGACCTGGCACGTGGATCGCTGCCAACGCTAGCGTAACCGTAACGCTTATTGCTACGATTAGCTGTGCGTTTGTAGAGAAGGCAGCAGACTAAGCGTTACATTACCTGTTAAATTTCCCTAGCTGATTTTACCTTAATGTCGAGAGCATAGAGTTCAGATTCAAATATTTTTTTTTGACATTTTTCAACATTTGGGTATACCATAAAGTTGGTGTTTTTGATATTGAAAATTGTTATCAATACAGTTTCATTGTTTGCTTTTAGATTTAATGCTATAAAGAACAGAGGCGGATCCTTAGTTACGTGAAATAATGGGTGTTTAGAAATCTAATCATCACTTATCCTAATAACTTATTCTTCTACGAATTTTCAACACATTGGTTAAAAGTGTGTAGCGTTTTCAAAATAAATAAAATTCGTCCGAAAATTTAATTGTAAGTGCCAAATATATACAAAACATATAATATTAAAAATGCAATATATTTTCGTGTAACGTTCGTCTATTTTTCCACTCAGGAATGAATTCCGAATCGTCTAATATGTTTTTGTTTGTTAAACGCTACAAAATAACATCAAATAAAATCTTGTATAGCCCGCTGCCACTGTTTTTTGCTTCTATAGAAACACATAATCTGTTTACCACCTCATCATCATCATCATCACAACTCCGTGTAATGGGCCCACTGCAGGACATGAGTCTCTCCTCTGGGTTACGAGGAGGTTTAGGCCATAATCCACCGAGCTGGCCCAGTGCTGGGTGGTGGATGTCAGAATTTTCAGGGTGCCGATATGGCTTCTGACAAACCCTAACGACTACTGTACACAAGTATACAGCACCCGGGACCGACAGCTTATCGTGCCCTCCGAAGCACGGAAGTCGCCGTGAGAAACGAATGGTCGGCGGTCACCCATCCAAGTACCGACCGCGCCGAACGTTGCTTAACCTGTGATATCGTAAGATACACACAGTAACCACGGCGCCACGACGACTTCATTTACCACCTAGCCAGAATAGATTCATTAATAATTATTGGATTTTTTGCCAAGTAATTCATTTGCTGAATTCTAACATGGCAACCCAGATTTTCAGATAACTTAGTATGCAAACGTAGAGCTTATCTAGAAGAATAAGTAGAATAAACTAGTCCATGCATAGCGTAGGCACTTTTAAGCGGATACCTACGTCATTTAATGATAAATATTATCTGCCTATTTCCGAAGCTCTATAACTTCATAACGATCGTGAACGCATACATTTAATCCATCAAAGTCAGTCGCTTGCGAAAATCTACTTACACTTGTGGTGACAAGGATTTATTTCAGGGCTGGCACTTTACTAATTTTATCTATTTTAGGGTTATTGAATTTAATATAAGATGTACATTTCATTTTTAATTGTTGTTTTAATTTGAAAGTGTTTTAAATGTATGGTCATATTAGGTGATGTTTTCTAATCGAAATTTAAAAGCATACTCTAGTTATTGGTGTAATGGAACTTTGATCAGAGACCAAAATATGATTGATCGTCCACAATCTAACTTTTAGGAACTTGAACGAAAAGAAAGGATATATAAAAAATATTTGTCCTAAGTAATACAAAAGATTTATTTAAAAAAATTATGAAAAAGAAAAATAATGTTATTGTAGACGATACATTATGAGATGACCATGGATTTCGACTACCTAACTAATATTTTCACATTTCAATTTAAATTTTATTAAGTTTTTCTATGTAAACGTTAAATATCTTCTATCCAAGTATTCGAATTTGTCGTGTATAAAGAGTTTAAACTGAGAAGTTTCAAATTAAACACTGACTAAATTAAAGGCTGTATTATTAAACTTCTCTTAATCATTTCAATACTTTTTAATCAGTTAAATGGAAAAAGGAAATTAGCTTTCTTGAATTCTAATTAAATGTTTCCTCTTACTCAGCATAGAAAACATTTTAAATTCGTTTTAAAATGAGAATGAAAACACATTATTTGACGAACTTTTATAAAATTTATTTGACTTAAGTAAAATATTTGCTTGTAATATAAATGTAAGTGTCGTAGTTTTCGTTCACATTAATTTGATTTTTACCTTATGTTACTTGTCAAGTCAAAGGAAATTTTCAATTTAATAACGCGTGTAAATTCGAAGTAAACAATATTTTTATCACTAACAATTGGAGTTTTCATGTAGGAAGTTTAAATGAGGAATTTTTCGATTGAAATTTTAAAATAGCTGAGAATATGTAGATGGCGTAGTATTCAAGACTTATCTCAAAGTCAAATGTAAAAAGTGAAATGTCATTGTAATGCATATTTTCTTTCGCAATATTTGACATATTACTGTTAATTAAATTAAATATTATTGAACAATTTCTGTACCTATGTGATAAATTCACATGCTAAAGAAGTAAATTATAATCGTATAATCCTGTAATCCATGCTGGACTGTGAGCGAAAGAAAAACGTAGAATGTGCCAGCTGCTTCTCTTCCCGGGCATACTGTAAAAGTCAGTTAAGGGACAGAGACTTTAAAGGCGTTTTTGTGGGCGATAGGCTGACCCCCTGTCACTACAATAGTCTCTTTCCATCTTTATAATACCTGCAATTTGTCAAACGTGACATCAGATGGTCTTGTAACCTCTGGTGTTCTGCCTACCCCATAAGAATATATAAGAATATACAGGCAGGCTTGACGTTATGTATGTATGTATGTAATCCTGTATTTATCAGACTATTAAACTTTTAGGTACAACTAAATTTTATGATAGATTGCAAGCTTTTACAGTCACGTCTAACAATATGTATACATTTTCATTGGAATTTGAACCTTATCATAACCGAATAAGTTGCAAAGTGTGTACATATTAATGGATGTGACTGTATAAACAATATAATTAAATAATTTGCCGACAAAAATGTTTCAAGCTTAGATGCCTGCTTTGATTTTTGAATCTATACTTTAATAATATATAAAGCTGAAGATTTTGTTTTTTTGTTTGTTTGTTTGTTTGAACGCGCTAATCTCAGAAATTACTAGTGAAATTTGAAAAATTCTTTTTGCATTCGATAGCCCAACTCTTGAGGAAGGTTATAGGCTATATTTTATCCCGAAATTCATACGGGATCAAAAGTTACGCGGGTAAAACCGCGCACGGTGGCTAGTAATATATAAAGCTGAAGAGTTTGTGTGTTTTTTTGTTTGTTTGAACGCGCTAATCTCAGAAACTACAAGTGAAATTTGAAAAATTTTTTTTGCATTTGATAGCCCAACTCTTGAGAAAGGTTAAAGACTATATTTTATCCCGAAATTCCTACGGGATCAAAAGTTACGCGGGTAAAACCGCGCGCGGTGTCTAGTCTTAAAATAAAAATAAATAGCGTAAACTTTTTCTGCCAACTACCACATTTCAATACCATTTGATTCAGTCAGAAACAAATTAAGCTACATATTTTTTATTATTTTCTCCTGTGCAATCAATTACATTAGGTATTAAAATAAATGAATCGATTTCAAAAACATATTTAGTTTAGATTCGAAATAATATATTCTTTATAAGATAGTAAAAGTAAGTAAATAAACGTTGGAGGCACACACGGCACAAAGAGAATTTAAAAATCTACATTAAATCGTTTGTAGCCCGATACACATGTTTGTTTTTAAGCTAATACAGCCTGAAATACAAGAGTTGTAATAAAAATGGAGAAGCCATGGGGCGGATTGCCTCGTACACCAATTGATTGGAAGTTTTGCAAGATATGCAAAGAAATATTTTTTTAGATAACATTGTTGTATGTTACTATTGGCCAAAATTACAAGCTGTCTACTATTGGCCAAAATTAATTGGGTATTTTGTTAATAACATAAAATATAAGTACAATTTAAATGACACTCTGCCACTATCGTTTGCTTTGTCAATTGACTGCTAGCAACGTCACTTCCCATGCTCACATCAAAGACGAATAAAGGAAAACTAATTGGCTACGTTTTTTGTAAGGCCAAAAATAAATTACCTTTTATATAAGTATATATATATATATATAATAATTTAAATGGGATAAAATATCAAATTGTTTTCTTCGAGACGAAGACTGCGTGGTATCAAATGCCGCATTTTATTTCAAAACTAAAGCTGCCAGCCCTAGTCCCAGAAGGAGGTTCAAAAACAGTTGACGAATATTTTATAGTTGCCGATTATGCTGGTTTTCGTCCATTACCACCATCAAAGTTTGATCGGTTTTGAAGTTATTTTAGAAAAGTCTATGATATAAAGTCTATATGTTCAGTTATAAATTATTAATATCATATTATATTTAGGGCATTCGTTGTCATTTATCAGCTGCTGTTTATTTTGCTTCAAGATTTTATTTCATTCTGAAACACCTGTGTCTGATAATATATGATACTTTATTTTTTTTTACTTTGCGTACCTATTAAAAGAGTACATATCAGAATCTGAACTTTTAAATTATCATACTAACACTGATAGACTAAGGGCACCCCACATAACTTTGTCCTGCTTTACATAAATCCAGGGTTTACGGCTGACTTTGATGACATTTTTGAGTCACGGTGCAGGGGCATACCAAAACCATCAGCTTCTCAGTATGTGTTCGCCACTCGAGAACCATAATATCCCAACTGCCATCCCTTCTACGAGCCATATGCCCTGCCCATTGATATCAACTTTGAGACCCTTCTAAAAACGTCGATGATCTTGTCCTAAGTTTTCGCGATTTCATTCTATTAAATAAAACACTGGATTATCGCGTATAATTACACTTTAAATTTTAACCCCGACGTTTCGGTGTCTTTGTAGACCCCGTGGTCACGAGAGATTCTCGTGACCCGGTTATATAGTGTCTCATTTAATATGTTGATGATGATAAATTGCCTTCTATGCCAGAGGTCCTGGGTTTGAATCCCGGCGGCGGCGGATATATGTGTGATGAACACATATATTAGTCGTCAAGTCGTGGATGTTTATATGTTTATTTAAGTTTATTCTAATAAAAAATAAATTTATTCAATATGTATGTTTATATATTTCTTAAGTATATCAGTTATCTAGTATCCATAACATAAGTTCTTTGAGAAACTTAATTTGGGCTAGATAATGTTGTGTGAGTGTCAGAAATATTTATTTATTTATTATTGGTTTCTGCAAAGCTCCTCCATTCTGCTTCAATTCCACAGAGAAACAACGAGCAAAGCCTACCTACTCAACTTTGAGCTTCTTTATAAAGCTCATTATTAGCGACCACATCATAAGTTCATCACACACTTCCCTATTTTCACGACATAATATTCCGATCCAAGTTTTGTATGAACCTTCAACTGCAGTCCCAATAAATCCATTATAATTTTAATTCATCAACTTTTAAGATTCATATCTTTCCACAACTTTTAAGTAGCAATCTTGTCCCAACCATTAATATTGTCACAATTTGTACGAGATTTATGGTAACAATTAAGTCTTCTTCTTAACGAGAAAAGTTCGAAGTACCAATAGAAATAACTCGTGACATTAATCTAAGACAAACTGTTGTATTATTAGAAGTTTTTTGGATTGATAGCAATTATGACTAGCTTTTAACGGCTTTTGTTTCCCGTTTATGTGATTAGAAATGTAGGTCAATCTGTAGTTCTCGTATATTTGACGACCACTATGGCCATGGGGTAACACTGTCTGCCTCAGACGCCATTGGTCGCGGATTCAATTCCCGCACGGAACAAGAAAAAAAAATGTTTCGGGTCAAGGCGTTTATCTATATATCGCACCTTCGGTAAGACTTGAGTTAATATATGCCAAAAGGTAGATAAATACCTACACCATCGCTGAACAGACAAAGACACCTATTAATTTATTACATTTACTCTAGATAACGTAAATGCCCTTGTCGCATTTAAGTATTTTTGAGTATTCTGTCGCGACAAGTACGCATTTGTCTGTTACGCCCGTGGAACCCAACTGATTTAATAGTCTACTGGAGTGTCAAAGTCATAACGGTAAATACGCGTTTCAATTTTTCATTCCTGGAAGGACACAGCCTCGTTTGTTATACTTATGCCCTTTCATTTTAAATATGTATGGAGAGACAGATTCAAAATAATTCAAATAAATTAAATATAAAGTTTTTGTACTTCTCTGATGACATAATTCTATTTCTTAATAATCATTGCATGTTACTGTAAAAGTGAATGAGTGAAAATTAATAATATATACAGTGAGAAATTTGACATTGATTCCAAAAAATACCTTAAAATGACTCCCCTGTAAAATTATGAAAAGTGCAATTGTGCCCTTGTCTTACCGAAGGTGCGATATGTATTTACATTCTAGGTTCCTCCTAGTTCACTACATGGTATCCCATATCACAAGCTCTGCTTAATTTGGGGCCATGTAGTAGGTGTGACTGTCTGGGGATTTTACTTTATTTATTAGACTTTTTAACAGTTTCAAACTTTAATATTTAATAATATCTACTAAGACCTTATTATCTCTTTAAATATTCCTTAATGTCTGGATGTTATTTGAGTAATTTGTGTAGCCTTTTATTCATCTGACTGATACTATAAATGTAAAAGGATGGATGGATATATGATTGTTTGTTTCTTAATCACAGCAGAACGGCTCAACGGGCTTGCATATTTATGCAAGTGCATAGATATTTTTCACTTTTTGCAAATAATTGGAATTTTTTGATATTTACGTGTATGTTTCATAACGTTTATACTTGTAGACATTTTTCTACTTCTTCGTAAGTTTTTGAAATTTTTGATAAATTTTTGCATGACTTTCATGCATGTTTATTAATTTCCATTTTAAATAACAAGAACGGGCATGAAATTAATTGTATGAACATTAAGATTATATAAATGAAGGATTATTTGACTCAAAGATTTGTGGTTATTGTCTCCGATTATTGTATTTTGTGTGACAAAAACGATAACCAAAAAGGAATAAGACTGATGATTCTATAATACGTTGATTATTATGATATGTTATGTATTTAGTGTTAAAATATTTTAAAAACAATTCAAATTGAACACCTTTTAGGATGATTAGGATTTTAGGATTATAAAATACACATTTTTTTACTTGTTGGTTAATTTTTTGAAAGTTTTGATTATTTTTGGCTTGACTTTCATGCATGTTTAATTGCGTTTATTCAAAATATCAAGAACGTGAAATGAAAATTATAATAAAATAAATTTTGTAATGTTTATAATTTTCGTAAACATTTTTCGCTTGACTGTACTGGTTTTGGATTGAACAATAGATATATTTTTTAATAATTATGTGTGGTCCCAATCGCCGGAAGAAGAATATTAAAAATAAATCATTCCGGTGATCAGGATCGCGGTTCCAATCAAAGCGGTCCCAATCAACGGAAGCCTCTTTAGTATAAGCAGCCATTAGACAATTTTTAAATTTAGAACATTGAATATGTTTCTCAAAATGTTTTGTTTGTTGACAATACCAAAAATTGCCAATTTGTCACTATCTGATCTTGTAAATAATGAAAATTACAGTCCTTTTGTTAACAATTTGTTCACCACAGCGTCGTGTTTTAATAATCGAATTTGCTGTGAAATCACATCGCTTCCTTATTGTCTATTTTGCGTTTAATCAAGAAAATAATCAAATTCATAATAATAGTATGTTCGCTCCATTGCTCTCCCTCTCCGAGGCAATCATTATTCTTATCAGTTGGGCTAGCATGCGACCATCGACAACGATAAATCGGGCCTTTTATCGATATTTACTTAGAATTTGGCACTTAAAGTATGTATTTTTTAAGAATGTGGCATCTTTGGTTCTGTTGACTTAATCATGGTATCAAATCGAGTAATTCTATCTATCATGGTGCGCATGTAAGCTAACAAAATAGGATAAAATAACCAAAAAATATTTATCTGGTCCATTCGAGTATTTATCGCTGGTCGCATGCTAGCCCTGCTGATGGTCTTATTTTCTGCTTCAGCTTCGATCTGTTGGTCGTATCGTTTTCAGAATCTCCGCAGAACCTCAGGTTTTCTTAAATACATCTAGCCATTTCATGTAAATATTAACAATAGTACGTTTCTTGATTTATTAAAATAGTTTCTTTTTTGTATCCTTAAAGCGGATGGCACTACTTTATAGGATGACCATATAAATTGACTTACATAGAGTCTCTCTACTAGAGCAATCCCAACAACATCTGTTTCACGGCTTTTTACAAATCTTGATAAGTACCTAACACAAAAAAAGAAAAACAATAATCAACGAATGCAGAGCATTAAAAAAACCGACTTCACGTTAAAACTTTGGCTGAGTTATAATGTCATCAACGTAAACATTCTCCGAAATCATACAGACTAACCAACCAGCACCAACCAGCACTGGGCCAGCTTGGTGGATTACGGCCTAAACCTCCTCATCACCCAGAGGAGAGACTCATAGCCCTGCAGTGGGCTCATTACACGGAGTTGTGATGATGATAATGATGATGATACAGATTTAAAAAAAAAATGAAATTTATATAGGACCAATTTATGAAGTATCATTTTTCATCATTTGAAATAAGAATTTTCAAAATCACTTCATAATTGTCCGAAATATCGTGCAAAAAAAACATACAGACGAATTGAGAACTTCTCCTTTTTTGGAAGTCGGTTGAAATTTTTTTGCTCCGTCTATTATTTAACTCTGATTTAAATAACATGTTTCATACCACTGAAAGTGGCGACGCTTTGCCTACGCAAGGTGCGTGGCATGCCTACGCTAAGAGTAAATATAGTTTATAATAATATACGCTAGTTTCGAGGTAATAAATATTTTTTTGTTTGGGAATACTTTTTTTAATTTGTTCTAATTTTAAAAAGTTGTAGAACAAATGTGGCTGACAAGGGGTGATGCGCTAATTTAAATTAATCTGTATGCTCACAATAATACTAAACAGCACTACATCAAATTACGAAATATCGTAGATTATGTCATAGCTTGTTGATACATGAGTATTTTCCTGTAGGAAAATGTTACCAATATCGGAAAACTCGCGCTATCTGCAAACCCGGTTCAAAAGAGTCAGATTGAGATAAGCTTAATGAAGTTAGTTTCTTGAAACTTCTATCAATAGATCAACTTACGTACTGATCAGTTGATTCTCTTGATGGGTCTTATTTAAAGTATATCTTAGTAATGTTGCTATAAAGTTGAGATTATTTTGACTTATGTTTTGAAAATCACTCTAAATTTTTATACCGAATATTTTTTATTTCGTTTCGTTATTTGTTTACTCCTAGGTCTTGTAAAGAACTTTGAATACGTTTAATTTAATAAGTTTTCAACACACTTGCTCGTAAAGTGAGCGTTATTCTATTGAGTTTAGAACTATAAACTGGGCTGGGAGTCACGCGTGCATAATATATTATACCCTAGTGCATAATATAATGAATCCTACAAAGTTGAATTGTACCTTTGTGCAAATAACATGCGAGAAAACAGAGCATATTTTATTGGTCCGGGTTATACACTAAATATTTTCAGAAACAACAAAGAGGTTTTATACCACTTCAAATCCATATACATTTTTAAATGTTTGCGCCTTATATTAGTAAAATAAATTTTTATATTAAACAAATTATTCACAATTTACAATCATTTGTCATAAAATATTAAAATATTTGCATTTACCACTCCAAATTAAACATTTTCACTTAAAATAGGCTGTATATGCTATACAGACATTGACACATTTGACGGAAAAAAAAACCTACGCGCATGCGCGAGGTTCGGCGCCATTTTTCAATCACAATTCACAGCTTTGTTATCAAGTGTGTTTGTTATTTTATGACCACGTATGTCTGTCTTTTACTCACAAGTGTGTTGAAAAACGTCGTATGTAACTCGTGAGCGTTGCTAATTACAGCCTCGACTTCGCTCACTTGTAACATAATATACTATTAGTTTATAGTCCTAAGTACCTTTCAAATTATTTTTGGTGTAAGCCATATTCAGTGGTAGTCTTGGAATAACGCACGGAAATTTTATTTTATTTTATTTTATTGTTTTCGGAAAACTTACAGCTAGTTAAAAATATATACAAAATGCTTAGTTAAAAAAAGGCCAATTAAAAGTTTTCACAAATAGGTAGTAAAGTAATAGACATAAAAAAAAAACTAAATACTTACAACAATTAAAACAGTAGACTTAAAAACATCAAACAAAACAAACACTAACTAAACACTACACTACAATTACAAACAACATACAAAAAGTTTACAGAAAGAGGAGAAAATAAGAAACACACACACAAAATCTATATGCATACAGTTAAACAAAAACATTAAACATAACAAAACAGTCTATTTACAGTAGATATAACAATTATATAAAAGCACTTTAAGAAAACAATATTAACAAAAATGAGAAGCCCTAAAAACAAAAAAACAATAAAAAAACCTACGCACAAAAAACCCAAAAGTATAACTATCAAAAAAACAAGAAATTAAATTACACATATAAGTACATAAAACAAAATGCCTACAAATTAAGAGCAAACATAAATATAAATAATACATTAATTACCATTAATAAATTATTGATCACTGGGTGAGAAAAAATCATTGGATAAGGTCGCCTTAACGCCCTGGACGCTGGAGATGAATACGTCAACGTGCGGATGTTTCTTTAATAATGCGTTAACCCGATCGCATGCCCTGACGATGAAAGAATTCTTCCTATAATTGGTATTTGCAATTGGCACGTATAACAGAGTTGGATGTCTATAGAGCTTAGTGTGCGTGCAAATACCTATCATAGAAAGAAGTTCTGGGGCTTCGAGTTTGTTATTTAATAATTTTAAAATGTTGCAGGTATCTGCCATCTCTCTCCTATTTCTCAAGGGTAAAATGTGATGGCGCCGGCACCTGGCTAAATAATCAACGTCACGTGTACGACATTTGTATTCTAGAAAACGCATAAAGCGTTTTTGAATTGCTTCAATACGATTAGTATGAACGTCATATAAGGGGTTCCAAACGGATGCTGCATATTCAAGATGACTTCGGACAAAAGCGCAGTACAATATTTTAAGAGTTTTTATATTTTTAAATTCCGAGGATACGCGCAAAACAAATCCAAGTGCCCTAGATGCCTTCTTAACAATATTGTCGATGTGTTTGTCAAACATTAACTTTGAGTCAAAGGTAACGCCTAAGTCAACTATACTATCAACTCTTTTAATAGTGACATTGCTAAAGGTATAATCGTAGGGGAAGGAGTGACTTTTTCTACTATATGAGCAAATATAGCACTTAGAAATATTTAAGTCAAGTTTATTAGTTTTACAATAGTCAGAAAATGTATTTAGGTCAAGTTGAAGATTATAGCAGTCATTACGGGAATTAATTGGATATAGAATTTTCATATCATCCGCGTACAATAATATTTTAGCAAATTTAAAGCATTTTATGACGTCATTTATAAAAATGGAGAATAATAACGGTCCTAGCAAGGACCCTTGCGGGATTCCCGAAGGGACTACCTTAGCCTGGGACGTGTAACCATTGATGGCAACAATCTGACTTCTGTTGTCAACGTATGAGGCAAGCCATCGATGCAAATTGCCTCTAATTCCTGCTTCCTGAAGTTTGTGTAGGAGGATGATGTGGTCAATACGGTCGAAGCATTTGGAGTAGTCAGTATAAACCACATCTACCTGTGAAGGCTTACTCATGTTGTAACTGAGGTATTCCGAGCACTCTAGTAGGTTAGATTCTGTTGATTTGCCTTTAATAAAACCATGCTGTTCTGTTATAAAAGTGTTTTTTAACGCCGCATACATTTGTTTATGGATAATTTTTTCGAGAACTTTAGCGAAAATACACAATTTAGAAATAGGCCTGTAATTAACAACGTCGTTTCTTGGGCCTTTTTTATGTATCGGCGATATAAACGCGGTTTTCCAAATGGGGGGTACTTGGCCCAACTCCAGCGAGCGCCTAAATAAAATACATAACGGAAGGATCAAGCTACCTGCACATTTAATGACAAGTATGGGTGGAATACTATCCGGGCCAGCACCCTTGTTTTTATCCAATGCAATTAGAATTTTGTAGACCTCGTCTTCTGAGATCGAAATCATGTGAATATCACATGTACTATCTACTGTAGGTAGCGTGGAGTTGGAAGTTGAGCTTGTTGTGGAATGTTGTGGAATGTTGTCACAAACATCCTGGGGATCGTGTGAGGACTTATCCGCAAACCTCATTAGAGATGGCAGCGAGTTCGATTGTTTTTTGGTTTTTACTCATGACCAAAATACTTTAGGGTTCAAATTAATATTGTTTTCGATCTGAGCAATGTAATCTGCGTGCATCCTTCCTTCCATCTCTTTAGCCCGCGCCCGGAGAATTTTAAAACTATTATAGTCAGAAATATTTTTATACTTCACATATTTTTTATGATACTTGTGTTTCTCTTTCAATATTTTTATGAGTGGGCTACGAAACCAGGGGGGATATTTGTTTTGCTTGAAAACTATTTTCGAAGGTATATAACAATCTCGGAGTTTATACAATGTATCATACAAATATTTAACAGAGTCCTCAAATGAATTACAGTTGAAAACATCCTCCCATTTTTCTTCACTCAGTTTCAGATTAATAGACTCATAATCACCTTCATCGTAACTGTATATCGTACGAGGACAGCATTTAAGTACGTGGGTATCCGCGAAATCAACTTGTACGCAAATTGCTTTATGATGGGGGTCAGGGGGCACGAGGGGAGCGGCTTCTTTTACGTATACTCGTAATAAGTCATTAGAAAAAATAAGGTCAAGAATGCGATTGTTAATATTTGATAGATAATTATATTGTAAAAGATTGCATATATTTAAGTTATCAAAAAATATACTTTGTACTGTACCCAATATATTACTAGGCGTAGAAAAAGGCGTAATGCCATATTAGATTCATTAAACTGTAAAGCTATTCAAAAATATGAAAATTCAACATCTAGCTACCAGCAAATCAAAATATCATTTTGTAATACTATGCCATACAACGGGCTAAAACTTGTAGGCACGAAATGACCACATTGATATTGTAAGTAGGGGAGACCTGTACAAAACCGTATAGCGTAGCTATTTTCGCCAATAATTAAAATTTCGTGCGCACAAGCCGCGCAGTGAGGCCTATTTATCAGTACTATTTATGAACAACCGCTATCAGCATCTCCTGCAATTTGAAGTTATTTAATTTTATTGTTTTCGGTAGTCCTGATCTTATTTTCGTGAATATAAGTACAAGTAGTAATTATGAAGTGTATACGCTACAGATATGTCACTTATCAACTATGTGATGTATATGTGATGTATTTGTTCTAAAATACAATATTTGTTTCAACTATGAGTGAGTATTGATGTTTTGTAAGGTCTAATTATGGTCATTTTTTTTAATGTCATAACGTCCTCTACATATAAAAATGAGTTGGTAAAGTCACAAAATAAAAAACATAAACGGAATCAGCAAAAATACTAACCAAAGATATTGTACTTAGAAGAGTATGGTGCAAGCTTGGGCCCATGAAGGCTGCACAGGCTATGGTACAGAGGAGTTGAAAGACTTCTTTTGCGCAAGATGCATTGGCTCACGATAAATTCCAGAGCAATATCGTATATATGGTTTTACCCATGGGTCGGGGGCAAAACTGTAAAAAGTAGTTATTTGCTTTTTTTTTTAAATTATTGTCTAATTTAATATTTTTCTAAAATATGTTAATTGTAATGTGTACCTAATGAATTTGACTGAATATACATGTTGATATAATACATTTTCCTTTTGAGATGGACGAATTACAAGCCTAGATCTTTAGTTATACGGCCTTGCCCCGGTTTCCCATACATTTTTATTTCGTGTACTATCGAACCAACTGAATCATTACCCTCTTTGCTGAAAATTGGTTTAAAACTGTCAAACTTGTAGGGTCTATCACGTATAATGCACTTAGGACATTTTAGATACTGTAAGAATTCTGTATTCAGTAAATGTCAGTGACGAAAAAATAATAACGACCACTTTGGCGATGGGGTAAAACTATCTGCCTCAGACGCCAGTGGTTGCGGGTTCGATTCCCGCACGGAACAAGAAAAAAAAAATGTTCCGTGTCTGGGTGTTTATCTATTTATGTATTTATATTCTAGGTTCCCCCCTAGTTCGCTACATGGTATTCCATAACACAAGCTATGCATACTTTGGGGCCATGTAGTTGGTGTGATTGTCTGGGGATATTATTATATTATTATTATAATAACAAGTTAGTTAACATGGAAACTTATCTTGAAGTGAATTCCGACCTACTAACATTTAGACGTTTTGCCAAAATGAGCTTGTTGTGGGCCATGATTTAGTTGGTTCGATGGTACTTTTATTGATAACAAGCTGTTTTTGTCACGTAACACACATGTTTATTTCTGTTTCGTAAGAACAGATTGTGAAATATCATGAACTATTACAATACTGTGCATCAAATGTTTTGTTCAAAGACGGCCTCCAACAGCTACTGCGGTTCAGTTTTCGGCTGCGGCGTGAGAGGTTGTGGGTTTGAGTCCCAGTCGGGTCAGTACAGGATACGAAGTTTTATAAACTAAATCGGGTCTGTGTGTATGCCTTTTTTTAAAAACTATACCCGTGTTTGACCTATACCTCACCTGATGGTAAGTGAAGATGAGGTCGCAGATGACAGTACACGGGCTTAGGAAAGAACTGGTTCTGCATAAAATATTGCCGGAACACATCACCGCCGGAGCGGTAATATTTGGCGGCAGATTTTATATGAGGGGTGGTCGCTAGCCAGTCAGACCCAGACAGGATCCAACCACCAAGCGGATGTGACTCGAATTAGTCGCCTTTTACCACACGTTTATCCAGAAGTGGTAGGGCTACACGGACAAATCCCTATCACTATGATATCCCCGTGCGATCTCCATAACACAAGCCAGTGGTTGCGGGTTCGACACAAGCACAGGACAATCTTATGTATATTATGTATTTTATATTCCGAGTTCCCCCTTAGTTCACTACATGGTATCTCATAACACAAGCTTTGTGTTTTTGGGACCATGTAGTTGGTGTGATTATCTGGGGATTTTATTGTTTATTTTATTTTATTCATCCATAATTTTCATTGTAAAAGAGTGCACACTGACACTAATGCTACATCCATTTATGCACATAAATTCTTACATTGAAATTATAAGTAGACACGAATGAACAGTTTCAGCACTTTTATACAGGATGACTGAAGAGAAATTTTAGATAGTGTAAAAGAGCAGTCTGTAGGTACTCGATTCTGGTCACAATTATTTAATAAAAGTAGGTACTTAATTTTTCAGTAGAATTCACTTTAAATAAAAGAAGTTTTGTTACTAGTTCGCGAGATCGGGTTGAACGAGACGCACGCACGCATCACTATTATTGACACGCACGTAGTATCGTACTGTTGCTCAAGTTTTGGCCCGCTAGTCCATTTATATTCTTAACCATGTTCAAATGTGGAAGATGTGACTCAATGATGAATGAAGGTGCTGTTTGTTGTGGTTGTAAACAGCATTTTGATTTTCCCTGCGCCGGTATCTCCGAATCCAATTACCGAAAGCTGGGAAAAAATAAGTCCTCATGGCGCTGCCCAGATTGTAAAATAAGTGCTTCATCACCTCAAGCAACGGTCAATAGAACAATGTCACCATCAAATTTAAATATTCACGAGGAATTGTGCAAGATGAATTTGAGACTATTAGTGCTTGACACGCTATCAGATGACATCAAACTCATAAAATCGGAAGTTCAAGACCTAAAAAACTCCCTCGAGCTAGCGCACGACTTCATAAAAAACTTTACCGGGAAAATCAACAATCTGGAAGAAAAGACCAACAAAATGGAATCGCGCGTAGCGGAAATACCAACTTTACGTTTAGAAATAAACAAAATGCAACAAAACATGCATCACCAAGATCAGTGGCTTCGTGCCAGCAATATAGAGATAAAAGGTGTACCTTACAAGCAACATGAGAATCTGTACAATATAGTAGAAAACATTGGTAGAACCTTGGATTGCGAAGTAAAGAAAGGCGACATCAATTTTATTACACGCGTACCGAATCGAGACAAAAATCCAGATAAACCTATCATCGTATCGTTTATGAATAAATATCAAAAAGAAGATCTGATGGTAGCCGCACGCAAGCGGAGAGACCTCACTGCTGGCACACTCGGTTTCGGAGGCAACGGCAAGATTTTCATAAACGATCATCTCACAGCTTATTTCAAAAACCTACTTCTTAAGGCCAAAGCTATAAAGAAGGAAAAGGATTTTCAATTTATTTGGGTAAAAAACAGCAAGATATGTGCCAGGAAAACTCCAACGTCGCCAATTTTTACCATCAGCTGCGAAGCCGATCTCCTAAAAATCAAGTGACAATATTGTGCTTTGGTGTTAAGTTTTATAGTTTTAAGTTTAATAGTGTAATCAGCATTGCGAAGCCTTTGTGTTACCTTTACTCATCATCCATACAACAGCGACCCACAGCTTATAGCTTGAGCATGAGAGGAGGCTTTTTTACAACTACCCGTTCATTAAATTTCGCAGTAAGTTGCTTCTGTTCTTTCTTAGTGCAAACTCGAAGTGATCAAGTGATATCCACCTTTATAGTTATCGAAACAAGGTCCATCAGATATAGCGAGTTCTTTGTTCATTTCTTATCTAAAACGGTACTTAAAGTGAATAAATTACATATTTTAGCTAAAAAAGTATTCTGCCATAGTAAACCAATAGTAAGTTTTTATCACATTTTACACGATTATTTTATTATTTTCAAAGCATTACGTATGAAGCAAGTTATTAGGATCATTCAAACACAAAACTCTTATAATTCAAAGATTGTCTTTCAATTAATAATACCTTATTTAATACGTATGTTGCACATAAATTATAAATCATTACCTATTAGTAATCCATTTATTAATTTTAAATAATCGCAATGTTTAATCTCAATATTTTTTATCAAAATACCCGCGGCTTACGTACTAAAACGGATCTTCTTAAACGAAATATTTTACTTGCCGACTATGATATAATATGTTTAACCGAGACTTGGCTAATGGACAGTATCTCAGACCAAGAACTATTTACAGATAACTATATTGTGTGGCGCCGGGATAGGGATTATGAAAGTCGTGGGCAAGAGAGAGGTGGCGGTATTCTCATCGCTTTGCGCCGAAATCTAGTAGCTAATGAACAACTTGAGTGGAGATCCTCGGCTGAAGATCTTTGGGTAACGGTCAGTTGGAGGGCACGGCAAACCAGAGACACATTTATCTTGCATATAGGTATTATCTACCTTTGTACTCAGTGCGGTGGAAACAGTTTTAACACACAGCTCAATAATTTTACCGAGAAACTATCTCACATTTATGCACTTTGTCCCAACGATAACTATCTGTTGCTAGGCGACTTTAACTTAAGTAATCTAACTTGGATTGAGGAACGAAATAGTAATTATCTTTACCCTACAAATGTACAAGGTATTTCTCAAATTAACTTTTTAGATGTTATTAATCAGTGCGACTTAAACCAGTTCAATCACGTCCTAAATGTGTCAAATAATCGTTTGCTGGATTTAGTTTTTTCAAATAATTATATAACCGTTGCAGCTTGTGATGACCCCTTGGTACAAGAAGACCCTCACCACAAATCTCTGTTAATAAATTATAGTATTGATTTGGGCGATTGTACATTGGACAGTAGAAGTAGGCGAAAGTACTTCTACACGCGTGGGAACTATCAGGCAATCACTGATGAATTAAATAAAACCAACTGGAGCCAAATATTTACTGATAAAGATATTAATGTTTGTCTTAGCAGTTTTTATGATATCATTAATAAGCTGAGGGATGAACACATACCTAACAAGTATTTCGGGCAGCATACTTACCCACCATGGTACAATCACATGTTAAAAAAGGTACTTAAAGAAAAACACAAGTTCCATCGCAAGTACAAAGTTTACTGTAGAAATACTGATTACGAATCTTTCTCATATTTTAGGAAACTCGCCAAAGATCTAGAAGACGCATGCTACAAACAATACTTATCTCGAGTGGAAGACTCAATCACTAATAATCCTAAAGCTTTTTGGCAGTACATAAATACGACTAGAAAAAGTGTAGGTTCGTATCCAGCTACCATGCACTATGGTGATACACAGGCTGCTACGGGTGTGGATGTCTGTAGTATGTTTGCTAGTTATTTCCAAACAACTTTTCAACAACCTCAGGCGTCTAATTTAGTTAATCAGTACTTACCCTCCGACGATATGACTGTCATAGGAGAGATCTACATAGACCCTGAACATGTTCTGCGCTTGTTGAAAGGTCTGGATACAAACAAAGGTGCAGGTCCTGACAACCTTCATCCCCTATTTATTGTTAACTGTGCTGCGGGTCTTGTTGAGCCCCTTTGTTTGCTTTTCAAAAAATCACTTCAAGAAGGTGTTATGCCGGATAAGTGGAAAAGTGCTTTCATTACACCCGTTCACAAGAAAGGCAGCAAAAGTGACGTCACCAACTACCGTCCCATTTCGAAGTTGTGTGTATTCTCTAAGTTGTTAGAAAGAATAGTTCACCAACAGCTTTACGCAGCTTTTTACCCAAGGCTAACGCCCGCTCAGCATGGGTTTGTTAAAAATCGGTCGACTACCTCAAACCTTCTCTCATTTAACGAATATCTAACTACTAGCATGGATGGAGGTAAAGAAGTGCACACAATATTTACAGACTATTCTAAGTGTTTCGATAGAATTGATCATTCAATACTTCTTCAAAAACTTTTTTATGCAGGAGTACATGGCAGTTTATTCAGATGGTTTGCTTCATACATTCTAAATCGCTCTCAGTCTGTAGCATTAAATGGGTACATGTCGTCATGGAATATAATACCTTCCGGGGTACCACAAGGCTCCATTTTAGGGCCACTCTTATTTAATATATTTATTAATGACGTCACTATTTGCTTCCAACATTCAAAAGTACTCCTATTTGCGGACGACATGAAAATATACAAAGAAATAAAATCTGAGACCGACTGTTTAATGCTACAGTGAACTATTGTGATAATAATAAGCTTGATTTGAACCCTAGTAAGTGCTTCTCGATGTCATTCTCGCGTAAACGCACAAATAATCTTTTTAACTACACACTGAAAGGCCAAGCTCTTGTTTGTATTAATCAAATGAGAGATTTAGGTATCATCCAAGACTCTAAAATATTATTTGATGCACATATCGATCAAGTTGTCAAGAAATCGTATAAAGCACTTGGATTTCTAATAAGATCATGCTCCCAGTTTAAAAAAGCGAAAACTATCAAGATCTTGTATTGTTCGCTCGTACGTAGTATACTAGAGTTCAACTCTCAGGTTTGGAATCCACGCTATATGGTCTACATTAAACGATTAGAAACAATACAGGGAAAGTTCTTAAAATATTTAGAATTTAAAACCAGGGTTTATGATAGAAACTATAAAGACAGATGCGCCCGGCACCACTTACTCCCTTTAAAAATCCGTAGAGATATTTCTGATATAGCATATTTATCAAAATTACTACAGGGTAAAATAGACTGTACTAACCTTTTACAAGACATTAAACTTGCCGTGCCCTGCAGTCCCGTAAGCCGTAGAAAGCTAAGACTACACGTACCGCGGGCACGTACTAACTATCGTCAAAACAGTTACCTATTTCGTACATGTCACTCTTTTAATTCGATAAGCGATGAAACTGAAATTGATTTATTTTATGATAGCACTGTTTCACTGAAACGAACACTGGCAACTGAATTGTTTGATAAGTACAACGAGGACTAGGGACACAAAGGCTAAAATAGTTCTTATAAGAATACTTAACTTATTTAGTTTGCACATGAACTGATGTTTTCGGATTGATTTGCTTTCTGTGTTAGATTTTTGTTCAGGTTATCGTTCACATCTTGATTTATTACTTAAATATTTTTAAAAACTGTTTGTGAAAACTTGTTACTTGCTTTAGTTACATATTTGTTATTTACTCATATTATATATTAAGCTGTTAGTTTTCCAATAAAATAAAATAAAATAAAATAAAATAAAAAAATAAAAATACTATTTACTTTACTTACGCCTGAGTCAATCGCGGCACGTGACCTGGCCCGCGGATTGCTGCTAAACGCTAGTGTAATCATGCGTTGCTTAATCAATTCTTTAACTTTCGGTAAATTTTACTCATTAAATAACATTAATTTTTCACATCATGTCTTCGAATTTCAAAAGTGACCCACCAGTCACGCTGTATAACACTAAATTTCCGTGATAAGACATAGATATATTGAATCTCAGTCACTCGTAATCACCTTCTCAGTTAATTTAATTTTATTTTATTTTACTTTAACTAACCAAAACGCACAGTTAAAAAGTAAAATTAAATTAAACGCGATAAGAACTGGTAAAAATGTCTTTTATGTTGTATAATAAATCTTGAAAACGCAAAACCATATTAGAAATGCAAAATTCTGAAATAATTTTAAAAGAAACAAGCAAAATTAATCAAAATATATTTTCGTAGCTCAAACATAAATTTCATTTACAAATTAAATAGATTGTTTTCCTTTATAAAATGTTTTCTTGCTATTTTCCTCCCAGAACTGATACCCTTTCGATCAAGTAATATAATTAAGTAACTTGCACCTGAACAAGCACCATAACTTGAACAAGCACCTGAGGTCCACATTGCTAAGTAATATTTGATGAATTCTCGTAAAATAAATATCAGGAAGGTATAGTGTATTAGGTACTTTTACAAGACATGTTATAGAATAACAAAATTGAGAACCTCATAAGAATTTTTCTTTGAAAAATTCTAAGAAATTCTTGGTCATTCTGAAATTTGCAAAAACATACTAGTAGAGCTGAATAAATATTCAATTAACTACCAAGACTGACTCTCAAATGATATTTGGATGCAAATAATTTGCAAATAAATAATAAAATCTTTATTTGCATGAAAATTGGTACATTGGAGGTCTTATTGTATACATAGAAGTTTCACAATATTCTACCGACAAGTGTCAGTGCGCAAATATTTAATTTAAGATATGTCGAGATACAAGATTACATAAGTCAATTACTAAAGTCAAATGTGGAAAAATAATTATTTATGTCACAATATATTTATCATTTAAAAATTCATTATTAGAGTAATATAATTAACATAGCAAGAATTCAAATAGAGTAGTTTTAAATTTATTAAATGGCAAACTTTTTATTTTATCTGGTAGTTTTTTTTTAATTTTAACTGCCATACACACAATGTTTTTTTGAAATAATGTTAACCTTTGGGCAGGTACATATAGTGTTTCTCCATGTTTCTTGCGACCAGAAATCATATCACGATTTTATGGAAACAACTGTGGGTGTTTTTTTACAAATAGGCTCACTTCATAAATATATAGACAAGGCAACGGTAAAATTCTGAAATTCCTAAATATTGGTTTGCAGCTATCGATGTGTCCTGCACCGGATAGTGCTCTAACGCATTTTTTTTGTACTTTTAATATTAAATCTATGTCAACAGAGTTGCCCCACAAGATTATTCCGTAGCGCAAGAGGGAGGCTACGTAGCCATGGTAAGATAGTAGAGCAGTTTTTCCTCCTGCTACCTCTTTCAATCTCCTTAATGCATAAATAAATCGGTCTAGCTTGTGACAAAGCCTTTCGATGTGCGCTTTCCAATTCAAGTATTTGTCAAGTTGAATACCTAAAAACATTGCCATTTCTACGTTATTAATCTTGTTATCGTCAAAAGTTATGTCAATGTTCATATTATTTGAATTATATGTTTGGAGTTGTATTATGTTTGTTTTATTAAAATTAATTTTAAGATTCAAGTTGTTTAAAAATGTCACTACCTGTGTCAATATTTTTTTGGGTTTCAGCTTTCAAATTTTCTTTATTATTTGATTTTATTATTAGTGTTGTATCATCTGCAAAATTTATACATTTTTGATTTCCCATAATCTGTGGTAGATCATTTATGTACCACAGATTATGGTACATAAATGATCTGAAATGACATAAATGAATGAGATAAATCAAATCAATCAAATATTTTTATTGCTATATAGTATGGTACATAAAGATGTTATACATAAATCAAGTTCGACATACTATGCTGTATGACAGCATGCAATTGGTATTATAATCGTATTTAATCCATAAACATTAAATTTTGTACATAGTCATTATTAATTTAACCCACCACCAATACAAGGTGTTTAAAATATTAGTTTACACGAAATTATTACAATTCAATTAATTCTATCTGTATTCATTAATAGAATAAAAACATTTTTCACTTAACCATTCACTAAATGATTATTTAAATTTGATTTAAGGCAACGATTTAATTTCCTTTGGGACAGCATTATATATTTTGACGCACATAGCGTAGCACTGCCTGTTATAAAGTTCTAGGCGTGGCGTGGTATTGAGTTATATACTAAACGATTTCCATGTCATGTTGCTCTGGTAATGTCCTTAGCTTTAGTGAAATAAAAAACATTGCTTACAACGAACACAGCAACTTCTAAAATGTACATACAAGGCAATGTTAATATTTTGTTTAGTTTAAAAAAAGGTTTGGCTGATTCAACTGCTGCTTTTCCTGTGCTATAAATGCCTATAAAGCACTTTTTTTTGTGCTATAAATGCCTTGTTTAAGTCAGTAGAGTTCCTCCAAGTGATGAGTCCATATCTTAGGATAGACGTGACATAACCATGGTCAGCAGTCCACTTTTTCCGCTATTTACTTTTAATACCCCATAAAATCTTGATAAAATATAGCTTATACCAATACCTAGATTTCTTAGGAGAAGCTAAAGAAAAAAAATTCAAAAAAGTTTTATTCATCTTAGGAATTTCACAAAACACTCGATGAAGTCAGTCATCACATACTTCGGCTTTAACTAGTTGTTGATAGTCTTTAAATAAGATATTACAGTAGACCAAGAGACAAAAAAAGCCGGCGAAAAAAAACTCTTGGCACTCTTTTTCAGTCATAATTATCAATTATCATTCATACAAATAGGTACAGTACAAATTGACCGTGACATGAAAAAAAAAAACAAACACAAGGCAGCTAATTGTGAGAGCCAATGTCATGCCACAACCAAATTGCTTACATAGTAGGTGCAATGAGCTATGGATGCACAATACGAACATGACAAACTGGGAGTATTTGAACAAGAATGGAATGGAATGAAGTATCATTAGCTCGACTATAAAAACATAAAAACAAAAATCTGATTACTTGATTGCGAGATTATCGCTAATCTTAAACAAACTTCGGCTTTATTGTACCTATGTATTGGAATGCATTTAAAATAATATTTTCAACACACTTGCTCGTAAAGTGAGCGTTATTCTATTGAGTTTAGAACTATAAACTGGGCTATAAGTCACGCGTGCATTAATATATTATACCCTAGTGCATAATATAATGAATCCTACAAAGTTGAATTGTAACTTTGTGCAAATAACATGCGATAAAACAGAGCATATTTTATTGGTCCGGGTTATACACTAAATATTTTCAGAAACAACAAAGAGGTTTTATACCACTTCAAATCCATATACATTTTTAAATGTTTGCGCCTTATATTAGTAAAATAAATTTGTATATTAAACAAATTATTCACAATTTACAATCATTTGTCATAAAATATTAAAATATTTGCATTTACCACTCCAAATTAAACATTTTCACTTAAAATAGGCTGTATATGCTATACAGACATTGACACATTTGACGGAAAAAAAAACCTACGCGCATGCGCGAGGTTCGGCGCCATTTTTCAATCACAATTCACAGCTTTGTTATCAAGTGTGTTTGTTATTTTATGATCACGTATGTCTGTCTTTTACTCACAAGTGTGTTGAAAAACGTCGTATGTAACTCGTGAGCGTTGCTAATTACAGTCTCGGCTCATTATTAAGCCCTCGCCTGCGGCTCACTTGTTACATAATATACTATTGTTTTCCTGTAATGAATAGCCCTAAAGTAATTTTTGAAAAGCCTTTGGTATCTAGACTCCACAGTAAAAATGTGGGGCATCTTAGTACCTGAAAAACCATATAAAGACCAAATAAGTGTCCTTTTTCAAAACTAACCCAAATAGGATATAGACCCTCTTATGTCACAGACGAATATTTGACAAATACTTCACAGAGACCACAAGAATGTAAGGGAAAAAGGCAGTCCGGTTTTATCCCTTGGAAATCAAAAAACTATTCCTTTAGCAGTGTTCGTTAAAGCGTGAAGGTCTGTGCTACTGAACTGTATTTAAATTGCTGTCATTCGTATTCTGCGACATTGATCAGAGAATATCTTTTTTAAAGGAAAATTTAAAATCTTTTTAAAAAGTCTTGTTTATACATTTGTAACATTAATGACTTTTAACAAGGTGAAGTAGACAATTAATCTTGTAGTTTTTATGGCTAAGAAAATAATATTTCTTGAAAAAACTTTAAATTGAAGTAGACAGCGTTAAGAGTTTTCAGAAACAGACATCACGTTAGCGCACTTATTGATTGTTACCCTAATAGTAAATTTTTAGATATTAAAAAAACATTCAAATAATAACACATTTTAGGAAGTTTAAGGGAAAATGTTTCTACGAAGGCACTCTGCATTATTCAGGTATTCTAGAAAACGTATGTAATGAATACCTTACGTTGAAAAATTTTGTGCTGCGAGAGAATGTGTAAGACGAAAATAAGAATAAATTCAACGAATTTCGCTGAAGAAAAATATTACAAGAAACTGAATCATATTTTGAGAATAATTCACATAGAAGAGCTGTAACGGCCATATCCCAAATATTTGAAATAAGCCTGTTGTTGTTGGATATGATTACTTGACTTCTTATAATTTACCAAGAAATATTAAATGCAAAAGTGCAAAGTGATTTTCAACCGACTTCAAAAAAAGAAAGAAGTTCTCAATTCGTCTGTATGTTTCTTTTATGTTTGTTACCTCATAAATTTTGACTGGGTGAACCGATTTTGATGATTCTAATTTCATATGATAGAAAATACTTCCCATTCAGTTGCATATCAATTTGATCGAAATCGATTTAGTACTTCATGAAAAATGTATAAATTTACCTTGAAGACCTTATTGTTCAGCCAAAGTTTTTATGTAAACTCAGTTTTTGAAAGCTCTGCATTCGTTGATTATTTTAATAAAATTTTCTTTACAGGTATGTATTGTGACGAATTACTCGTTTCTGCGACTGAAAAATAGTTTAGAAATCGTTTTCCCAATAAGTAAATATAATAATTTAAAAAACGGAAGTTTTTACAATACATAATACTACTAAAAAAGAAAGCTGGACTTCGGTATATCTTCAAATGTATCATCATGAGTGACTAGTGCTTTATTAAAAAGAAAAAAAATTCGCTCAGTTGACTCGACTATCGATATATCAACCTGGGCAAGCCAATTTATTAAAACACTCTTCCGAGATACTCCTTTAAATTATATATATAACACACCCATAGCTAACAATTCCACCTAAATTATTACTATAAAATAAAATCAGTTTTGGCACGTCTCGCAAATATAATTTCAGTTTAGGACCGGGGTACAGTCAGCGAGTTTGCTTATTCTTATACTAAAATTTAAGCTACTGTTACTCATTCTCTAAAATAGCATGCTTAAAAGCCATTTAGAATGCTTGATACGAGCATGCCTAGGTACATAATATTACTATAGCAGTGTACATTTCCTTGCTATAGGCGTGCTAGTTTTAAGTATGCTTATATATTTAAGTATGAACGACTGATCGATACTAGCACGCTAAATAAGCAAACCTGTTTAAATTTATTTATAAGTAACTTAATAAACGAAGATAACACATAACGGTTCTGAATTTTAACTGAAGTTTTCCCACCGCGCTGCCTTGATGTGATGTAATGATACGACCGAGTTCGGTGAGCAACTATTTATCATTGTACTTCTCTTAATACCTAGAAAACCTTAAACCTTGACGACCGGCTGGTGTAGTTGTAACATACATTGCCTTCTATGCCAGAGGTCCTGGGTTCGAATTCCGGCGGCGGCGGATATTTGTGTGATGAACACAGATATTGGTCGTCAAGTCATGGATGTTTATATGTTTATTTAAGTTTATTCTAATAAAAAAATATTTATTTATTCAATATGTATGTTTATATATTTCTTAAGTGTATCAGTTATCTTTTAACCATAACACAAGTTCTTTAAGAAACTTAATTTGGGCTAGATAATGTTGTGTGAGTGTCAGAAATAATTATTTATTTATTATTATTTATTAAACTTTATAGATACAACAGAATAACATTAAGTTTAAATTTGAAAATTTAAAATTTTATACCAGGCTGAATGTACCTGTTCAAGCAAGAAGGTAATTTTGCGGCGCGCCACGTTCGTTCGTTCGCAAAACTCACGTCAATCATGCCCACCCAGGGCCCCAGCAGGCAGGATCTAATTGCCAAAATATGTCAAGTTTGGATATGCCCTTGTACACTATTACGTACGTATTCGTTTGTTATACGATTAGCTGGTTAGAATTTGAATTTGGGTAAGCTGATTGAAGATTGCTACAAGATTATGTTATTAACACACGTTATTAATCTAAACACTTGAAGAACAGACGTTACTAACTATTGAAGAACAGCTTTCTCTAATTTCTTTATACAGGGATGTTTTTTAGTCACCAGCCAAATTTTATTTTAGTTTCTTTGATACGATATATACGTACTTGCATATTTATTTTAGCGTCACTCAGTATAAAAAAATATAAATATGGAACCACAAACTTTTTTAAAAATGATCGCTTTTGATGAACAAAGCGACATTGCATTGATAATACTACGACGTAGTACTACAAAATGTTTTGTAGTAGCGCGTAGTCGTCTTTATTTTAATAGTAATTTAGAGTGACCATGGTTTGCTTAATATGTTAGCGGATATATTAATTTCTTCATCCTTATCCTTTTTTACACTTTTTTTATGCAAAAATCGTTTCTATAAATGATACTTATTGTGTGAAAAAAATTTGGTCTGTGACTACAAACCAATCCTGTATTTGCAATTAATGAATAATTTCAATTTCAAAATAAATTAATACTTTTTTTAGATAAACGTAAAAGCAAGCTTCATTGTCACCCACTTTTGATTCTTTTTCTTTTCTGAAGTACTATCGAACCAATTGAATTACGACCCAACAAGCTCATTTTGTCTTCCATGCTGGACTGGGAGTGAAAGAAAAACATAGAATGTGCCAGCTGCTTCTCTTCCCGGGCATACGCATATATGTAAAAGTTAGTAAAGGGACGGAGGTTTTATTGGCCATTTTGCGGGTGACCGGCTGACTCCCTGTCACTGCAATAGTCTCTCTCCATCTTTTTAATTCCTCCAAATTTGTCAAATGTGACATCAGACGGTTTTATAGCGTCTGGTGTTCTGCCTACCCCATAAGAGATACAGGCGTGAAGCTATGTATGTATCTATGTATAAGCTCATTTTGATAAACCGTCTAAATGCTAGGATAAGAGTAGGTCGATATTCGCTTGAAGATAGGTTTCCTTGGTGAAGAACTTGTTATCATTTCATTCGACACTGACATTTACTGAGTACAGAACTCGTACAGTATCTAATATGTCCTAAGTGGTGGTAAAGGTTTCAAACGAATTATCAGCAATGTGGGTCATGATTTAGTTGTTTCGATTGTACTTTTATAGAATTTGAAGTTTTAAAAGATTCTTCTCAATTTTTCAACCGACATCCAAAAAAGTTTCTCAATTCGTGTGTATGTTTTTTTTTGTGTCTTTGTTACAAAAATTTTCGGACTATTATGAACCGATTTTAAATATTCTTATTTCATATATTAGAGGATATTTTAGAGGTGGTCCCATATAAATTTCATCGAAATTAAGTACTTCAAGAAAACAAATTTTTTTGAGAAAATATGTATGAGTACCTAGTACCTTTGGACGTGAAGTTGGTTTTTTTAATGCTCTGCATTCATTGATTATTAACAGAACAATTTATTTCATGTCTGTAAAAATATAAAATTAATATGTATAAAGTGAATAAGAGTAGGTTAAATAATAATTACTAGCAACCACCTTCATATAAAAATCTGTATCCAAATATCATAACTTCGGCAGTAATATTTTCCGGTTTTATGAAAAGCCATTTTGTATAGCCATGAAAACCTCTAAAAAATATAAAATTAATGGGTTCAAACACCACACTGAGTACTATCACCAATAACAAAAATCCCTTTGAGTTAAATACTGATGTCATTTATTATTTAAAGCTCACACAGTATAGAAAATGAAAATCATAGCGCAAGTCTAGTTACAGCGACAGACAAACTTTACATAAAACAACGTATAACACTGAATAGACAGGAAAACACCTTTTCCCATTGGAAGCTATGGTATAAACGAGTTACTGCTTATTAAGGCTACCTGCTCAGTAGCGAGATGCGGTTTAACTTTAGACGACTAGTAAACGTTGGTCCTTCATTCATTGGTGACCATGGAGTGTGATACGTCTAGTTAAAATTTAAAATACGCCTGCCTAATCGTGCGTCCATGCTGCAGTAGGAGCAAAAGAAAGAAAGACATAGATGTACCAGTTGCTTTTCTTCCCGGAATAATGTAAAAGTCAGTTAAGGAACAGATGTTTTATTGGCATTTTTGTGGGCATTGCTAATGATACTATGACTATTTTATTCCATTCTTGCTCAAATACTCTGGACCCAGTTCGTATTGTGCATCCATAGCTCATTGCACCTACTATGTAATCAATATGGTTGTGGCATGACATTTGCTCTCACAAATAGCTGTACTGTACCTATTTGTATTAATTTGTTAATTCTGACTGAAAAAGAGTGCCAAGAGTTTTTTTCCGCCGGCTTTTTTTGTCTCTTGGTCTACTGTGATATCTTATTTAACAACCATCAACAACTAGTTAAAGCCGAAGTATGTGATGACTGACTTTATCAAGTGTTTTTTTTGCCATAAGCTAACCCCATCATTAAAATAATTCCAAATTTATCAAATGTAACATCAGATGGTTATTTAGCCTCTGGTGTTTTACCTACCCCATAAGGGATACAGGCCTGAAGCTATGTATTAATGCTTGTATTAATGAATCGTGGACATATTGTGGATATAGACAATATGAATAGTTACCAAGTGGAATACATTCTACCATTCTACCATCCGTGCTTCGGAGGGCACGTTAAGCAGTCGGTCCCGGCTGCTGTATACTTGTATACAGTATTCGTTAGGATTTATCAGAAGCCATTTTGGCGCCCTGAAAATTCTGATATCCACCACCCAGCACTGGGCCAACTTGGTGGATTATGGCCTATACCTCCTCGTCACCCAGGGGAGATGCCCTGGAAAGGGCTCATTACAAAGAGTTACGATGATGATGATGATGATTCTACCATCATGTAAAACTAAAAGTCAGACGCCGCCGGCTTAGTCATCAAAGAATCTCAATGCTCCTAGACAGGCGTGTCAAAAATATATTCCTAGTGACCCCTGCTTGTTGATAGGAGTCGTTCAGGGGTCGTAGTGCTAGCTACCCCCTTCATTTAAGTAGCTCGTAGATCATGAAGCGAGTTACTTTTACTTTTAATTTCACTTATGATCAGCTGAGATTGAGGTCCCCTGATTCCAATATCATCATCATCACAACTCTTTGTAATGATCCCACTGCAGGGTATGAGAAAGTGCCTTTTGTACGCATCGCGCTACAAAAGGCACTTTCCAAAGTTTTGCATAAATTTACGCACATCTTTTGTCTGCATACAACCTTAGCGGCCTACTCGCTTGCCTTGTCGCTTTCAGGAAGGCTTTTAAACCGATATTTATGAAGTCACCGGGTAGGGATATTGAAATTCAGGTGAGGCATAAAGTGGTTACTCCACCTGTTATTACTGCCACATTAAGTGGTATTGCAAGGAGATTTGAATATCGTTGAATTCAGTAGTTTTCGATAGAAAATGAACTCGCTACGGTTTCTTTGGGTAAAGTTTAATAGACAAAAATGTTTTACCCAACTACGGCGAAGCAAAAAGGAGGGTTATGAATTTGACGTGTATGTACCTATGTATGTATGTGGGTATGGATGTTCATCTGTTCCCTCAGAACTTCTAATTTACTTATCATAATTGGACAAATGAGGTGTCGTTAGAAGCCACTTTACTGTCCGCTGGTTATAGGTTACATAGGGTTATGTTAAATTGACTGCAGCGCCCTCTACGGGACTTAAAGTGAACAACCAAAATAAAATTATTTTCGGTTTTGTGTGGGGTATCAAATGAAAGAACTTCATTAGCACATTTCAAATATGTAAACACAACTAATTCAAAACGTGTGAAAAAAATAAAAGTTCTAAAACCTGACTACTAAAAACACGCTCTAAAAAGTAGGAAACAAGTAGGTAATAGTCTCCGCTGAAATATTTATGTATTACGTCATATTGATAGATATGTTTAAAGGATAGCCGTAGTCGTATGACATTTTATAGCAAAACAGATTAATTTTATTTTAATCATAAAATCAAATCAAAATGACAATCATATCTCTATCAATATGACGTAATACATAAATATTTCAGCGGAGACTATTACCTACTTGTTTCCTACTTTTTAGAGCGCGTTTTAAGTAGTCGGGTTTTACTTTTTAAACTTATATTTTTCTATTTCTACGATATTAATGATGAACAATGAGCCTTATTGTCAAAATAATAAAGTTTTATCCATGAAAAGCCTATCTCTGAACAAGCATTACGTAAGGGAGAACTAATTCGAGTGACCACTGTTTATTTGTAGCACAGTACAGCTATCTAGAGTAATTCAACTCGGCCGCATCTTTAAAATAAATGCCTACAGCACCGCGGTCCATTCACATGCGATAGGACTGCCCGCCTTCAGCGTTTAAATTACATTTGCCTACTTTGGGTGTACATTCATTTAGTTTTGTGACTGCAAGTATACTTTCTTTATATAAAAAAATAAAATATTTTGTAAATCGAATAGGAAGTGTTCAACAAAAATACGTTGTGTGTCAAAAACCCTTGTTTACGTTTGAATAACAAATCGGTCTTTATATTAGAGACGGAAATATACTTGCGCCTCGACTGGAACGCACTAAAAGATGTATTATTAAATTTTAAATTATAAACGATCCGCATATTAACGTAAAGCTCAATCAACAATTGTTTCGGTATGCAGACACTCGCGACTAGCCGCATGCCGAGATCGAGCCGCGTAGGTATAGCTCGCGTTTCGTCCATTTGTATGAAGTTGAATTACTGTATATATCAGTACTGTGTTTGTAGAATCCTTTCCAAGATCAAACTAGTTTTAGTAGGTACCTATAGAATCAACTGCCAAAAAATAAATAGTCGATGTAGCTGTCTTGCATTGTAGTAACAATTTATGAGGAGCTAGTGAGGGTTAGGTCAAACCGGGTTCAAAAGTAGGTACCTGTCTGAATAAAAGAGTAGTTGGTTTATACGTATTTCGTGTATACTGTACGCCTATACATACGGCTTATTTCTTTGCACATCATGTAGTCATATGGCTAAATATACTAAATGTATATGATTTGGTATTGACAATGGTATTGCCAATGAAAAGTTCCTGAAAATTGCAGTCTAATTTTTGTTCCTTTTATCACATTTCCATTTCGTTAATATTTTGCAGGATCATCTTAAGATAGCCTTAATAAGCGCATTGCTTCCATGCTGGACTGGGAGCGAAAGAAAAACGTAGAATGTGCCAGCTGCTTCTCTTCCCGGGCATACTGTTAAAGTCAGTTAAGGGACAGAGGTTTTAATGGCGCTTTTGTGTGCGATAGGCTGACCCCCTGCCACTACAATAGTCTCTCTCCATCTTTATAATACCTTCAAATTTGTCAAACGTGACATCAGATGGTCTTGTAACCTCTGGTGTTATGCCTACCCCATAAAGGATACAGGCGTGATGTTATGTATGTATGTATGTAAAAGGCGACAACCGCTCGGTAATTGAAAATACCGTTTTTCACAAATCATCGATTTAAAATACACTTTATTTTTGAAAACTAAAGGTTTATTTTATACTCGCACCTTTATTCGATCAAAAAGGAAAAAAGATATTCCGCGCAATTATAGACATCAATAAAAATAATATGAAAACTTATTACGTAATACTTTCAAAAGACAGTATTTTTTGCTCTCATGTCCAAATGATCCTGAAGCCCTTTATTTTATTATCCACTTAAAGTAAATAAATATATCGTTAGCACCCAAATTACGCACATAACTTGTAATTAATTGTCGCAAACTGCTTTCCCAACAGCAATTTTGGTCAAAATGGCTAATTCGAGTCACATATATTAGCGGTATCCAAAACATATGTTACTCAAAGCACATTCCTTGTACAACAAGATTTATTTCAGGTCTCGACTGTCAGATAGTGACATTGAAAGAGGTAGGATTCAATAATTCATAGTGCGGGACAACTGGGAATCGCACGATAAGGGTAAAGCTCCAGAGATACTTAAAGATGTATTTTTTTACATGTTGAAAGATTTAACATGACATAAAGAGAAAAAAAAATCTTTTGTATTCTCAAAATGATTAATGCAAGATAAATAATTGAATAAATATACTGAAAGAGGAATGTCTGGATAGGAGCATTGGCGTTTTCCCTAGTCTCTGCTTACCCAAAAGAGAGAGAGGCGTGAAGTTATGTATGTAATATATTGTTCTATAATATATTTATATCAATCGAACCTTATAAATAAGTTACTTTCATCGTCAATTATTAAAGAATTATAAATTTCAAAACATGTTCAAGTGTGGATACTTAAATTTAAGAGTGTGTAAGACCAAATGAGTATTAAAAGAAAGTGAAAACAAAACGAGCGTTAACAAATATTTATTTCTGCTGTAGGGAAAAAGCACCAAAATGTGGACATTTCTTAAAAAATCACAAAAGTGGTAATATCTCAAAAACCAGAGAACTTTTACAAAACCTGTTTTAATGTTTTTTGGTAGGCCTTAAGTCCATCTACCTCCAGTGTCACGGAAACGTGTCGTTTCTAGAACACCGTGTATATTGTAATATAATATAATAAAGTCTGTGACCAATGCTGGTCACTACAATCACTTCATGAAATTGGAGCAAATTTGCAGCAGTAATAATAACTCAGCGTTTTAAATAAGTGCTTTTGTTACAGCTTAAGTTAAAATACCTACCGCCTTTCTTTTTGGATAATATATGTAGCTTTGCTTTTCAGTGAAGTGTGGCCTTTATCGCTTCTGTCGGTACATTGTCAAATATACATTTTGGTAACATGGGATTCTGAGATTATTGAATCTCTGTGATGAAATTATTTCCGACATAAGAAAAAGTATCTCTCTATTGTTCTGTTTCAAAATACTTTTGGCTGTGATGTGATTAAATTAGGAAATAGCATGTTTGGTAGATTAGCTGCTCAATTTACTTAAGCGGTGTGGACGTAAGCTTTTCGGTGTAAATATGGGCGACTAGTAGTTTTGTTCGTTTTTAACCGCCTAATTCCTGATCCCTTGTAGGTTTTAGATACAGAAAATACAACTCGACTTATTTTTTTCACATAGGTAACTAAGTCTTAAGCATTAATATATGCAGCCTGCGTAGGGTCGCCTTGGAATAGCCGTAATGCCCCTGAATAAGTCTGTCATAAAAAACCCCTTCAGAATCCACTTGGCTAGCAATCACTGTATGAATAAAATCTTTCTCAAAATAAAATAAATATTTCTGACACTCACAAAACATTATCTAGCCCAAATTAAGTTTCTTAAAGAACTTGTGTTATGGATACTAGATAACTGATATACTTAAGAAATATATAAACATACATATTGTGAACGGGCAATATATAATCTTATGCCCATACGCAGCGAATTGTCACTGCTTTAATAAAGACACGAATAAGTAAAAGGTATAATTTACCAAGCCAAGTCACAAGAGTATCAATCCACAATATAACTTTGACGTTTTGACGTCTGTCAAAAAACAATTCGTCTTCGTTCATTGAAACAAAACCACAGACTAGCGCCACCTATGGTAACCGGCGCGAATATATTGAATAAATACATATTTTTTATTAGAATAAACTTAAATAAACATATAAAAATCCATGACTTGACGGCCAATATCTGTGTTCATCACACAAATATCCGCAGCCGCCGGGATTCGAACCCAGGACCTCTGGCATAGAAGGCAATGTATGTTACCACTACACCAGTCGGTCGTCATAATATCACCGCAACATCGGTGATGTATTCCAGCAATTCTGTATGAAGAGCCAGCTTCTTCCTAAATCGCTGTGGTTTCCATCAGATGAGATCGAGGACAAACGTGTCTGAACTTCCCAAAAAACTAGAGATGGGCCGACTGTGACTTTGGCCGACTGGCCGACAAGTCGGCTACAAATTAGCCGACTAGTCGGCCGACATTGTTTTCAGAGGAGTTCGGGTGACCTCGACAACAGCCCGATCGCTTGCGCTTGTAGCTCATGAGCTGCACTCCTACTGTTCACTGCCAATAATTAAGCGCACTGATGACCCATTTAAGTGGTGGAGCGATAACAGAACTAGATACCCTGAAATGTCTCGCATTGCTAAGGTGTACCTTTGCTGTCCTGCCAGCTCCATTTATAGTGAGCGTTTATTTTCCGAGGCTGGAAACATTTATGAAACAAAAACAAATAGACTTTTGCCAGATAGGGCAGAAACACTCGCTTTCTGCATCACAATCTCCCTCTTATTAAACATTAAAAATAGTTTTATCTTTATATAATGTTTTAGTAGATAAGATCTTTCAGATTCCTAATCGAAACCTATAAGACTGATTAAATACGTTATGATTAAGCCTAAGAGCATAGAGGCTAGCTTAGATCTAGGATTTGACGGTTGATTACTTTTACACGTGTATAATTTTATGACTAATCTCGTAAGAAGAGTATCTTAGAAGTGGAATATCTTTTATATGGCACAAACTAATAAACGATTACATAACAGTTAAATACGTATACCCTAATCCTTAAGCAAAAACATACAAAAAAACCGCCGACTAGTCGGCAGTTTTGGCCGACTGTTCGCCGACCAGTCGCCGACTGCAAATATGGCCGACTAGTCGGCTTAACCGACTGGTCGGCGAACAGTCGGTGCATCCCTACAAAAAACCCCACTTCATCCCAATTCATCATCATCATGATCAGCCGGGAAAACACTGTAGACACTGCTGTACAAGATTCTCCACGTCGCTCAGTCCCGTGCCGCCCTCATCCTGCGTTTACTAGCGACCGAATCAAGTTTCAATAATATGAACTTGTGCGATAAAAACTAGATTACAAAAAAATAAACATATACAGGGTCCGCCTTTAATAGTCAATTATATTTTAATAGAAGATTAGGAATAATGAGAAGGGCTGAATTTGGACAAAAAAATATATTTTTCATAAATTAAAATTTCAAAATTCTTCTCTGTTAGTAAAATTTAAGATGAATAAATTTTATGACTACAGACAATTAGATGGAAATGTTTTTATTACTTGCTGTGTAGCCATAAACTACAGATCAAACTTAAATTTTGATCACTTAGAAGAATTTTGAAATTTTAATTTATGAAAAATATTTAAAAAAAATAGTTTTCTTGTAATTGTGAGCCACTCATCAAGTTCAAGTTCATTTATTCATAAAACAATTAACATTGTATGCGAATGTCTTAAAATTAAAGGTAACAATTATTATTAATACTAGGTGGGTACATACACAAACATTATTTTTATACATTATTCATAATTATAAACTAGAGATCGTCAATCGTATAACAACATTTTTGCAACAAGATACTTTTGAGATTCTTTTTAAATAATGTTAAACTATTTGTTATTTTTAAGTCCATCGGCAACCGCTTAAATAATAATACTGCTTGGTTTATTGAACTGGTTTATTGAACATCACTCTTAATCTTCTACTAAAATATAATTGACTTTAAGTCTTACTTAAGTTTTAAGTTTTACTCGTATAGCTGGATGAACTTGAAGTAGGATCGCAGTTTTATGGTCAATTTTTAAGATATGATATTATGAGGAAACTCATGTCATAAGTATCTTTTATCCATAAGGTTTTTATTGCTCAAAATGCGCCCGTTCGTGCTTTACTCGAATGTGATATTGAAAATTCGAGTAAATATACCATTTATACATTTAAGTTTCGTGTATACTATACTTTTAATATACTTTTGACGACCGGCTGGTGTAGGGGTAACGTACATTGCCTTCTATGCCAGAGGTCCTGGGTTCGAATCCCGGCGGCGACGGATATTTGTGTGATGAACACACATATTAGTCGTCAAGTCATGGATGTTTATATGTTTATTTCCTAATAAAAAATATGTATTTATTCAATATGTATGTTTATATATTTCTTAAGTATATCAGTTAACTAGTGTCCATAACACAAGTTCTTTAAGAAACTTCATCATCATCATCATCATCTCAGCCCGCGCTAGTCCACTGCTAAGAAACTTAATTTGGGCTAAATTATAAAAAGTAAATCCTTTATTAGACGTAAGCTACTTTTTAGAAGATGTATTTTATTTTTTAAATTTAAGGTCTGTGGATTTTGTGACTGATAAATAAATAAAATAAAAATAGATAATGTTATGTGAGTGTCAGAAAAAAGAAATACTTCCAGTATTAAAAGAGTTTAATAATATTAAGTTTTTCTATGTATAAAAGAAATCTTTATGAATTGAAAACTTAAAGCTCGATTACTTTGAAGTGCTCACATAAAAATGTAATGACACATTAAGGCATTCAAGTAAAAAGCTTTAGCTTTTAATATTAGTTTTAATACGTTCTTAATACGTATTAAGAACGTAACATAAGGAGCTTCTAAGAAATGCTTCAAGAGTCATATATATTAACGAGCGTTTGCCCGCGACTTCGTAAACGCATAAACTCAAAAGTCCTATATTTTCCGTTCCCGTGGGAATTTCGGGAATTCCTTCCATAAAACAAACAGACACTTATTAAGGAACCTTTATACTAAGTATCACATCCGTGCACTCAAGGAATAAGGCTTTTTCATACAAACTAAAACATCATATATTTTCCGTTTCCGTGGGAATTTCGGGAATTCCTTTCATAAAACAACCAGTAACTTTTTGAAGAACCTTTATGCCAAGTATCGTTTGCGTACACTCAAGGAATAAGATTTTTCATACAAACTAAAATGTCCTATATTGTGGGAATTTCGGGAATTCCTTCCGTAGTGCACCCCTACATCCCCTAAAAAATGTATTTTCCAAATTTCAATTCTCTACGCCCAATAGTTACGGCTGTACGTTGTCTGTCAGTCACTCAGTCACTCAGTAACTCAGTCAGTAACGGAACAGTTTTATATATATTGATAACGGTACGGGTATTTACAGGGTGACTGGTGACAAATTTTAGATATTGAAGGAGAGCACTGTACTCGATTCTTATCGTAATTATGTAATAAAAGTAGGTACTTAATTTTTCAACATTCCCTATAAATACAGGGTTGATTTTTCGTCACCAGCCAAATTTAAATGTTAGTTTCTTTGATACGATATAAACGTACCTGCATATTTATTTTAGCGTCGCTCAGTACAAAAAAGTAGAAATATGGAACCACAAACAAATAAAAAAATAGTCGCTGTTGATGAACATAGCTACTACGACGCAGCATTTCCTTGATAATACTACGACGTGGTACTACAAAATGTGTGTAGTAGCGCGTAGTCATCTTTATTTTAATAGTAATTTAGAGTGACCATGCCTTGGTTAATATGTTAGCGGATAAATTCATTTCTTTGTAAAAAAAATAAATTTTTTTTCAAAAATCGTTTATATAAATGATACTTATTGTGGAAAAAAAATTTGGCCGGTGACTACAAATCAACCCTGTATAACACCGCAGTTTTAAAATACTACTATGTAACTACTACTTTACAGACAACTGAGTCGATCGCGGCACGTGACCTGACACGCGGATCTCTATCAACAACGCTACCGTAACCATGCGTTGCGTAATCAATTCTTTAACTTTCGGTTAAGTTTACTCAGTAAATGATTAATATTTATTTTTTATTATATTTTTTTCTCTTCATGTATGATCTCAAACTATCACGTCCTGGAATTTCGAAAATGACCTACCAGTCACTCTGTATATGAATAGCGGTACGGTTGTTTATATACCAATTTAAGTATTTTCACAAAGCAACTTGAGGTTTTTAACCTAACCTAAACTCGCATTCGACTGTAATGTTACCTACCTGATGGTAACATTACATGAGGTCGACGATGGCTAGACACAGGCTTTTATATAAATAAATTATTATTATTATTTAAAATAGATAAAAGTTATAAAAAAGAAAACTTTTATCAAAAAGCTATAGCTTCCATGCTGGACTAGGAGCGATGAAAAAATATAGAATATGCCAGCTGCGTCTCTTCCCGGGCGAATTGTAAAAGTCAGTTAAGGGACAGAGGTTTTATTGGATCACTGCAATAATCTCTCTACATCATTACAATTCCTCCAAAATTGTCAAACGTGACATCAGATGGTTTTATAACATCTGATGTGCTGCCTACCCCATAAGGGATACAGGCGTGAAGTTATGTATGTATGTGTTTAGATAAAACTTATCTTAATTTACCACACCAATCGATCGACTGTCGATAAACGGCGTCGATTGATGGTAGAATGGAATAGTCGACGTCTATCGACAGTTTTTACGAGGCAGAAAAACCGGTCGACATCGTTTGACGCCGTCGGTCGACCATCAATTGACCCTTTCACGACAGATTCAAGATATCTAGTATCCGACGACTGAACATACGGGCCTAAATATAATAATTAGAGAAAAAATTAAATTAAAATAACAGACCTACACTATTATATAATAGTGTAGGTCTTATATGTATAGTTTCTTTCCAACTTTATAATACCTCCAAATTTGTCAAACGTGACATCAGATGGTCTTGTAACCTCTGGTGTTCTGCCTACCCCATGAGGGATATAGGCGTGACGTTATGAATATATGTATGTAACTACACTATTTCAAAAATCAACATGGAATTCTGCCTGAACCCGCGTATTTTCCTTAACAAAAACACAAATTTGGCAACACATCTAAAAGTGCTCTCTCAAAGTTGTTTACAGTTTTACCGCAGCTGCAAAACGTCGTTACCTGTACCAAGCGTGGAATATTATTTCCTCTACTCGCTTTCTTCAAGAATATTGCTTATTTAAGATATTATAAACCACTCTTCACAGAACGATAAAGGCAAATATTTGTTTAAGGAATTCGCAAAATATTTACTATTCCTCTTCAGACGTAATCATGGACCGAGCCGGCACTTAATTTTAAGTGAATTTAAATCAATTTTTCTTTAACTTTATTGAATTATATATTTTTCTCAAACATGCTTGGAACTTTGAGCGTTATTTAGATAACCTTCTTCGAGATAAATCGAACTTGCTGTACTCGTCGAGAAGCGGCCGGCAATAGTTGTAAGAAAATCCATATCAATCGTGTATAGCGGCCAAATAAATAACTATGTAAAATCATATTTATCGTGTAACTAGCTTTATCCCGCAACTTAGTATGCGCTTAACTACCCTTCTCGTGGAAATTTCAGAAACTATACAACCAGACACCCACTGAAAGAACCTTTATACCAAGTATCACACCCATGCACTCAAGGAATAAGTTTTTTTCATACAAACTAAAAATCATATATTTCCCGTGCCCGTGGGAATTTTGGAAATTTCTTTCGTAGCAGAACCAGTCACTCTGAAGAACCTTCATGCCAGGTATCACATCCGTACACTCAACGAATAAGATTTTTCATACAAACTAAAAAGTCCAACCCCTTCCCGTAGGAATTTTGGGAATTCCTTCCATAATACAAACAGACACTTATTGAGGAACCTTTATATCAAGTATCACATCCGTACACTCAAGGGATGGGATTTTTCATACAAACTAAAACATCATATATTTCCCGTTCCCGAGGAAATTTCGGGAATTCCTTTCATAACACAACCAAACACACATTGAAAAACCTATACACCAAGTTTCACATCGGTGCACTCAGGGAATAAGATTTTTCATACAAACTAAAAAGTCCTATATTTCCCGTTCCCGTAGGAATTTCGGGAATTCCGTCCTTAGTGCACCCCTACATCCCCTAAAGAATGTATGTTCCAAATTTCAGCTCTCTACGCCCAGTAGTTACGGCTGTACGTTGTTTGTCAGTCACTCAGTACCTCAGTCACTCAGTCAGTAACGGAACAGTTTTATATATATTGATTGATTTAAGAACGGAACGATCTTCTACTCCACAACATGGCGACTAAAGAGGTTACTTATTAAAGTTTTCATTTAAATTTCGAATTGTCTTACACATAGAAAAAAAAATACTTTGACGCGTACAAAACTATTGTTATTAGTTGTTCGCCAACTTCATCATTGGTTTTAAATTTTTTTTTTTTTTATAAAATATGGATGGGACGTTTGTCTTCCATGACACCTGATGTTAAGTGAACATGAAGACTAAGGTGGTACACGTCCATCCACGAGAAACCTATTCACTCGACGCTTAAAAGTACTAGGACTATACTGGTCAGGGAAAATAGACGCAGGCAGTTCATTCCAAACCTTGGCGACCCGTATCAAAAAGGAACTGTCAAAGCGCTTAGTTCGACTTTTCGGAATATCAACCACATACGGATGGAAGTTCTGTCTGCGTCTAGTAGTCCGATGGTAAAAGGGTGAGGGTTCAATTTGCTCAAACAGAGCACTCGCGCACTCACCAAAATGTATCCTGTAGTACACGGTTAAACAAGCAACCTTACGACGATGCTCTAGGGTCTGTAGTTTTTTGGTCGTAAGGTCGACGTTGTTAATTAATTTACGGGCTCTTCGGTCAACGGAGTCCAGCGCTTCTAGTTGATATTTGGCTGAACCATCCCAAAGATGACTGCAGTACTCCATGCATGATCGCACTTGAGCTGTATATAAGTTAAGAAGCTGTGCAGGGCTGAAGTACCGCCGTACCTTCGAGATGATTCCCAACTTTTTCGAAGCTACTTGAGCCATGGACACAATTTGTTGACCGAAGTTTAAACTGGATGTTATAGTTACGCCTAAAAGCCCTAGATGGTCAGTGATGGGGACAGATACATTTTGGAAAGTGGGCGTTAATGTGAAGGTGCTCTTTTTTGCGGAGAATAGACACGCCTGAGTTTTGGACGCGTTGAATTTGACCAAATTCGACTCACCCCAATCGGATACTTTCCGTAAGGTCAAATCAACGCGCTCAATCATTGACTTTCTTAAACTCTGGATTTCACGGGGGCTCGCTCGCGCATTGGATACGTATCTCTCTACAACAGTGCTGTCATCAGCATAACTAATAATGCCCGGTGTTAAAAGGTCATTAATGTGCAGCAAGAATAATGTTGCAGAGAGAACAGATCCCTGAGGTACCCCGGCATTAATTGCCATTTGGTCGGAGGAGAAGCCATCTAAGACTACTCGAATTGACCGTTCCCTCAGAAAATCAGATATCCAGTCGCAGAGCCCAATCGGTATGCCATAAGCTGGAAGCTTACTTAAGAGACCATCATGCCAGACCCTGTCAAAGGCCTTGGAAATGTCTAAGGATACAGCTATTGCTTCACCATGACCCTCCAAGGCCTCGCTCCATAAGTGAGTGGCATACACGAGAAGATCGCCGGTCGAGCGCCCGTTGCGGAAACCATATTGGCTATCGCTTAGGAGCTCGTTGGTCTCGAGGTATGCCAGGAGTCGATTGTTCAATACACGTTCCATGACTTTGCAAAGTATGGAGGTGATTGAAATTGGTCGATAGTTGACAGGATCGGCACGGCTTCCCTTCTTTGGTACTGGCTGTACGTTAGCAAGCTTCCAGGACTTGGGAACCTTACCGGATTCCAACGAAAGTCGATAAAGACGTGTCAAAACAGGAGACAACTCAGCTGCGCAGCGTTTTAAGACCACTGCAGGAATACCGTCTGGACCACTAGCTTTGTTCTCGTCTAGGTGCAGCAAGCATTTAAGAACCTCCTTTTGGCGAATGTGAACGGTACCCATTGTAGGTCCGAACTGAGGTAATTGGGGTGGGATTTTTCCTTGGCAATCTAGACGAGAATTTTCTGCGAAGATACTAGCAAATAAATCTGCTTTCTCCTTAGCAGTGTGGGCCAGAGAACCATCGGGTTTCCTCAGTGGTGGCAGCGACGGGCGACAAAAGTTCGTTTCGACCGACTTGGCAAGGGACCAGAAAGCTTTACTTCCCGAAGGGTATGCTGCTATTCTGTCTCCGATACGGCCTATGTGGGCAAAACGAGCTCTTTTGATTGCCTTTTTGCAGGACTTGGCGGCAGCATTGTATCTTTTCTTAAGTTCATGCGAATCCAGGGCTTTGCTTCTGCGAGCATTTGCCCAGGCTTTGTATGCTTCCCGCTTTCGCTTTTCAGCGGCAAGGCAAGCAGTATTAAACCATGGGCGAGCTTTGGTTTCAAGGGATAGATCAGCGTGGGGAATGAAGTACTCCATTGCTTGAACTATCACACTTGAGACAGCATCAGCGCAGCACGATGGATCGGTTGATGTAAAACAAGTTTGCCGCCATGGATAAGATGCGAAGAAATGTCGCATTTCATCCCAATCTGCTGACTTGTAACGCCATACTCGCCTGGAGCCTTTTGGGCGGGTGTCAGGTGGCGAGTACAGCGATACAGATTTCACCATACAGTGATCGGATGTCCCTAAAGGTGCAGTGACGGACACCGAGTATCTGTCAGGATCGGTTGTCAGCAGAAGGTCCAAGCAATACGCAGTGTGGCCAGCAACGTCGGGGATGCGCGTAGGCTCGTTAACAAGCTGTGAGAGACCATAAGTCAGCGAAAACTTAAAGGCCTCTCTGCCAGCATGGTCAGTGTCCTGATACGGGTATAACCACTGCCCGTGGTGAGCATTAAAATCCCCCAGAAACACCAACTGCGCCGTGGGAAAACGTTGCTGAATCTTATCTGCTGTATTGCCAAGGTATTCCATAAGCCTCGTTGTCTCCTGATCTCCGCTATGTGAACGATAGATACAGGCGTAAACCACTTGGTCTAGGCCAGTATCTATGTGAACCCACATGACTGAAAGGTCCGGCACTTCCAAGTAACGGAGACGCTGACAACAGATCGCGTCACTGGCATACATGCACACCCCGGCGTGCGGGCGGAAAAGAGACTCCAGGATATAGCCTGGGTACCCAAGGTATGCCGAGTCTGACGGATCGCAGATCTGCGTCTCCGTTAGAAAGAGTAGGTGTGGTCTCTCCGTCTCAAGATGGTGGTGGACATCATTCAGATTGGAGTGCACTCCTCGGATGTTACAGAAGTGCACTTTAAGGGAGAGGAAGTGCAACCGCTGTTGAACCGTACTCTTTTTAGGACCTTTCATTGTGAATTGGTAGTGGAGTAAATAGGGAGGAGAATAGAAGTTGAGTGAAGCGCTGCAAATGGAACCAAGCAACTCGTAGGAAACAACGCACCATTGGGGAACTCGCCTGGAGACTGCGGGGACGCCCGAACCCCCCCGAGGTCGCCATCGGGTCCTCTCTAACCGGTCGCCAACCGACACGATGGAGCCTCCCGGGATTTTTCGCGAGGTGGCGGGGCAGCCTTTCGCATGTGGCTGGCATGCTACTTGGGCCCCCTACTACCTGCGGTCGGCCAGCGGTGCACCGTGCTTCGGATCCCGCTACCCTCCAAAACGAGTTACCCGGTGAGTCATTATCCTACGAGTTGAAAACTGTTCTCCGATGCAGCACGATTACTCAGACCTATCCTCCTCAATGGCTACACTAGACATCATGCCGGAACGCGACTAAGTCACTTGGCGGCATGGTTTTGTCTAGTGGGTGGTGACAAGCCACGGCCGAAGCCTACCACCAGATTTTACTGCTCGTTTAGCACCACCCAGGGACCACGTACAAGGCATCGAGGGCTAAACCTTGCGGACGCGAGCAGTTTTCAGTCCCCAGTTTATTTTCAAATAAAAGTTCTGAATTGTACTACTTAGTTTAATTTTGAGAAAATTACTATACAAGCCTTGGCCGCAACTAGGTATTGAAAACATTTCCCGATACAGTCTAGAGATGAATTATTATAAATGTAGATCTATATTACTAGCTGACCCAGCAAACGTTGTTTTGCCATATAAATAAAAAAAAAATAGATGTTGGCCGAATCTCATAGATACCGGATAAGCACAAAAAATTTCATCAAAATCGGTCAAGCCGTTTCGGAGGAGTATGGCAACGAAAACTGTGACACGAGAATTTTATATATTGGATTGTGATCGTTGACTACCTCGAAGGACATTCCATTAATTATTTGAAGGCTTCCACTTTGTCGATGAGGTAAACCTATCTCTCTCAGAAGCCAGTGGTTGCGGGTTCGATTACCGCACGGAACAAGAAAAAAAAAGTTTCGGTTGTGAGCGTTTATCTATATAATATATATTTATATTCTAGGTTCAATAGTTCGCTTCATGGTATCCCATATAACAAGCTCTGCTTAGATTGGGGCCATGTTGTTGGTGTCATTGTTCGGGGTTTTTATATTTTATAAACGGACTTATAACTTTAAATTAAAAACTTTTAAATCGGATTTATCGCTTATACATTTTTACATTTTCAACTCGACGTTTCAGTGTCCTTACAGAATTAAGAAATGTAAATTATAAAATAAGTACCCCGAATAAATCCAGTTAAAAGTGTTTTATTTAAGACTAGCTGTTGCCCGCGATTTTGTCCGCGTGAAGATCGGCTCTTGCAGTTGGATAATAAGATTACTATATCATACATACATACATGCAAACATAACGTCACGCCTGTATCCCTTATGGGGTACGCAGAACACCAGAGGTTACAAGACCATCTGATTTCACGTTTGACAAATTTGGAGGTATTATAAAGATGGAGAGAGACTATTGTAATGACAGGGGGTCAGCCTATCGCCCACAAAAACGCCTTTAAAACCTCTGTCCCTTAACTGACTTTCACAGTATGCCCGGGAAGAGAAGCAGCTGGCACATTCTATGTTTTTCTTTCGCTCTCAGTCCAGCATGGAAGCATTTCGCTCCCAGTCCAGCATGTAAGCAATATCCTCCTTGAAAATCAAGCCACTGCGTATTCTATTCTAAATTTCGATACAATCGATTCAGTAGTTTAACTGTGAAATGGTTAACTACTGCTAGATATACAGACAGAGTTACTTTAAAAACTGTCATAACATAGCTGTGCTCCGCAGGTTTACCTGGGTTCTGTGGAAAAGACCTACAAAAAATAACTGCAGTAAAATATAACGGGAATACCTGCGCAAAAGCATTCAAAGGGTTTTTTCTGAACTAAAGTTACGCAAAACTTGTAGTGTGACTTACGCAATAAACTACGTAGATACAAATATTTAATCATAAATACATAATCGCATACAGACATTTACGGCCCCCAGTACTTTTACCAGGAGCGTTTCTTTAGAATTCCTATTCCCATGTTTATTTTTACTGTAGTTCAGTTTTTGTAAGTATGACTTTTACATAAAACCCAGGTGAAACTGCGGTGCAAAGCTACGTTCTAACAGTTTTTGTAGTAACTCTGTACATACATACATATATAACGACACGTCTGTATCCCTAATGGGGTAGGCAGAACACCAGAGGCTATAAAACCATCTGATGTCACGTTTGACAAATTTGGTGGAGAAAGACTATTGTAGTGACAGGAAGTCAGCCTATCGCCCACAAAAACGCCTTTAAAACCTCTGTCCCTTAACTGACTTTTACAGTATGCCTGGGAAGAGAAGCAGCTGGCACATTCTACGTTTTTCTTTCGCTCCCAGTCCAGCATGGAAGCAAGTAACTCTGTCTGCCTGACTATCTGTAACGCTAGAGTAAGCTAAGCTACTAATTTAAATTAACTTTAGAAGCGGAATACTTACCATGTTTATGGTTTATTTTAAGTTCTCGATATTTCGGCACTGATGCAAGCGGTGTATCAAGACGGTACAGAAGAGGCGGGTATGTTGTTTTTATTCAGAGACAAACGAATCTGTCTAGCCGCTTTAATGTGCGCTTCGAATGTTGGTTATACCTCAAGGTTAATTTAAATGTTAATGACCTGTAGTGAATGAGGTTTAAAAACTTATATTAAACTACTGATGCCGCGCTTCAATATCATAAAATTATTCATAGGGCCTACCATACATACCTGCATAGGTAAATCACTTTGCGCCTGTATCCTGAGTAGGCAGAACAACAGAGGATGTCACGTTGGAAAAATTTGAAGGTACTATAAAGATGGAGGGCGACTACTGTAATGACAGGGGCTCAGCCTATCGGCAGAACACCAGAGGCTATAAGACCATCTGATGTCACGTTTGACAAATATGGAGGTATCATTATGATGGAGAGAGACTATACTTTTACAGTATGCCCAGGAAGAGAAGCATTAGCTACATTCAATGTTTTTTTTTGCACATAGTCCAGCATAAAAGTATACTTGTGAAACTCCGTTGAATATTGAAAACCGACATAAATCGATTTTGTCGATATTAAGTAGGTTTACGTAAGGATCGGTTTAGAATAACCCTACCACCGCTGGATAAGCGTGTCGGTGAAAGGTTCCCTGGAGGTTTCATCATCATCACAACTCTTTGTAATGAGCATGAGTCTCTCCCCTGGGTGACGGAGGAGGTATAGGCCATAATTCACCAAGCTGGCCCAGTGCTGGGTGGTGGATGTCAGAATTTTCAGGGCACCAAAGTGGCTTCTGGCAAACCCTAACGACTACTGTATACAAGTATACAGCACCGGGAACCGACTACTTAACGTGCCCTCCGAAGCACAGAAGACGCCGTGAGAATCGTCACCGCCGTCACCCATCCAAGCACCGACCGCACCAAATGTTGCTTAATCTGTGATATCGTATGATACACAGAGTAACCACGGCGCCACGACTTCCCTTGAGGGTTGCCTGACTGAAATCTGCTGTCACCGTTACAGCGCAGTGATGTGTTCTGAAAACATTTTATAAAGAGCCAGTTCTACCATAAACCCGTTTGCTGCCATCTTAAGCCTCATCTACTAAGATACACTTACCATCAGGTGAAATTGAGGTAAAACTCTAGCTTAATCAACTTAGTACATACATACATAACTTCACGCCTGTATCCCTTATAGGGTAGGCAGAACATAGGCTATAAAACCGTCTAATGTCACGTTTGAGGCAGAAGAATGGTGGAGAAAGACTATTGCAGTGACAGGAGGTCAGCCTATCGCCCAAAAAACCTTCTAATAAAACCTCTGTCCCTTAACTGACTTTTACAGTTTGCCCGGGAAGAGAAGCTGCTGGCACATTCTTTGGTTTTCTTTGCTCCCAGTCCAGCATGTTTTATTTTTAGGAATCACTTAATCAATTGCTGGACCAGTCAAAACTATTGTAACAATCACGTTAAGTGAAATATTTAAACTTGAGGGAATATTGCCATAGTTCACCTAGTGTTTGGTAGGTATCTCGGAGAACTAACAGCGCGAGAAGCGAACCATCCTCTCGCCTGCCCGCGTCAACGTCGAACGAAATTTGGTTGTTGATTGAAGTCAAGTGATGTAAAAGACAAATTTGTTTGCAATTAAATACTAACGATAAATAACGTATTCATTTGGATAAGGATTAATACTATATTGATATACCACCAACACAAATTAAAACATAAAAACATAAAACATTTATTTATTTTCATATTCTGCACATTTTTACAATCTTAACTTAAAAAATATAATATTAAGGAATACAATTGTCTAAGTGCCTGAACTAGGTTTACCCTGTTTTTCAGGCGAAAGGGGGTCTGAGTGTATACAAAATAAAAATAAAACTTAAAATAAATACTTATGTAACTATATCTTTTGAATAATAAGGATGAGTAAAAAAGAAAAGCAAAAAAAGGAGTCCTAAATCGGTGGTTATAAAACTAACGTTAGGCAATAGTATATTATGTAACAAGTGAGCGAAGTTGCTAATTACAGTCGAGGCTGTATTAATACATGAATTACGAACGCATTCTGTCCCAGACTTTTTTTGAACTTTTGAAGAGGAACAATTCCATCTTACATAACTTTTACGTAATTTTAAAAGTGGTGACGGTGTTAGCTGACTTAATAGTCATTGTCAGCTTGTTCCATAACAATACTACGTGAATTTTAAATGAATCGCCAAATAGGTCGGTTGAATGAAATGGTGTGCTAAGCAATGAAAAAAGTAGTAAGTATGTTAAATCATAACCCTTTCTAGTACAGAACGGAACAATAATAAAAGTAATACTTTCAGTTTTCCGACCTCCGTAACACATATGATTGGAATCGGTCCGAAACTGTCCTGAAAAAAAAACCCGTTAACCTCGGTCGTAATGAAATTGCCTTCAGGTCTATTCCCAGTTGATACAAATCACCCTAAATTATTCAAGCCTCTTCAAATTTAATGGGCTCCGTGGAAGATAGACTTGCCTCGAAGATTACCAGTGGGAAAAATAAGTAAACATAACGTTTTTTTTTCAATATTCTAAGTATTGAAGTCGTTTTGAAGTCGTCGTAGATGTTTTTAATATGTAAAATTACACAAATATTGACGAAAAAAACTCCTAATTTTATTATTGAAAGTTATGTGTAATTGATAATAAAATAAAATGCAAATACATGAATGGTTAATATAAGTATTTCTATCAAGCAATCAATTAATACAAATCTAACTTTTAAATTATATTTCAAACTAGCTGACCCGGCAAACGTTGTTTTGCCATATAAATAAAAAAAAATAGATGTTGGCCGATTCTCATAGATACCGGATAAGCACAAAAAATTTCATCAAAATCGGTCAATCCGTTTCGGAGGAGTATGGCAACGAAAACTGTGACACGAGAATTTTATATATTAGATTAACCAGTAGATAAATAATATAACTGTAGGAATCAAAGACATAAAAGCTTCGATTTTTCACTTCAAATGTAATTTTATTGTCTTTTCGTGACTCCTATTATCATATTATTAACCTTTTATTTCAACACTTTTGTGGCCTGTGAGAGATGAATCAAAGCACGAAAACATGCAACATTAGTGCTTTGAGCTGCAAAACTAGCAAGATAAATAACACGTTTCATTTTAGTATGGACGTCTGGCCTGTGCCAAATAAAATAGTTGTGGAATAGCATTATGAAAACATTTAAAATAACTGTCATTGAAATTTTAGTTACTTTTCGTGTACATTAGGAAAAACTATTTGAATCCGATCACCGACGACGCCATATTCAAGTCATATTTTCACTGAAATTCCTACATTTTTGATTCTGCCTTGACGTAAAAGATGATTTCATTAAAAAAAACTAGAAAAAACAAACTGAATTCATAAAATATTGTATATTTTTGATAGATAACAGTAGTAGTGAAATGTCACTTGCGTACAGGATCATCTCTCATTAACTGTTTATAACTTTTTGTTTAAAAATTTATGCTTCGAAGTAATTACATATTTTTTAAGCTTCTGTTATTTTTTTATGCATTCTAAGAACAAAAGAAAAATCTCTATAGGTTTGGAACACATTTTATTGATAGACAGTACGTACATACAGTAAGTACTTACGGCCATTTTGTATAACTGTGGAGATTTATGGCAATAATGTCATTTTGCTTTTTCATTTGCACACTTAAAATACTGATTTAAGTTTAAATGTGTTATTTTTGTTTGATTCGTGAATAATTTCCACAATCCAAAAATTTGGCACAGGTTGTGGCTAGGAATGCAACGGAACCTTTGTTATGTTATTGGTAATGGAATTCCGTAAATCTGATTCAAACAAGAAAGAAAGCAAAACTTATTTAAATTTTGGTGAAATGATACTTGCAACAATATGGAACCCTACCTTTTCTTTCAAGCCCTTTTGACTCGCTAATTCGTTGAAGCCCTTAATACACTTTTTGTGTTAACGGCCCGGTACTGATAAGAAAATCTTTGTCGTTACCAATTAATTATGTTCACCTTATTTTTATTCATGGGATTGGGGTCATGACGTAGCTAAGGATGTAAACGGAATCCTCTTTGGGTCAAATCATTTGTAATGAATCAGCTGTAAATCTATTTAAATAATTCTTACGATCTATTGCTATTTCTATTTGAATACGTTTCTTGTCGGCGCGACAAATCTGCAGTTATTGACAAGGCAACTTATTTGTTACTAGCCACCGCGCGCGGTTTTACCGGCGTAACTTTTGATTCCGTGGGAATTTCGAGATAAAATATAGCCTACAACCTTCCTTAAGAGTTGGGCTATCAAATGCAAATATCATTTTCAAATACCACTTGTAGTTTCTGAGATTAGCGCGTTCAAACAAACAAACAAAAAAACAAACTCTTCAGCTTTATGTATTAGTATAGATAGATTATAAATATTTATGACAAATGCTCCTCTTATTACGGAGATATATAGCTTTATGAACTAATGTCGATAATTTTTCACTTATACTATGCACAAAACCCATGGCGTCTGTCACATCTCTAGCTTTCGTAGTTTTTACAACTTAAAATCGCGACACGAATACTACAGACGACAGGATGGTGTAGTACATACATTGCCTTCTATGTCAGAGGTCCTGGGTTCGAATCCCGGCGGCGGCGGATATCGGTGTGATGAGCAGATATTAGCCATCAAGTCATGGATGTTTATATGTTTATTTAAGTTTTTTCTAATAAAAAATATGTATTTATTCAACATGTATATTTATATATTTCTTAAGTATTTCAGTAATCTAGTATCCATAACACAAGTTCTTTAAGAAACTTAATTTGGGCTAGATAATGTTGTGTGTGTCAGAAATATTTACTTTTTATTTATTTTACATAGTTCAATTATGTATTGTTCTTGTTTAAATTAAATTAACTTTTGTTTGCAGCTTTTATTTAACATTAAAACAGTATTTTAAAAGGACAGATAAGATCTTTATATACCAACTTCTCGATAGGGGAATACCCACGCAATAACTATCTACAAAAACGTTACCAATCTATTTTAATCTAAGCTACCGTCCCACTGCTCGTAAACGTTGAAAAAGTAATCTTCTTACTTCGAGTAATTTTTGAGACGTGTGAGCACTATTTCGATTCGATCTCGTTAACGTTTACTTTTTTGGAGTAGGTAGTACCATTCGTTTTACTTTCTATCACAATGTCATATCTTATCTGTATTTTCTCTAGTATCTACGATCTATGTATCCGAGTCATAATTTGATTCAATAATGCTATGTACAGTCATCAAAGTTACATAAAAACACTGATATTAGTATTTAAGTCTACGTGAGTCATAAAAAAGTAAACATTTAAAGATTGCTTCCATGCTGGACTGGGAGTGAAATAAAAACATAGAATGTGCCAGCTGCTTCTCTTCCCGGGCATACTGTAAAAGTCAGTAAGGGACAGAGGTTTAATTGCCATTTTTGCGGGCGATAGGCTGACCCCCTGTCACTGCAATAGCCTCTCTCCATCATTATAATACCTCATTTGTCAAACGTGACATCAGAAGGTCTTATAACCACTGGTGTTCTGCCTACCCCATAAGGGATACAGGCGAAGTTATGTATGTATGTGAAAGATGAATTTTTTAGTCTAGACGACCTCATAGGATACGCCACGAATTCAAAAACACATTTATTACTAATATTTTCTCTTTAATCCAGTAAACGTAAACAGCCATGATCCTTACAACTAACTAAGTGAAATTCTCAATATAGCTTTAGAAAGTAACCAAGTTAGTTTATATTAACGGTGACCAAGCAAAAGCGTACCCCTATTCATTGATAAAAAAGTACATTACTTCAAGGAAACTACCTAAAAAATACTGTTATCAAATCCCAAAATCGTACATCTACAGCTACAACCTACTAATTCATATAACGCGAACACTGGTTTACTTCACATAATGCTATTTGCAGGAAAATGCTTTCACCAAAATACAACAAATAAAAGCATTAATATAAAAAAACGGTCCTTGAGTTCTGTTATCGCCTATTTCTTTCACAAAGTGCTTGAAAAAGAAAACTTAGTACTTGTAAATTAGGGTTGTCATTCTATCGCATTTTGGAAACTTTTTTCTTTTTTCTTATCTTTTGCGGTGATTTGTTCGTGTATTGCACTTTCAAGGTTAAGGAAATTTGGGGGAGTTTTATTTTCATCGTTTTAGGTTATCGTTCTGAAAATGTATCAATTAGACTGCGAGTGAGTGTATACATAATTTAAGTTTTTGTAGAGATTATTGACTTAAAATATAGGTAATAACTATTGTAATTGATTCTGTTACCGATTCTGAACAAACTATGTTCAAGTTTCGTATAAAAACAATTAAATAACATTGCATAATAAGCAGCATTTTATAGTTTCGGCATCATACCTCAAAATATTTCCCATTTGTTTCATTCTAAAACTATATCTTGAAGTTTTTGCTGACCCGCCAGTTTATATGACGTCACCAGCTCAGGTCCACAGAATTTTGACGCGTTATGAATTCCAGTAGGTAACCCAAATAAATTAGATAGGTAAGTTTGAGTGAATTATTATTTTCACGCACACACACATAACTTCACGCCTGTATCCCTTATGGGGTAGGCAGAACACCAGAGGCTATAAAATCATCTGATGTCACGTTTGACAAATTTGGAAGTATTATAATGATCGTGAGTGACTATTGCAATGACAGGGAGTCTGCCTATCCCCGATCAAATCTTCAATAAAACCTCTGTCCCTTAACAGTCTTTTACAATACCAATTCCCGGGAAAAGAAGGCACATTCTATGTTTTTCTTTTGCTCCCAGTCCAGCATAATTATTTTCAAGATATAATTATTTTCAAAGTAAGCCTAATACACAAATCGGTGTATAATTTTATATCATTAGATATTTTAGGCAGTATAAAGACGAAAAATATAATTTGGAAGATATCAAAACTTCCTTTGATCAATACCTGTGATTGACGTAAATTTTATTTACGGCTCGACTTTTGATTCCTTTTTCCAGAAAATGGAAGTTTTTTTGACATATTACAATTCATTTTTATTATTTTAAGCATGTTTCCAGTGTTCTACGACTATGCTTTCCTTTTATCCACAACTTCATTTATAATATAGAAAATTTGCCAGCCGACAATAAATATCTTAAATAAAACACTTTTTGACCGAATTTATCGCGTATAATTACATTTTAAATTTTAACTCGACGTTTCGGTGTCTTTGCCGACCCCGTGGTCATGAGCTACTGAGGTGTCAAGCGTCGGATTGATAGATGGAAAAAGTTATACATCATCATCTCCGTCTGTTTCTCAGTCTTTGAGCGTAGCGTTCTGGATTGATACAAAAAGAGCTGACAGTATCTTTTAGGTCGTGCAGCTCGCTGGATGTTAGATTTAATGTTTTTCATGTCGGTGATAGTTTCTTACCATCTTCTCTATTGAAATTAGGGTATTTTTAATGAATATAGTGAATATCTTTCCCTTGTAGTTTTTTTTGACACAACTCCACCTGATAAGACAAGCTGGTCTCAGATGGAGCACATGGGTTCAAGATACCACTCGCACTTCATAAATAGACTAGCTGGACACATCATCGCTAGAGAAGATTTTACTCGAAGGTTGAGCGCTAGCTAGATCCTGCGCTAGGAGATCAATATTTACAATTCATGTAATTTCTTAGATTTATTCCTCCGACAAAAATCTTCAAACAGGAATGTTTTTTGTACTCGAACAAGTCGTTCCTAAAACATATTCAATTTGGTAGAATAAAATGATGCGGTATTTAATACTATACAAACACTCGGAATAAAATCCATTTTTTTTATTTTATACTGACAGACACGCAAGGTTATACCTGCGATTCTTTCAATCCTCTTAATGTTTCTATAAAAAATGGACTTTTCTCGAGATATCCTAGACATCAAATACAAAAATATTTTCAAATCCGACTCTTTAAACCAAAGAACCCTCCATCTTTATTATATTAGGACACTTTATTATATTACCACACCAAACGATGGACGTCGAGCGGATTTTTCAGCATAGTAAAGAATTGTTCCCACTACGCCGCTTCCCACGACGCCGCTCCGTCCAACATATGTCATTTTACGTCATTTTGTACAGTCACAGCAAGATATAAATCATTCAAACTACATTCGCTAAGTATCCAAATTAAAAGTCAAAGGAAATTGAATAAATATATATACAAAAAACGTTTTATTGGCATTTTTGTGGGCGATAGGCTGACCCCCTGTCACTGCAATAGCCTCTCGCAATTATTATAATACCTCATTAGTCAAACGTGACATCAGTTGGTCTTATAACCTCTGATGTTCTGCCTACCCCATAAGGGATACAGGCGTGAAGTTAATAAACAGTATATTTATATCACAGACTAGCCACCGCGCGCGGTTTTACCCGCGTAACATTTGATCCCGTGGGAATTTTGGGATAAAAATAACCTTCCTCAAGAGTTGGGCTATCAAATGCAAAAAGATTTTTTTAAATCCCACTTGTAGTTTCTGAGATTAGCGCGTTCAAACAAACAAACAAACAAAAAAACAAACTCTTCAGCTTTATATATTAGTATAGATATCAAAATTAAGAAATACGGAATTAAAATCATAACGGACGTTAACGGATCTTTTGGGTGTTATCGGTCGTCGATCGATCCGTCGACTGAACGCGTTAATAGATGTCGGATGACGGTTTTTTAACCTCATAAAAACTATCGATCGACGCTGTCAATCGATGATTTTATATCATATTAGGGTTGTCTGGAAGAGATTGTCTGTGGATGATAAGGCCGCCTATTGTGCACTGTACCTATTATATTTTTAATAAAGTTATGTCTTACTCCTTGTGTACAATGAAGAATAAATAAAAAAATAAATATTTTTTTTAGTATTATTTTTTAAGTACTTCTGTTTCAACTTCGACGTTTAAACGAAAAACTCGTCAATATTTTCTTAATCAGCAACTAAGCGGTATTTCAGTGTTAATATAAATTTGCGCTTTTTTTCTTTTTATCACTATTAGTAGGTACTTTGTTTATATGAAATTTCTTCTTTGTTACAATGGGGAGTTTTCTGACAGCTCATAAAAATTAGTTCAAAAAACCTCTATAGATGGCACTTTTAAAAAGCCGAAGGCGTCAAGTCTGTAAACTATAATGTAGGTAAGTGGTATCTACCATCTATGGTTATTTATACGTTCAATTTCTGATACAGACGTCAATTAATTTATTTTACTTTTAAAAACGCAGTGTGGAATAAATTCTTCGCCGTCGCCTTTTGTAAAGCGCCATCTATCGAAGCCTTTTGTACCAATTTTGTACAGTTTTGTTTTTTTAATGAGCTGTCAGAAAACTCCCCATTACTCTTTTTATTAATTATTATTTGTTCTCTCAATGTATTCCTGTAATTTAAGTTTTAAATACTTATTTTAAGAATATAAATGTAATTGCTACCAAACTCTAGCAACCTATTTATTGGTGAAGCTGAAAATCAGCGCCATGGTCTAAAAACCGTGGTATTATGCTGAGCTTTAACCATTTCGGCTTTCTCCTTGTTTTTTTTTTTTGTATTTTATGTTTCCTATTAATTTTTTTTGATGATTGCTGAATAAACTTTTTTTCTTTTTTTTCTTTCTATTAAAATCCCTAAAAAAACTTCGGCAACCCTAGAAACACGGATTGCTGACAAGTATGTGCTTATCTCATCCCTTCAAAAGATACGCGGTGACTTATACGAGGCGGGCGTGAGAGGAAGGAATTATAGCTCACTTTCATTGAAACGTAGGTTGTAGCGAGAGAATGAATGAAACAGAAAGAAAACTGCGTGGGGTGCCGAAATACTTAAATTTGAATTTGAGCAAGTGAGTAAACCAAGGCTTTATGTACGTTAACATGGGAAATAAAGTATGCAGACATTTTAATCGTCAAGTCCTTTAACGATTTATTATAAAACGTAAATAACTTTAATATAGTAAAGGCCTTTTTGATTTAAAAGCCAGTTGAAATAAAATCTTCGGGTAGATCCGCGCAGAACTGCTAGTGCAATTATAATGTCACGCCTGTATCCCTTATGGGGTAGGCAAAACACCAGAGGTTACAAGACCATCTGATGTCACATTTGATAAATTTGGAGGTATTATAAAGATGGAAAGAGACTATTGTAGTGACAGGGGGTCAGCCTATCGCCCACAAAAACGCCTTTAAAACCTCTGCCCCTTAACTGACTTTTACAGTATGCCCGGAAAGAGAAGCAGCTAGCACATTCTACGTTTTTCTTTCGCTCCCAGTCCAGCATTATAATTATATTAAAAGTTTTATAATTTTTTTTTATACTAAGCCCGCATTTGCCCTCAATCTCACCTGATATTCAGTGAATATGAGGTTGAAGATGAACACGGGCCTAAGATAGAACTGACGCAAAAAATATTGCCGGAACACATCGCCGCCGAAGCGGTAATATTTGGCGGCAGATTTAATATGAAGGGTGGTTGCTAGCCAGTCGGACCCTGACGGTATCCTACCACTAAGCTAGAGTCACTTGGATTAGTCTCCTTTTACGACACGCTTATCCAGAGGCTATTGAAGTATTCTAAGTCAACCTACACGGACAGATCATTAGAATAACCCTACAGATCAAAAATTAATGAAAAAATGTGTTAAATTAATATCACCCGACCAGGACTCGAACCTGGGACCTTTCGTTTGCCGGACGAGTACTCTCCCACTGAGCTACCGGGGCCTAGCCTCTCTAGAAAAAACCGTTGAAAAAACCGGTGGCTGCGTTTTGTGGCCCGTGTGTCTTACATTCCGTGCTACATTTTCACGATGATATCGTTTTTCTCGGATTTATCTAAATTAAAACATTGGATTTATCTAATTGAGTAACTCGTGGAATAATTGAAGATTTGTATCATTTGTTGATTGAATGTATACAGAACTTAGAGCTAAGGCACTATTTGTTTGTAGCTACGAGATTGACTTGTATAAAGGTATTGTATAAAGCATGATACAGAACCCTAGCTTAGAAATCTTGTTATGTCTACGTTACATTGTTATAGTTGATAATGGAAGATGTTTGCAATCAACAGATAAGGAAAAATTTTACTCAGTGCTGATACACTTTTAAGGAAACTAGATGGGTATTCTTAGCCAACCTTGTCCTGGCAATAATAGAAAAGTATGTAATTTTTTTTTATTTAGAATCTTGACGGATTATATTTTGATAATATCCTTTGGAAAAGTCATTTTCTGCAAATAAGCTTCAAGTTAACTAGGTCAATTAAGGACAAAATAATTGAATAGGTACGTACTGATGATGATGATGATGTTCTGCTAGGGTCATCATTTTTTTATTTAAGCACCTTATTAAGTAAGCCCTATAAAACTATGCATTTTCTATTCTCTAAATCTACGGTTTCACTATTCGATATTTAAATAAAAGCCTTTAATAACGAGGCTTTTTCTGTTAAGTACCTATATTCTATTTTACATTTTAGCTCGATATTTCAAAAACCTTTCAGACCTTTTTTACACACATATACAGGGTTGATTTGCAGTCACTGGTCAAATATTTTTAAACAATAATTATAATTTATAGAAACGATTTTTGAAAAAAAAAGGTATTAATTTTTTTAAAAGGAAATAAATTTATCCGCTATCATATTAACAAAGTTATGGTCACTCTATATTTCCATTAAAATAAAGATGACTACGCGCTACTACAAAACCACCAAAAAGTACTACGTCAAAATATCAATATATATAAAACTGTTCCGTTACTGACTGAGTGACTGAGGTACTGAGTGACTGACAGACAACGTACAGCCGTTGTACGTTTTCAGTCTGTCAGCCGTTCTACGTTGGGCGTAGAGCTGAAATTTGGAACATATATTACTTAGGGGATGTAGGGGTGCATTAAGGAAGGAATTCCCGAAATTGCCACGGGAACGGAAATAATTGGACTTTTTAGTTTGTATGAAAAATCTTATTCCTTGAGTGCACGGAAATGATACTTGGCAGAAATGTTCTTCAAAAAATGACTGGTTGTGTTATGAAAGTAATTCCCGAAGTTCCCACAGGAACAAGAAAGATATGATGTTTTAGTTTGTATGAAAAAAAAATATTCCTTGAGTGCGCGGATGTGATACTTGGTTTAAAGGTTCCTCAATAAGTGTCTGTTTTTATTATGTAAGGTATTTCCGAAATTCCCACGGGAAGGGGTTGGACTTTTTAGTTTGTATGAAAAATCTTATTCCTTGAATGCATGGTTATGATACTTGGCATGAAGGATCTCAACAGATCGACTTTCCGAAGTGGTGGTAGATTCAGTTCAATTTGTGAATTATTTGACTTATTTCAAATGTATTTAAATACTTATTAAATAAAGAACATTTGAGTTTGAGTTGAACATCTACGCTAATCAACAACGACTATTTTCAAAAAAGTTTATGGTTCCATATTTCTACTTTTTTGTACTGAGCGACGCTAAAATAAATATGCAGGTACGTTTATATCGTATCAAAAAAAACTAACTTTTAAATTTGGCTGGTGACTAAAAATCAACCATGAATACTCGTGATATGCGCGATCAAATCCGGTTCATAATTAATTCTATATCTTTTTCTTACTGTCAAAAACAGTACTGCTCTGCAAAGAGAAGACCATGACGTCAGAGCTTGGGATTTTGTATACATAGGCCTAATGTTGTTGGAGTTTACTGTTTGTCTAGGAGGTAACTCAGTACGGTTTCTTTTGATTAAATCTAATTATAGAAGCATTATCGTTAGACCTAAATATATCCCACTAATACAATAAAGGTGAAGCTATGAAAGGGTAATAGATTATAATAGAAGAAAACATATGTACATACATTTGTCTCCAATTAAGCCAAATTTTCTATTATATACAACATATTTTTTTTGTTTCGTATAAACCTGAAAACAGTTTTTCCAAAATGAATACATCATAGAATCGATTGCAATATGTTTAACTCGTGAATCTCTTCAGTACAATAAACTTATGAGTGTTTAAGAAATCATGAACCGATTCTTTGAACGAAAATATTTGATTTGCGATTCGCATGAAAAGCTCTTGATAAAAAGCCAGTTTGACTGAATTTAATAAAGTTTTATTAAATACTCGTACGTTGCTTCTACAGGCATATCACGGTCAAAAACGTTCAACCTCTATTCCTTACAATGAATGGAATCGAATCGAAAATCGTTTATTGTAACAACCAGTGCATATTCAGTAACGAGTTCTTCCTTTTGCTGATCTTAAGATATGTGACACCTAGTAAACAGCAAAATTAAACAAAAAAATCCCAACCCCCCTCCAACCCTGGAATGGGAGGGGTGTTGCGACACCCCGTAGTATAATCGGCTACTATAACTTATGAAAAATCTTTGTTTTTAGGGGATTATATAAAACACTTTTTTAGGCCAAATAACTTTGTTTATTGAATAAATCCACTCTAATTATATATAAAACTAGCTGCTGCCCGCGACGTCGTCTGCGTGAACGCTATGCAGCACCAAACGCACCTACGATTATAACACTGCTAGCGTGATAATATGTAGCCTATATGTTGACCCGACTTCTTAACTATCTTCATGCCAAATTTGAAGTAAATCCATGCAGTACTTTTTGAGTTTATCCCGGAAAGACAAACAGACAAACAGACAAAAATTCTAAAAACTATATTTTTTGTTTCTGTTTCGATTGTAGATCATACCCCAAGTATTCTTTTAAAAAAATATTCAATGTACAGTTTTGACTTTCCTACCATTTTATTATATGTATAGATATAAACTATATGTATGTATAGATATAAACTATATCTATACATATAATAAAATGGTAGGAAAGTCAAAACTGTACATTGAATATTTTTTTAAAAGAATACTTGGGCTATGATCTACAATCGAAACAGAAACAAAAAATATAGTTTTTAGAATTTTTGTCTGTTTGTCTGTTTGTCTGTTTGTCTTTCCGGGATAAACTCAAAAAGTACTGCATGGATTTACTTCAAATTTGGCATGAAGATAGTTAAGAAGTCGGGTCAACATATAGGCTACATATTATCACGCTAGCAGTGTTATAATCGTAGGTGCGTTTGGTGCTGCATAGCGTTCACGCAGACGACGTCGCGGGCAGCAGCTAGTTTGTACATAAAAATAAACAATCAAATAGGTGTATGGTAAGTAAGAATTTTTTTAGGGTGAAGAAATACTCTGCATTTATTGCAAAGAAAGTTTATTTTAGTTTTATTAATTACTAGCCACCGCGCGCGGTTTTACCCGCGTAACTTTTGATACTGAATTTCGGGATAAAATTTAGCCTATAACCTTCCTCAAGAGTAGGGCTATCAAATGCAAAAAAAAAATATTTTTTCATATCCCTCTTATAGTTTCTGAGATTAGCGCGTTCAAACAAACAAACAAACAAACTATTCAACTTTATATATTAGTATAGATGCAGCATGAAATGTAAAATACTTGTTAAATAACATATTTTAATGATTTAAATCTTTCTAAAAAAATGTTTTAGAACAAAATTCAGCCAAAGCAAGTACCCTACGTAACCACAACTTACAAGCATAGTAATCAGCGCCAGAATATAAATTAATCTCCTTTCCACAAGACTAAACTTAAACTATAGATCCCAAGCAAAAACAAGCATAGCCAAGCAAGCATATTGTATGCTGTAGCTTGCTTTATTAAAAGTCATTGAAGCTTAGAAAGCTTATGAAGCTTATGCTCAAAGAGCACCTGAATTCCTTCGGGATTGTGTTGCTGTTCCCGACTAAGGATTATGTTAACTACGCAACGGGACAGTGTGTATTGAGTGCACAAGGATGAGGAAACACAAAATCTTGAAGATTAATTTGGGCTGGATAATTTGTTGTGATGAATGTTAGATATACAGGGTTGATTTGTAGTCACCAGCCAAATTTAAATGTTAATTTCTTTGATACGATATAAATGTACCTGCATATTTATTTTACCGTCGCTCAGTACAAAAAAGTAGAAATGTGGATCCACAAACTTTAAAAAAATTGTCGCTGTTGATGAACATAGCTACTACGACGCGGCATTTCCTTGATAATACTACGATGTAGTACTACAAAATGTGTGTAGTAGCGCGTAGTCATCTTTATTGTAATGGTAATTTAGAGTGACCATGCCTTGGTTAAATATTTTAACGGATAAATTAATTTCCTTGTAAAAAAAAATTTTAAGACCTATTGTGACGTCAGAGCTGATATTTATTACTGGGAAATACAAACAGATTCAGAGACACCGATGCCGCCGATGAAATCGATTATTAAGAACGATATCGATATTGTGGAATCGATTTTCTATCAGACATACATACGCGCGGATTAAATCTAAAGGCAACCAACCTTGACGCTTGGTCGGGGTTCGGACACGCAAAGAACATGCATTTGCGTTATCCATGTAGATGTATGTCTGTATTTAGGACAGTGTGTTTGCTTGTTATTGTATATTTTACTATGTAAATATAATTATAAATGAGTCGAGTTTTATAGCTTTTTAGCCTGCATTTCAACCTTTCCTTCTTTATATCCTCAATCGCATATAAAATTTCCATCGCGAAGATGTTGCCAACGCGAGAGATGAAAGCGCACTGACGATTTGGGGCGTGGCTAAGCGTGACCTTGGTTTGTGTTCTTGTTTGTATCCTTGTTTGCAATCACCGTTTGTAACCGTGTGGATGACTTGGAATTGGTTGGCAACAACTTAACCTGCCTTAACCTTGGTTGGAAGCATTGGTTTGCAACGTGTTTTCAACAGTCTGACTGGGGCTGGGATAGGCAGAACACCAGAAGCCATAAACCATCTGATGTCACTTTGGTCAAATTCAACGCGTCCAAAACTCAGGTGCATCTATTTTCCGCAAAAAAGAGCGCCTTTACATTTACACACACTTTCCAAAATGTATCTGTCTCCATCACTGACCATCTAGGGCTTTTAGGCGTAACTGTAAAATCCAGTTTAAAGTTTGGTCAACAAATTGCCAAGAATAAGTCTAATTACATGTTGTTCGATGTTCGTAAAAATATAAAGTAAGTACGTAAAAAATCGATTTGATTTGGTATTATTATATATAAAACATTCGTTTTTTAAATAAACCTTAAATAGTCCAAAAAACATAAATTATAACAAAAAAACATAAATGGGCTTACTCGCTTAAGTATAAATACTTGACAGCTCCCAAAATTAATACAAAGCCATCGGAGGCCGCTACTCATTTTAAAACAGACCCTTTTCGAGAGGACCAATTTGTGTATAAGCCCTTTGAGCACAGTTTGCCTAAAACTCTTAAGGAATTATGTTCTGCACTAATTTACTTCGAACACTTTGACAAAGGAAATATTGACGTTGAGTTTATTCATAGTTCTAACTTAAGTCGAAGGCTTCTTTGAGAATTGATTTAAAACAAGACTTAGGGCTAACTTCGTTCAAAATCACCTTTTTCGTGGTCAGGTGTTTTAATTCAAACACTTTATTGCCATTTGCATAGAATCGAGAAATATTTAAAAAGATGCAGTATTATAATAACATTCAATGTGCAATTTGGGCGGCCTTATCACTTCAAAGTGATCTCTTCCAGGCAACCTTAAAATAAGTCTTAGAATTTAAAAAGAAACATAAACATGGCGATAAATATATATAGGCATACTTGTATACTTAACAGTAGGGATAAATAAATAAATAAATATTTCTGACACACAACATTATCTAGCCCAAACTAAGTTTCTTAAAGAAATTGTGTCATGGATACTAGATAACTGATATACTTAAGAAATATTTAAGCATAATTATTGAATAAATACATATTTTTATTAGAATAAACTTAAATAAACATATAAACATCCATGATTTGACGGCTAATATCTGTGTTCATCACACAAATATCCGCCGTCGCTGAGATTCGAACCTAGGACCTCGTGCATAGAAGGCAATGTATGTTACCTACACAAGCCGGTCGTCTGGTCGATAAATACATTAATTTAAATAGATAGATTTTAACTTCGATAGATATAGATTGAAGTCCATTTATATGATGTTTTGCATGGCGTTTGGTATTAGGAAAATATCTAAGGCAGTTTATTAATAAAGTTATCTTTCACACGCAGCTTTTCTGATAAAACATCGGTAAAATGGCTTTTATTATAATTTAATAACTGACAAGAATTACGTTTAATGTTTGAAAATAGACAACATAGATAGCTTTAATCATCATCTAAGGTTTTATGGAATCCACCCTTTATTTCATTACTTAACGTTAATTAAAAAGGTAACTCTATACGATCAGTTGTACGATTACTTGTAAAGATAATAAATAAATTTGTATATTAATATACTGCTTCCATGCTGAACTGGGAGCGAAAGAAAAACATAGAATGTACCAGCTGTTAAATAAAACACTTTTTAACCGGATTTATCGCGTATATTTACATTTTAAATTTTGACTCGACGTTTCGGTGTCTTTGCAGACCCCGTGGTCACGAGCGACTGAAAGTATATTTAAAATGAAAATATACGCGATAAATCCGGTTAAAAAGTGTTTTATTTAATAGTATGAATCGCCAAAACTTAAGACAATATTATGTACCAGCTGTTTCTCTTCCCGGCCATACTGTAAAAGTCAGATAAGGGACAAAGATTTTATTGGAGGTTTTTTTTATGAGCTAAGGCTCACTCCCTGTCACTGAAATAGTCTCTCTCCATCATTATAATGGCCTCCAAATTTGTCAAACGTGACTTCAGACGTTTTTATAGCCTCTAGTGTTCTGCCTCACCCCATAAAGATATGTATGTATGTAATAAAGCTAATTGACCTTATTGTTAAGGTTTCAATTGCATTTCTAGATATTACGAAACATTTTTTAATTTAGCCGACATTTCAATGAAGGTTTTCCAATTCATCGTTGAAACTAAGCTATTATTTCATTATGATAGATAAATATTATTATTTCATTAAGAAGCCGTCGTGGCGCCTTGGTTACTGTGTGTATCATACGATATCACAGGTTAAGCAACGTTTGGCGGTGTCGGTACTTGGATGGGTGACCGCCGACTATTCATTTCTCACGAAGACTTCCGTGCTTCGGAGGGCACGTTAAGCAGTCGGTCCCGGGTGCTGTATAATTGTATACAGTAGTCGTTAGGGTTTGTAGGTTAGGTAAAATTCTGGCATCCACCACCCAGCACTGTGCCAGCTTGGTGGATTATGGCCTATACCTCCTCTTCACCCAGGGGAGAGACTCATGCCCTGCAGTGGGCTCATTACAAAGAGTTGTGATGATGATGATAAAAATAAAAATGATTACATTCGAACCTTCAGTTACCACAGTAAGTTTGACGGTCTCTTTGCTGCAGTGGTCTAGTCGCTACCACGCCACTCGTGAGGTTGCGGATTCGATTCCCGCACGGAACAAAAAAAAACCGAGTCTGCGCGTTTATATATACAGGGTGAATGGTTATAAATTTTAAATAATGAAGGAGAAGACTCTGTACTCGATTCTGGTCATAATTACGTAATAAAAGTAAGTCCCTCATTTTTACAAAAATACCCTAAAAATAAATAAAGTTTGATAATGTTTTTAAGTTTTTGCATTTAAAATGCTCAATTATTCTTTTTATTTATCACATTTTTCATTTATTTAAGAATAAAGTTTGGTTACTATTTACATTACTTACGCCTTAGTCAATCGCGGCAAGTGACTATCAAGTCTCCGAATATCAAAAATGACTCACCAATCACCCTGCATATGTATTTTATATTCTTTTTTCCCCCCTAGTTTGCTACTGGTGTTATTCTCTATGGATTTATTATTTATTACTAACGTTTTTATTGTGTTGCAACAATTTATTAGGGTTAAGTTTATTAAAAGCCCTGAAATGTCCACTAACCAGCACTGGGTGGCTACGTCACCCAAGGTAGAGACTTATAGCCCACCAGTGGGCTAATTGCAAAGAATTGGGATGATTATGAACGCTGAATTAAAAAAATATACTTCTAATTAATTACTTAATGCAGTTCTAACAAAACTTGCATTCATATCTTAGAGCAAACTATAAATACGATTCTACTGAACCCTTGAAGTGCTCTCAAGCTTGTGCCATGTTATCGCACTCTCAAACTATCAGATAAGCTGTATTACATCAATATTTGATTAGTTGCCATCTCAAGCCATCGTGTTATTTAATACTAAGAGATTATCCTTAAGCATAGTTTTGTTTAAGTTTTTATGCTAAAATGCCACTCTGCAGCTTTAAAAAGAAATATAAATCGATATATTTCTATCTACTTTATGCAGTGTATTAAAATTCTAAGCTATTATGGGCTAAATAAACAAGTTTTATATCCTTATCATGAAGTTTCATTCTACATTTTTGGGAATAAAAAAATAAAATAAAAATTTTTGCAAACGGAAATACTGTACGATGAAAAAGGCAAAGAGCTTAAGAATTACTATTTTACTTTATTTCCTTCACATTCCTGTTGGAGTAAATTTAAAATTCCAAACAAATTATTGCATTCTTTATTACATAACTTAATTTTCAAAACATAATGTTGAATTTCGCGTGCCCGTAGTAATCGACTACGATGCTACGGTGTAGTTAGCTACGCACTAAGTCATACGCCTACGGCTCTTCTACATCTTAAATTATATTTTTGTGTTGTAAAAATATTTTCAACACACTTGCTCGTAAAGTGAGCGTTATTCTATTGAATTTAGAACTATAAACTGGGCTATAAGTCACGCGTGCATAATATATTATACCCTAGTGCATAATATAATGAATCCTACAAAGTTGAATTGTACCTTTGTGCAAATTACATGCGAGTAAGCAGAGCATATTTTATTGGTCCGGGTTATACATTAAATATTTTCAGAAACAACAAAGAGGTTTTATACCACTTCAAATCCATATACATTTTTAAATGTTTGCGCCTTATATTAGTAAAACAAATTTGTATATCAATCAAATTATTCACAATTTACAATAATTTGTTATAAAATATTAAAATATTTGCATTTACCACTCCAAATTAAACATTTTCACTTAAAAGAGGCTGTATATGCTATACAGACATTGACACATTTGGCGGAAAAAAAAACCTACGCGCATGCGCGAGGTTCGGCGCCATTTTTCAATCACAATTCACAGCTTTGTTATCAAATGTGTTTGTTATTTTATGACCACGTATGTCTGTCTTTTACTCACAAGTGTGTTGAAAAACGTCGTATGTAACTCGTGAGCGTTGCTAATTACAGTCTCGGCTCATTATTAAGCCCTCGCCTGCGGCTCGGGCTCAAATCACAGCCTCGACTGTAATTAGCAACTTCGCTCACTTGTTACATAATATACTATTATTTATTTACACTTCAGTGCCTTAGTAAAACAATAAGAAATAAAAAATACAGTCAGTTTAGTGATTCATCCAGGTAGCTTCATCGCTCAAACGCGATTTCTGCCAAACCTTGCACATAATATTTAAAATTCAAATGTATTATTACCTCTTCCACGCTGGACTTGGAGCGAAAGAAAAACATAGAATGTGCCAGCTGCTTCTCTTTCCGGGCATACTGTAAAATTCAGTTAAGGGACGGAGGTTTTATAGGCATTTGTGCGGGTGATAGCCTGACCCGCTGTCGCTGCAATAGTCTCTCTCCATCATAATAATACCTCCAAATTAGTCAAAAGTGACATGAGATGGTTTTATAGCCTCTGGTGTTCTGCCTACCCCATTAGGGATGCAGGCGTGAAGTTAAGAATGAATGAATGAATGTATTATTACCCTTTGAATAGCACTGCTTTTCACTAATCCAAATGGTAATGTATGCTATGTTATTCAATTAAAAAAAATATTTTTAATAAAGTAGATAAAATTAATAAAACCTACTAACACAAACACTACATAAAGCAAACTGAAAAACGTTTAACAGACAGCTCTTACTGAATACATTTTATTTTCCTCTATAAATAACTGCAAAGCATTTCAAAAAAGGCAAAAAAATTAGTTCTTAAGCACCGAAGTGAAAATTCTTTGATCGTCTTAAAGAATTCGCCATTACGTACAAAGCAGCTGAAGGGAAAAGCGTTGAAAGCGACTTAGCTAGGAAAATACTGAAAGAGGTAAAAGCTTATTTTAAAGATTTTAATGCTAAGAATACTTGGAGCGTCGAATTTAACGTGCGCGTATTTAAATGTCACTACTGTTTATTTTTTTTATAACATAGTCAAAATACTTTTGGTTAATAAGGTTTACTTAAGTAATTTCGTGTTTTCAAAATTTGTATTAATGAGTTTAATAAAAACACGAGTTAAAATAGATTATGTTGCATTCAAATTTATTTATTTTAGCGGCCATACATGGAATTAAAATGTAAAAATAAAACTTAAATTGATAAAATCAGTTTAAAAATTTATCTTCTTACTAAATTTACTTTATTTTGAATTTTAAAATACTTGGATTATTTTTCTGAAAGTGACGATGTAGGTTACGAGTAGGGTTACAGAAGGAGCCTCCTGAAACGGAATATCTTATTGTTTCATCATTTAGTTTATAAAATATTACTAAGACACAAATGAAGGGTAATTTCTTCGAAGATCAAAATATTTGAGGAGAAGGTTAAGAATGATGTGTGGATTCAATTTATGACAAAAATAATAGTATATATTTTTTTGATTGAAATTTTTAAATTTTTTAAAGTGATAAAATTTTTCTGACAATTGAAAAATCAAGGCTATTATTTACGTATTTTTTTAATAGAAATAGTTGGAAAAACGCTTGTATTTCTTGCTATTTAGTCGTAAATAACAGATAAATCTAAAATGTTGTTCACTTATAAGAATAAAAAAATATCAATTTACCTAACAAAAACATTGTTTTTTCATAAATTGTATCCCCCCATCATTTTTAATCTTCTCCTAAAATATTTTGATCCTCATAAAAAAGACACTATATACTCATTTACGGAATTTCTTCAAAATACTGTGTTCGCGCTGCTGAGCAAACTCCGCTATTTTGTAGGACCTCTTCAGGTTTCAGCTGGCTAGCGACCAACCTTTATATAAAGTCTGCCCTATTCTTAAATGATCGACCTCATCTTCACTAACAATCACGTGAGGTTGAGGTCAATGACAGGAGATAGCTTTTGGTAACCGCTCAACAAAGACAATGTTGTGATTTATATATCTTATATATCTTAGTATCTGTTAGTATATTAGCTTTCAAAAAAAACCTCATTTATAAAATAAGGACTAAATATTCCAAGTTAATCTTAACAATGAAAGAAGCTAAACAATTAATTCTTTAAGGATTCTTTCACTCTGAAACTTAGATTCAATCGAAAACATCTGCTATAATAATAATATAATAATAATAAATCATTTATTTCAGAAATTATCCATATTAAAGGTTAGTAACAATGCGAACTTAAATACTAATGTTAGTCATTCAAATCAATTTTATCATTACTTAGTCATCATAAATTCAAATTTAAAAACAATGTCAACACTATAAAAATTCATGTCAAAATTGTAAATATTTAAATTAAACATAATTATAATTTCAAAAATATATATCACATTCGTAAATATTATTTTATTTTATTGCGTGCAGTCTTATCCACCGAGCGACCATAGGAGAGTCCCAGCGATCTGCTATAGCATTCAGGAGGCTGTTGGGGCTGTCGCGAATGCGGCGAAGCATAGAGCCACACCGTTTGCGCATGATGGTCTCGAAGCTATCGGTGTTTGCAATAGCAAACATCGTTGATGCACTGCAAAACCGCGGCAGCCCCATCAGCACCCTGAACGCGTTATTGTACTGGACTCGGAGATCACTGTACGCCCTCTGCGTATAGCTCACCCACAGGCTGCACGTGTAGAAGGATTGGCAATACGCTTTAAACAGCGTGACCTTCACCTGCTCAGTACACCGCGCAAACCTGCGAGCCAGCATATTACATCGGACGGCCAGCGACCTCCGTTCCCGCTCCACGTCCTCGTTGTCCCTCAAGTCCTCAGTAACCCAGTGGCCTAAATACTTGAATTTATCAGTCCTTTTCAAGGGGATTCCAGAAAGAGTGACTTGAGGTATGTTGATAAGTTTTTTATTGGCAGGTTTAAATACCATGATTTGACTTTTTGAAGCATTATATTTGAGTCCATGAGCTATCGCGTAAGCCTCGCATACACCAACCAGTTTCCTTAAAGCACCAATTGAGGGGCTCAGCAGCACCATGTCATCTGCGTAGCTGATATTATTAAAACAAACACCACCCACGTGACAACCTACATGCGTACGGCTGAGCTCCTCAATCAGTTTATTAATGTACAGGTTAAAGAGCCGCGGCGAAGTCAACCCCCCCTGCCTCACACCACAACTCAACCTATAGTCGCTCGATAGCACACCAGCCCATCTGACATTATTTTTCTGGTGTCCATACCAATGTTTCATCATAGCCGTTATTTCAAGAGGTACATCCGTTTCAAGAAGTTTTTGCCAAAGTATAGTATATGAAACTAAATCGAACGCCTTTGACAGGTCCAGGAAACACGAGTACACTGTTTTGTAGTTGAAATCGAATCGTATAATAAGTTTTTGGCAGTTAAAATATCATTTTCAGAAAAAGCCGTTAAACAAATTCTTGTAATGTCCTCTTCGTTCATCACATCCATTTTGTTGTTAACAAAAGCCAGTACTTCGTTTATTACGATATTACATGAAGAACATTTCACTAACTTCGACATTTTTGAAACTTATTGGTTGCGCAAACGCAAGCACCGCAGACACGACCTACCGCAACGTTGCGCGCGCGAGACTGTAGACGAGACTATAGACGAGGTCATTAAGATCAATTTATTACGAAGTCCTCGATAACTGCAGTTCTATTGTAAAGGAAGTGATGTATTACAGACAATCTACTCGAAGATTAAGTAAAAATAGTTTTTAGCTTGTGGATGTGACACTTTGAGTCACTCTTTTTAAGGCTGCAACATTAATGTTTCCATAAAACTCTGGTTAATTATTTTAGAGTCATCATGAACTAAGTGTGATATCGTTTTCCATTTTGGCAATATTTAAGCATATTGGCAATCAATACAGTGCTAATGAAGTAAGTGCTGATTATGATGCATGAAAAATCTATATTTCAAAACAAAATGTTTGTCAAAATAAATAATAACATATTTCTCTCCTGCTAAAAAAAAACATAAAATTTGCAAGCTGCTTCTCTTCCCGGGCATGCTGTAAAAGTCAGTGTACGGTTGTACAGTCGCTATTGCTGGGATTAGAGAGCCTGAATAAATGAGAGACTTCTTGCTTGTATTTTTCCTCCTTTATTACCAGGGCAGCAGTGGCTGGACTTGACTGTGGCGTACTTAAAGCTGAACTGTATAAACTGAACTGAATGTCGTAAACAAAACTACGCAGCTTTTATAGTACAAATCTGGGTGGGAATCACAAACATTCCAAAACCCCATACGCTGTCTCGTACAGTCAGTTAAGAGACAGAGGTTTTAAAGGCATTTTTGTGGGCGATAGGCTGACCACCTGTTACTACAATAGTCTCCCTCCATCTTTATAATACCTCCAAATTTGTCAAACGTGACATCAGATGGTCTTGGAACCTCTGGTGTTCTGCCTATCCCAGAAGAGATACAGGCGTGACGTTATGTATGTATGTATGTATTCTCTCCTGCTCTGATCCACGACCGACTGACCAGATTCCGGGTTCGCTTGTACCTGAAAAGTCGTGTAAAAGTTTACAAGAAGAGAAATTTCAATCTCGCGTGCGCAAACACGGCCTTACCGCTAGGAGCAATCTCTTACAGGCAATCTTTGTGTTAACTGAAATATAATACACAAAGTTTGTCATTGAATATAATCGCTTCTTACAATCTCATACGACTAATGTTAAACGCAAGTTTAGCCACTCATTTAAACGATCATACAATTCACTCAGAATGATCAGAATGACAATTCGATCAAATATCCGCAAGTCTATTTTAAGAACACAAAATCCATCGAGTCTTTGAAGGCTTTAATCTGGCCGGAAGTGGAAGTGCTATCGATTAACGTTGCCTCGCTCAAGCAAGAGGAAATTGAAACGTCGCCCATTTTACATAGTTTTATGTACAGATTGTGCCATTCTTTATCATTTAATTCTAGTTGATAAGTTGATCGAAAAGAGGGCTTCGTTAATATATTGCGACATAATTAAGTATTTTAATAATCAACGAATGCAGAGCATTAAAAAAAACCGACTTCACGTCAAAACTTTGGCTGAGTTGAGAATGTCATCAACGTAAACATTCTCCGAAATCATACATATTTTTTCAAAAATTTGAAATTTTCAACGAGGTACTCAATTGATTTCGAATGAAATTTAAAAGGGACCAATAATGAGGTATCCTCTATCATATGAATCAACGATTATCAAAATCAATTAATAATGGTCCGAAATATCGTATAACAAAGACATAAAAAAAACATAGAGACGAATTGAGAACCTCATCCTATTTGGAAGTCGGTTGAAAATCTATACATATAATAAAATGGTAGGAAAGTCAAAACTGTACATTGAATATTTTTTTAAAAGAATACTTGGGGTATGATCTACAATCGAAACAGAAACAAAAAATATAGTTTTTAGAATTTTTGTCTGTTTGTCTGTTTGTCTTTTTGTCTTTCCGGGATAAACTCAAAAAGTACTGCATGGATTTACTTCAAATTTGGCATGAAGATAGTTAAGAAGTCGGGTCAACATATAGGCTACATATTATCACGCTAGCAGTGTTATAATCGTAGGTGCGTTTGGTGCTGCATAGCGTTCACGCAGACGACGTCGCGGGCAGCAGCTAGTAAATAAATAAAATCCCCAGACAACCACACCAACTTCATGGCCCCAAACTAAGCAGAGCTTGTGATATGGGATACCATGTAGCGAACTAGGGGGAACCTAGAATATAAATACATATACAGGGTGACTAGTGGGTCACTTTCAAAATTCTAGGACGCTATAACCTTTTTTATCATTAATAAAGAGAAAATAAAAAATAAATATTAAAATTTACTGAGTAAACTTAACCGAAAGTTAAAGAACTCATGGTTATATCGGCGTAATACAATAGATACGTAGCAGGTGGTGGTGTGCGTGTGCGCGTTGACTGAGGCGATGCGTCGGGAAAAGTGTAGTATGGCCTCTTTATCTTTATTCATTAATAGGGATTTCTGGTTAAAAATTAAGTTCCTGCTTTTATTACATAATTATGATCAGAATCGAGCACAGAGTGCTCTCCTTCAGTATCTAAAGTTTGTCACAGCCAGACAGTGCAACTCCATCGCCAAAGTGGTCACCAAACTAAGTAATTATGTTACTTTTGGCGTTTGGATTCACACGAAGAATTGTATTTTATTTTATGAAGCAGTGCAATGGTGATCGATGCCTTCATATCGTCCGTCAATGGACGCGGATAGACGCCATTATGCAATGAAAAATTTATTTTCTTTCAATTTGTGCGATCTGGTGCTACAAATATTAATGCTTTGGGGCCAACCACTTTGGCGATGGGGTTAACCTATCTGCCTCAGACGCCAGTGGTAGTGGGTTCGATTCCTGGACGAAACAAGAAAAAAAATGGTCTTACCTGCAAAGAGATTAGATGGAGCTACGTTAGCAATATAACGTAAAAACAAAAATGTGTTAAGTAATTTCGAGGCGTACCGCCAGTTCCCGGTAGCTCAATGGAAGAGCACTTGTCCGGCAAACGAGAGATCCCAGGTTCGAGTCTGATCGGGTGATTTTTATTGAACACATTTTTTCAGTTCTTGCAGAGTAATAAAGCATTTTAAATGTAATAACTTTAAAATATTAAGAAAAAAAAATGTTCTATTGTATATGTTCTAGGTTCCCATTAGTTAATTTTTTTTTAGTTTCAGTGAGGTTTGAGTCTATGGTGTTTAGACAAATACACATTTTTATAATAAAGTGTGATTGTCTCGGGATTTAAAAAAAACATTATAAATAGTTTGATCTACGTCTGTTTAACTAAGCCTAAAGGTTGTTATTGTTGTATAAGAGTGTATAAGGGTGTATAAGAATGTACTACTAAATCTGAAACATATATTTCTAATGGATTTGTAAAATACTTGCATTTTAGAACCCAATCCTATATTCTAATATTCTATCATGAAATTCTTTTGCGATCAAAAATTACATGCTTTTATTTATATGAGCTCTTAGCAATAAATAAAAAAAACAATATAAGTGTGTCAGATCTGACTTTCCTGTTTAAAAATAATAAATAAAAATAAAAATGATTTATTGTTCACACATAACTTTACATAAATTAATGTCTAAAGTATTTTACATTATAATAATTTTAGTTACAAATGTGACCCTGCCCCTTAAACTAGGAATAACTCCTGATTCTTAAGGAACAGTGTTCGACCGAGAAAATGTAATTTAACACAATTTATGTGTATCTTAGATTGGGTGCATAAAAGTGTACATTAAATTAAGGTTAAAAAGAAATACAAATACACAAAACAATACAATAAATCTGTGTTTATTCTTTCTCTAAGAAAATACTTTAGCATTTGAATCTAACGACATTCCTTAACAAAGGGTGTCTCACGTACAAGTAAACCCAATAACCTTGACCCTTCTCTTGGAGCAGGAAAATATTCAGGTTAAATAAATTACATATGTAAATATACTTAAATCCAACGTAACACGATGACCTCCTTGGCGCCATATGGGTAAATTATGGGTTAATAATCTATAGGTGACATCTTTTCAATATAGAATCTTAATATAACAATCTTTATCACATTCTAGATTAAGGGAAAAGATCATACGAAAATAAGAACCTAGCTGTTATATGATTGCAAATTGTTCGTGCATTTAATAAACAAATAAATATACAGGGTGATTCTTAATTAGCAATGGAGCCGTTAAGGAGTATTAGTATAGGCTAATTCCAGTCGAAATTATTATAGGACTACTGTCCTAAAGTTAATCCTTTCCAAGATATACCTACTTAAAGATTTTTCAAAGAAATCCCACTCGAAATCTAGAAATATAAATGAATCTTAATGATTGGTTTGGGTACCACTGGTACTGTATCTTTGTACCCAAACAAAAGCAAAATTGATAAGAAATACCAATCTTAAAGATTTATTAATATTTCAAGATTTTGTTTGGGAATTGTAAAACTCTTCAAGTAGGTATATCTTGGAAAGGGTTAACTTTAGGACAGTGGGTCCTATAATAATTTCAACGTAAATTAGCCTTTACTATCACTCCTTAACGGCTCCGCCACTAATTTCCTATCACCCTGTATAAGGTGCCGTATGAAATCGGCTTTGCTAATGATACTATGACTATTTTATTCCATTCTTGTTCAAATACTCTGGTCCCAATTTGTCATGTTCGTATTGTGCATCCATAGCTCATTGCACCTACTTAGTATGTAAGCAATTTGGTTGTGGTATGACTCTCACAATTGGCTCTCACAATTAGCTGTCTTGTGTTTGTTTTTTTTTTTATGTCACGGTCAATTTGTACTGTACCTATTTGTATTAATTTGATAATTCTGACTGAAAAAGAGTGCCAAGAGTTTTTTTTCCGACGGCTTTTATTGTCTCTTGGTCTATTGTAATATCTTATTTAACAACTATCAACAACTAGTGAAAGCCGAAATATGTGATGATTGACTTCATCAAGTGTTTTGTGAAATACCTAAGATGAATAAAACTTTTTGAATTTAGAATTTTACAGCTACGTAGAGTTTAGAATAGTGACTGCCCCTGGTGAAGCGAGTCGCAAAAGGCGACTAATCTGAATTTGGGGGTAGAAACAATTCAGGGTTCACCACCTGATCACTACCCTTCATATTGAATCTGCCAAATATTACATTTCCGGCAGTGATGTGATATGAATAGCTTACTTTTCACTCAAATATATCGTCAATACCTACAAACTTTCTACAAATGTTATTGACGTGAAAGTTTGTATGAAAGAATGTTTCACGCAAAAACTACCGAAAAAAAATTATAACTTATACATAAGAATGACAAATTACAAAGGCTATAATTTATAATAAAAACATAACTATTTGTAGATATGTGCTTATATGTTAGATAAAGATACACATAAGAACATTTTTGTAATAGATAGGACTTTGGAGACCTCTAAATACTAAAAGTTTAAAATACTTCTTTACTGCTTACAGTTTAAAAAAACATGGCCGTTAAGTATATCAAGAAATGCTATTAAATTACATTCCTTTGAAGCTTATATTGAAAAGTATTTTTTGCGTACAAAGGCTTCATATTCAAAAACGGATTATTCTGTTCGATTTCCCGCTAATACCGCCATTTGATGAAAAGGTTCACACTTAATACAGCCTTTTAAGTCGACTCATTGGGTTTAATGACTTTTTTACGATTGTGAAAGATACGTATCGTAATGCGGTTTCGTAAAGAAAAGGGTTATCAGATGCGAATGGGTTTTTTATGTTGTTGTGTCCTGAAGGTTGTATATTCTTTTATAGGGCGATATTTTTTTATGTTTCTTTAGGATTATCTTTTTAATTATGTTAATTTTAAATTGAAAGGTTTTTCATGTAGCCTCTTCTATTTGTAGGGGCTTGTGTGGTACCTTCCTATACAGTGTGTCCGGTCGCGACCTAGCGATAATTTAAGGTTACAAAATATACTCGTACCTAATTTCATCGACAAAAACACCCATATATGGGGGTCTACCGCCACTCCTGTCGGAATGGCCGCCATTTAATTTTTTTTATTCTTGTAGATACCTCTGCTGAAAGATGCCGATTTCTCTGGACAGAAAGGTCCTACAGATGTAAGAAAAATGTTATTTTAAAGGTAGAAATAGCAACTATCAAATAAAAATAAACATTATGGAAAATTGTCTCTACAAAATATCTTAAAACAATTCTAATTCAAGTGAAAAAAATTGACTGTTTTTTTATTTTTCTATATAATATAAGCTTATGAAGAGTTCTTGCCACGTTCTGGCCTATCAAGTCTGTTAGTCTCACACTTAACTAAGGTACATCCCAAAATATACAAACCTTGTACGAGTAAAAGAATAAAAATAAACCTCCAACGCAATCGATAGCTAACAGAAAGTGCGTAAGACAATATTATCCAAGTTTCAGGGATCGCTTAAAGTATTGTAGTGTCGGGTTACCCTTAAAAGACCACCCACCCCGTCCATTAGATGTTTCGTTTAACTATCTATCGGTATAGGAAGGTGGTGTTATTGGGTTAAGGAAATGTAAATAAGGGTGCCAAAGGCGAAGGGAAGTTTTGTTGTTAGGTATAGTTTTACATTGATTTCTCTTGTTAAGTATTATTAGTTTGTTTTGTTTATTTTTTTGATTGGAGTCTTTTTGAATTTTATGTTGTCGTGTGTTAAAATGGTTATTTCATTTTACTATAGAGGTTTTATTGGCATTTTTGTGGGCGATAGGCTGACCCCCTGTTACTGCAATAGCCTCTCTCCATCATTATAATACCTCATGTGTCAAACGTGATATCAGACGGTCTTATAACCACTGGTGTTCTGCCTACCCCTAAGGGATACAGGCGTGAAGTTATGTATGTATGTATGTACATATTTTATTGGTAAGGTATAAGGAAAATATTGATTCATATTGACTTAAATTCACTAACGTATTTTTTATTTATTTTCAAGGTTTAGTAGGCTTTTAGAGATATTATCTATAAGTAATATCTTTATCTATTCAGTTTACATTCCAAAACTATTTTTTTCAAATTTTGCTAAACATACGATTTATTTAAAAATCAGTCTTTTAAAGTAACCTACCAAAGTTAAAGTGTGTGAAATTGTACTAAATGTAATTTCTCTTTGAGTGATTTATCTATCCTTGTATGTTTACATGAAAGTAATTAAACCTGACAGTAACTATTTTTCAAGATATCCAAGGCTTTTGGATTATCTGCTTTATCTATTGAAGTTAAGAACTGGGTATACTCAATCTTATTTCCAATTTCGCTCCTAAGTAACGGTTATATTAGAAGACTTCAAGTTTTCCGGGTTTTCAAAGTTTGGGGAAGCTCGCCAAACATGAGAAGGGCTTCTTAAACTTATGGATTTCTCATATCAAATTCAGGAGCAATGACTCACCAGGCGAGTTCATTTTAGTTTTATTGCAGTGCCGGGGACTCCCCTGGAGTATAGTAGGGAATACATACGCATTAGTGGGGAAGACGAAAGAAGGTGTGAACACGTTTAGGTGTGAATACTTGAAACAAAAATCTTTCACGCTTGTCCATGAGCGGTAGCACAAAGCACAAATCTAAACCTAATATTATCTTTAGCTTTTGTGATTCATACTATTAAATAAATCACTTTTTAACAGGATTCAACTTTTAAACCGGATTATGACGACCACTTTGGCGATTGAGTAAACCTGTCTGCCTCAGACGCCAGTGGTTGCGGGTTCGATTCCCGCATGGAACAAGAAAAAGAAAATGTTCTGTGTCTGGGTATTTATCTATTTATGTATTTATATTCTAGGTTCCCCCCTAGTTCGCTGCATGGAACCCCATAACACAACTATGCTTACTTTGGGGCCATGTAGTTGGTGTTGTCTGGGGATTTTATTATTATTATTTTTTAACTATCACGTATAATTACATTTTAAATAAAAGAATAATCAATAAATTTTTATCTCGACGTTTCGGTGTCTTTGCAGACCTCGTGGTCACGAGCGACTGATTCTTATTCTAAACCTATGTGGCAGTTTAAGTTATTTAAACGAAGTTTGCTATTTTATGTGGTTCAAAAACAGTGACATTTTTTTAATTTCATTTAACCTGTATTTAAACTAATTCTTATTTAACGATAAGTGATACTGATACTGCAGTTGAAACATATTTCTAATACATATGATTGTTTAATTATCTAATACATAAGAAAAACGTAGAATGTGCCAGCTGCTTCTCTGACTTTTACTGACTTTTACGGGAGGCATACTGTAAAAGTCAGTTAAGGGACAGAGGTTTTAAAGGCGTTTTTGTGGGCGATCGGCTGACCCCCTGTCACTACAATAGTCTCTCTCCATCTTTATAATACCTCGAAATTTGTCAAACGTGACATCAGATGGTCTTGTAACCTCTGCTGTTCTGCCTACCCCATAACGGATACAGGCGTGACGTTATGTATGTATGTATGATTGTTTAATTAGATACATCATCTTGTGTATCAACAAAATCAAACCGGATTTTTTACTACCAATCCTACTGTATTTGCTGGGATGCGAAGAAAGAAGATTTTGAGTTCTTGATTTGAAAAACTATTTATTTTATGTACGTAGTTTTATTTTTAATATGAGAGCAGCGAATGCTTTGCGTTAGCGTGGCTCATGGACTGCGTTTTTGACAGCTAGGTTAACCTGTTAAGTTTAAGAGACCGCGGGAGCGTGTCGATGACGTATAGCGCTCGCTGCTTTGCAATTTACCCTAGTTACATTTGCTTATGGAATGATAATTTAAAATCAAAGAAAATATTTAACGTGTCGTTTACACCTACAGTGTTGTAATATCGTAGACCAGCAAAGTGTATATCATTTATTAATAAATAATAAATAAATATTTCTGACCCTCACACAACATTATCTAGCCGAAATTAAGTTTCTTAAAGAACTTGTGTTATGGATACTAGATAACTGATATAATTAAGAAAAATACACACATACATATTGAATAAATACATATTTTTTATTAGAATAAATTTAAATAAACATATAAGCCTCCATGACTTGACCACTAATATCTGTGTTCATCACACAAATATCCACCGCCGCCAGGATTCAAACCCAGGACCTCTGGCATAGAAGGCAATGTATGTTACCGCTACACCAGCCGGTCGTCAATTATTAAGAATGAAACTGCAAAGTAACAAAAAGAACTTTTAACGAATAAATTCTGAGATGCCATGGATTCATCTAATGATAAATGACATTTGGGCTTATAAATATCCTTTGAATAATAAATGGTTGGATTGATGAGGCATAGCTGAATCTTACTCTTACTAATATTATAAACGTGAAAGTTCGGATGTATGAATGTATGGTTGCTTCTCAATCATTGCTGAACAGCTCAACGGATTTGGATGAAATTTCTACATCGTCTACATTGGCACATAGGCTTTTTTACTTTTATAGGATTGGAATTACGCTATAACCGCTCAAAAAAGCTTGTTTATTAATACAGTGTATCCGGTCACGACCTAGCGATAATTTAAGGTTACAAAATATACCTAATTTCATCGACAAAAACACCCATATATGGGGGTCTACCTCCCCTCCTGTCCGAATGGCCGCCATTTAATTTTTTTTTTATTCTTGTAGATACCTCTGCTGAAAGATGCCGATTTCTCTGGACAGAAAGGTCCTACAGATGTAAGAAAAATGTTATTTTAAAGGTAGAAATAGCAACTATCAAATAAAAATAAACATTATGGAAAATTGTCTCTACAAAATATCTTAAAACAATTCTAATTCAAGTGAAAAAAATTGACTGTTTTTTTATTTTTCTTAACATATTTCAAAAACTAACTAATGATTCAGCATCTTTCAGCAGAGGTATCAACAAGAATAAAAAAAATATTAAATGGCGGCCATTCCGACAGGAGTGGAGGTAGACCCCCATATATGGGTGTTTTTGTCGATGAAATTAGGTATATTTTGTAATCTTAAATTATCGCTAGGTCGTGACCGGATACACTGTATTACAGATAGTTTAACTCAGTTGTGCGCGCGGCCCTATGTGTGCGTGGGCTTGTAAATATACTACTTTCATTCGTGTGGCAGTGACGCGGCAGTCGTCGTCCGAGCAAGACGTGTCCTTATCGCTTTTTCTTACGGGTACAGTCGTTTACGAAAATGTCTAGTTCTTCACGGAGAAAATGTTTAAGGAGTCAGGTAAATATTAAAAGATTTTTATTTTATTTATTTATTTTTTTAATTTAGATGTAATTAATATTTATTATTCAGAGATCGGAATTGGGTGTGTGAAAATACCTAAAGTTTGCAGCGGGACATAATATGGAGCACGTGTTATATTCTCGATATTTTGTTTTTTCACACACCTAATTCCGATCTCTGATTATGATTCTATATAAGAAAAAAATTTTCCTTGTTGACGTTTACGTATTATTGTTTTAGACTCGAGAAACCATTGCTAAGGTATACGAATTTCTGAAAATAGATGCGAGAGATATATTGGAACTAGTAAGTGATCCAGTTTGCAGCGCAAGTCCAATTTTAATATCGAAATTAAGTGAACATTTAAATAGCGTACGGAAAAGAACAGCAATGGCAGTGGGGGTATCAGAGAGAACAATTACTAATATATTGGCTGAAGGAAAAGAATCTGACTCTAAATTTAAATCTCCGCATAAAGACCGTAAAAAACGTTTAAAGAAGTTAGAATTAGACAACTTTAACGTTGATGTTATACGTTCCACTATTCAAAATTACCATTTAGAACATCGTGAATTACCTACGTTGCTAAAGTTGAAAAGAATATTTCAAGATAAACTTAACTATGATGGAAGTATTTCGACTCTGCGTACAGCTTTGTAAAAGTTGGGATACAAATGGCGAAAAACTGTGGATAACAGACGTGTTATTATAGAGCGGCATGACATCCAAAAACTACGATTTTCCTACCTAAAAAAATTACTCAGATACCGTCAAGAAAATAGGTGTATCGTATATACAGATGAGAGCTACATCTTAACTAACCATGTGCAAAACAAAGGATGGGGTAATAAAGATGGACCACCTTTAAAGAGAAACCTGTCGAAAGGACAAAGAATTATCATTGTGCATGCTGGTTCAGAACAAGGTTTCGTACCTAACGCACTATTGACATACAAAGCAAATAGTGTTTCTGGTGATTACCACTCTAACATGAATGCAGAAAACTATGAAAAGTGGCTGAAAGAACGTCTAGTACCGAATCTTCCACCTAACTCTGTGGTTGTGCTTGATAATGCCTCATACCATAACGTTCAAAATGACAGAGCCCCAAATTCTAATTCAAAAAAAATAGAAATGCAGAGATGGATGACAGAAAAAAATATAGCTTTTAATCAAGAAATGAAAAAAATTGAACTGTATGATTTGATTAAAAAAAATAAAGAAAAATATATTTCTTACAAGATTGACGACATACTTCAGCCATATGGCATAAAAGTTCTTCGATTGCCACCATATCATCCTGAACTAAACCCCATAGAAAATGTGTGGGGAATTTTAAAAAATTATATTGCTTCACATAATGTCGATCAAAATGTGACGGAAATAATGAAACTCATAAATGAACGTTTAAGTCAAATTGATGAAGGGATGCGGGGTAATACTTGTCGACATGTACAAAAGAAAGAAGAAGAATACTATAGACATTTTGACATGGAGTCAGAAATCATAATTAACCTTGGTGAGAGCAGCGAATCCGAAAATTCATCATTAGATTTTTCAAGTAGCGATGCAGAATAATGTTCAATAAATAAACATTAAATTACGAAATAACTGTTTTTTTTTAAACCCGTATATTATAACCCGTAAATAACAGTATTTGTATTTGTACCCGACTGTACCTCTTGTCACGCACACAAAGTCACTGTATATGTACAAGGTTGACCCACACATAAGGCCGCGCGCACAACTGAGTTGAACTATCTGTAATAAACGAGCTTTTTTGAGCGGTTATACTGCAATTTACAATCCTATAAAAGTAGAAAAAGCCTATGTGCCAATGTAGACAATGTGGAAATTTCATCCAAATCCGTTGAGCTGTTCATCCGTGATTGAGAAGCAACCATACATTCATACATCCGAACTTTCACGTTTATAATATTAGAGTTAGATTCAGCAATGCCTCATCAATCCAACCATTTATTATTCAAAGGATATTTATAAGCCCAAATGTCATTTATCATTTGATGAATCCATGGCATTTTTAGCAGTGGCAGCATGGCAGTTAAAAGTATTTTTTTTTGTAACTTTGCAGTTTCATTCTTAATAAATTATATAAAACTTTTCTGGTAAGTAAGTCTGCGATATTACAACACTGTAGGTGTAAACGACACGTTAAATATTTTCTTTTATTTCAAATTATCATTCCATAAGCAAATGTAACTAGGGTAAATTGTAAAGCAGCGAGCGCTATACGTCATCGACCCGCTCCCGCGGTCTCTTAAACTTATCAGGTTAACCTAGCTGTCAAAAACGCAGTCTACGAGCCACGCTAACGTAAAGTATTCGCTGCTCTCATATCAAAAATAAAGCTACTATTTATTTTACGTAATAAATAGTTTTTCAAATCAACAACTCAAAGTCTTCTTTCTTCGCATCCCAGCAAATACAGTTATTTGCTGGGTAGGTAGTACAAAAGCCGGTTTAATTTTGTTGATACACAATATGATGTATCTAATTAAACAATCATATGTATTAGAAATATATTTCGACTGCAGTATCAGTATCACTTACCGTTAAATAAGAATAAGTTTAAATACAGGTTAAATGAAATTAAAAAATTGTCAATGTCACTGTTTTTGAACCACATGAAATAGCAAACTTCGTTTAAATAACATAACCTGCCACATAGGTTTTGAATAAGAATCAGTCGCTCGTGACCACGAGGTCTGCAAAGACACCGAAACGTCGACATAAAAATTTATTGATTATTTGTTTATTTAAAATGTAATTATACGTGATAGTTAAAAAATAATAATAATAAAATCCCGAGAGAATCACACCAACTACATGGCCCCAAAGTAAGCATAGCTTGTGTAATGGGATACTATATAGCGAACCTAGAATATAAATACATAAATAGATAAACACCTAGACACGGAACATTTTCTTTTTCTTGTTCCATGCGGGAATCGAACCCGCAACCACTGGCGTCTGAGGCAGACAGGTTTACTCAATCGCCAAAGTGGTAGTCATAATCCGGTTTTAAAGTTGAATCCAGTTAAAAAGTGATTTATTTATCGCAAAAACTAAAGTTAATATTAGGTTTAGATAAACCCAACCACCTGCTTTGTGCTACCGCTCATGGAAAAGCGTGAAAGATTTTTGTTCCAAGTATTCACACCTAAACGTGTTCACACCTTCTTTCGTCTTCCCCACTAATGCGTATGTATTCCCTACCATACTAATGCGATGGACTCTCCAGGCGAGTCGCCGGCACTGCAATAAAATTAAAATGAACTCGCCTGGTGAGTCATTGCTCCTGAATTTGATATGAGAAATCCATAAGTTTAAGAAGCCCTTCTCATGTTTGGCGAGCTTCCCCAAACTTTGAAAACCCGGAAAACTTGAAGTTCTAATATAACCGTTACTTAGGAGCGAAATTGGATATAAGATTGAGTATACCCAGTTCTTAACTTCAATAGATAAAGCAGAGAATCCAAAAGCCTTGGATATCTTAAAAAATAGTAACTGTCTGGTTTTATTACTTTCATGTAAACATACAAGGATAGATAAATCACTCAAAGAGAAATTACATTTAGTACAATTTCACACACTTTAACTTTGGTAGGTTACTTTAAAAGACTGATTTTTAAATAAATCGTGTATTTAGCAAAATTTTAAATCAATAGTTTTTAGAAAAAGATATTACATATAGATGACACCTCGAAAAGCCTTGAAAATAAATAAAAATACGTTAGTGAATTTAAGTCAATATAAATAAATATTTTCCTTATACCCAACCAATAAAATGTGTACATACATACATAACTTCACGCCTGTATCCCTTAGGGGTAGGCAGAACACCAGTGGTTATAAGACCGTCTGATATCACGTTTGACACATGAGGTATTATAATGATGGAGAGAGGCTATTGCAGTGACAGGGGGTCAGCCTATCACCCACAAAAATGCCAATAAAACCTCTATAGTAAAATGAAATAACCATTTTAACACACGACAAAATAAAATTCAAAAAGACTCCAATCAAATAAATAGACATATCAAACTAATAATACTTAACAAGATAAATCAATGTAAAACAATACCTACCAACAAAACTTCCCTTCGCCTTTGGCACCCTTATTTACATTTCCTTAACCCAATAACACCACCTTCCTATACCGATAGATAGTTAAACGAAACATCTAATGGACGGGGTGGGGGGTCTTTTAAGGGTAACCCGACACTACAATACTTTAAGCGATCCCTGAAACTTGGATAATATTGTCTTACGCACTTTCTGTTAGCTATCGATTGCGTTGGAGGTTTATTTTTATTCTTTTACTCGTACAAGGTTTGTATTTTTTTGGGATGTACCTTAGTTGAGTGTGAGACTAACAGACTTGATAGGCAAGAACGTGGCAAGAACTCTTCATAAGCTTCATAAGCTAATACAGGGTTGATTTGTAGTCGCCGGCCAATTTTTTTTTACACAATAAGTATCATTTATCGAAACTATTTTTGAGAAGAAAAGAAAATTTTCTTTTACAAGGAAATTAATTTATCCGCTAACATATTAACCAAGGCATGGTCACTCTAAATTACCATTAAAATAAAGATAACTACGCGCTACTACACACATTTTGTAGCACTACGTCGTAGTATTGTCAAGGAAATGCCGCGTCGTAGTACCTATATTTTTCAAAGTTTGTGGTTCCATAGTTCTGCTTTTTTGTACTCAGCGGCGCTAAAATAAATATAAAGGTACATTTACCGTAAATTCTTTGGCCTCTGTCAAGGCCCGGTAGGTTAGTAAGTAAAGTACCCACCAGGTATATGAGAGACACAGAGTCGAGTCCTGGACGGGTGAATTTGTAATTAGTAATTGAGGATTAGCAAAAAACTTAAGAATATATTTTTTACAGGTCTTATAGAGAATTATAAGATCTATAATTAAATAAAGTTAAGATCTGACTAAGCCATTGTAAAACAATCATAAGTCGACGTTTTCGAAAATCTATCTTATTGCCGCGTCGAATATCCCTATCGCTTCGAATAAGCGTGTCATAAAAAAGTGACTAATCTGGATTGCCCCCAGTCGTTGGTAGGACCCGTTCACCTGGCTTGCGACTTTCATATTTGACCTCATCTTAACTTATCATCAGATGAGATGGAATTGACAGCAAGGTGAAAATATTGTTTCGAATCTATCATTGGTGAGAGTTACTCAAACTTTTTTGAAGAAAGTCGGCGTGTCATCTGACTCTAAGCCCCGATTTCACCAATTTCCTTCTGATCCTAGATTAACAAATCTCGGTTTTGGCTAAAGAAAAATTGAAGGCGGAACTCGTTTTAACGCGTAAACCGAGTTCAACTCAAATTGATCGCGTTTTATTACACGGTGAAATTGGGGCTAAATCGTATTTCATTAAATTGAAGGTGTTTTTCAGTGTAGTTTTTTTTATAAGCGACTATTAAAAATGTATTCGAAGATGTCAGTAAATGGGTTTAGGAAGGAAGTAGCTCTTTATAAGATAAAACGATAACTCTTTCTTTTCTTTCGTCATTATATAATCAAATCGAACATCGGATTTTCAAAGGAGACAGAACCTGCTCCATACATTTCTGGGCCACGGTGTTAACAACTTAACATTTGTTTTTTTTTATTTAAAATATAATCATGTTTCATCACCGAAATTTTCAAGCTAAACCCGTGTTGAGGAATTGAGATATCCATAATTTTGTCTATAGGTATACGCAGAAGTTGAGTGAGCTTGGAAGCACTTTCGAAAGATATTCTTTTTCTTATTGTTGAGATCTATACATGGATTTTTGTATTTTGAATTATTTAGAGAGTTTATAATTAAAAACAAATAATTGCACATTTTACTTAGATAGCATGCTAGATAAAATAGGACATTATAAGATATTACCTATACTTACTTAGTTATAAGTTATAGTTTTAAACAACTATTCAAACTAATAAATTGACACTAACACTTTTCACTTTTCTTAGGGCTATCTTAAAAATAGAAAAAACCATGAAAATACTCAAGCGCAAGGAAATAAACCAAACAAACGAGTGAACAAATAGATCGATTGACTTACTGAACGAGTCAATTACCATAGTTTCGTTCTTCATTCACTCAGTATTGCCAAACCTAATAAAGAATTTCGCCTATTTCATTTACAAAATAATTATTTAAAATAATACTAACGCGGTTAGTTTACATCCATTTAACCTTATAATGATTCCCATTTAATATTTCTTCAATTTTACTCAGCGTATTTTCAATTATATTATGAGTTATTCATCATTACTAAAAACTAATAAACTAATCTTGAATTAACTTGTTTCCCCCTCACTACATTTTTAGGGGTTTTATGTATATTGAATAAGGATAAAATAAGCTATTTTTTAGACCAAAGTCAACCTGTTAACCGTGTGGCCCAGGGTTACTCAGTTTCCTTTATACATCTCAGTTACTCGTGACCGCGCTGTCTGAAACGATAGATTTACCTCATACAATCAAGTACGGGGTAAATCGGATAACATTACGAAAAGCCATAAATCTGTACAAAAACGACGCTTATTAAATAAGTATTTAGGTCCATGGTTAGGTCACATTTTATTGAAACTCCACTCATAAACTACAACTTTTCGGTTATAATAAATTCCCAGTAACTGTTCACGAGAGAATTGGCACGAAAAATATGAAGACGGTTTATTTGGCAAAACAACACTTCTGCAATTGCCAAAAGCATTTTTATATAACAAAAAAATCTTTGTGAATAGATAAGGGCAGTATATATTTGAAATTCAAAATTCCAATATTTATTCTTGTTAAAATTTATAGGTAATCAACGGTCAGAATTTTTGTGCCGTTGTGGCAGGATCGCCGTTAACATTTGTATAAATATATTTATTTATTGGATTTTCAACAGGAATGTCATAGGAAGGGGCCGCCCTAAGCGAACGTACGCGGATCAAATTGGCGACGTTCTTAAAAAGGGCCTAGTTAAAAGTACCCGTAACCGGCGATCATGTATGAAAAGATTAATGAACGTGGAGGAAGCGAAAGAGGTATGTCTGGATCGAAGCAATTGGTGTTCCCTTGTCTCTGCCTACCCCAAGGGGAGACAGGCGTGAGGTTATGTATGTATGTATGTATGTCATAGGTATACATGAACTATGGTTTCGTACCAAAAACGAATACATGAATTTCCTTTCTGATGTTGCTCTTTCTATTTATCGCTACAACTTTCTTCTTGTAACATTAAAGTTTGCAATATTGCGAACTAAAATTAAAAAGTTGACTTACGAATTTAACTTTTCAACTGACTTCAAAAAAGGAGAAGTTTCTCAATTCGTCGTGTATATTTTTTTATATTTGTTACGTCATAACTTTTAACTGGGTGAACCGATTGATGATTCTTATTTCATTATGATAGAAGATACTTTACAGTTAATCTCATTCTAATTTCATCGAAATCGATTAAGTACTTCGTGTATTTTTTTTAAATATGTATGAATTCGGAGATCGTTTTCCTTTACGACCTTCTTTCTACTTCAGCCAAAGTTTTTTAATGCTCTGCATTCGTTGATATTCAAGTCTAGTAATTTTTGACTTGTGGGTATAAAACAATTACCTCTCTAGTAAAAAGGTAATTGTATCTCAATAGCAATTAGGTAAATGATGAACAGTTATAGGTATAAAAGTAAAGTTTGCACATGCGATTATTCTGTAACTGACACTCAACAAACAGTTATCAAAAAACTTATGACGTTTAACTATTTGTGTACAGAACCCTAAAAATGGTCCAAGCGTTTTTTTTTACTTTTCTCATTAGTTGTATTTAAATATAACATTTATTATCTTATGTTTTTGTAAAATATACCTATATGCAAGTAAATATTAAAAATCATTACACACTAATCTTAGTTTTATAGAAATTAAAAACAATGTTTTTTTAAAATATAGCAAGTATAGGACTTTTGTCTTTCATGCCACCTGATGGAAAGTGCGCATGAAAACTATGGTGGTACACATCCATCCACGAGCAACCTATTCACTCGACATTTAAAAGTTACAGGACTGTAGTGGTCAGGAAAAACAGACGCAGGCAGATTGTTCCGCACCTTTATGAGTATTTAAAATTTAGCAGAAATTTGTCTGACTATCGCCAATATTATATTATCTATATTCGTGATTTATGAGATACTTACAGGTGACAGACGGACAAGAGATTCGGTCTCGTTTATGCACAGCCCGGGCGTCGTGCGTTTTAACTACACGGCTTTACCGGTTGTGCTTTATAATGGTATCGGGTCTCAATCTTTGGGTACAGAATCCTCTAAACCATGTCAATGTGTAGCTTGAAGTCGTCGTGGCGCCGTGGTTACTGTGCATATCAAACGATATCGCAGGTTAAGCGCGCTCGGTGCGGCCGGTATTAGGATGGGTGACCGCCGACCATTCATTTCTCACAACGACTTCCGTGCTTCGGAGAGCACGCTAAGCAGTCGGTCCCGGGTGCTGTGTACTTGTATACAGTAGTCGTGTATACAGTTTGTATACATTTCGGCACCCTGAAATATCTGACATCCACCAAGCAGCACCGGGCCAGAGGAGAGACTCATAGTCCTGCAGTGGGCTCATTACAAAAAGTTGTGATGATGATGATGAATATGTAGGTTTTCATTCTAGAACTTAACAGTTCTCTATTTCAATATAATGGTATCTAAGTACTTGTGTAGTTCGTGGTGTTGGACTTTAACGGTAACATAAATGAATATAAAAACATCCCACTTGCAATTTTTTTTTAAATTTCAAATGCAGATATTGGTTTGAGAACGCAGTCATGCTATAGACACACCTCAAATTCAACTTTTTAACAATGTTTAAAATAAAATGTGTGTAATATTGTGTTTACAGGACATTTTTATATGGATAAATTGCTTTGTTAACAGTTTTTTAAATTATCAATAATTCTTTATTTATTACTTGTAATTATCGGTTATAAAATCCGCAAATCTGCAAATTGAGTCTGTATGCAAATCTGTTATTGATATTTTAGAGTATACATAAGTTGACAGGTAAATCAAGAAAATTAAAACTTTTACATACATACATAACTTAACGCCTGTACCCCTTATGGGGTAGGCAGAACACTAGAGGTTATAAAACCATCTGATGTCACGTTTGACAAATTTGCAGGCATTATAATGCTGGACGTGCTGGACAGAGATTATTGCAATGATAGGGAATCAGCACACAAAGAAACCTCCAGTAAAACCTCTGCCTCTTAACTGACTTTTACAGTATGCCCGGGAAGAGAAGCATCTGGCACATTCCATGTTTTTCCTTTGCTCGCAGTCCAGCATGGAAAAAAAATTAAATTATTTAAGACTTTTCTTAAACAAAAAAAAACATTAGCTCAAAGAAAATATACAAAAATTAAAGGTATGTTTCATCTTCACACTTAATTACAAAACAACAAAAAATATATTTTAATTTACAATCAACAACGAAGCATACAAAAAATAATAACTTTAATTTTTATGACGAGATTCATTAGTATTCCATCTCCGTCTTTTAATTTCGCAGTTACTCGCAGGAAAAACGCAGTTAAATGTTGCCAGCTTGAAAATAGGAAACTAGAAAGTTACACGAAAAACTAAAGAACTTCGGCTTCCAAGTGAAAATTTATTACTTCGGTACATTTAGCCGGAAAATTGAGAAGGTTTTATGCTAAAAGTCCCCATAAATAACTACTTAAGTTAAGTCGTAAAAATATTTTGAGGTTGGCAGGTTTTTGCTTTTATGTTGAATGGTATATTTCAATATATGATATTTTTATTTCTTACAATATGCAACGTCTTCTTTCGAAGATAAACGATACATGATGATGGGCTTTTGGTGTAACGGAAAAACACATTACCATCCTGTTGCAGTAGGACCCGGTTTCAATGGATATTTTATGATGAAAACAGATACTTATTAGCCGAACGTCATTTTACATTTTGTGTGTGTGTGTTCAATATGTTCCTTTGAATTAAATTGTCCATTATCTAGTATCCATTGCATAAGTTATTTAAGAAACTTAATTTGGGCTCAAAAATTTACTGTGAATATTATAAACAAACTAGCTGACCCGGAAAACGTTGTTTTGCCATATAAAAAAAATAGATGTTGGCCGATTCTCATAGATACCGGATAAGCACAAAAAATTTCATCAAAATCGGTCAAGCCGTTTCGGAGGAGTATGGCAACGAAAACTGTGACACGAGAATTTTATATATTAGATATTCGTTTATATATTTTTTTAAACAACACGCCTTTTGCTTGGTGGTAGGATCCCTTCTGGGTCCGCCTGGCTAGCGACCACCCTTTATATAAAGTCTGCCGCCAAATGTTACCGCTCCGGCGGTAATGTGTTCCGGCAATATTGTATAAAGAGCCAGTTCCTTCCTAAACCCGTGTGCTTTCATCTTCGACCTCATCGTCACTTACCATCAGGTGAGATTGAGGTCAAACGCGGGTTTAGTCACTCATAAAAAAAAAAAAAAAAATTTCCTTTTAAATATAGAGAAAAATTTTATAATGTTACTTTTCTTAATGAAAAATATATCTAAGTAAGTAAGTACTTGAAAATTCAAACGTAAACTAAAACGTTGCCTAATTACCTAATCTGTCTCAAGGCTCCTCTCAGAGAAAGCGAAACGCAAACGAGAGTTCCAAACATTCTACATAAAAGATTAAGAGACCTTAAAATTTTCAATAAAACGCCACTTCTCCAACAGGACTTATTAACTAGTGCTCCAGATCTTAACCCACATTGCAGGAATGGACTAACTTCACGAATTCAGGAATCATGAATAAAATATTTATCAAATGTAGGGTAGTTTGAAAATTTCTGCGCTTCGTCAATTATTTTGTGTTTGTAGCTTTTGATAGCAGTTCTTTTTAGTGCTTTTAATAATAGTTATATCTTTTCGTTTCAGGTTTTTTAATAACATGGTAGGTGCAATATTAATCAGGGTGAAATTATTGACTAAAGATTTCAAAATAAGTACTTTTAATTTATTCACACTTTATAAATAGGTATATGAGAAATTATTTATAGGGGTAGGATTATTTAATTATATTGACTAAATAGTCGAGGTAGCCAGTAGACGTTGAATTCGTGTAGCAAGATCTTTAATATAACACATTTGTATAACCAGAGCGATATTTGGTTAAGGACGCTGCTTTGTAAAGATATGAGAACAAAAAACGCGCGATTGCAGCGCTACACCCGCGCTGCGGCCACGCCTCACGGTATCAAGTAACTGGCGACAGCGCATTTTTTTTTTTGTAGAAGTCTCAACATGAACGAAAATCAGGTTGAAGAATTTATCGATGAGGTTGAGAATCGTCCAGCGATATGGGATTCGAAGTCCGACGAGTACAGCAATAAAATTAAGAAGAAAAAGGCGTGGGAAGAATTTTGCAATAAATAATATAAAATTCAGTTTGTTGAGTTATACAAATAATGGCAACGTTTTCTTAGATTTATTTTTTGTTTTTTATTTTTGTTCATTGTCTTTTTTCATTCAAATAGTAACACTAAGAGCAGTGTCCCTTCGTCAATGCCCATCGTGAAACTAAATGTACAACACTACGATTCTCAAACCCAGCGGCAAAGAAGGCACCCAAGTAGAGACCAAATGAGGGTTAGTCACCAGCAAGGCGGGCTCTATAAGAGTATTTTTTTTTTATAAGTGACTAAACCCGCGTTTGACCTCAATCTCACCTGATGGTAAGTGACGATGAGGTTGAAGATGAAAGCACACGGGTTTAGGAAGGAACTGGCTCTTTAAACAATATTGCCGGAACACATTACCGCCGGAGCGGTAACATTTGGCGGCAGACTTTATATAAAGGGTGGAGGCCACTAGAAAGGCCACTAGAATTAGTCTCCTTTTAAGACACAAGTCTCGAAGATCTATTCTTAGCCGACGTACACAGCTAACTAAACGCTCACTAAAGAATCCAAATTTAATTAGTTTTTAAATCAGTATTCTAAAACTAGTTTTTAATTCTTGCCAAGCAATTCTTTCAGCTTTATAAAATAACTAGCTGCTGCCCGCGACGTCGTCTGCGTGAACGCTATGCAGCACCAAACGCACCTACGATTATAACACTGCTAGCGTGATAATATGTAGCCTATATGTTGACCCGACTTCTTAACTATCTTCATGCCAAATTTGAAGTAAATCCATGCAGTACTTTTTGAGTTTATCCCGGAAAGACAAACAGACAAACAGACAAAAATTCTAAAAACTATATTTTTTGTTTCTGTTTCGATTGTAGATCATACCCCAAGTATTCTTTTAAAAAAATATTCAATGTACAGTTTTGACTTTCCTACCATTTTATTATATGTATAGATAAAAATCTCTAGATTAAGTAATTGTAAGATGGTGTCGTCCATCTTTAAGATTTTCACACACCTCTATCAAGATTAAGGCTCAGGCTTAATAAGACCTTACACTATAAATGACAAACATATTTCAGGCTTCGGTAAAAGGGTTAACTGACGTGGATTTACCTTAATTATAAACATTCTGTTGTAAACCACGGCGCCACAACGATTTCCTGGACTTCCATGGAAGATGTATCTACAATCATAATAAATACGCAGTGTGTAGCCAAGTCGTACATTTTTTAGAGTCGTATATTTCTTTGTAATGTGACAGTAATGGTTGTTTTTGTTATATATTTTTTGAAATGTATGTTTTATTACATAAAGTACGTGAAGTGAAAAACAATTGAGAAACGATAGATTTTTGTGTATGAGAATGTTACGTTCTAAATTATCATGTGAATAGCGTCAACGTGGATTTTGCGGTAGGTTATTTTATTCTACAATTTTGTCTACTCACTTCTACAGGGCTAGCATGCAACCATCGATAAATAGTCGAGTTGACAAGATAAATATTATTTTGTTATTTTATCCTATTATGTAAACTAATATGCGCACCATAATAGATAGAATTACTCCATTTGATACCATGATTAAGACCACAGAACCATAATCTTAATAAATTACATACACTAAATACCATATTTTAAGAAAATATCGATAAAAGGCCCGATTTATCGTTGTCGACGGTAGCATGCTAGCCCCGCAGAACATTCGTATATTTGAATGTAACTACGAAGCTTGGCTACTGGGACCGTAAGGGTCTTAACCATACTTTTTTTTTTATTTTTGTGGCAAATCCCTTCTGCATTGATAAGATAAAAGAAAATACCTTTAAATAAATACATTTGCAATATCTCTCCAAAGACCCGACTTATGTACTGCAAATCCTAAATAATTTCTGTCTACCCTTTTGCAAAAGATCATTGAATTATTCATATGAAAGGATTCACAATTCAAAAATTAAAATTATATTCCAGTTTGAGAGTAGTCGTAAAATATATTGTTTTGACCGTTGATAAGAAGAAAAAAAGGTGGATATGCTATATTCCGATATGTATTAACGTCCGCGTAAACTAGAAGTTTTGAGTTCTAATCCTGTGAATTGCATACATTTATGTGATGAACATAGCGATTTCTTTTATTGACGTCTATACATTTATGAATTTAAATCTTATTTATTCTTTAGCTTATTTAGTTTATCTAGCAATAAATTATTATGAAGCTTATATCAGGCTAGATGCAGTGTGAATTTTGGAAATATTTATGTTCATCTGTAGCTGTATTTTCTTGTCAATTACTTAAGAATCACAAAACCAAACAATTTTATATTTTTCACTAATATTTTGCAGTTTAGCGTGACAATCTTGCGGAGAAAAGGTAAATAATTGCTATCCACGATGATTGTTTACACTTATAACAAAAGTGTCAACTGACTTGTAATATTAACATAAAACTTCTGTGATAATACGCAGAGAAATCAGATCAATAGGAAATGCACAATTGACATAAACCGACTTTCCTTAATGCGCTCAAAGTTGTGAGCGCCTCCAGCATATCTTCCTTTTAAGTACATCAATGTAGCAAGCTCGCAAATAATTCTCCAAGATTTGTATAATCCATTCAACTGTGAAGTTTCGTAAGATTTGTTGGTTTCCCAAAATCCATCTCAATGGTATTAAAATAAACTCGATAAAGCAATCGGTGAATAAATGTTTACTGGTTTTGATGTCTTTCGAATTGTAATTTTATGAGAATCGGCCCTTGTTTTGATGCTTTTTACTGCTCTTGAGATAAATCGTCGAAAACTAAACGAAATTTATTGACAAAGCGTCATCGAGACCTAAAATAAGCACATAGCTCATATAGGTCTTTCATAGGGGACGGGTCGATTTCAAAATGGAATACAACAGGCTGGGCATGGGATATTAACGATTTTTTTCTGTTATTTGAAAGATCCATTCATGCCATTTTATTTTGAATATGAATCCTCCCCCGCATCTTCGAATGGTGGCTCAAATCTAGGAAGTTCAATTTTCAACAGACAGACAATAATCAAGAGGCAGATCCGTTTTAATCTAATTTGTTAAGCCTGAATTGAACCATATGGGTATGATATTTCCTTGTGGGGATTTTTGAAGTCTCCAATGACCAATTGAAATGACCGCAATAAACTGATACCTTAAAAGCCAACATAACCTAGGCCATCACTCAGTTTCAGTAGAATGAATGCAGCCGAGTCATTGAAAATTGGACTTCCCGGATCCTTGGTAAACTGCGGCGGACATTTGAATTGTGTTATATTCAAAACAAAATGGCATGAATGTGTCCTTAAAAGAAAATAATATATTCGTTAACATCTTAAACATAGCCTGTTTTATTCCATCTTTAATCGACTCTTCCTTATTGAAAGACCTAATATTATAGTGGTACCACGGATTTTTTAAGCACAAGGGCTTAGTAAAATAGTTCATAAAATAAAACACTTTTTAACCGGATTTATCGCGTATATTAGCGAGTATACGAGTGACCACGGGGTCTGAAAAGACACCGAAACGTCGAGTCAAAATTTAAAATTAAATCCGATTAAAAAGTGTTTTATTTAATAGTATGAATCGCGAAAACTTAAGACAAAATTACTTCATAAAATATTGCTGGAAAGCATCACCGCCGGGCTAGAGAAGTAATATTTGGCGGCCGATTTTATATAAAAAGTAGTAAAAAGTACCGCTAGCCAGTCGGAATAGTAATACTGAAAATAACCATCTCTACGGTACGGCGTGCCGTATGCCGTGAATTGGCACGGCGCCGTAGAGATGGATCCATGTCCTTACTCAAATTAGTCGCCGTTTACGACATGCTTATCCAGGGTTAGTAGGGTTAATCTTATATACTTATTCTGTATTTTTTTATATTTATTCGTACATATTTACTTACCATTACACCCAAAACAATGCAAATAAATCATGTTACTGCACACGAATATTTGCACTATGCCGGGATCGAACCCGCGACCTTCTGAGACAGATAGTGTTACTCCATATTAAGTGTAAAACTGCAACTTACAAACTTACACGTTAATTAATGAGACGAACTGTTCTCTTTTATGATCTACAACATTGACAAACTCTACAAAGTTTGTTCAGTAAATTTTGTAATGATATATCGATAACATAATCACATAAATAATATAAATTCTAGTTGCATCCTTTATTATTTAAAGAAGAGGGCTTATTATCTTGTGCGTAATATTCGATAAGAATTAATCACTATCAGTTCTTGTGATGGATACCATCAAAGTCGCAACTGATTCAATTTAATAACTAAATTAAAATAACATTTCATAGCACTTAACCGATAATAATCATGATTCATGACCAATAATCATGATTGACGACCACTTTGGTGATGGGGTAAACCTATCTGCCTCTGACGCCAGTGGTTGCGGGTTCGATTCCCGCACGAAACAAGAAAAAAAATGTTCCGTTTCTGGGTGTTTATCTATTTATGTATTTATATTCTAGGTTCCCCCCTAGTTCGCTACATGGTATCCCATAACACAAGCTATGCTTACTTTGGGGCCATGTAGTTGGTGTGATTGTCTGGGGATTTTATTTTATTTATTATTTAATGAAAACCTATCCTAAAATGTACAGGTTCTGGATTGGTTTACTTTAGCTAGCCAGTGTCAAACTGTCACATTATGATGAATAAATAAATAAAACTAAATGAACAGATTTAAAAAGATTAAGTAGAGTTTTGATTAAAAATAAAAGATGGACTAAAAATAAAACAGTCCTTTATCACTACTTTATCTGGCCAAAACTCCCACTAGACGATAACGTGCCAATCTGATACAATTTAAACAAAAACAGTTTATATATCACAAAATGCTTAAGCCCTTGAGCCCGGCTTTTTGTCAAAGCCCTATTTCCCTTCCCTTGTCAATGTCAAATTGACAAGCGTGACGTGGCCCTGCCTCCGCTGATGTATTTATTACAGGATGAAACGAAAATCGGCGAAATTTCATTTGTAATTGTCCATCTTTTGAGACACTTGAGAAAAATGTGTTTGGTGATATTGTTTAGCCCATTAATAACGATGAACTTGCATAAAAACAAAAAAAAACAGAGTCTCGGCATAAGGTTGTCTGTTTGGCGGTATTTTAGTGAATGTAGGTCAATAGGTTATTGTGAGTGATCCTCCTCTTTGCGTCATGTATCCTCAATGCTGAGGGTCGTGACTTCGTAGACATATTTGTGTCCGACTATCTTCCGCCATTGTGTTCCATCATTCAGATCATTCAGATGGAATGAATGTCAAGCATGAATTTAATTACCTACCTGATGGCCAGTAAAAATAATATGATAGCTTACGGTTTTAAGAAGGAACTGGTTTTTAAATCATTTCCAAAACATATCATTGACAGAGATATTAAGTGATAGAGCATTAAAAAATCGACTTCACGTCAAAGTATCATCTATCATATGAAACAAGAATCATCAAAATCGGTTATTCCAGTCGAAAGTTATGAGGTAACAAACATTTAAAAAAAACATACAGATAAATTGAGTATATCCTTCTTTTTTTGAAGTCGGTTGAAAAGAGAGGTGGTTTTTAGCAAGGCCAATCCAGAGCTGGATCATAGCTTGGACCAAGTTTGTCACTCGTATAAGTCACCATTTAGGAGACAATTTTCCATGGATGGTATCAGGATCAATGATTTCAAGCATCGTAATATAAAGTGTATTACAATTTCGGGGAAGCTTGAAAATTTCTACGAAACAACACTAAAGTTAGGATGAAGCTGACACAGATATAAAAGCTATTTACATAATCAGAGGATCATGAGAAAAAATGGTCAGCAATTTTACACCCCTTAAAAAAAAGAAGAAAGTGCTAGATTCTCAAAAGATGCACGAAACGGGAAATACACAGGTAGTATTAAATTGAATATTTAAATATTATTAAATTGAATTCGATACAAGAAAACCTACGATCATGACTGTCCTCAATTTTTTTAATATTTTCCGCTAAGTTTATAAGTATTCTAAAAAAGTACAGTCCGCAAGAGAATTGGTAATTTGTAGAGAAGATACCTTTGAACCTTATTATAAACTTGATAACTTTTAAAGAAAGTAAAGTTTTTGTTTCACTTTAAATATATGGTAATAGGCGCCCGGTAAAAGCTCTGTTATTTCTTCGATAAAGTATTTTTTTACTGTCTTAAGTTTTAATATTCAGGTATCAAATATCAGACTAAGAATGTCTACGGGACAGAACTTTAATTATGTCATAATAATATAAATAAAAAGCTGTAGTATCCGGCTCCGCTCAGACGCAGTTTGTCTTGATCTAGTTTCTGTCTTTGCGTTTATTTTGACGTCACTGACTTTGTAGACAAAAATCGTGATAAATTGTTATTTATACTATCATAGATATAGCTCTGAGAACTACTGCAAAAACACAAAAAGACGCAGAGATGAGAACTTAAAAAGTCACGTTTAACTTGCTGCAGTAGATTTTGAAAAACTTTCGATACAATGCAATAAGCACAAAACTCTCGAATAGTCAAAGATAGTCTGTAAGAACTTTTTTAGTGTAGCTTGAAGCTACATGAAAAACGTTAGCTCAAGGCTGTAGTTTCTGCTCAGCTTTTCACACAAGCTCAGGAGTTTCATAGTTTCACTTTTTCTTGTCAAATATAATCATGATATCGTTTTATTGAAAAATATTAAGGTTCTCGAATGGCAGCCACGTACTGAGACACGTAGCGTATGCAGGCCCCCCGCAAGGTGACCCGACGATCTGGTCAAAGTCACTGGTAAACACTGGATGAGGAAACGCGAACCTTGGGGAAGTCTATGTTCAGCTTTGGCTGAATGATGATATTGATGATTAAAGGTTTTTGAAAGTCAGCATATTTCCATTGAATTCATGAAATCAAGCAGATAAAACTAAGTGAATAATTCAGATTTTTTGTCACGCCTAGCTAGATTTTTGCTTAGGCAGAAAAATGTCTTACGATATGCGTTTTCTTAAGGTGCACTATTCTATTCCATATTTAATTTTTAAAAATTGCAATTAAATGGAAATTTCTGCCCTTTTTGGTGTAGAGATAAATCCTTAGTTCCAATCCTCTTCATCACACTCAAGCTCTGCGCCTTACTTTCTTTTAGAGCACCTTTAAATTTATCCAAAGGTAAATTCATCCCATATACATGGTTAATTTTTCGACACCAGCCAAATTTAAATGTTAGTTTTTTTGATACGATATAAACGTACCTGCATATTTATTTTAGCGTCGCTTAGTACAAAAAAGTAGAAATATGGAACCCCTACTTATAAAAAAATAGTCGCTGTTGATGAACATAGCTACTACGACGAGGCATTTCCTTGATAATACTACGACGTAGTACTACACATGTGTGTAGTAGCGCGTAGTCATCTTTATTTTAATAGTAATTTAGAGTGACCATGCCTTGGTTAATATGTTAGCGTTAAATTAATTTCCTTGTAAAAAAGTAAATACTTTTTTTGCAAAAATCGTTTCTATAAATGATACTTATTGTGTAAAAAAATTTGGCCGGTGACTACAAATCAACCCTGTATAAATCATTCACTATCTGGCAAAATTATACTATGTCTTAAAGACTGTACGATAAATACATTTTCTATTAACATAGCACTGTTCTGACATTTACCCAGTAACTAAACGTTTAATACATTTTAGCCAGCAATTGAAACCGGTTAGTTTGCACATTTACCCACTTGCCACAGCCATTAAGTAAATGCACTGTTAGGAAACTGACCGTTACACGGATCGACAGATTTATTGGTGAATTAGATGTTTCATTGAAGATATTATTATATACAACCTTAAGACTTCAGGCATAAGAGTTTAAATGCAACGTTTAAACTCATTATGCTGAAATAACATAAGATGTAATGAAATGAAATGAAATTTATTTATTTGACTAGCTGTGACCCGCGACTTCGTCCGCGTGGATACCGTTTATTAGAGTTTGATAAATACTATTATTATATCCTCCTTGAAGTTAAAACTTACCTTATTCTAAATTTCGTCAAAATCGACTCAGTAGTTTAGCTGTGAAAGCGTTACTGATAGATAAACAGACAGAATTACTTCAAAACTGTTACAACAAAGCAGTGATCCGCAGTTTCACCTAGGTTTTGTGAAAAAGTATAGGTAGGTAGGTATATTACATAGATGATGCCCGCGACTTCGTCTGTATTGAATTAGTATTTCGAGTAGGTTATTTTCTTCTCCAAGGTCCTAACTATCTTTAATAACAAAAATAAAAATGAAGAATCTTCGCCCATATAATATGTATAACTCCTAACCACAAACATAGGTAGGTAACTATCTATTAGGTACATTACAAAGTCACATAGCGTTATAAACAAATCGGGTGCCAAAGTGCCTTAAATTTTAATATTGTCTTAAGTTTTCGCGATAACTATTATGTATAACTATTAAATAAAACACTTTTCAACCGCATTTATCGCGTATATTTACATTTTAAATTTTAACAGTCGCTCGTGACCACGGGGTCTGCAAAGACACCGAAACGTCGAGTTAAAATGTAAAATATAAACTATACGCCATTAATCCGGTTAAAAAGTGTTTTATTTCATGCCTTCAATTTTACTTAATTCATGCAATATTTTAATTAATTATACTTAGCTTTTTGTTATTCTAGGTAAAGCTAAGTAGTTTTTGCGTGAAAGAATAGCAAAAACCCATCCATCCAGCCATTATCAGCGTACATACAATTCTACCTATAGTTATGTATGGCTGCTTTTCACTGCCAAACGGCTAAGCCAATATTAATGTAATTTGGTATAGTAGTTAACATATACGTTACTTTTTATTCCGAAGAAATTTACGGTTTCTGACTTCCAAGAGGCAGAAACGATCATGAAATAAACAAATCCTTGATTTCCATTTTGTCTCTGTATGTACAGAAGGCAGTCCATCAAGCGTTACAAATCTGTCAAATTTTTTTACTTGAATTTGAACTCTATGCCCTCGATAATAAGTTAAAATTTGTTGGGGAAATTTGATAATGTAATGTAACGCTTGTTCCTTCTGTACCTACCTATATTAAATCGTGCAAAAGCTTGCGCTCGCCTCCCGCCTTTTTATACCCTACCGCCGCGAGCCAAAAATAATCCCTATATCTATATATATTATTAGCGTATTTCATGTATAAGTTTGGTGTTTCTATACCGATTTCTATGATTCTTTTTTTATTGAATAGGTAATAATGTTATTTTTTTTAATTAGGGATGAGTGAGAGTATTATAAACGTAAGAGTAAACAAATATAATCAGAAAGCTCAGAACTGCTAAGCTATCGGGATTTACACGTGTTATTGTGAGTCAACCATAAAATATAGACATATACTGTTGGGGGATATTTTTTATATAATTTTATGAAGAATATTTCTGTCATACATGACTCCTATGTAGCTTTAACCATTAAGGCTGGACACGCGACGGAAGCTTAAAAAATGCAGTAACTTCTCCCGTTTTTCCAACATTTCCCTTCACTGCTCTGTCCTTATTGATTGTAGCGTGATAATAAGTATACTATAACCTGCCCAGGAGTATGAAGAATAATTTTACCAAGTTTCGTTAAAATCCGTCGAGTAGTTTTTGTTTCTATAAGGAACATACAGACAGACAGACAGACAAAAATTTTACTGATTGCATTTTTGGCATCAGTATCGATCACTAATCACCCCCTGATAGTTATTTTGAAAAAATATTTCATGTACAGAATTGACCTCTCTACAGATTTATTATAAGTATAGATAGAAGATAGAAGATAGATATAGATAGATAGATAGATGTTTCATTGAAGATATTATTATATACAACCTTAAGACTTCAGGCATAAGAGTTTAAATGCAACGTTTAAACTCATTATGCTGAAATAACATAAGATGTAATGAAATGAAATGAAATTTATTTATTTGATAAGATTTTCAAACACTTATATGGTCTTAGACAATAAAATGTAGTCGATAGAAAATCTGCCATCCAGGCGTTCAAATTAAGACAATTTATACTTATTACTAGGTTGAAGACATTACATTCATAATTATATTGTTTTATTATTATATTTGACATAATTGAATTTAATTTATATTTAATTAATCAATTCAAAAATACATTTTAGCGATAATGTCAAAATATATTATGATATAGTATTACAATATTATTGATTGGAAAACGGATAGGAGTGTCTATTAAGAACAGCTTGCTTTTTAATTATTAGTCAATATTAGTCCGAATTATAAAATTATGTCAAGGGTTTATTATGCTGAGTCATATATTCAGTGGCTTAGATTAAGTTACATATATTTTACGTTGTTTTTATATTCAAAGTAGTCCTTAATTGAGTAGAAACACTTTTCGGTTAGCCAAGTGTGTATTCTACGTTTAAATATTTCTTTTTCCAAATCTTTTAAGTCATTAGGCAGAAAATTATATATTTTTATGGCCATGTAATATACATTTTTTGTTGTGAGGGTGAGTTTACATTTGGGAATCACAAGCTTTTCATCGATGTTTCTCCTTAACTGTCTGGATCTCACTTCCTTGTGCTTTTGAAATAGTTCAGGATGGTTTTTGACAAATAAGCATATCTGTTTAATGTATAGTCCTGACAAGGTTAATATTTTCAAGTTCTTGAAGTGTGGTCTACATGATTCTAGGATCTGTATATTTACCAATGCTCTAATGCACCGCTTTTGTATTTTAAAAACATTTTCTATGTCAACAGCATTTCCCCATAAAATTAATCCATACTGTAAAATGGAGGCAACATAGCCATGATAAGCTTTTACTGCTACTTCAAGTGACACTACTTCCCGGAGGCGACGCAGAGCAAATACAAACCGGTTTAATCTCGAGCAAATAGAGTCAATGTGGGATTTCCACTTAATATTGCAATCAATTGTGATCCCGAGAAATTTGTACGAATCAACCTCTGTTAGTTCATGGTTTTCATATTTTATTTTAAGTGTTTGCGGCGTACATCTATCCGTATAGAATTGCATGAGTTTTGTTTTTTCTAGATTTACTTTAAGATTATTTTTATTTAACCAATTAATTATGTCGTTTGCTATTATATTTATTTTATTTTCAAAATTATTGATGTCATCACATTTAATTAAGATAGTCGTATCGTCAGCAAATAAAATTAAATCTTCATTCGTTACCGTTGGCAAGTCGTTTATGTAGATAAGGAATAGGAATGGCGCGACAATTCCTCCCTGAGGAACACCAAATTTGTTTAATTTATACTCCGATGTGAATGTGTTTTTGTAATTTGAGTATAGATTGTTTTTGTTGAGGTTTTTCGTAAATTGTGTTATTTCAGTTCGTTGAAATCTATGAGATAGGTAACTCTGGAGTAGCTTATGTGTGGTACCTCTAAATCCACATTTTTCTAGCTTATCGAGCAGTATTCCATGGTGAACTAGGTCGAAGGCCTTACTCATATCAAAAAATAATGCTACAATGGGTGTCTTATTATCCAAAGAGGTCGTTATTGATCGAACAAGGTTAAAACACGCTAAAGTAGTTGATTTTTTTTTCTGAAAGCCATTTTGCTCCTGTGCTATAATTTTATTTTTAGTAGAAAAACTTTCTAGTCTAACCAATAAAGCTTTTTCGAAAACTTTTGACAGAATTGGAATTTTACTGATTGGTCTATAGTTGTTAATATTGTTTTTATCTCCTTTCTTGTGAATAGGCTTTACTATCACATATTTCAATCTTTGAGGGAAAATCCCTTCTTCAAACATTAGATTTACAATGTGAGATAAGGGTGAAGCTAGTTGACGACTACATAATTTTAATAACTTCGTCGGCAGTTCATCATAGCCTACCGCGTTTGAGTTATTTAAGGACCGAATAATTTTTTCTATTTCATCTGGAAACGTAGGGTGCAAGAAAATTGTATTAGGATTATTAGGTAAGTCATATTTTCTGTCGGTTAAATTTAATTTATTAGTAAATTTTATAAAATGTTCATTGAACGCGTTTGCTATGTCTAAGGGATTCTCTAATGTTTCATTGTCATAGACAATGGATTCAATATCCTTAACGTCACTATTACTCTCGTTACAATTCTTAATGAGATTCCAAACCGCTCTGCACATATTTGGAGATCGGTCTATATACTTTTGGTTGCAATTTTTTTGCAATTCCATCATGCAGCGGCGTAGTAATTGAGCATATTGTTTATATTGTTTTTTCAACTTAATTTTATTTCTCGACGATCTAATGTATTGGAAATAGAGCCTCCTTTTTTTTGCACAACTCTTGCGTATACCTGGCGTGATCCATCTCACTTTACCTGTTCTTGTGGAGAATTTAGCAAGTATTTTAGGAAAACATAATTTGTGAAATAAGGTAATAGTCTCATGGAATAGAGAGAATGCGTGTTCCGGGTCATTTTCGGATAAGACTTCTGAGAATGACAAAGACCGTAAACAGTCTATAAATTTATTTATATTTGCCTGACTATAATCTCTCTTTTCTTCAAACCATTGTTTTTTTGTAAATTTGATATCAGCGGGAAATTCTAACGTTTGTGCTGTTTCATGGTCAGAGAGACCAAGATTGTAAGTTTTACCCATTGCCTCTGGTATGTTATTGATTATCAAGTCTATGCAACTATTCTTACGAGTTGGAACAACGATGTGTGGAATCATATTGTAATTTTTAAACAAGCTTTTCAGTGCAGACGACTACTTATTTATTTTTATTAGGTCCACGTTAAAGTCTCCAGTTATAATTATTTTGTTTTTACTGTTTTTAGTCAATTTTAATAAGAGAATGTCGAGCTTTGTTAAGAACGTATTCACGTCAGAATTAGGTGTGCGATATAAGCATATTAAAATCAAATTGTTACCTTTTATTTCTATCCCGCAACATTCAAACACTTTTGGGGTGGACATTGCCTTTGTTATTTTTAATTCGTTACATTTGATATTATTTTTTACTAGGAAACTAGGATGCCCTGCGTTTCTTTTCTCTACCAGAATGCGAGCCTACCTTAAAATTTTGAAATCTAATATTTGCTTCCTCTCCCAGGGGAACAAATGTTTCCGAAAAGCATAGGAAGGTGATATCGATGTTTTCGCTTTTTAGTTGCTGCAGAATTATTTCCATTATGTCTCGTTTATTAAGGAGACCAGCGATATTTTGATGCAAGAGAAATGATTTTTTAGTACTTAGCTCGTTTTTGGCATTGAAAACGAAAAAGAGGGTCTTGATTTTCGTTTGTTGTACGTTTTTTATCTGATATTTTGTTGAAGTAATAAGTTATTTTTCTTTGTATATATTGTGTGTTCCCTTTATTTTTATTAATTATTTTTCTATTATTATTAAAGTTCAGGAATTTTGATTTGTATTCATCGGTATCTATTTCAAGGTTAATTAGTTTGCTATAGGTTAAGTATGGGTTGATATCGGAGGCAACTCTATTTCGACTTCCTATAAAAGTTACGTTTAGAAATGTTTTACAAAGTAGTTTAATTTTTACATTTAGTTTATTATTATTAATATATCTATTTTTGTTTGTTTCAATGACAAAAATTTTACATTGTGCGCATAAGTGTAAAACAATACTAAGGTTTGCCAGTATAGCATAAGGATTTTGATCATTACAACCCATTCTTATAATAATTTTATCACATGGATTCAATGTTTTGTATATATTTCTTATATATTTGACTATTTCACTAGATGGAGCATGCGATAGAATAAAACCAGAAGTACTATAAATATTGTTCCACTTGTTCTCTCTTTGCTTCATTAGGATACCTGCGAAACCCCTAAGTTGTTCATCGCCTATCACTAAAATCCTGGGAGGAATCTCCGAGCTGCTGGGGGGTGACTCATATCCAGGATCTTTGGATTCCTTTGGTGATTTGTTTATTGGTTCTTCCAGATGCACTTTTGCTGTATTTTTTTCATCTGGTGTGGTTTTTGTGAGACTTTTGATTTCTTTTTGTGACGTGGTGGCTAGTGGTGTGTTGTAGAGTACGATTCTGTCGCAGTGAATTGGAGATATGCGATTTGCAATTGAGAATATATTCTGTAATGGTGGAGTTAGCGCTGCTCTTTTTGTTGTTAGAATTCTTTTTGGTGTAGACACTATTTTTACATCTTCATATGATATTTTTTACAGTAGTTCTATTTTCTTCCTTTGCTCTTCCATTTTGCTCTCAAGTTGGTTGTTCTTTAAGTTTAATTTATCAATTTCTTCATGGGCACTTTGTAGTATAATCTTGAGACTTTGGATTTCATTACGCAAGTGGTCAAGGTCTTCTGAATTATTAGTCATGTCCGGGAGACTACGCGACGTACAGTCCAGGATGGTAGTGTCTAGTTCATGTAAGCTTTCTGTCGAGCTGGTTTTACTGTCGTTAATTTTTTTCGCTATACGTTTACGTTGTGTTACGTGCTCCATTTTTATAATTTTTAATATTTGATACTAGTTTAATATTAGAAAAAATAATAATCTACTACAATATATTAATCTAACACGATATTTAAAAATAAAAATATAAAAAAATCTATTATCAATGATAATAGATTTACAGTATGATAAATAGATTTACAGTACAGGGTGATAAGCTAACAGAAATGTTTCTGTTAACGCTTACTGTTTAACATTAAACTATATATTTTTAAAAGGGTAAAATAAAACACTGTTTAACTGGATTTATAGCGTACAATGAAATTGAACACTTTAACGTGGTATGGTGGTGCCGTTACTTAATTCACTTTTCATTGATTTTTGCTTACAATAAGTTTAAATATTTAAGCAATATTTTTTCTTACAAATCATTCCCCGCATATTTCTTCAGTAGGTTAATTCTTCAAGTCATCCAAAACGATTTGGTTTCTGTTTCTCTGTACACCTGCGTGCACTTTAATTTCACCTAATGGTAAACAATGACGAAGTGTAAAACATTATACTTAAGCAGACTTTCAACTTTTTTTAACTGTGATTCAACTCTCCTGGTGGTAAAGGTTAAAATCAAATGGCAAGATCTGACTATCGATAGTTTTACATAAGATGTTTTGACAAATTTTAATTATTTTGTATGAATAATAAAAACGAAAAAAAAAATATTCACATGTTAACAGGAACACCTTGTATAGTAATTAAGAGCTGTGGATTTTGTTAATAAATAAATAAGGCGTTGTCGGAACATATATTCCGAAAAGTCGAACTGGGCGCTTTGAGAGTTCCTTTTTGATACGGGTCGCCAAGTTTTGAAATGAACTGCCTGCGTCTATTTTCCCTGACAGTATAGTCCTAGTACTTTTAAGCGTCGAGTGAATAGGTTGCTCGTGGATGGACGTGTACCACCTTGGAAGTTGATCGTCCCATCTATACTTTATAAAAAATAAATAGTGGTGATATTTAGTGGCAGACTAGCTAAACCCACCAAACTGGATTGCATGAATTAGTCGCTTTTTAAGACAGGTTCATAAATAGAACGGCTATTATTAGAAATGAGGTATAAAAACACGATAAAATAAATCACTTGGCAGTAACTTAGTAGGTACTGACAGTATGGGTATGGGTATAACCCCTGCTTTATTCACAACGAGCGTTTGCCCGCTACTTCGTACACGCATAAACTCAAAAGTCCCATGGCAATTCCGGGAATTCCTCCCATTATACAAACAGACACTTATTGAGGAACCTTTATACCAAGTATCACATCCGTGCACTCAAAGCATAAGATTTTATAATACAAACGAAAACATCATATATTTCCCGTTCCCGTGGGAATTTCTGGAATTTCTTTCATAACACAACCAGTCTCTTTTTGAAGAACTTTTATGCCAAGTATCATATCCGTGCATTCAAGGAATAAGATTTTTCATACAAACTAAAAAGTCCAATAATTCCCGTTTCCGTAGGAATTTCGGTAATTCCTTCCTTAATGCACCTCTACATCCCCTAAACAATGTATGTTCCAAATTTCAGCTCTCTACGCTCAGTAGTTAAGGCTGTACGTTGCCTGTCAGTCACTCAGTAACTCAGTCAGTAACGGAACAGTTTTATATATAAATTGATTATATCACTTTTCGTGGATGCTTTGCGTCAATCACTTTTCAATTACAATTCTGAACCCAATTAATATCGAGCTACTATTTACTGTCACTTACAGATGCGCCTAGCCTCCCTAACCCCATTTGTGTAACTTGCCATAATTCTACCTCAAGATATAACCACGACAGCGATGGAATCGGGTAACAGGCAGTCATTCATTGCATTTAGCAGTCTCTATAACATGGTAAGTTCCACTACCATCAAATCATATAAGCATATTAATATCGCAAGATCCGGCACTATCTCAGTCATAGAAGTTATTGCACTATCCTTGCGTAGGCCATATATAAACCGCTCTCAACCCTAAGAACCGAGCTTAAAGGAGTGACTAATTTACTTGCATTCCATTCATAGTGAAACTAAAGAACGGTCTCAGAGGTGTAACCCCTATTAATTAAAGTTTTAAGATCAGTAAAATTCTTTAAAATGGACAAGATGGCAAACTCACAAATTTGGAGAAAGATAAAGCGGCAAATATAATATGAATCTAAGTTATTCGTATAACAACCTGCCTACTAACACAAAAAGATTTATGAACGGAGAAAACTCATCAAATACTCACTAATCCAGGGGACCCATCCTTGAGTATACAACTTTCGCCATTATCGAAGTTAATGTGCCGATTATATGAGTTCAAACTTGGCTTCCTGAGCTTGAGATACGTGAGCGAAATGTTAACTGCAATCACTGATTTTGTTTCAACTTATGATTATATACCGGTCTTATAAGGCTAAAAGTTCTTTTTTTAGGATTCCGTACCCGAAAAGTAAAACGAAACCATGTTTACTAAGACTTCGACTGTCCATATGTCCGTCTTTTCATGATGAACCATAACAGATAACAGTTGCAATTTTGATAGACGATATATTTCTGTTGCTGCTTTAACAACAAATACCAAAAAAAAATATAAAAAATATTTAAGGTGTATGCAACAAACATTTTTTTAAATAAAACACTTTTTAACCGGATTGATCGCGTATATTTACATTTTAAATTTTAACTCGACGTTTCGGTGTCTTTGCAGACCCCGTGGTCACAAGCGACAAAGTTTTTTGGCCATTTTTCTAGATAGCAAGCGTTTGCCCGCAATTCCGTACACGCATAAGCTAAAAAGTCCTATATTTTCCAGCTCCCGTGGGAATTTCGGGAATTCCGTCTTTAGTGGACCCCTACAACCCTTAAGAAATGTAATTGCCAAGTTTCAGCTCTCCACTTTTAGTAGTTTTTGCTGTACGTTGTCTGTCAGTCACTCAATTAGTAACGATTAGAGGAGAAAAAATAAAATAAAAAATAAATATTAATTATTTACTCAGTAAACTTAATCGAAAGTTAAAGAATTCAATACGCCACGCATGGTTATATAAGCGTAATGCAATAGATAATTAGCGGATAGTGGTGTGCGTGTGGCGGGAACACTGCTGTGTGCGTGTTGCCTGAGGCAGCGTGTCGGGAAAAGTGCATTAAGGTTTCTTTATTTATTCATAGGGATTTCTGGTGAAAAATTAAATCCTACTTTTATTACATAATTATAATCAGAATCAAGTACAGAGTGCTCTCCTTCAATATCCAAAATTTGTCACCAGTCAGCCTGTATATTAAGAAAGAAGAAAGATGGTACGGAACACTTCGTGCGCAAGTCCGACTTAGACTTAGCCGGAGTTTTTATTAATTACTAAGATAGATGTGCCTACATACTTCGTCAATAGTAATAGAACCAATCTATAGAGAAATACAAAGTTTATCAATTATAAGTTCATGATCACGATCTTTCATGGCCGACATGGAAAACCTTAAACCGGCTCCGAACCCAGGTAGGTCTCAGCAAAGACAATCGCTGCAAGTGGGGTTTCTCTGAGAGCTCAGACGATAAGTGTGAATGCGGGCATTCCCCGCAAACAATGACGCACCTACTCACCTGCCCAGCATGTCCACATAGCTGCACACTCCAGGACTTGATGGAGGCTAGCGATGGTGCTGTAGAGGTGGCGAAATTTTGGACGAACAAAATTTGAATTTGTGTCGACTCGCAAGAAGAAGAAGAAGTGAAACCCTTCTACAAATTTGAGATTCATTTTGATAAAAGACTGATTCGGCTCATTCGATATAAAATGGGATAAATAACATGGCAAACACATTAACAATAAAATTTCACGATCCATTAGCATTCGAACTAACCATAAATTATTTATGTCTGCACTTAATGGCTTCCTTGCGGATATAAAGTATTTTTTAATGATTTAATATGCAAATAATGATAATTGTATGTTCTTAATATCTTCACTTATTGGATGTTATTATAATTAAATTCATGTACAATTCTCAAAGTACAGTCAGCTACAAAAGTTGATTAACACATTGAAATTTTCAGTCGTGTTTCACTATTGATTTTATTGCTGACTGTACGTCTGATTGGTGATGGACCCCTTTAGAGAGCTCCTGACTTGCTAGCACTCTTTTTTAAAATCTGCCGCAAAATATTACCGTTCCCGTTCTGGAAATATTAAATGAAGAGACACTTCCTTATTCAACCCATGAGTTGTCATCATCGTCCTCATCTGCACTTATAAGTTGAGGTTGAGGTCAAACTATTATCTACGGTAAATAATATTGTATTTGAGATAAATTGAGTTCATTAGTCATAATAAACAACTCGTCTAGAGTCTGGCTCCCGAAAGTAGGCACTGGGGGCTTTTCCAAACTTTTTATATGGCAGTACTAGCATGAATGTCCAAGTCGTTTTTCTGGTGTCACAGTTGTCAATCGAACGGTTGTTGGTGGTTTTGGCAATTGAGATTTCGGAATTTTGGTATTTGAAAATGAATAAAAAAAATGAAAATTAGATAATTTCATAATCAATGTAGGAAAAAGTGATACCAGTGACTCTGACGATTCATTCCATATAGAATTGCTGGATTCAGATTTTGATAACGATGAATAAAAATAATTATTCTATTTTGTTGTTTTATTTTTAAACCTGATTAATACTATTTGTTTATCATTTTTATAATACTTATACTTCTCATCAAAAAGTAGAACAGTAGGTACCATTTTGTCATTTTTTACGATACTTTTATAAAAAAAATTAATCAAGTATCGAGTTTGTTTAATGCATGTATTTCAAATACGAAAATTCCAAAATCTCAATCACCAAATCCACCCACAACCGTTCGGGTTACCATGATGCTTTTTTTTTAGTTCGTCAGGTTTTTCGAGTCTCTACTTTCATTAGACAGACTATATTTTTAATTTCGCTAACTACCAGCCTAAATTGCAACACACGTCACAAAATTCATCACATACTGCTATGATCAGTGAGACAGATTATTTGATGGCATTAAAAGTTCACACTGCATCAAAATGACCTTTCAAACGAGCGATCACGTAAGAGATGAAACGTGTGTGAAATACAGATTGATGTTTCAGAGCTTTAAAATAGCAACAGATTGTATCGTCTTTGATTTGACGTCTTAATTTTTGTGTTGTAGGGTCAGCTGAGACTGTTAAAAAGTAAAGTTATTATCACTTTCATTAGTTTCAGAGCTTTAAAATAGCAATGTCACGAGTCACGAGTTGTCGTTACTAAGTAACATTAGTTGACAAGAAATAATAATTTATTCAATTCATCATCATCATCATCACGACTCTTTGTAAAGAGCCTACTGCAGGGCTATGAGTCTCTCCCCTGGGTGACGAGGAGGTATAGGCCATAATCCACCAAGCTGGCCCAGTGCTGGGTGGTGGATGTCAGAATTTTCAGGGCGCCGAAAATGGCTTCTGGCAAACCCTAACGACTACTGTATACAAGTATACAGCACCCGGGACCGACTGCTTAACGTGCCCTCCGAAGCACGGAAGTCGCCGTGAGAAATGAATGGTCGGCGGTCACCCATCCAAGTACCGACCGCACCGAACGTTGCTTGACCTGTGATATTGTTTGATATACAGTAAGTAACCATGGCGCCACGACGACTTCCTTATTCAATTATTTTCATTCAATTCATAGATTGAAACGCATTTATAACTAAAACTTTTGAGACGTGTTATAGAAATCTTCTGATTGGTTACATCTAGAATGACGTAATATTCTCGTAGGCGTTTGTGCGCCTTGTTTACCTAAAAAATCACAAGAAAATCGTCATGTGCAAAGTCTCGTTTTAGCATGCCATTTAAATAATTTATTTTTTATTTGATATCTTTATGCCAACCAGGATTAACAAGAATCAAAAATATCAACGATTACGAGGTTTCTTATCTAATCATTAAAACACACGAAAGCATATTCTACTGCCGCTGAACAAGTGTGCGGTAAATGACGACGGAACTGACTAACTTCTACATACATACATAACTTCACGCCTGTATCCCTTATGGGGTAGGCAGAACACCAGAGGTTATAAAACCATCTGATGTCACGTATGATAAATTTGGAGGCATTATAATAGTGCAGAGAGACTATTGCAGTGACAAGGGGTCAGTTTATTGCCCACAAAAAAAACCTCCAATAAAACTTTTGTCCATTAACTGACCTTTATAGTACGCCCGGGAAGATAAGCACTGGCAAATCTATGTTTTTCTTTCGCTCCCAGTCCAGCTAACTTCTATTTGATTGATAATCTCTGATCGTCTTCCCTTACACGGTAATCATATCATGAAACATCAATCGCGCGATCATGTGACTGACGGCCTGGGCCCCAAGTCTGTAACTTTTAAAACAAGCCATCGGTTGCCGATGGTTCGATTTTGGCAGTCTGTAACGCACACACGTACTTCATACGCACCACTGGTGACCACTGGTCTTTTGCCTAAATTGCGTACCTAGTCTGTAAGCGCGAACAATCGGCGTGCCATCGGTTCGGTGCTAAATATTGGTAGTCTGTAAGGATTTCTGACACATGTTTGGTCACGTGATAGCAACCATCGGTTCGTTTTGCAACAGTTGATCTTGGGACGATTTTTTTAGCAACCATTGTGAAAAGTTTTATTATTTTTAACAGAAAAAAATAAGTTTATAGATAAGTTTTGTTGGTGCGTGACTTTTTATTAATTGTTTAATGGTTCATTGAGTGTTAAGTGTTTTTGAAGCTTATTGTTTTGTTTTAATTTATAAGGTGAAGATGAATTCTCTTGGTTGGGCAATTTTCGAGCTGGCCTACGCAGTTGATGCTAGCCGAAGACGGCAGGCCGAGATACGAAGACGCCGTCAGGCAAGAGCCGAAATGCGGAAAGCATTAAGGCCATTAGAGCACTTTTCTGAAACGGAGTTGTTGAAAACTTTCCGTTTCAGAAAAGAAACACTGCAGGCAATAATACACGAATTGTCGCCACTTCTTCCTCAACCTCGCCGACATAATGGTATTTCACCACAATTGAAGGTAAGTGTCTAATTAGAATTCATATCATCATTCTAGAAATCTCTAAAATTCAATGGTTCTAGAACTTATTTGAAGTTATTAATGCTATCTATATAAAACGAGTTTCTTTTTTAGGTACTTATTGCCATGACATTTTATGCCACTGGTTCTTACCAGACGCTGGTTGGCCAGAGCAATATCCATAATGTCTCACAGAAAAGTGTGTCTAGAGCTGTGAGAGAAGTAACAGAGGCACTCAATAGTCCCACCATATTAAAAAAAAATATGTCAAATGGCCAGTCCAGCCACAAGAAAGGAATAATATTAAAGCAAGGTAAACTATACTGACCTTTCTTTGTTATACAATATTAGACTTCTTGTTGGGCTCCCCTTTTATCACTAAATATTATATTTTAACAAATTAATATCTACATTATTTATTATACCTACCTTTAATTTTATTTCAACTTAACAAAATATACTAATTGTTGTAAATGATATACAAATTGTACACAATTTTCCAGGTTCTATGAAAAGTTTGGTATACCCGGAGTTATTGGATGCATAGATGGAACGCATATCTCTATCATTAGACCCAAGGTTCAATAACTTGTCTATATGTTCTTATACTAGTGATCCGTTGTCATACGAAATCTGCTGTCGCTTCGACATTTGTGTCTTCTGGAAAAGTTTTTTAATTAAGTCACTTACGATCAAACTTTTGTCAGAAGGATCTGTTTTTCTTTGTGAAACAAATCTTTTACTTTCATAATCTCCTAAATTGTAGAATAATATAGTAGGTATTCTAATGGTGCGTAGAGGTTTCTGTAATCAAATAAATAAATAAATATTTCTGACACTCACACAACATTATCTAGCCCAAATTAAGTTTCTTTAAGAACTTGCGTTATGGATACTAGTTAACTGATATACGTAAGAAATATATAAGCATACATATTGAATAAATACATATATTGAACAAGTAATGTAACATTCTGCGCACTACAAGTCCAAATACGCAACGTGCGCAGAATGTCACAGTACTAGTTCCATTACAGCAATATATTCGCACCATACATAGGGCGTTTTATAAATCCCCAGACAATCACACCAACTACATGGCCCCAAAGTAAGCATAGCTTGTGTTATGGTATACCATATAGCGAACTAGGGGGGAACCTAGAATATAAATATGTCGGAATCGGGGTGATTCCTTTCTTTTATCCAACATCAGGTATTCTTGGGGATTTCAATCATGATTCTGTAACACGGTCTTTTGTGTGGGCGTCTTTTGGGCGAGTCGGTTTTCTACTGTCGACAATGCTTGTGGTGCTGAACTGATTGATCTTGGCTGCTAGATAGTTCTATATTTTCACTGGCGTGTCACTACATTGTTAATGATCTCTTGAAGATCAGGTTGTCTTGAATAATTGCTTGAAGAACACTTTCCTCGTGTCCATCTTCTGTATTGTTATTATTCTTTCTGCTTGTGACAAACTCGTGACGTAGACTCTGTCAAGTACCAAGCAGGTACTGGCATCCGAAGACAATCGAAATAAACTATAAGGCTCTAGCTAGACACCGCCGACACGGCCATCCTGCTAGTACACGTCCTCGTGTGATAATCTGAAACGATCATACCGAAATGGTGGCTCGGCCACTCCTGACAATTAAGTCAGGCAAGTTCTCAAAAGAAACACACAAGTTTGAACTCCTTACATTATCAATCTTTTAGAATACCAAACAACAAAAATCCCGGTTTAGTTACCAAAGTTCCAAGCCCCATTGATTAACAATTATCTCAAAATCAAACAAACTTTGAATTCCATTACTATCGTCGTTATCAACAAGGTGTCTCGCTCATAGTTTACAGCAATCACAATCTTTTCCCCACGGGGAGCTTAATTCAACTAATGACTCCTTCAACACACTACCCAGAATCACTCTGACGTAGTCACCAAACTAACGAACGAGAATCGGTATCCACAACACTTTAAATTTCTTTCCAAAACAACAACTTTCTTTGCAACTTCAATGGGTACTTGAACTTTCGGCAACTTCAAAAATTTATCCGCAACAGGTTTTCACTTTACCTTAATTTCAAAACTAATTACTATCTAAATTTCAAACCCAAGATTTCGTAATTTACACAAAGGTACCACTGGTTTGGAAGGTCCATCCACTGAGAAGAACCAGCAAGAAACTCAATAGGAATCTAACGTCAAAGCATTGTACGTATCGCAATACTTTCGATAAGAAAAGCGCACAGTAAGCAATTAAATTTACTTTGAATGTAACAACAAGCAATTATAGTTTACTAGTATCAAAACAAAAGAAAACGTTTCACCTTAGAATCGCAGTAAAATTATCGAAGGTCGGCTAGATACAAAGTGATTTCTGGCGAGCCAAGGATACACGATTATCAGGAAGAAAATCTCAAACTTTAGTATTCACAGACTATTTAAAAATAACATGACGTAAGTAGTTTAACAACAAAATTACATCCGCTCGACCGTGATATCATTACTATTTACCCAGTTAGTACTAAAGGTTCGACAAAACCCATTAAGCCACAATAAATGTTTCAAGATCGCGCAGTATACAATACTCTATAACACAAACACGGGTAACCTCCATCCGGTAGACACCAACAGGGGCATCTCCATCCGGCAGGCACCATCACACATCACATTGCCCCTATACGGCAAACACAGCGATTACTTACATCCTTCAAGTGCTAAACGCACGCCACTCACAGTCGTGGCCGCACAGAGACGGGAGATGAAGCCCGATTTTACACCTACGACTACGAATGCACCGAGAATGTAACAATCTGAGCGACTTGTATACTGCTGATCCACACAAACCAATTACAGCAAGAACCTTAAGTTTTGTCAAACCTAATTAACGTAACGCAAAACAAGATTTAGTTTGAGTTGTTGAAAACTTTCCGTTTCAGAAAAGAAACACTGCAGGCAATAATACACGAATTGTCGCCACTTCTTCCTCAACCTCGCCGACATAATGGTATTTCACCACAATTGAAGGTAAGTGTCTAATTAGAATTCATATCATCATTCTAGAAATCTCTAAAATTCAATGGTTCTAGAACTTATTTGAAGTTATTAATGCTATCTATATAAAACGAGTTTCTTTTTTAGGTACTTATTGCCAAGACATTTTATGCCACTGGTTCTTACCAGACGCTGGTTGGCCAGAGCAATATCCATAATGTCTCACAGAAAAGTGTGTCTAGAGCTGTGAGAGAAGTAACAGAGGCACTCAATAGTCCCACCATATTAAAAAAAAATATGTCAAATGGCCAGTCCAGCCACAAGAAAGGAATAATATTAAAGCAAGGTAAACTATACTGACCTTTCTTTGTTATACAATATTAGACTTCTTGTTGGGCTCCCCTTTTATCACTAAATATTATATTTTAACAAATTAATATCTACATTATTTATTATACCTACCTTTAATTTTATTTCAACTTAACGAAATATACTAATTGTTGTAAATGATATACAAATTGTACACAATTTTCCAGGTTCTATGAAAAGTTTGGTATACCCGGAGTTATTGGATGCATAGATGGAACGCATATCTCTATCATTAGACCCAAGGTTCAATAACTTGTCTATATGTTCTTATACTAGTGATCCGTTGTCATACGAAATCTGCTGTCGCTTCGACATTTGTGTCTTCTGGAAAAGTTTTTTAATTAAGTCACTTACGATCAAACTTTTGTCAGAAGGATCTGTTTTTCTTTGTGAAACAAATCTTTTACTTTCATAATCTCCTAAATTGTAGAATAATATAGTAGGTATTCTAATGGTGCGTAGAGGTTTCTGTAATCAAATAAATAAATAAATATTTCTGACACTCACACAACATTATCTAGCCCAAATTAAGTTTCTTTAAGAACTTGTGTTATGGATACTAGTTAACTGATATATTATAGTATATAGGAAAATATTTATAGTTGTATAAATTAGTAGTTTATATAGTATTAGAAAATAGTATTATTATTAGTTTATAGTATTAAAAATTGTATTAGTATTAAGTGTAAAATTGTGTAAAGTTACGATGGGGTTAGCATGTCTAAAGAGAAAAAAAAACAGAAAATTTAATAAAGATAAAAAAAATATATATATTTCTGACACTCACACAACATTATCTAGCCCAAATTAAGTTTCTTTAAGAACTTGTGTTATGGATACGAGTTAACTGATATACGTAAGAAATATATACACATACATATTGAATAAATACATATTTTTTATTAGAATAAACTTAAATAAACATATTAGTAAGTAATTGAACAGGTAATGTAACATTCTGCGCACTACAAGTCCAAATACGCAACGTGCGCAGAATGTCACAGTACTAGTTCCATTACAGCAATATGTTCGCACCATACATAGGGCGTTTATTTATTTACACTTTATGATAACCTTATATTAGAACAATTTAAAATACATTCAAAGTGACTGAGATTACACAACTGGCGGTCTTATCGCTGGGCAGCGATTTCTACAAGACAACCATGGACATAGGATAATCGTAAAAAGTTACTTGGGGTTAAGGCATACTAGTTAATCTATAAAACATACACTACATATCAATATAATTAAATTATAAAGATGTTTAAACATAAAAATACACACATAGATATACAGGGTGTCCCATAACTTGCACGACAAACTGAAATGAAAGAAAGGTTGAGGTGTGCTCTACCAGATAAAAAAAATTACCTCAGTAAAAGTGTCACCGTTTTCGAGATATTCCCGGCTTTAATTTTTTTTCGAAAAATGCCTCTTTTGGTCAGTTTTTTTGTTGCTGTTTGTACAAACAAAAAGATATCTCTTTTTTTTTTGTAAATATTTAAGAATAGTAGATCTATCATATTCAGATATCAATTTGTTAAATTTCATTAGGTATCTTTGAGAAAAAAATATTATTCTCATTATGTTTTTCTAAAAAAAATATTTACCTCAGCTTAGGCATTGGGTGGTGAAAAAAAAATGTACTGGACTATCTCTGCACATTTAACAAATAAATTACGCATCTAATAAAGATTTCAGAAAGGTATAATATACTGGCCATATTTTTGTACAAAAATAAGAAATTGCCCGTTTTGTGCCAAAGGGGCTGATTCATATTAAATTTGAATAAATGAAAGATGATATAAAATACAAATGTTTGAGTAAAAACATAATTTATTTTTATTTAGTCATTATAATAACAAATAACTATATACATATATATATATATATATATATATACGACTATTATATATTCGTTTATATTACATATTATAGTACACAAATTAATGATTAGGTTACTTCAATCGCTGACATGACATGATTTAAGTAGTGGGCGTTGGTAATCTTACAGGACGGTGACCGACGGGACACGATGTAACGAGATACGACGTACATCTACCCATACTTGAGGTGACTTGGGTCAATACGACAACACACCTACCCACGTATTCTACACACCAGCTATACATACACCAACCATTTGTTATTTTCTTTTCGCGTCGCATTGTCACGTTTGTCATTCACTTAGGATAATGGGTCAAATGTATTGCCGACTGACTCACCCATAACCAAGTATAGATACCTAAAGTACATAACTTCAAGCCTGTGCCCCGCAGGGTAGGCAGAACACCAGATGTAATAATACCACCTGATGTCACGTTTGACAAATTTGGAGGCATTATATTGACGGAGAGAGACTCTTGCAGTGACAGGGGGTCAGCCTGTTGCCCACAAAACAAGTCTCCAATAAAACCTCTGTCCCGTAACTGACTTTTACAGTATGCCCGGGAAGAGAAGCAGCTGGCACATTCTATGTTTTTCTTTCGCTCCCAGTCCAGCATGGAAGCTACCTAATGGTCGAGTTAAAATGTAAAGTAAATTTAATACGATAATATCCGGTCATAAACGTAATTTATTCAATAGTATAGTTATCGCAGAGTGTGCTATCTCTAATATACCAAAATCTTTTAGCATTTGATGGTAGAACTTTTAAGAATTAAACAATCAAAATTGTTCTCATAGAATCATAAAGTGCTAAAGTTAGGACTATTATAAGTTACCAAGAAAAGGCTCCAATTACACTGCAACTTGTCGATCGCACTAAACTTTAAGCTGAAAATTAAATTTCCAACTAAGTATTATAAGTTACTGACGTAGTAACTTAAGTCTATTGGAATTCACAAAGTACATTATATTAGCATAAAGTTGATAGCTTCGTGTACCTGCAAAGTGGATAACTTCACTTTCGAGATAAACTTTTACTAAAGTCTATTTGTACGCGAATGAACATGTTGAGCTACTTACAGTTTTGGAAGTAAGATAAAAAAAGGAAGTAAAAAGTTACAACCAAAAACGACTACATTGCCCTGAGCCAGGCCTGGCTCACTCCGCGCGGTACATCCGTTATTTACCTACAGCGAAGCGCTCCGCCGGCGGATTTCGAATGGGTCGTGTGTCACGCGCGCGCCCGTCGGACGTTGTAGATACCTACCTACCTAATAGCACTCACAGTAATTCTATGATCGAGGTCGCAAATAGTATTTAAAAATGGACATAAAAAGAAACAAATATTCAATTAGATTATGTTTAGATTTGATAATGTTCAATTTAGCAAACAAAACATAGATAGTATTACTAATTATTCGTCGCAACTTTTTTTTCATTTTGTACTTTAGGTAAGTTGAAACAATATTTTTTACAAAGGTAGAATAACAGTAATACCTACATCGGTAGATACTTAATTACAAATAAAGAGATTAATTATTCTTCAGTAGGCAGCAACCCTAACAGCGTAAGAAAAGATAAGAGGCATGCGATAGAAAGAGACAAAACTTCTCGGTATATAAATTTGCAGGTACGTAATGCTGTGCGAGCTGAATTCCACCGTATCGCGTCGTAGCAAGACTCGAATTTATTTAGATCTTCTTGCGGAGTAATTCTTCTGTACCAACGGTACTATTACTTATTCTGTGCCTGAGCTATTCTCTTAAACAACAGCATCGAGTTCATGGAAGCATCAGCGACGCGTGACATAGTTGGTATTCACCTCTACAAATATAGGGTCGCCTTATAATAGTCAATAATATTTTAATAGCAGATTAAGACTGATGAGTGTGTCATAATTACGAAAAAAGTAATCTTCCAAGCTGGGATGTGAGAAAATGAAAAACATAGAATGTACCATCTGCATCTCTTCCCGGGCATACTGTAAAAGTCAGTTCAGGGACAGAGGTTTTATTGGCGTTTTTGTGGACGATAGTCTGACTCCCTGTCACTGCAATAGCCTCTTTCCATCATCATTCCATCTGGTGTTCTGCCTACCCCATAACACAGGCGTGAAGTTATGAATGTAATAATATTATAATAACAATGAAAATTTAAAATTCAACTAAGTGATCAAAATTTAAGTTTGATCTGTAGTTAACGACTACATGGCAATTACTTAATAAAAACGTTTCTATCTAATTGTACGTGGTCATAAAATGTAGATTAATCTTAAATTTTACTCACAGAGAAGAATTTTGAAGTTTTAATTTATGAAAAAAAAAATGTAAAAAAAAATCGAAATTCAGACCCACTCATCATTCTTAATCTGCTAATAAATATTATAGGCGGACCCTGTATAAAGACACCAGCGCTCGTCGCTGATGGTGGCGGCATGAGTAAGTACTGTTATTCGTCGAACTGCTTGTCAATTTTTGGTATTCTTATAAATGAAACATCTGTGAAATCATTGCCATCTCGTCGATCAGCTCGTCGTCGAGCACAGGGCTGTTATTTTAGTTACTATAATTTGACGTTTTCTTTGACATTTAACTGCGGCCTTTTCGACGTTCGCCTTGGCGATGGAGTAACAGTCATCATCATCATCCCAACTCCGTGTAATGAGCCCACTGCAGGGCTATGAGTCTCTCCTCTGGGTGACGAGGAGGTTTAGGCCGTAATCCACCAAGCTGGCCCGGTGCTCGTTGGTGGATGTCAGATATTTCAGGGTGCCGAAATGGCAAACCCTAACGACTACTGTATACAAGTATACAGCACCCGGGACCGACTGCTTAACGTGCCCTCCGAAGCACGGAAGTAGTCGTGCGAAATGAATGGTCGGCGGTCACCCATCCTAATACCGGCCGATATCGTTTGATATGCACAGTAATCACGGCGCCACGACGACTTGAACAGTGTAACAGTAACAAAGTAACAGTGTCTGTCTCAAATTTCCAGTGGTTACAGGTTCAATCCACGCACAATGCATATTGTTGTGTGCATGTCTAAGTTGGTTTGGGTATACAGGGTGTGTATTTCAAAAAATATTTTAAGGCGAAGATGCCGTGTTTTTACACTTTTTAACGACTATAAACCCAGAAATATGTACATACATGTTGTGCCTAAAAAAATATTCACTAAAATTGAACATATAACTTACCCATGTGTAGAGATAAAAACATGATTTATGAAAATTGGCTCGAGATAATCAACGAAAGTAGAGCATTAAAATGACCGACTACACCTCAAAACTTTGGCTGAGTTATAATATTCTCAACAGAAACATTCTCCGAAACTATACAAATTAAAAAAAAAAAAAATTTCAATGAATTACTCAACCTATTTCGAAGAAATCTATATGGAACCAACTCTGAAGTATCCTCTATCATATGAAACAATAATGTTACAAAATCGATTCATAATTGTCTGAAATATCGTGTAACAAAGACACAAAACAAAACATACACACGAATTGATAACCTCCTCCTTTTTAGCGGATAAATTAATTTCATTGTAAAAAAAATAAATATTTCTTTTTTGCAAAAATCGATTCTATAAATGATACTTTTTGTGTAAAAAAAATTTGGCCGGTGCCTACAAATCAACCCTGTATATCCATCGATTATTTTCTATAATATAAGCACCTGTGAATAAATTATGTCCAAAAATTATAAAATTAAATTTAAATTTAAAAACAATATAGTTATTGTTGCAGAGTTAGATATTCTTTATTGTACTAGGTTTGATTTCCTGGCAAGCCAATTTAGAAAAATAACTTTTCTTACCATAACATATCTCTATAAGAAAAAAAATCTTACTTGTATTCATTATATTTCATTATGAAAGGCTATTAATAGGTTCGCTTTATCACAACACTAAGAGCACAACATTACAGAACAGTTTGTTAATACTTTCACTATTTTCCGGATGGGGCGGTCCAGTTCACATTTTCAGGTAATGAACACTGAGGTCGCGTAGGATAGAGTGCAGCGGAACGATTTTTGAATTTTAATCAATATCTTTTCTTTGCTCAGCCTCTTCGTGATTCTCTTTCCTGTGCTTAAAGTTCGGTTTTGTGTGACATTGCCCGAATCGTTCGTCGATTTCTGTAAATTTCAGGAAACTGAAAGACAAACTATGCGGCCTCAAAGTAGGCTTTTGTTTAAGCTTATTTTATGAAAACCACACAGCAGAATGTCCTAGACCTTGTATAAGGTCAATCGGGGCAACCACGTTATACTTTTTCTTAAAGTTAAGTTTCAACGTATTTTTTTTGTATTTAATATACCCGGAAGTACCCAGTTTGGTATAGTTAGGCTTTAATAAATATCATAAAAGAAAATCTAAAGCCCACAAAAAGAATCTGGACTTACATAAAATCAATGCGGGGTGTTTCTTGTTTTAAATACGACGACAGAAATCTTACAGGGGTTGAAGATATCTGTAATGACTTTAACGAATACTTCAGAAGCGTTTTTGGTACACCATCTACGGAAAGTATAAATATAAATCCTGACAAAGTGACCTTCGATAGTATAAATAACATTTTCTTACAATTATGCTTTAATTTCATCACAATCACACTAAAAACCATGCTAGTTTGTCTGCCATACAATTGGGAAATTCTGATATAAACTAACGCCACCATACCCTTGGGCTCGGAACTATTACGAGTAGAAAAAATGCGTTCAAATAGCGTTCATAATAGAGCTGCCACTCAAAAAAGTAACAATTAATAGTAGATTTAATAACACACTATTAAGCTATTCACTTTAATTCAAATAAACCTATTGTAGCTTTCCTAATGCAAAACACGTATTATTACTCACCTAATTTATTGAGTAGGTAATATTTGTTTTATTAAAATCTTGAACAAGCATATCTATGGCTACAATTTTACAGATCAACATAGTCTGAGTTGTCCCTTAGAAATTCAAACTTTGGTGTTTTTTCATATGTTTCCTGTAACAACTTTTGTGAGCAAATAAAAAAAAAACTACTAAACTGAATGAGTATAAATAGCTGGGAGGAATATTTTTTTAAATCCTGGCAACACAAATTTTGTGTTGTACGTACTATGCGATTCAGAAACGTTGTATCACTGAGAATGCGTTGGTTTTCAGTGAAATACGTTTTCGTTTTCAACTTTTTACCAATTTAGTTTTTTTGTTGTTCGAGGATAAATTTATTCTTAAGTTCGAGGATTATTTCCATTTAGGCTGAAGTTCTGCAAGTAGTTCTAAAACTTTTTTCAATATTTTTGATGAAGCATCTCCCGCCCGCACCCTTTCCCCGCTTTTTAGTTCCGGTCCCGGGGCCTAGTTGGCGCCCTAGTGCAAAATCGGCGAGACGGCCATCTATACTTTAGTACTTATTTTCATCTATGCTAAAAACTCAGTACAAAGCGAGTCTTTAATGCTCTAGAGCAATAAAAATATATGAAATTTCATTATGGCACAGTTTTTTTTTAATAGCACCAAATGGTGCCAATCTCAATGGATAAGCTCTATTCAGCCAGCCGATATCAATACTTTTTTTTACGTACGTATTATTCGTTTCTACCCTCTTTGTTCCAAATTTAAAAATGATTGCTGCTAACTCTGATTTAAAAATGAAAGAAATTTAAAAAACTCTTAAACTTACGTTAAATAATTGCTCAAGCATAAGTTTTAATTTAAATAATTAAACTTCTATTTTAACTATTTGATATGAGTTTCTTTTATCTACTATTCGTATAGGTAATAGTTGAAAGAAAAGCATATTATGCACTTCGCCTTAAGTAATTTATATTGCCCTCGTGCCTGTTAGATAGATCGCTAACGCTCGGGCTCTAAATCAGGCACTCGGTGCAATAGTAAATTAATTTGTGCTCGATGCAATAATCTACTATTATATACCTGTGACAATTATCAAAAAACATTTAAAGCTTCTGGATCCTGGTAAGGGGGCTGGTTGTGACGCAGTGCCACCATATTTCCGGCAGAATTGCGCTGAATCACTAAGTCTCCCGATTTGCATAATATTTAATAAATCTTTAAGATCTTTAACACCTTGTATTTCCTGATGTATGGAAAAAAGCACACATTGTGCCCATTCCAAAAAAAGGGTTCCAAATCAAGTATTGAAAATTACCGAGGTATCTCAGTATAGAACACATTTGTAAAAAATTTTTGAAAAAAATGCCTTTGATATGATCTACCCGGTTACCTTCAATGATAAATAATAACTTACTCAATATAAGGAATAAATAATTCAGTCTCAATTGTAGCGCACTCCCCGGGGAACAAAGAGTTTTAGACCATAATCTACCAAATAACTAATAAATAAGGGGAAGTGCCCGGTAGCTCAGTGGAAGAGCACTCGTCCGGCAAGCCAAAGGTCCCAGGTTCAAGTCCTGGTCGGGTGATTTTATTTAAGATATTTTTTCAGTTATTTAAGAACATTTGAGCATTATTAAATGCAAAAACTTGACAATATTACATAATTCACCAAGTTGGCCCAGTGCTGGTTACTGGATGTCAGAATTTTCAGGGCGCTGGAATAATTTCTGACATACACTAACGACTACTATATACAAGTATACAGAACCCGGGACCGACTGCTTAACGTGCCCTCCGAAGCACGGAAGTTGCCATGAGAAAATAAATGATCAGCGGTCACCCATCCTTTTACCGACCGCGCCGAACTTCGCTTAACCTGCGATATCGTATGTATGAACAGTAACCATGGCATCACAATGACTAACTTTTTGGTACATTATTGAAACTGGTCATAAAACAATCCGCTCCTCTTGACTCTATATATCACCATATTATTGCAGACTATTTCATCTGGCAAAAGCCTCATTAAGGCTTGCTCGCATTCATCGCTCGACGCCACGCAGAATCCCACTGCCCTCGATATCGTAAGATACGGAATATATTCATTAATTTCTGGAGTATAAAAGGCTTAATTCATTAGTAGAGGATTGAAATTAATATAGTTGTGATTGTGAATTTAATGGGTATTTATGACTTTTTGGTGTTATTTTTGCATTTTTGTCTACGTTGGCTTTTGCTCAATCTCTGTTGACGATTAATGACAATCCAATAACGGCTTCTAACTACAGACCATACAATCTATCTATCAGCTAAGAGATACCCAATGCTGGACAAAGGGTTCCCAAGTCACTCGGTCCTGCGGCGCCCTCATCCAGCGTTTAACGGTGACCTTGACCAGACCGGCGTTCCACCTTGCGGGGGCCTACCAACGCTGCGTCTCCACTCGAGGAATTCACTGCCACAACGGCCATTTGTTCTGCGAGCTATGTACCCTATGTCCCCATTGTCACTGCAGCTTTTCAATACAAACATTGTTTTTTTTTTTTATAAATTATGGATGGGACGTTTGTCTTCCATGCCACCTGATGTTAAGTGAACATGAAGACTAAGGTGGTACACGTCCATCCACGAGAAACCTATTCACTCGACGCTTAAAAGTACTAGGACTATACTGGTCAGGGAAAATAGACGCAGGCAGTTCATTCTAAACCTTGGCGACCCGTATCAAAAAGGAACTGTCAAAGCGCTTAGTTCGACTTTTCAGAATATCTACCACATACGGATGGAAGTTCTGTCTGCGTCTAGTAGTCCGATGGTAAAAGGTTGAGGGTTCAATTTGTTCAAACAGAGCACTGGCGCACTCACCAAAATGTATCCTGTAGTACACGGTTAAGCACGCAACCTTACGACGATGCTCTAAGGTCTGCAGTTTTTTGGTTGTAAGGTTAAATTACTATAAATTAATGATATTAACTCGACGTACATCAACCTACTTCTGTGATAGTTGGTTAAATTACGCTATGAGTTTAGCAGCACACCCTTGAAACAATACTTCATTATACTCAGACTGAATTAATGACTACTCAAACATCCGGACACTCCATCAAAGCAAACAATAGACTCATCAATATTTCACATATTGACTATAATTTACGGTACAGTCAGCAATAAAAACTGCATTTAATAATTTACGCCGTTTTTTTTAATGTTCCATTTTTTTAAGTTGTCATCATGATCATCAATCATCCGTCACTCATTTCAAAGTTAAGTTGTTCTTTTTTTTGGTTTTGTTTACTTTTTGATATTTTTTTATCTTCATTTTGTATACAAATGCCCCATTAGCGAATTAAAAATCACTTAACAAAAACAGGCGGCCCCGTATGTACTGTTTTATTTTCGTATTGTTTTTATTATCTGTTCTGTTTAGAAGTGAAGGTTAAAAAATTAGGTTTGTTTTAAAACATAATTCCAAATTCAATAGAATTTGATATTTTTCTGTGAGATAGAGTCTGTTTGTAAACATTCGTTTCAATACAATATTAGTAGGTTTGGAGATTTGCTGACTTTGTTTGTCTCACAAACATAACTTCTTCACTTGAAACAGAGAATGATTTCAATATAGTTTAAAAAAAAGAACAATTGATAATAAAAAAAGTTCAATACCTACATATATTTCATTCGTTGTTTTTCTTACTTTTGCTATGTCTTTTTTTATTCTGAGAATTATAATTTTCTATCTACACTTTGTAATTTGATGCTAATAAAATAACCTAAACCAATTTAATAATTATTTATTTACTCTCTAATTAAGTAGAAATAAGTGTTTTAACCGACTTCCAAAAAAGGGAGGAGGTTCTGAATTCTTCTGTATGTTTTTTTGTGTCTTTGTTATACGATAGTTCAGATTATGAATCGATTTTGAAAATGTTTCATATGATAGAGGACACTTCATAGTTGTTTCCATATAAATTTCATCGAAATCGGTTGAGTACTTCTCCGAAATCAAAAAATATGTATGATTTTGGAGAATCTTTACGTTGATGACGAAAAAATATTTGTCGTCAAAAGTAAAATAGAATGGCAACTAATCCCTTTGACCCCTTGTTGGTGGTATTTTCGATTGGCTAGCGAACACCCTTCATATAAAATATACAGCCCTTGTTCTTAAGCCCATGTTCTTTCAACTCCGCAGCCATATTCACTAACTCTCAGTTGAGATTGAAATAATTGTACCGTAAATTATTCATTAAATAAAATAATAAATAATAATAATAAAAAATTGATTGGATATTTTTGAATACTATTATTATTACTCGAAGAGCGCTCTTAATACTTTCATGCTGACTGTACAGTAAAAAGCCACGTCAATGCTATACAGTTTTGAAAAAGGAATATTATGGCGTTTTTTCTTGTCCCTACATATTGAAGAACTATAACAATTATTGTTGAAACAACCAAAAGCTAATTTGACATGTTGTGGGTCGTTAGTGACCAATCTATTTAATTGTACGTATGTTTTTGACAGGTAGGAAAGTTTTCCATGGAATTAAGAATATTTTGGAGTGAAAATGGAATTTCAGGTCATTAATTTGTAGCCTGCAGGGCCTTTAAATTTCATAGAGACTGGTAGCTCAATGCAGAAGCAAAATTATTGCCTCAATGCAGAATTTCGATTTATTCCGAAAGGGAGAATAGTGGAGAAATAATTATAAAGAGAAAATCCTTGTGTTTTATTCAATAGAAAATCTTCTGTTAAATGGTGAATTACAATGTATATGGATGAATATTATTCCCCCGTTATCAATTGTTTGCTAAGATGGTCAGTTGAGTTTATTTTTGCCACGTCTTCTCGACACACTGACTTTCTGAAATTGTATCTATGTAGAATCGGCTGTACATTGAGAAATGTAATATTAAGGCTTTTTAGTAAGCACTTTATAAAAGTCTTGTAATAGAGGTCAAGGATTTTTAATAATTCTGCTAATAAACCAAATTTTAGGCTATAAAGTTGACAATTTCCTAAAAACTATGTTCAAATAAAGTACCTAAGCATCCACGGTTTCACTAAAGCTGACCGTATTTAAATACAAAATCTATTATATTTAGTCGGAAGATAACATACGCAATTAATATTGTCTTAAGTTTTCGCGATTTATACTATTAAATAAAACACGAGCGACTGTTAAATAAAACGCGATAACTTTAGACAATATTACGAGCGACTGACTACGGGGTCTGCAAAGACACCGAAACGCCGAGTTAAAACTTAAAATGTAAATAAAATGTAAATAAAATACGCGATAAATCCGGTTAAAAATTATTTTATTTAATATTATGTGGTTTGACGATCACTATACAGGGTGACTGGTGACAGATTTTAGATACTGAATGAAAGCACTCTGTTCTCGATTGTGGTCATTATTATGTATTGAAAGTAGGTACTTAATTTTTCACTAGAATTCCCTATAAATAAATGAAGGTTTGTTACTATTTACTTTACTTGCGTCTGATTCAATCGTGGCACGTAACCTGGCGTGCGGAAAGCAGCCCACGCTAGTGTAACCAATTCTTTAACTTTAGGTTAGGGGTTACTCAGTAAATAATTTATGATCTCAAACTATCACGTCCTAAAATATCAAAAATGACCCGACAGTCATCCTGTATAACATAATTATAAATAATAAATAAATATTGGGTTGGGGAAAAAGTTTCTTCGCATTTTTTAAGAAAATTCAAAACATTTTTTAATATAGTTTATTGACATTTAACTAAAGTATGTATGTACCATTTTGTTCGATAACCTTTTGCCATCTTGCAGGTAGAGACATGATCCCATTGCAATAAAATTTTGAGACCTCTCATCAAAATACCGCGACAAGTGGATTCGGCAGTCCTCTCGTGATGTTAACCTAACATCATCATCATCATCATCCACAGCCTGTAGACGTCCACTGCTAGACATAGGCCTCCCCCAAGTTCTTCCACGTCGCTCGGTTCCGCGCCGCCCTCATCCAGCGTTTACCGGCGACTTTGACCAGGTCGTCGGTCCATCGTGCGGGGGGCCTGCCTACGCTGCGTCTCCCAGTACGTGGCCGCCACTCGAGAACGTTTCTGCCCCACCGGCCATCTGTTCTGCGAGCTATGTGCCCTGCCCATTGCCACTTCAGCTCTGCAATCCTTCTGGCTATGTCGGTGACATTGGTTCGCCTGCGAATCTCCTCATTCCTGATTCGATCCCGCAGGGAAACTCCGAGCATGGCCCTTTCCATTGCCCGCTGAACGACTCTAAGCTTATTTATAAGGCCCATAGTTAGCGACCACGTCTCAGTGCCGTATGTCATCACTGGCAACACACACTGGTCAAAAACCTTTGTCTTCAGACACTGCGGTATTTGCGACGAGAAGATTTTACGGAGCTTCCCGAACGCTGCCCAGCCGAGTTGGATCCGACGATTGACCTCTTTCTCAAAGTTGGACCTACCTAACTGGATTTTATGTCCTAGGTATAGATAATCGTCAACAACTTCGATCGTGGTGCCTCCAACAACCACAGGAGCAGGTGCAACATGGACGTTCGACATGATCTTCGTCTTATCCATGTTCATTTTAAGGCCCACTCGCTGCGAGGCTCCACTGAGGTCATCGAGCATTTTACTCAGGTCCTGCAGGGTCTCAGCCATGACTACGATGTCATCCGCGAATCGAAGGTGAGTGATGTGCTCGCCGTTGATGTTGATGCCGAGCCCATCCCAGTCCAGAAGCTTGAAGACATCTTCCAACGCTGCGGTGAACAGCTTAGGCGATATAACGTCGCCTTGCCTGACGCCCCGCTGCAGTTGGATAGGCTTCGAATTCTGATCCTGAAGACGGACTGACATAGTGGCGTTTTTGTACAAAAACTTCAACGCTTCGATGTATCGATAGTCAATTTGGCACCGCTGCAAAGACTGCAGTACAGCCCAGGTCTCGATCGAATCAAAGGCTTTCTCATAGTCCACAAACGCCAAGCAAAGTGGCTGGTTATACTCCTCCGTCTTTTCTATAATCTGCCGCAGCGTATGGATGTGATCTATGGTGCTAAAGCCTTTTCGGAAACCGGCTTGTTCGGGAGGCTGGAAGTCGTCAAACCTGCGTGCGAGACGGTTCGTAATGACTCTTGAAAACAGCTTGTATACATGGCTCAACAAAGTAATGGGTCTGAAGTTCTTCAAAAGGGCTTTATCACCTTTTTTGTAGAACAAGACCACTATGCCTTGGAGCCACTCTTTGGGCGCTTTGCCCTCGAGAATGATGGAATTGAACAGCTTCTGAAGGGTCTTAAGCACAGGTTTGCCACCAGCTTTCAGAAGCTCGGCTGTAATTCCATCATCACCCGGCGCCTTGTTGTTTTTAAGCTATTTAAGCGCCATACTAATCTCGTACAGGCTGACGTCTGGGATATCTTCGGTATAGTGTCGGGTTAATTTGGCTCGTGGGTCTTTTGCCATGTCTTGAACAGGTGCCCGTGTTGTCGTGTATAACTGCCCGTAGAACTTCTCAACTTCCCTCAAAAGTTCGGGTTTAGACGAAACAACCCTGCCGTCGTCCGTTTTCAACTTCGTCAGTTGGTTCTGGCCTATAGACAAATCTCTCGCGAAGACCTTTGAGCCCTTGTTTTTCTCGATAGCCGTTTCAATACGGTATGTATTAAACCGGCGTAGGTGGCGTTTTAGGGACTTAGAGATTAGTCTATTAAGCCGCCGATACTGAGAAGCATCTTCCGGGGACTGCAGGATCATTGTGCGTCTTTCTTCCATGAGGTTAAGGGTGGAGTCTGAGATTTTTCCGGTTCCTTTTGTACGGCGGGTTTTAAAGAACTTTGACCCAGCCGTGGAGACAGTTTCCACAAACCTGTTATTGAAGTCGTCCATATCGACGCAGTCGCCAAGGCATTCAAAGCGGTTCTGCAATTCGAGCTGAAAGCTTTCGGGGTTTTGGATCTGGATGGGTGCTGGACGAAGTACAGACTTTATCAGTCGAGATCGCTCCAGTTTTGGATTCAGACTCAATGTGCCTCTTACTATGCGGTGATCGCTACCGATTTTCACGGCATTGATCACAGAGACATCATTGAAAATCTGTTTTCTCGTTGACATGATAAACTCTATCTCGTTTTTGGTGTGACCATCGGGGCTTATCCAAGTCCATTTGCGGTGTTCCGGTTTCTTGAAGAATGAGTTCATCATAAAGAGGCCCTCCTTCTCCAAGAAGTCGGCCAGCATCTGGCCTCGGACGTTCCGGACTCCGACTCCAAATTGCCCCACTTTCTGCTCATCGCCACTTTGTTTGCCTAATTTTGCGTTAAAATCCCCCATGACCACGTTGAAATAAGTTTTGGAGCTGTGTATGGCTTTGGAGATGTCCTCATACATAGCCTCCACCTCATCATCGGAGTGTGTCGAGGTCGGAGCATAGACCTGTATGACCTTCAATGAATACCGTTTGGTAATTCTGAGTATCAGGTACGCTACCCTATTTGACACGCTCTCGATTTTTGTAACATTGGTCACGAGGGTTTTATGGACGAGAAACCCGACACCACCTTGGGACAGTTGGTCGCCCTCCCGGAAGTAGAGAAGATTGCCGGATTTCAGGATTATCGATTCCTCTCCCTGTCTACGGACTTCAGATAACCCCAGGATATCCCAATGCAATCTGCTCAATACTTGTAGGTACTTGTATCTCTTGGTGGTAGGATCCCTTCTGGGTTCGCCTGGCTAGCGACCACCCTTTATATAAAGTCTGCCGCCAAATGTTACCGCTCCGGCGGTAATGTGTTCCGGCAATATTGTATAAAGAGCCAGTTCCTTCCTAAACCCGTGTGCTTTCATCTTCGACCTCATCGTCACTTACCATCAGGTGAGATTGAGGTCAAACGCGGGTTTAGTCACTTATAAAAAAAAAAACTTCCTCCAGCTCAACAATCTTTTCGTCTGTCCGCAGTGTCCTAACATTGTATGTCGCCAGGGCCAAGGGTCGTCGTTGGTAGCCTGGTCGAACCCGGGGATTCTTAGCACCCCCTGCCCCGCCGTTTCCTCGATCGCTACCTTGATCGAGACTAGCGGGACCGCCGGGGACTAGGGGCCGGGGCCTTTGTTTGCGATTCATTATTTGGGGGGGGGAAATGCCGTAATCGCCACGCTTGGCAGGCGGGTTGGCGATCGCAGTGTGATGTTGATATACACAAAAGAACGCTGCTGCCCGTCCTCTGGTTTGTCCCTTAGTCGACTCCTACGACACCCACGGGAAGAGATGGGGTAGCGCTATTCTTAAGGCGACGCCACACGTTAACCTAACACCTAAAAGAATTCTGAAGAGACCGAAACAGGTGGAAATCTGAAGGTGCAAGGTCAGAACTGTACGGCGGATGCATTAACACCTCCCAGCCACACTCTCTTAATTTTTGCTAGGTGGCTATAGATGTGTGAGGTCTAGCGTTATCATGATGAAACACCACACCCCTTCTGTTGATCAATTCCGGCCCCTTTCTATCAACTTCTTGTTTTAATCTCATAAGTTGTTCGCAGTAGAGTTCAGAATCGATAGTCCTGCCTGGTGGTAACAGCTCATAATGAATAATGCCCTTCTAATCCCACCACAGACACAACGTCACCTTATTGCGAGTTAACCCGGGTTTCACCACAGTCTGTGAAGCCTGACCGGCCTTTGACCACGACCTTTTACACACGTTCTTGTCGTACGTGATCCACTTTTCATCACCACTTATCAGCTTCTTCAAAAATGATTCGGTTTCGTTACGTCGTAATAAATAATCACAAATGAGTACACGGTTCATTAGGTTTCTTTCAGTGAGCTCGTGAGGTACCCAAATATCGAGCTTTTTTGTGTACGCAGCTTTTTTCAAATGCGCCAAAACTGTTTTGTGGTCAATTCCCAGTTCTTCAGCTACGTCGTAACTACTGATATGTCGATCTTGCTCCACTTTTTAAAAAATGGCATCCATTTTATCCGCAATAGGGCGACCAGAGCGAGGTGCATCTTTGACATCAAAATTTACGGATTGAAAACGCTTAAACCAAATTTTTGCTACTCTCACAGACCCTGCACTAAGTCCATAAACATCGCAAATTTTTTTCGCGGCTTGCGTTGCATTTTTACCTTTTTTGTAGTAAAATTTTAAAATGAATCGAATTTCTTCATTAGATTCACTCATCTTGACAGTACGAAAAACAAATGAAAATCACACATTTTCCTAATTTGAATTTGGAATTATATTCTTTAAAATTTTAACTTTCAATGATACCAAAACCAGCCAGATACAAATACTATAGCCAAAGAGATTTTATTACAAGTTCATACATACTATAATGCGAAAAGACTTTTTCCCCAACCTATTAAATAAAATCATGTATTTCAGGCAACATAAGAATAGTACAGGACGTTAAATACTAAACCTAAGGCCCATACCGTACTTCTATTCTTTACAGTTGTGAGTCTGCAAGATTTTCTTTGGAAAAGAATATTCAGCATTCCTATATGATTGACAAATTTAAAATTGTTATGAAAAATACCTCAAAATTTTACTTATGTAAAAACAATCTACGAAGAGAACTTCTAAAAAACACATACAGGGGGAACGCATATTATTTTCACACTAAATTTGCTAAGCTATAAAGTATTCTGCTGAGATTTCGCACACGCCCTAATTCTGCAACAACCGATTAAGTATTCGAAATCAATATACTCACGAGTTTGCGAGCTATGGAACTTCAATTGAAATGCAAATCCACACATAAGTTAGTTAAACATAGTTTAATTATGCTCACATTAAATGTCTTGGAATTTGGGAATACAGTTTGTTAGCAATTAACGACGATTCGGAACTAGATATACACGTGGTCTTACTTACAAAGTTAGTAGAAAAGGCCAGGTAAAGTGAAAAATTATTTTAGTATCAAAATATATCATAATATAGCTTTAAATTTCAGTAAGATCTTGAACCTGCATCAAGAAAATGAATCCAAATTATTTTATGAATAAACGCCACTTTGGCGTTGGGGTCAACATATCTGCCTCAGACGCCAATGGTTGCGGGTTCGATTCCCGCCTGGAACAAGAGAAAAAATAATCCGGGTCTGGGTGTTTATCCATATGTGTATTTATATTCTAAGATCCTCCGATTTTTTTTTTTTTTATATTGTAAGGATAGGACGTTTGTCTTCCATGCCACCTGATGGAAAGTGCGCATGAAGACTATGGTGTTACACGTCCTTTCACGAGAAACCTATTCACTCGACATTTTGTTCCACTCCTTGGCAATCCATACCAAAAAGGAACTATCGAAGCGTTTTGTTCGACTTCTTAGTAAATCCACTATATAGGGATGGAAGTTCTGTCTGCGTCTGGTAGTCCGGTGGTAAAAAGGGGTGGGTTCAATTTGGTCAAAAAGAGCACTTGCACACTCACCAATTTTTAGCTATGCTTGCTTTGGGGCCATGTAGTTGTTGTGATTGTCTGGGGATTTTATTATTATTTACTATTTGAAAAGAACTGGGTCATTAACGGAACAATATGCATGGATGTGAATGGTTCCTGTAACCTTGTGCCCCAATTGGAGTGGTTGCCTTAACAAGGCGCTTTTCCATTAGCGGTTATGTATTTGTGCTATTCTTTGGGTAAAAATGATGGCAAAAATGCAGCCAGGTGGTATGACATCGTCAGGGTCCATCTTGAACCCATCACATAAAGCGTCCTGCCGAATATTATTGGTTTGGTGAAGTTTTACGGCTTTCGAAATTTTTTTTACGGTCTCGTTGAACTCGTCATTGAAAAATGATATTTTTTTAAATATACAGGGTGTCCCGCCTACCCTATATAATACCTTCACGGAGGTATTCTAGTACCCATAAGAAACCATTTAAACCATAGGTTACCATTTTAACAGAAAAAATATGAAAAAAAGAAAAATGGGATGCCGGGACACCCTGTATTCTTCCCTACCACTAATCCTAAGTATCTGAACACTGTAGACGATAGCTAATCTAATTTGGTTCTAACTCGAATGGTTTAAATGCTGCTGAAGCAATTTGAAGAAGGTTTTACTTCTTTATCAGTTTTTTATGTAAAACAAATCTCATTGAAAAACCTTCCATTATCCACTTATCATCTAAGTAGCTTTCGGCCTTTAGCGTAACCAAAAATATATTTTGCTGTTCTCTTTTATGAATATTTAGTTAGTAAATACTATAATAATTTACGAATTCTTTGCGTTTCTTTTTTGATGAATGAATCATAGATAAAAGCCTTTTCAACTGAATTTCCAAACATTTTAACGACACTCTTTATAGTCTTTCTTTTTTTTACAATACAGGGTGACTAATTACAAATTTTAGATAAGTAATGAAGAAGCACCCTGAACTCGATTATAATCATAATTATGTAATAAAAGTAGGTATTTAATCTTTCACCAGAAACCCCTATGCATAAATAAATAGACCTTACTACACCTTTCCCGACACGCTGCCCCAATCAACACGCACACAGCAGTGTTCCCGCCACACGCACACTTCCACCCGCTAAGTATCTATTGCAGTACGCTTATGTAACCATGCGTTGCGTAATGAATTCTCTAACTTTCGGTTAAGTTTACTCAGTAAATAATTAATATTTATTTTTTATTTTATTTAGATCTTAAACTATCACGTCCTCAAATTTCGAAAATTACCTACCAGTCACCCTGTAAATCATCAAAATTAACACAACATGAATAAACGAATCTATTACTTACTAGCTGACCCGGCAAACGTTGTTTTGCCATATAAATAAAAAAAATAGATGTTGGCCGATTCTCATAGATACCGGAAAGCACAAAAAATTTCATCAAAATCGGTCAAGCCGTTTCGGAGGAGTATGGCAACGAAAACTGTGAGACGAGAATTTTATATATTACATTAAGAAATGACGATTCATATACCTACGAACTAAAAATCAAATTATTTTCTTTATCATTCCAAAACCATATATAATGAATACTAAGCCGATATTAAAAGCAGCCTCAAATAATTATCTAAAGCAAACTTACTTCATAAATCTACAAAACCCGCATCTAATTCTACAAAGCCAACACGTAGTTACGGTTCAGTCATGTGCGGATTTCCTTACTAACACCCGCTTCAGCGAGCAAGGAATATATCTTTAAACATTACGAACCGTAAATATGTGAAATGATTTACTGAAATAAATTCTAGAAGTGATTTATTGCGGCAGATTTATTGATTTAAACTTTCTTTAATCATTTTCTTTTAAATTTGGGAAGAGTTTTTTCGGTTTTCTCTTTTTTAAAGGTCCGTATCTTGAAAAGATTAACGGAACTCCGCTCCGATAGAATCATTTTGTTGTCAGTAGAAATGACCAACTGTTTATCAAGGCCTATTTCTCAGGATTAGTTATTACTCAGATCAAACTTATATTATTAATTATTATATAGTAATTATCAGGTAAAATCTTACCTACATTGACCTTAAAAAAGTAGATATCAATGCAATCAACAAATATGGCCGTTTATGCTGTTAATGCGGCATATTTTGACGGTCACAAAGTAATCAAAGCCATAGTCCAATTGCCGTTGACCTAGAATAATGAACTATGGCAAGCACTAAAAATTTACAGCTAAAATAAAATAAATAAGATTTAAAAAAAAAGGAGCACCCAAATTTACTTTCTTACGAAATCTTTAGTGCAAGAGTCTGACTAAGATTTGACCAGTTTTTAAATAATGTTAGGGTTAATGCGCTTTGTGCAGCAGTCCCGCCTGCTTTGCTTCTATCGCTTTGGTTTTTTTCTATCTCCAACCATTTTTGCCGTGTTCCGAGTTGAATTAAAGGCAGGATTCGCAGCGAAATTATTGTCACTAGGACTCACTAATCTATTCCGATGAGTAACGTCGTCTACGAGGTAGAACATTTTAGTCCTGGTAACATGAATATTTGTTTGCCTATAATTTTAAACCTTAACTATTGACTTTATGAAAAAATTTTGCTTATAAAAGTTATTCCTCAAAAAACGGTCTACAAAAATGGTCTGATATCATTTTTTCGTAAAATGATAAAAAAAAAGTTATATCAAAAAATATAAACTATTTTCTCGAATTTCTAAACATTTTCGCTTATAACTTTTTTATTTATAGTTCTACGACAAAAAGTTACTTGACCAAAGTTGTAGAAAATTTAATTTGCAACAAAAAATGTCACTAATTTTTTTTTATCAGATAAATAGTTTAAGAGATATATCGTAAAAACCATTTCGACCCCTATTTTCAAGATGGCGGCCGTAGGACAAGGGTGGCGACCCCACAAACTTGGTTTTAGCTTTACACTGACCCCCTTACACAACAAAAAAATAAAATTGCGTCCTCTGAAAAATGAAACCCCAAATGTAACTTTTCAATGGACTAAATATTATGTGGAGTTTAAATTCAGATATCACTCAATGATATATAATTGTCATTACGATTCGCAAGAAGTACTTTTTTGGCTCGAAATATTGGCCTAATTCCGGCCCATTCAAACCCAGTAACCATATATGGGTCAAAATGAATGAACTACAAGCAAAATCTTTTTATTTCCAAGAGGAAAAAAGATATTGGCTCTGCGATTTATGTCTCAAATTAGGTCCCTTTGCCGTCCAGATTTACAAGAGGGCTTAAGGCCTTGAAATATCAATAGTTACCGTAGCAAAACGGTTTGGTGGACATTGAAATAAGTGTTTTGCGGCTAAATGAACAGCGTAAAAGGTCCTGCAAATTGATGAGACGTACCAAAAGAAAACAAGGAGACATTTGAAAAAATATATAAACTCTTCATTATTCACCAGCGTGGACAAACGAAGAAAGATACACAGTTAGAAACACGTTAATATAATCAAACACATTCTTAGAAAATTAGCCTTATATCAGTAATTACTGCAAGGCAACTTAAACAAGGCTGGAAGTTGGATACTGTAAGTGTTAATAAAAATAAATTTGAAATACATATTTAAGATGGAGATTTATTCAAGCTGTAAATACATTTAAGCATTTGTGCAAACATGTGGGACTTGCGGAGTAGGCAGATCTCAATTGATAGCACGACACCGATTGAATTAAAAGCTACGTGTATAGTAATATGCAATTTATTTGAAGCATCACAATGTAGGCATCCATTGTATGAAACTAATTTTGACATACTAGAATTGCTTCTGTAACTCCTCTCTTTACCACTTTTATTTGAAATTGACTTTTAACAAAAATTTTTTTTTTTTTTATAATATATGGATGGGACGTTTGTCTTCCATGACACCTGAAGTCAAGTGGACATGAAGACTAAGGTGGTACACGTCCATCCACGAGAAACCTATTCACTCGACACTTAAAAGTACTAGGACTATACTGGTGAGGGAAAATAGATGCTAGCAGTTCATTCCAAACCTTGGCGACCCGTATCAAAAAGGAACTGTCAAAGCGCTTAGTTCGACTTTTCGGAATATTCACCACATATGGATGGAAGTTCTGTCTGCGTCTAGCAGTCCGATGGTAAAAGGGTGAGGGTTCAATTTGTTCAAACAGAGCACTCGCGCACTCACCAAAATGTATCCTGTAGTACACGGTTAAACAAGCAACCTTACGACGATGCTCTAGAGCAGTGATTCCCAAAGTGGTCTATATCGACCCCTAGGGGTCTATGACAACGTGCAAGGGGTCTACGATTGCGAAAAAAAATTAGGGGTCAATGAAATGAAAATAGTGCCTATTTACTTACATTATACTATCTTGTAATATATGTATAGACATATACATATATAACAAGATAGTACATACCTAAAAAGTAAAATATGTATATGTTTATAAAAAAAATAATGATGTAAACGATATCAAAAAGTCAATTTCAGGTAAGTAGGGGGTCTACCCAAAACCATAAAACATAGCAAGGGGTCTACGACGCAAGAAGTTTGGGAACCTCTGCTCTAGAGTCTGTAGTTTTTTGGTTGTAAGGTCGACGTTGTTAATTAGTTTACGGGCTCTTCGGTCAAGCGTTTCTATTTGATATTTGGCTGAACCATCCCAAAGATGACTGCAGTACTCCATGCATGATCGCACTTGAGCTATAAGTCAAGAAGCTGTGCAATTATTGATGTAAAGTTCTTAACCATTAATATTTTCACGCCTGTATCAGGCAGTTTGTGAATCGCAAACTATTTAATTGTAAACATAACATCATATTGTACACATATTCTAGCAAATAAATGATTATTTATTTATTATCTAGTTGTGAGCGAAAAGCTGATACATGTGAGATGCCAGGTTAAATCCCCACTGCATAACCAATTAGTGGTTATAATTAAATTCAAAGTGAAATATTATCTATTTCGTATACATACACTTGAAAAAGGTCAAATTGTTAATTTGAACTGAATCTGCCGCTACTATTTAAGCAATCCGCTAGTCACATAACAAGTCTTCCTTAGTTTTTGTCTAGTCCAGTCAATGTGACATCTAACCCACTGGAGCATAAAGCCAAAAATGCTCGACGTAGACATTACTTTTGTTTTGGTTTGGCATTCTCGCGCCAAAGCCCAGTAAAATGTTAAGGTACAGACAATTCGAAATGGTTTCCAACAAGCTGTGTGAAAATAATTACCAAAATTATTTATTTATTTGTAAGTTTTTGAAATACCAACATTAAGATAGTGTTTCCGAGGCCCGTGTGCTTTCATCTTCGACCACATTTTGATTTACCATCAAGTGAGAATAAAGTCAAAAGTGGGCTTAGTTTTCAATAAAATAAAAGAAAGTCTATTTTCTTTTGCATTTTTCTTCGTTTTTTTTAAGTATCCAGAGAATACTGACAAATAGTAACAAAAAACTAGTTCAACATAAAATAACAGAAATATTCCTAAAAGAAATATGTTTTTGTGAGTCCACAAATGAAGATAGTCCATATTTTTGTATTGGACTCCACAGTTTGGCAACTGGCCAACTTGTACAGTCAGCCTTATTTATAAAACCTAAATAAATATCTAATCTACTCGTGGAAGCATTTTTCACAGTAATCTTTTAAATCTTAAGTTTTTTTTTTTTTGAACTCGACTGTCCAAAAGGAGGGTTATTTTTTTAAGTTCATGTATGTAAGAAGTTAGGAATTTCCGATGGGTGTTTTTTGAGTAGTTAGTTTAATTTTAGACAAAATTATTAATGCCATCGATATTTTTGCTATTATGATTTTACTATCTAAATGTGTATCATTGAGACTCCATAAAATATAGTTTCATCGTTTTAATCAAATTCTCCAACATCCACTATTTCAAAAAATTGTTCCTAAGTCATCACTGGAATGAAGTTGTTGAGCGGAAATCTATAAATGCCTTAAATGCCTTTTTTAAGTTTGAAAACTTAAGGGTTTGCTTAAAAATAACTTTGAATTGTCTATGATACATAAGTACATTCACAAGTACATTTTACAATTTTACACTTGACGGTTGTCTTTAAAAAATAAATAAAAGATTATCAATACATTTCTTGGCCAATATCAAAAAACATTTATCATCGTTTGTACAAAGGCAACCGAAAAAATATAGAAGTAAACGTGTCGTCAAATTAAAACGATACAAAATGCGTCTGAAAACGTTTAATATATTCCAAAGATATACAGGATTATTTTTTTGAGTCGTCTGCCAAATTTTTTCCACAGAAGAAGTATAATTAGCTATAGAAACCATTTTCGCAAAAAAGTTATGACTACACGCTACTACAAAACATCTTGTAGTACTACGTCATAGTTTTTTCAAACGTATTGAATGAAATACTGCGAATCGTACCGTGCGTAGGGTGTTTATCAACAGCAACTATTTGTAAAAAAGTTCTGGTGCCATATCTTTTTTTTAATGCTTATCGATACCAAAATAATCAAGTATCAAAGAATATTTAAATTTGGCCGGTGACTAAAAAACAACTTTGTATAGCAATATATCTCTAAAATCTGACAGTAAATGTTGACGCTGTATGTACTTTCAAAGTAGCGGCCAGTTGTTTCCATCAAAATATCGTCTACACAGACGTCGGACTAGCAGATAAGATGGATCTTGTCAGCAAGAAATATGAAATGATTGAAGATACTTCGAGAATATTCAAAGTATATTTACGGAAAATGATATACATAGCCAGTTAAAAAGTTTGCAAAATAGAGTAGAAAAGTTTTTGTTCGGGAACTTAAAGTTTGGATGGATCAATAGTACCCGTGACGTTTAATCTTGAAATAATGGATATGTTTATGTAGGAAAATGATTATTTTGATTAAAAATTTAACATTTTTTTTTCGAATTGGATGTGTTATAGCATTTTAAGTAATTAAAAACGTGGTAAAATGCACTTTCAAAGTAGTTAATAGTAACATATTAACCCTTTACAGCCTAACATATCCACATAATATCATGATATTTAAATTATACTCTTAGTATTATAAATACATGTTATTAATAATTTAAAAAAACTTTATTTTTAGTAAATTACTCATAATAAATTAACAAAATACTTGTATGTAACCCGAATGTGATCAAAGTCGCAGAAAAACGCTGAATTAGGGCAGCGCAGGACCGATCTGCATGGAGAACCTTCGGGAAGGCCTATGTCCAGCAGTGGGCATCTCCTGACTGAATGATGATGGTGGAACGTTTGTCTTCCATGTCACCTGGCGGAAAGTGAAAGTTTTTACACATCCATTGACGAGAACCCTATTCACTCGACACTTGAATATACTATGAATTTTGTGGTATTAGATAAATAAATAAATATTTCTGACACTCACACAACATTATCTAGCCCAAATTAAGTTTCTTAAAGTACTTGTGTTATGGATACTAGTTAATTGATATACTTAAGAAATATATAAACATACATTTGGAATAAATACATATTTTTTATTAGAATATAAACTTAAATATACATATAAACATCCATGACTAGACGACTAATATCTGTGTTCATCACACAAATATCCGCCGCCGCCGGGATTCGAACCCAGGACCTCTGGCATAGAAGGCAATGTACGTTACCCCTACACCAGCCGGTCGTCAATGAACCATATATAAATTAAGGTGACGGTTTGTTACATCAATAAACTAAATCATATAAATTATCATTCTTCTTTGCTAGATCCCAAAAAAGCTGTTAAGAGAATGGTAAACGATCTATTCTCTAGCGAAATGAAAAAGGCTTTTTTCGGCAGTGGACGTTCTGTCATTATGAATAATGATTACTAGGCAATAAGTACGATCATGCATGAAGTACTGCAGTCATCTTTGGGATGGTTCAGCCAAATATCAACTAGAAGCGCTGGACTCCGTTGACCGAAGAGCCCGTAAACTAATTAACGACGTCGACCTTACAACCAAAAAACTGCAGACCTTATAGCATCGTCGTAAGTTTGCGTGTTTAACCATGTACTACAGGATACATTTTGGTGAGTGCGCCAGTGCTCTGTTTGAACAAATTGAACCCTCACCCTTTTACCATCGGACTACTAGACGCAGACAGAACTTCCATCCGTATGTGGTAGATATTCCGAAAAGTCGAACTAAGCGCTTTGACAGTTCCTTTTTGATACGGGTCGCCAAGGTTTGGAATGAACTGCCTGCGTCTATTTTCCCTGACCAGTATAGTCCTAGTACTTTTAAGCGTCGAGTGAATAGGTTTCTCGTGGATGGACGTGTACCACCTTAGTCTTCATGTTCACTTAACATCAGGTGGCATGGAAAACAAACGTCCAATCCATAATTTATAAAAAAAAAAACGTTTCCTTATAGCTGCACACATAAATACTCATCCAATCATTTCTAGGCCCTTAACACCAAACTTGTTTATTAAATACTAATCCCGCGTGTGACCACAAGCTCACCTAATAGTAAGTGAAGATGAGGTCGAAGCTGGAACGACACGGGTCTAGGAAAGAATTGGCTCTTAACAAATTAGTTATATTGTTATAGCTAGTTGTAGGACTAACCACCAACTCTGCATCAATCGAGCAATCACTAGTGAGGTCGATAGTGATGGATGAATTTTTACATGTAGACACCATTGAGGGGGCACGGTCCACCAACTCCTCAAATAGAGTCTCAGATTGTGCTGACTTGGGTTGGGGTAATTTTACATTCTAATGTTGATATTTGTGAGAATGAATCACATAACTGGTTTTTCAGATGTTTGTTATGCCTAATAACATCTTCTAATACATCACTTTTACCATCTAACTCTTTTACTATTTTTTGGAGTAGGTCTCTTTGCTCCACAACTTCTAAAAATTCAATATGATTTTTATGATTAGTATTGCCGAACCCCATCACTGCCGGAATGGTAATATATAGTGGCAGATTTTATATGAAGGTTGATTGCTAGCCATTCGGACCCTGACGAGGTCCTACCACCGGCGTTTAGACAAAAGACGTTTTAAATCGCATTTTACCACGTTTAATTTAATATTTCAAATGTTCACGAATATATATAGGTGTCAAAGAACCTTCCACGTATATTTGTTTTATTGGCTTGTGAGCCGACACGGTGAAAAATTTGTTTTACATTATACTAGCATTAACACGCAGTTTTACCAGTGTTGTAATTGCGTTTTGGTCGCGTAAGAATCAATTTATTTATTATAGCCCAAAACTTTAACTAGCAAATAAAAAAAAAATTCAACATACATACATACATAACGTCACGCCTGTATCCCTTATGGGGTAGGCAGAACACCAGAGTTTACAAGACCATCTGATGTCACGTTTGACAAATTTGGAGGTATTATAAAGATGGAGAGAGACTATTGTAGTGACAGGGGATCAGCCTATCGCCCACAAAAACGCCCTTAAAACCGCCGTCCCTTAACTGACTTTTACAGTATGCCCGGGAAGAGAAGCAGCTGGCACATTCTACGTTTTTCTTTCGCTCCCAGTCCAGCATGGAAGCAGAAAAAAATATTTCAACTAAACAAACAATAACCTCTCCAGCTTTATCATATTAGTTTATACAAATACATAAACCTTAAACCTTTCTTATTTAACGTTATTTTTGTTTGTGCATTCCTTTGTCCCTTTTTCTGAACAAGCCTGAAAACGTTTTTGTATAAGTTCTTCAAAGCTCCTTCGTGCTATAGTGCGGGTTTGTACAAAGCCACTTGAAGTGAATATTATTAGATCTAGTGTGAAGCGGATAAGGTTGCCTTTACAGTGATTGCTTGAATATAATTTAGAATTGCTTGTGCAATACGTTTTTTGTTTTGTTTTTACGGTTTTGTCTTCAAAACATAAAAAGAAAACCTTGAAGGATTACGTTATAACGCGCAGAGGAATTTATTTGTAATCACTCAAATCGGCGATCCCTTAAAGTAACATCATTTACTATTTAATATTCTGTTCTGTTGTTTTTTATTTTAATTGCTTTTTTGACGATACTTCACTACAGTTTATTTAACCGTGAAAAACCCAGTTTATTTAACTGTGAAATTCAGTATGAAATAAATGGCTACTGTGTGTTTCTCCTGAGCAATATAGTTCTTTCAAATACCTCATAGATTAATATGTTACATCTAAGTCTTCATTATCACAGCTTTTTTTTAAATTAGTTTCTGCTTTTAAAGTCATTGTCATATAATCGATAATCCTAAAATTGAATGCCCCAAAACCTTTTTCCAGCACATTGAATCTTCAAAACTTTAGACATTAATTTCACTCAAAAGACATAGCAAACATACATCAAACCAAATATTCATTGAACCCAAGTCTTAAGTAAACAACAATATACTGTCATCTTTGGAATTAATATCGAATAGTAATAAACAACTTGGTATAGAGCAGACAAACAGAAACTTGTAGAGTTAGGAAACTTTCAGAAATTCCAATATATCGGACTTTGGTTAGATTTTGAATGTTACAGCCTGAGGGTTTAGTTAGGTTATAATAGGTTTTTGGTAATATACATTACATACATACATGTTCAAAAAATAGACTTGAGACCACATGTTCAGAATTGCTTCTAATATGTGGTTAGATGTGACTCATTCAAGTAGAATCTTAAGCTTATGTTAACACGGGAAAAATTCAATAAAACAGTTAAGTTGATAACAGAGTACAAATGCATTTCTGAAAGAAATATCTGCCAGCAAGCTTGAAGCCGTAAAATGACAAAACGAAGACCAAATTTAATGCATGCTAAGCTTTTATATCATAAATCAACATATATTTTCAGATTTACAAACTTGTTAATGTATATTTATATAAGTCTTAATTTTCTTTATCATCTAGTTGCAATTCTTAACAAACCTCGAATCGAACTTGATTTGGTGTGAATGTGATAATAGTATATTATGTGAGCTAAGTCTCGGCTCATTATTAAGCCCTCGCCTGCGGCTCGGGCTCAAATCACAGCCTCGACTGTAATTAGCAACGCTCACGAGTTACATACGACGTTTTTCAAGTAGAACTAACAAAGACAACTATAATAGTATAATAATGTATAACCTGGATCAATAAAATATGCTCTGTTTACTCGCATGTAATTTGCACTAAGGTACAATTCAACTGTGTAGGATTCATTATATTATGCACTAGGGTATAATATATTATGCACACGTGACTTATAGCCCAGTTTATAGTTCTAAATTCAATAGAATAAGGCTCACTTTACGAGCAAGTTATTTCTTTACTTGTTTCTTCTTCTAATAATACTTTTAACGAAAAGTTAGTTGGCAAATTAAACACTATTTTCTCAAAAATCAGACTGCTCATAATTTTCACGTAGTGCTCATTAATATTTTCATAAACAGACATTATTTTAATTAATATGACGTCACACAGTGCAGGCGCCCTGAAATACTAACGGCGCCATACCTTTGACGAGTTTTGTGTGCATTTCGCCTTTCATCGTGTTTTAATTAAAACAATATTACGGAAAACAAATTTATGTTCACCTGTAAAAACGAAATATGGATCTTAGTACCGAATTCGTTTTGTTTTGTGTTGGTTTGCAGGAATAATTAAACGGGATAGTCGACTGTTGAAATGAATAAATACGGCCGAAATATATTCATTTTATGCCGTAGATTCGTGATAATTTAGGACAATACTATTTTTTTTTATTAGTATTTTATGATTACAGTAAACTCGTAGGCGTATGAAGTTTTTTATCCTGCAGGGCTAGCATGCAACCATCGATAAACAGTCGAATCGACAAGATAAATATTATTTTGTTATTTTATACTATAATGTAAGCTACTATTCGCACCATAATAGATAGAAATACTCGATTTGATACCATGATTAAGCCCACAGAATCAAATATGTCATAATCTTAATAAATTACATACACTAAATACCATATTCTAAGAAAATATCGATAAAAGGACCGATTTATCGTTGTCGACGGTAGCATGCTAGCCCCGCTGTAGTAAGTTTCGATATAAAAATACTATTACAACCAACCAAGATCTGGGCTAAAAATGCAAAATAAAAATTTATATTGCCTAGCATTCTGACGTGTTCAAAGGCATAGGCTATTATGGCATGAAATTCTCTAAGTGTCGCACAAACAATCCGCGCGAAACTACAATGTTTTGAGTCGTCAATGCACGTCTTCCTGAATTGATATCCACCGTTTCAATATGAATGTTATCTACAAATTATATCAATCTATCAACCAGCACTGAGCCTAATATAAACCTAGTAATTAAGAAAGACAGCAGTAACACTTCTTACTTAAAGAACAGTGGCCATACATGATTTTAGTTGATGTTATTTTGAGGCGTTGAACAAACAAAAACATATTGTACTATTCGGAATTCATTCCTGAGTAACTCTGTGCAAAAAATACTTGTAGACTAACGTTGCACGCAAAAATATTGCATTTTGAATATTATATGTTTTGTATGTCTTTGGCACTTACAATTCAATTTTTGGATGAATTTTATATATTTTCAAAGCGCTACACACTTTAAACCAATGTGTTGAAAACTCGTAGAAGAATAAATTGTTAAGATAAGTGATGATTAGATTTCTAAACGCTCATTATTTCACGTAACTAATAATTTTGGTGAGTTTGCGAGTGCTCTTTTTGACCAAATTTAACCCACCACTTTTTACCACTGGACTACCAGAAGCAGACAGAACTTCCATCCCTATATAGTGGATTTACTAAGAAGTCGAACAAAACGCTTCGATAGTTCCTTTTTGGTACGGATTGCCAAGGATTGGAACTGTCCTGGAACTTTTAAGTGTCGAGTGAATAGGTTTCTCGTGGATGAACGCGTAACACCATAGCCTTCATGCGCACTTTCCATCAGGTGGCAGGGAAGACAAACGTCCTATCCTTACAATATAAAAAAATCCGAATCCGCTATCCGCTATTTGTTCTTTCTTTATAAGTAGTTTTTATAACTTAAATTTTAAATTGTCAAGTGTCGAAAATCTTTTGGTGTCAATTTATTATTGTCCTTTCTTCCTAACAACCAATTCTATAAAACTGATAACTTTGAAAAAAAATTTTGCCCTGGAATAAATAACTATAAATATAAATATGTCTGACACTCACACAACATTATCTAGCCCAAATTAAGTTTCTTAAAGAACTTGTGTTAGGGATACTAGATAACTGATATACTTAAGAAATATATAAACATACATATTGAATAAATACATATTTTTTATTAGAATAAACTTAAATAAACATATAAACATCCATGACTTGACGGCTAATATCTGTGTTCATCACACCGATATCCGCCGCCGCCGGGATTCGAACCCAGGACCTCTGGCATAGAAGGCAATGTATGTTACCACTACACCAGCCGGTCGTCAAAAACTGACATTGCATTTCTTTTGAAAATCCTAACAAAAGCATTTATTAAATTATCTATTTTCTACGTAAGTTTTCATTGTATTTTCATAGAGAACAAAAGAACCTTTACAAAAAGTTACTCGAAGCAACCATATCGTAAACTCTCGAAGGTTTTACTGCACTTTTTTATAACTTTTTGAGTCACGGAATTTAGCAAGCAAACGGCAGAAAATGGAGACGGGATATTCGCTGGGCGCTGAAATACTGATACTTTTTTTTTTTTTTTTTATAAGTGACTAAACCCGCGTTTGACCTCAATCTCACCTGATGGTAAGTGACGATGAGGTCGAAGATGAAAGCACACGGGTTTAGGAAGGAACTGGCTCTTTATACAATATTGCCGGAACACATTACCGCCGGAGCGGTAACATTTGGCGGCAGACTTTATATAAAGGGTGGTCGCTAGCCAGGCGGACCCAGAAGGGATCCTACCACCAAGCAAAAACCATAAATCTTGATTTTAGAGTTATTTCGTTACTTTTTTATATGTATAGAGCAAATTTCTTGAAACATTGACACTAGCTAGTATTACACTGTAAGTACATTAGCTATCTTAGTTATATGTTATGTTACTTTATTTTTTAAATAATAACTATAATTAGCCCAGTTAAAATGGGCAAAAATAAAGGGAAACCATATTTGAAAAATGCGCCTAATATTACCTCAGAGGCGGTACAGAAATATGCGCTTAATATGTTAAATATATTAATATTTTCCAAAAGTTCAAAAAGAAAAACCTCACGAATCGTGAGAAGTAAGAAAAAATTTATGTTCTACAACTTTTGACGCACCTAATTTTACGTTACTACCGTTTTGGCGAAAAATGGAAAATCCTTAATTATGAATTTAAAAAATTACAGATGCAGCGCCAAAGTGGATTCTTGACATTAATATAGTATATTTAACGACTTGAGGTTTTAAAAGAACATACATTTACATACAAAAAAATATATTAAAAGAGGTTGGAAGTTGGGAATCTTCGGAGATAAAACATTAAAACTTTGAAATAAAATTTGAATTAAATTTCGTTCATAGGGACTTCGAATAAAAGTACAAAACGAGGCCACTAAAATAATTCCTTAAATACTTGAATTGAAATCCTTTTTAACCAAAAATAAAATTTATCTCCAATTTTTATCAAACTGCCACTCAAAAAAGTATTTTGCTGTGAAAAAATTGAGGAAATTACAGAATCGAAAACTCAAGATATCGAAGGTTTTCAGTGAGCTAGTCAAAGAGGCTTTTCAGAGGCGTAGCGAGCAAAGCTGCGATAAAAGCAGCTGTCTGCGACGGGGGTATTGGTGGTGTGAGGAACAGGCGAAGAGCGGATAAATCTAAATTTTAATTTTATGATAGGCTCAAAAGTAAAAGTTTCTTCTATGCTGGACTGAGAGCAAAGGAAAAACATAGAATGTGCCAGCTCCTTCTCTTCCCAGACAAATTGAAAAAGTCAGTAATTTTTTTTGTGGGCGATAGGCTGACCACCTGTCACTGCAATAGTCTCTCTCCACCATTATTATGCCTCCGAAATTGTTAAACGTGACATCAGATTGTTTTCTAACCTCTGGTGTTCTGCCTACCCCATAAGGGATATAGGCGTGAAGTTATATATGTATCCTCACTGCAATAGTCTCTCTCCACCATTATAATGCCTCTGAAATTGTTGAACGTGACATCAGATTGTTTTATAACCTCTGGTGTTCTGCCTACCCCATAAGGGATATAGGCGTGAAGTTATGTATATATGTTCAAAGTAAATCTTTGTACGGTTCCATACCCATTAAGTAAAACGGGATCCTATTTCTAAGAGCTCTTGCACATTATAAGACACGGACACAAGACAAGAAAAATGTCTTGTCTGGTGTATCGTACACATTCATGCAATTCGTCTTATCCTCTGTCTGTAGCCACAATTTTTATTTAAATAAAAGCGCGGGCACTACACGTATTTTCGCTAACGCAGCCGCGCCGAATGTGCACGCGCAAACTTGTTTACATAGCTGAGTAGATGTCTAGTCTAAACAAGACGTCTTGTGTAGGCACGACATCGAACATGCAGCCGACAAAATGACTAGTATGCGCGTGTCTTATCCGACATAAGAAAAAATATCTTGTAATATGAATGGTCTGATATAACAATCATTGCAACTGAATTTCTTATAAGACATTTCTCATAAGACACAAGAAAGTTTCTATTAATGTGCAAGACTTTGCTGTTTATCTAGCCGTCTGACATCAGGCTGTATCTCATCAACTGTGATAGCTAGACTGGTGAAATTATTACAGATGATATTTTTCTGTTAATTATCTGTTTTAACGATATTTCTACTTTGTCTAGTGTAATAAATACTAAAAAATAGATTTTTTTATGTTGTAAGGATAGAACGTTTGTCTTACATGCCACCTGATGGAAAGTGCGCATGAAGACTATGGTGTTACACGTCCTTCCACGAGAAACCTACTCACTCGACACTTAAAAGTTTCAGGACTGTAGTGGTCAGGAAAAACAGACGCAGGCAGATTGTTCCACACCTTGGCAATCCATACCAAAAAGGAACTATCGAAGCGTTTTTGTTCGACTTCTTGGTAAATCCACTATATAGGGATGGAAGTTCTGTCTGCGTCTGGTAGTCCGGTGGTAAAAAGGGGTGGGTTCAATTTGGTCAAAAAGGGCACTCGCACACTCACCAAAATGTAGCCGATAAAATACTGTCAAACAAGCAACCTTAAGACGATGATCCAGCGTCTGCAATTTTTTATCTGTAAGATTGAGCAAGACATGACTTTTTTGCCAGTTTTATAGATAGATAACCTTTGGGTACGACTTCAACCTTCACTTGACCGACATTTTAGTATTTTGAACCCTGTACTTCAATGGAAATATTTTACTGCTATTTGTTTTCATTGACACGTGTAGGTATTTCTATTGTATCGAAGTCCCCATATGAGTTTTTTTTCCATTTGAGTCATTGTTCACCAATCATTGAATAAACACCGATCAAAAATTGAAAAGAAAATTAAAATCGGAAATATTTAAAAAGTAGTACACATGATTTGGCCTTAAATTATTGTAAATGACCTCTCCTTTGTTACCTTAAAAGATTACGGTCTTATTACAAACTAGCCACCGCGTGGGAATTTCGGTATAAAATATAGCCTATAACCTTTCTCATGAGTTGGGCTATCAAATGCAAGAAGAATTTTTCAAATCTCACTTGTAGTTTCTGAGATTAGCGCGTTCAAACAAACAAAAAAAACAAGCTCTTCAGCTTTATATATTAGTACTAGCCACCATGCGCGGTTTTACCCGCGTAACTTTTGATTCCATGAGAATTTCGGGATAAAATATAGCTTATAACCTTCCTCAAGAGTTGGGCTATCAAATACAAAAAGATTTTTTTAAATCCTACTTGTAGTTTTTGAGATTAGCGTGTTCAAACAAACAAACAAAAAAACAAACACTTCAGCTTTATACAACGTGTAACAAAATGGAGAGATAAAACTTAAAGGTTAGCTTCTATACCATACGTAGAATATACAGTGAAAGAATAAGCATGATCAGTGCTGGTATAGACTTTCATAGAAATTTATTTAAGTATATTACCACAAAAAAATTTGACAACCCTAGTCAACCTAATAAGCTAAAACAATGGCTTGGACCGCCCCGGCTGAATAGCGAGCGATACGCCCCGCCCACCGCGAGTAGCGCGGCTACCAGCCGGACAAGATAAATATTACCGAATGTCCCCGAATGAAAATGTACCCTATCTGGTTAGCTAACATGAGCATGTTAACAATTACTTGATTTGATACCATGATTAAGCCCACAGAACTAAGTCTCCATATTCTAAGAAAATATCCATATAAAGGACCGATTTTTCGTCGCATGCTAGCCCAGCAGCTGATTGTAACTTACCTATCGCTTAGAACATAGAATGACACAATTTTTATCACAGTAGCTAATGAAAACAAATAAAACAACATGTTAGTATAACTTTCAATTAACTATTTATTAATAATAAATCGGGTTGCCTGGAAGATATCGCCTTAAGCGATAAGGCCGCCAAAATTGTCATTGACTTATTTTTAATATTTTGTACATCATTATTTCTAGGTTAAATGACAATAAAGAGCGTTTATTATAATTATGACAACTTAAATTTGTAACATCTGACAAACTCTTATGGTAAGACGCTAATCGCACTTATTTCAATCGACATATTCCGTTCACTTTGAGTAAAAACTCTCACAACTGTACCTACGGTTTCCCATACACTTGGCCAGAATTACAAAAATGGCTCAAAATGTCTGCCTTCTTTTTCAATACACAGGGCCGTCCTCCGTAATAATGATGCCCTGGTGTTTTGCAACATCGCTGGAGTTATTGAAGCACATGCGATATTTATCCTTTCCACCATTTCTTCGCGAGTATTGCACTCTTTTGCATACACAAAACTTTTCACGTATCCCCACAAAAAAAAAGTCTAGCGGAGTAAGATCCGGAGAGCGCGCTGGCCAAGGCACCGGGCCGCCTCTGCCAATCCATCCGTCAGGATACATATTATTTAGGTAATTTCGAACGCGACGATCATAGTGGGCGGGAGCTCCATCATGCTGGTATACCACACTCACATATTCTGTTACTGGCAGCTCTCTTAAACCTTCTTCGACGTCATCATTTAAAAAACGCAAATAAATTTCTCCGTTCAGGCCTGGTGGAAGAAACTTCGGCCCAATGATCCGGTCACCAATGATGGCAGCCCAGACGTTAACCCTCCACTGGTGCTGGAAATTGCTCTCGCTGGCAGCATGAGGGTTCTCATGAGCCCACAAGTGTTCATTGTGCAAGTTGTGCACCCCGCTCCTGGTAAAAGACGCTTCGTCCGTCCACATCACTTTTTTAGGGAAGTGTACATCAGTATCCACGCGACTTCTGTACCACCGACAAAAGTCTAACCGAGCTAACAAATCCGCTGGTATCAGCTCTTGCGTCCGTCGGAAGTGATAAGGATGTTGGCCATCATCACGAAGTGTGCGCCATATAACCATATGATTGACCTCCAAAAGAGCGCCGACTCGTCGAGTGCTGCTCCTCGGATCCTCCTCGAAGTGATCTATGACTTGCTCTTCTAAGTTCTCGGAATGCGCGGGTGGTCGCCCCACGCTGGGTTCCGCGTGAAAAGAACCGGTACGCTGCAGCCGCAGACACATGCTTCGAAACACGCCATAGCCGGGTAAGTGGCGCTGTTCAGCTGCCGGCCTGCCCTCCACAAACCGCTGCCTGTAAAGCCGTCGAGCTTCACTGATGCTGTGGTTCCTAGCGGCTCCAACACACAGTATCATATCGTAATATTCGTTATTCGAATACACATGTCGTCGTGTATTACCTCCAATACTTTCAAGTCGAGACATTTTAAGAAAACTTCGAAAAAAATAGCGATAGCAACTAACGTACACACTTGAAGACGGACACAAAAACACTGAAATTAGACATGTGTCTAATTTCATATCTTTAGTTCGCCGCTCGCGACTCTCTGCGATTACCGAGCCATTCTATCTCTTAAAATTTGAGCTTTAACTAAACGCATTAGGGTTCAATTTGATACACATGAAAAAGTGTACTTACTTTAAAAAACATAAAAAGTTGAGCTTTAACCCATTTAGACCTACCGTACCGTATATGGTACGGTACATAGCTTTGTAAAAGTATGGTGACGTACATGTGGGTACTATAATATTTTTTTCAATCATTATTATGAGCTTAGAGTGTCAATATTATTTATGTAAGTTATATTACAAAGAGGTTGTGCGCAAGTACTTAATGTAATTTCAATAATTACATTAATGTAATGTCAATAATGTAAGTTGGGCTTTTTTATTATGAAATGAACAAATATTTACATTCTTTAAAAAGTTTGGAGTATAATATATGATATTACCACAAATTAGTTTGCCGAAGATTATCATTGTTAGAGATTTTCAATCCACAATTAGGTGTAACGTATATGGTACAGTTGGTTTATCTGTTGGCAAAATATCACGTTAGCTATACTCATTAAATTTTTTATTGTCTTAGGCCATTGACGCTTCCAAGTTATTGCTACGATTCCCAAGGAAGATTCTTCTTACCGCCAGGTGCAAGGTCTTGAATGTTTTTTATTTCTACCTGACATAACAAATGACGAACACACGAATGAAGATTTTGATGAAATTCATAAATAATTTGCTACAGCGTTTACTTCGAGCCCCAGCGGAATTTGCTACTTTGGTCGAGACAAAAGATCCCAGTCCATCTCAGGAACCCTTGCAAAAATACGTCAAAAAATATAATTGCAGAAAGCGAGCCTTAGAACCTAGATCTAACAGGTAACCTATGTATCAAGTTCCTATTGAAAGAAATCCTCTAAAATGGTACATGCCCTTCAATAAGGAAACAAAAGCAAAGGGAGAATTTTTCGATTTTGTCTTATTTAATGGTGTTATTATTGTGGCAAGTGGCGTGATAATAGCATCGTGTTACCGAACCAGCGCTCGTGGAAAAAATGGTTACCTCTGACGCTGCACTGTGCTGATATGTTTGTGCAAAATGCTTGGTTTTACATACATAATAGCAGAGGACTTGCTGAGTTTTTGACATCGTATTGACTATTCAATAATTAAAAATAAGAAATAGCGTGAAAAATTAAGTCCTAGTCGACCATCGTCACTCATTACATCAGATTCTCGATATGATGAAAAGGCAAAGAACACTATGTTACTAAGCAAGAACAGGGAACCAGGTGTGGAAAATGTCACAAACAATGTTTTACAAGAGGTACCAAGTGCAATATAAGGGTCCTTGTAGATTGTTTTATTAATATCACAAAAATGTTAATATATCTCTTTAGTGATAATCTAGTATTTTTGCATACCTAAAGTCCTACTGTACCATCTATGGTACGCCCCCTCCTTGCTCCCCCTCTGAACGGATATTTTTTAAATATTTTTTTCAGACCTAATAGGTGCCTCTTAGTAAGTTTTTGTTAAAAAAAAAACACATCTTTTATAAAAAAAAATAAGTATCGGTCTAAATGGGTTAATGAAATATTCGAAAATCGCTTGCATTCTTAGTTCATGAACAAGTGCAGTAGTGAAAAAGAACTTGAGCTTTAAGTGAATGAGTTAGGGTTGATTTTTGGTAAACATGAACGCAAATAATTTAGTTGAGTTACAATTTGTTCATAATAAATATTGTGCGAAACCAATTTGGAACTCGGAAGCGGCGGTAAAGCTCAAAGGGCACCGCGCCTTTCGGAACGGTGACGACACGCGCCGCGAGACACCGACAAAGGGAAGCGATTGAAGTTCAATATAACCCGTGCATAGCTCTTATGTCAAACAAATAAGGTGTATTATCGTTCAATGATTAATATAATATACCATATTAATCATTTAATTTTTCATGAAAGAAGTACCGCGATTTGAGCAATATGTGCTAGACCTTATTTGTTTGACATAAGAGCTATGCACGGGTTATCTTTTGTGAATTTAGTTGCTAATTTTATTAATTTAATGCTATGGTTATTGTTGTATGTAGTATGTATTGAAAGTTGTAAGTATGTGAGACTACGAGAAGTACAAGAAGCTTTGAGTATTGTATCTATTGTATTGTAATCATTTCATACTTTCTAGTTTTGGGGTTACAAAATCATAGGTAGGTACCTACTTACCGAAAACGTTTCTTATTATAATTCTTAGGGTTGAAGGCTGACGAATCGGGCCTTAGAAAGTTTGAATGTAAGAGAGATAGGATATTTCTTCGTTTCTTATTGTAATTTTTGGTAAGTTTGATTATCTGTTTAAATTTCTCTTCAGTAGGTATAAGTTGCGATTTGACACCGTGCGTGCGAAAGAATGTCTATTCGTAGTTCTGATCTGATAGATTTGTAATAATTTCATGTTAGTTTTCTTGGAATAGTGTACCAATTTCTAAAGAAATGTGATAGTTTTTTGAACGACAAGTTTGATATCATGATTTATTGAGAGGAAATGAATGTTTTGTTTTACGTTTGCGATGATTACTTATGTTTAAATTTATGATTTAAGTCGTAATTGTATTTCGATCATGTAGGTATGTTGTCGAGTATTAGAAATAGTAGGTAGGTACTTATAGTTTTTATTAGGAACCGTTTTGCCTTGAATATTGTTATGTATTCAAGGCAAAACGGTTCTTCATCGCCTATTAGCGCAAACGGTACCTATGCAGGTATTCAGAAGTTTATGTTGTAGGAAGTTTAAAGTACGTAGGTATGAAGATATTTGCAAAATATTCAGTTAAAGTAGGTACATTTGATCCTATCTTTTGTTGTAAAAATCATGAGTTGGATTATCTTAACTTACTAATATTATTAATGTCGAAAGTTTGGATGGATTTTGGATGTTTGTTCCTAAATCACGACAGAACGGGTCAATAAATTTGTATCAAATTTGGCATAGTGATAGGGTACAATCTGGAATAGCACAAAAGCTACCTTTTATCCCGATATTCCCACGGGATTCGAATTACGAATTTTTGAACATTTTTAAAATACGTAACATACGGGGGTACAAAGCAACGGGCGCTCCGCGTCGAAGACATATTTCAACTGCCACGTGACGTGAGGCGCGAGCGAGCGAGCGTGGCCCGCGGCAGATAAAGGGCAGCGAACTTGGTATTTCATAGACTATAAAAAATATGCAGAATGCCGAATTACTTAAAATTTATTTCAAGCTTTTTTGTATGGTGGTGATGATAGTTGTAAGTATGCGAGAATAAACAAGAAGTTAAATATTCTTGTCAGTGATGCCTCATAGTTTAAGGTTTAGAAAATATATTCTCACGGATAGTGAAAATTAACGTGTTATCTGTTCGAACGTGCGAATCTATTATTTCAGTAGAGTTGTAAATTGGTTAACCGCGTGATAAACGCACATATTGGTGAAAAGGTAGTTTTAAAAATATTCTGCACTTAAATACTACCGAAAAAAACATTCCCGAGACGTTGTTGTCGTCTAATTTAGTAGGCATAAAATTACACTTTGTAGTATCTCTCTTGGTTACTTATCGCTTTATTTAACGCCATCTGTTATCGAATAGATTCCATCAAAAGGTAACAGCTGTTTTTAGGGTTGACACTTACATATTTTGATCTAAACTTTGAACTTGTTTTCCGAACGAACCGTAAGGATTACAGGTTTATGTTTCTGTTACTTATAAACTACATCACCAGCCATACAATCCCCTCAAGTATTATCTCTTCATTATGTTACACGTTGTATATTACGAGTAGTATAGATAAGCCTGCATAACCACTCATCCGCTACCGCTTATCATTTCGACCACTGGTAACCTTACAAAACACATATGAGGATATCACCTTCCCCACGTCTGCCCTCGCACACAAAATCCAGTTTACATCCAATTTTGTTTCAATTTATTCCGGCTAACTTTTATTGAAAAAACACAAAGGGGAATTGAGGGGGAAAAGAGGTTAATTATTGAAGTTAACGGTAAAGAACCACTTAAGACTATACTTTTTTGTATTTTTGTCTGAAAGAAAGAGACAGAAAGAAGAAAGAAAATATTTATTTGTCAGAATGTGGTAAATAGGTACAGTTCTTATAATTAATTTCAGTGCAGACACATTCACCCGTTTAGGGCATACAAAAATTTAACTCTAACAAAGTTTAAGTAAATTTATTATAATATTATTATCTAATTAATCGCTTAAAATATTCTAAGGTCAGATATAGGTACATATAACATACTATTTCATGTCAATTTAGGATTAAATGTCAACTTTTGTGATTAAAATACTCATTCAAGTCATAAAAACAATTTTGGACTAGCCACATCTTAAGTCTATATTTAAATTTATTGCATATAAGTTTTATTTTAATCTGTTTTATATTTTTTGAATACCGCAAATATAGATCTATAATCGCATTCGTATAAAATGTTATTACGCAGTTAATAATTTAATTAGGCCAGCATAAATAGGTAAGCTTGTTTGAATAAGCTATGCTTCAACGAATGCAGAGCATTAAAATAACCAACTTCACTAACATTTATCCTTGTCAAAACTTTGGCTAAAGTATAAGGTCATCATCGGCGTGTATATTCTCTGGTATCATACATATTTTTTCGAAAATTTCAATTTTTTTAACAAGTACTATATCGATTTCGATGAAAATGTATATCCTGTAATGTAAAAATACAAACATACGAATTGAGAACCATCCCTTTTGGAAGGCACTACTTTGGGGCAATGCCGCAGACATTGACACGATATTTACTGCAGAAAAGGGCTATTCGTGGAATGTATAAACTTGAAAGTAGAGAATCTCTAAGAGAAAAGTTTAAAGAGATTGGTATCTTGACCTTTGCATCACAATATATATATGAAAACATTATGTATATTTATAAGAATAGTAGTAAATTTAAAACCATGAAAGATAAGCATGATAAAAATTATTCTGTAATGACAAGGAACAACCATAAATTAGCGTTTCCCAAATTAAGGCTGGCTAAAAGCACCAAATCATTTATGGGAATGTCAATACGTATTTATAATAAAATACCACAGTCAATTCAATCTCTAACGCCCGTAAATTTAAAAGAACTATAGAAGAAGAAACATTATGCAAAAAAGGCAATAAACTCAAAGATTATTTAGATGACAAAAGAGCGTGGGATTGATGTCTCCGCAGGTTATTTCCAAATATTAAACATGATATTGGCAAGCACGAATAGCTGTCTTCTGTTTGTTTGTTCATGTCATAGCAGAGCTGTATTTCTGCCAAATTGTACCTATAATCAAAAATAAGCACTTTTTACAAAAGAGTGCCGAGAGTTTTTTTTCCGCCGGCTTTTTTCCTCTCGGTCTACCTAGGGTTCTACTTTCATTTCGTTTTTTAAAGCCGAAGAAGAAGTAGTAGTAGACATCACCAAGACATTGGTGGATAATGGGCGATCATTATCTTTATAAGCTGAGAGACGCACACTTCTCGACGGAGGCCTTCCCCAGGATTCGTCATGTCGTCCGGACCCGCGCCGCCCTCATCCAGCATTTGACGTTCGTAAAGTGTATAAAATTACCTACTACGAATAAAAAAGTTTTCATTTTCATTCATTTTTTCATTTCATTTCATTTTCATTGTGGTCTGTAAAATAAATTAATACGGCTCGAAGGACCATAAATATGGTTATTGGCTAAAAGCTCCCGCACATTGCGGGCATGAGAGCACACCGTTCACATAATCATAGCTGACAGCCGCAGGTGGTCGGGCTTTCAGCTCGTCGCGTCTGGCATCCAGCTCAAGGAGCCGTCGGTTTTCAGAGGCTTGGACGCTAGATTTAACAAGCGCTCTCCACTCTGGCCGTCTGGCAGCCTGCTGCTCCCACAGCGAAGGATTGATGTCGCACTGCTTCATGTGTCGCTTCAGCACATCTTTGTACCTGAGGAGTTGTCCGCCATGCTTTCGCTTGCCTTCCTGAATACATCACCCCTGGAATGTTACTATTTGGCGGCAGATTTTATATGAAGGATAATCGCTAGCCAGACGGGCCCATAAGGGTTAGGTATGTACTAACATCAAGCGAAAGCCCCTTTGATTAGTCGCCCTTTACGACACGTTCATCTAGAGTCGATAGGGCTATTCTAAGCCAACCCTTCGCGGCGAAAAAGTTCAGAATAACTGGTAGTAGGAAGTTGGCTAATGATTATAGATATTTTCTGCGCAAAATTAATTCCTTTATAATTTTTTACAATTTTTTTCTATTCACAATTTTAATTAAATGTATTTTCAAACGGATTTATTGCTTACAATTAATACAAATAATACAATACGTACATACATACATAACCTTACGCCTGTCTCCCTTTAGGGTAGGCAGAGACAAGGGAACACCATTTGCTACGCTCCAGATATAGCTCTTTCGCTTCCTCCACGTTCATTAAACTTGTCATACATGATCGTCGACGTTTAAGAACGTCTATGACAAGTTTAGACGTATGACAAGTCACCTAGGGCGGCCCCTTCCGACAGCACCATCCATTCTTGCTCTGTACACCTATTTCGTAAATCTATTTTCACTCATCCTTTCCAAATGTCCAAACCACCGTAGCATACACATTTCAAGCTTATCTTTCATCTTCTTTCCATCTGATAAATTCAAATACAGTAATACGCGATAACATGCAGTTTACAAAGTATTTTGGGTATTTATAATTATTTTAAAGCATTGAGCTGTGAGTTCTATGCAGTGGTGGTAGTAGGATTGATCCCAAAGGGGAACTGGATTATCTCCTAGTATACACTCAGGCCATTGCAAATTTAGTATTTTTTTCTATAGTTGTCCATTAAGACTTGAACCAAGGACCTTACATACTATAATTTAACACTCGACACATACTCCAAGGAGGACTCCTTAACTTCAGAATCATTCAAAGATAAAAACGATATACCAAAAACAATAAATAAGAAACAACAGTTAACTTATGAATTATTCCATTCATAAATGAACAGAATATCTATAAAATCAATGAAAGATTACCGAGAAATCTCTCAGAAATCTCCAAAGTCATTTAGTGGCGCGGAATCCTAAACACAAAATAATGTATCGTACGTACTACGGTATGAATGAGTTCGGCCAGACCATAAGAAAGGTTTTATCCTTTACTTGTTATTTTGTTCACGAACAAATATTGTAATCGTACCGGAAAAAAGGCTGATTTACCAGTAAGGCATTATCCTGTTTGGTAAAATTATGGATACTACTAGTGACCGTAATATTGAAGATACCGAAGGACACCCGTATAAATAAGCTTCAGTCGTTAGCCGTCTGTCTTTGCAGAAATACGGATTTTCTTTCTTTGTAAGAACTTTTATCCATTGATCCGTGGTTGTTAAGTTGATAGGTTTGAGATACTTTAACGTTTTATATTTCTCTTAAGTTACAAGCTTGAAACTTGGTATACTGATATAGAAACCTCAAACTAAAAATTATACTTGAAAAACTGAAAACCTATAATCTTACTAATATTTTAAAGTGAACGTTTGGATGGATGTATAGAGTATGGATGTTCGTTACTCAATCACGGCAGAACGGCTCAACGGATTTTGATGAAATTTGGCATAGTGATAATGTACAGTCTGGAATAGTACCTAGGCAAATTTTTATTCCGATATGCCAACCAAGAGTTACGAGGTTGACTCTTACCAAACTGGCTAGTTTAAGTTACAACTTTGAAACCATAGAGTCTTCTTGGAATATCTCGACTTAGAGCGATAGCTCTTAACTCAAACACAACGCCGATAGTTCAATAATTTCATTCAAATACTGAATTTGCAGTCTTTATTTGGCTTACGAGAGATTTACTATGGAAATATTAATAATATAATAGTTAAATTATTATACTTAATATTATTATATGTGTAACTTTGCTATATTATTAGTATATTATGTAACAAGTGAGCTAAGTTGCTAATTACAGTCGAGGCTGTGATTTGAGCCCGAACCGCAGGCGAGGGCTTAATAATGAGCCGAGACTGTAATTAGCAACGCTCACGAGTTACATACGACGTTTTCCAACACACTTGTGAGTAAAAGACAGACATACGTGGTCATAAAATTTATTTGAAGCAGCTGTTGAAGGTACAGTTAACAAACTTATATTATACACTAGCTGTGCCCGCGGCTCCGCTTGCGATAATTTCGGGATAAAAAGCATCCTATGTTACTTCTAGTACCTCTTATGATTCGTCGAGTAGTTTTTGCGTGAAAGCTGAAAAAATATCCACGCTTTCATATTTATAATATTAGTAAGGATAAGGATTGACATTTTATTATATTTGACAATTAATTGTTTAGATCACTTTCACATGAGCCTTAAGTATCTATGGAACGAAAATACTTCAGCGCAAAGCTTCTGAGTAAACTATATTGAAAATTAACCCGTTCGGCACGTGAACATGAAGATTTCTAGAACTGCTAACCCGGGAAAGAGCGACGTATAACTGATTATGCGAGAAACAACTGACACCGAGATCTACTCCAGCAACACGAAAAGTCTGGGACCGATATAAACACCGATACTGGGAATTACGTTCTTTTAAATAATAATGGAAAATTATTTGGTATTATGGGAATTCTGGAAATAAAGACGGTTTCTCCTGCACCGCAACCTGTTAAAGTTTGAGATATCCAAAAAGAATTATACCCAAAAATATGTACAACTTACAACAGAAAAAGAAATGAAAATAAAGCTGAAACACCTGTGCAATGCTATCTACCTATACCTACTTCACTTAAAAATAAATACCTATAACTACAATAATTAATAAAAGTACCTACGCTTTTACCTTAAAAATACAAAAAAAAATTGAACATAAATTAGCCAAAATTTGGAATTTGACCGAATATTTAAACACTACCAAAACAACTAATACCTATTTTATAAAATAACAACGAAAGAAATTCAAATGAATTAGTTAAAGAATAAAAGTCGCGCTGATAAGCACGGTTTACAATATCAATTATTGTCTGTCAATAAATTCGAACGCTCTGAACGCATCAACAGCCAAATATTGAATCTATACTAATATTATAAAGAGGAAACCTTTCTATTTTTGTATGTTTGTATTGAATAGGCTCAAAAACTACTGGACCGATTTCAAAATTTCTTTTACCATTACTTAGAGGGATTCTTCCGAATCCGTATAGGCTACTTTTTATCCCGAAAATCTCGCGGGAATCGAAATTGCGCGGGTAAAACCGCGCTCAACAGCTAGTGAATTATAAAGCTTGCGTTTTTTTTTTTGTTTTGCCGCCAAGGAAAATCGTTTGGCACCCACTAAAACCAGCTTTAACCAGTAAAGCTAGCTTTAGCGGGAGGAGGATGAATCCTATTACGGACGAATGGGCATTCTATAAGCTGTTAACCCCAGTGGCTAATGGCAAATAGAATGCCCAGACAGTGTGGAGACTCTCTCAGATAGGCTGAGCATACCTACTAAACATCCCCCTTTTGACTCACCTTGATTAAGGCCACTAGTCATCGTCGGAACGACAGCCAATTGGAGCAAGAGGCTGCGTAGTGAGCGGCATCCAGACGGCTGCCACCAAAAGGAACTGAAAGCGAGAAAATCAAAGCTAAGACTAGCAGAAATGACAAAGCTGAAACTAAGAGATTATCTAGAGTGATCAGACTCACTCTGAGATAGGAATGCTGGAAAGAAGGACTACGTTTAGAAACGTTGAGCTTGCTGGAGTTTCCTGATAAGGGGCGCGAACTTGGTTAGGACCGGAAGAGCACCGTTGAAACCCTCTGGGCTGGCGTCGAGAGTGGCGCCGAAAGCCAGGATCTCGTCGATGGGAGCGAGCTGGATCCAAAACGCCATGCGGTCTTGAGAGCCTTTTGCGTTCTGGCACTGGGAAGCCGATTGGGCGGCCGGTTGCGATTGAGTCGCGTCCCGGCTGCGCTGACCTGTAACGAAATAGGTGAAGGCCTTAGGGGCCTTTGAACTGACTGGAGGGGCGTCCGAGCTAGGCTGCGGTCGCTCTCTCCAGTTCTCGATGGGCTTCACGGTAGCCCTGGCAGCACGCGGTGCCTTGGAGCAGCCGCGAAAGTTTGCTGACTGGCCGCACAAGACGCAGGACGGAGCGGTGGGCGATTCGGGAGTGCGAGAGCACTCCTTAGTCCCATGCGGTTCTAGGCACTTGACGCACCTAAGGGAAGCAAAAAAGTTTGCCGCCACATGACCATACAATTGGCAGCGGTGGCACTGACCTGGGAAACCACGCTTGTGTGGAGCTTCGACTCGGATGTTGGAGAGACCGCACACGGTGAGCTTGCCTCTGAAAATGGACTGCCCTTGCGGGCTCTTCGCTAGGATTACTAGCGCTAGTGGGAACTGCTTGCCTCGGCGGCTGTGCATTTTGTGCACAGATTCGACGGGGAAGCCTTGAGAAGACAAGTCCTCTTGGATTTGCTCGTTCGAGAGCTCGAACGGCACGTTCCTGAGGACGGCACGAATCTTACGCTCCTCAGGGAGGGCGTAAGTGTGGTACTCGAGCTTCTTGTCAGCAAGAAGCCGAGTGAAATTCCTGAAATCAGAAATTGAGCAGACAACGACCTTAATAGAGTCACCCACATTGTATGCCTTACTATACTGGATCTTCGGGGTGTGCGTTCCGCAGAGAGCTGAGACCTCGGTCCAGCGGCTCTTGTCCCGTAGAAAGACGGGGGGCGGAGACTTGACTTTCGGCGGAGCCGAATCTGATTGCGACGCAGGCTGTGACGCCGGGATCGCTGAAACAAGAGGCGCAGGAGCAGACGCCGGTGCGACATTTTGCGGAGCAGGAACAGCGGCTGGAGCAGCTGAAACGGATGGAGATAAGAAAGAAAGAAAGAAAGAAAAAATGTTTATTTCACACAACACAAATGAAATATACAATAAAAAATACTTATAAAATAAAACATAGAAGAGATACAAATGAAATTAAAAACTAATAAAAATAATTTAAAATAAATGCGTGTGAAAACGGCACGCCTCAGCATAATGCCATAGAATTTCCATGGCGCTGGTTTTCAGGCTATGCCTCGGCCCCTAGTTGTTATGGGGTTTGAGAAGTGCGGTAGTCTGCCAGCAATTTTAATTCTAAAATATTTTCATAACATATAATTTTAATACATTAACTTTAAAACACAATTCCAATACATTAAATTATCTAACAAAAACATTTTCCGGTTATGGCAAGTCTTTCTGTAAATAAAGTAAATGATTGAATAATTTTCTTTTGAAGCACACCCTGGAATTGCAGAACTTAAGAGGGGGCGGTATGTTATTCCAGCATTTACTTGCCCTATACCGGAAGCTACCTCGAAAAGCCGTAGATGAATGCTTTGGAATAGCAAGCCTGTTCGCTGATGCTCTGGTATTGCGATCGTGTTGAGAGGAGAACCAATTAAGCTTATCGTAAAGATATTCAGGCTTTTTATTCTTTACAACGTCAAACAAAAGACATGAAAAATGCATGAGTTGACGGCCTTTTATTTTTAATTTATTAGCCAGGTTTAAGAAAGGAGTCACGTGTCCTCTGCGTGGTATATTATAACAAAAACGCGCACATGCATTCTGAATTCTTTGTAACATAAGTAAGATAAGATAAATAAGATAAGTTCGAAGAAGCATCTTGCTTCTTCTTCTTTGACTTTGACTTTTTGCGAACCTCTGTGAACTGAGCAGGAGATTCTGAAACTAACGGAGCGGAGTCGGAATCACTACCTGGCGGAGTAGTTTTCCGTTTGCATGCGGTGGAATCTACCAGCATGCAATCTGAAAAAGGATCGACGAACTCAGATGGGTCTGGAGACGCCGGAGAATCAGTTTGGAACCCCTGAGAAAAAGAGGCGACTTGAGAACGAGCTGACAATTGCTTTCGCATGGACTCGATTTGAGCGAGAAGAGCTTCCTTCTCGGCTTCATATTGGGCTTCAAGAGATTGTTTTTCGCTGGACAACTGACTGAAATCAGAAGATAACTGACTTAAATCTGAGGACGAGGGACGAGCGGATAAATCCGACTGTAAGGAAGTGATCTGAGCCAGAAGCTCAGCATTCACTTTCCTAAACTGAGCGTTCGCATTCTGATAATTGGATTCGGTTTTCAAAGAGGCAATGAGGTTTTTCTTTTCCTCTTGAAGCGTCTCTTGAAGATTACGGATGCGACGACGGTTGATTTCGCATTGTTGCTCGGTACACTCAGGGTGACGAGGCACAATTCTGGGCTGAAAGAGAGTCTATCGAAGACAAACTGCACTGAAAAAGAAAACGACCTAGTACGGACCTATTGCCGGTGAACGGCGGACGATCAGGCTTCGTTGGCACGGTTACGTATCCACCTGACCAGCGATGCTTCGGCCGACAGCAGTCGGGTCCGCCCTGAAAAGGGCAGATGAATTAGCCCCGACACCACACAGCCTCCACAAGAGAAAACTTACCGAAAGAGCTTAACTTGGCACCTTGCCCGCACGAGTGCGGGGGAGGGAACAAGGGCAGCGCAATACGAACACTCGGGAGCGGCCGCAGACACGACCGTTCGGGAGCGAACGCAAACGGGAAGTGAAGCTTGCGCTCGCTTCCCGCCTCTTTATACCCTACCGCCGCGCCGCGAGCCGCGTCGAGCGCGGCAACCGTTACGCAAAAATAATCCCTATATCATTCAGTATTCACGCGCGATGGGTTATTAGCGTATTTCATGTATAAGTTTGGTATTTCTATACCGATTTCTATGATTCTTTTTTTATTGAATAGGTAATAATGTTAATTTTTTTTAATTAGGGATGAGTGTGAGTATTATAAACGTAAGAGTAAACAAATATAATCAGAAAGCTCCGAACTGCTAAGCTATCGGGATTTACACGTGTTATTGTGAGTCAACCATAAAATATAGACATATACTGTCGTGGGATATTTTTTATATAATTTTATGAAGAATATTGCTGTCATACATGATTTCTATGTGGCTTTAACCATTAACGCTGCACACGCGACGGAAGCTTAAAAAATGAAGTAACTTCTCCCGTTTTTCCAACATTTCCCTTCACTGCTCTGCTCCTATTGACTATAGCGTGATAATAAGTATACTATAACCTGCCCAGGAGTATGAAAAATAATTTTACCAAGTTTCGTGAAAATCCGTTGAGTAGTTTTTTTTTCTATAAGGAACATACAGACAGACAGACAGACAAAAAATTTACTGATTGCATTTTTGGCATCAGTATCGATCACTAATCACCCCCTGATAGTTATTTTGAAAATATATTTCATGTACAGAATTGACCTCTCTACAGATTTATTATAAGTATATAAATAAATAATATATATATATATATAGAAGATAGATAGAAGATTATTATTTGAAGTGCCAGCTCGTCCTGAGTGTATGTCGGCGACATAGACAGTGTTTGCGCCTGTAGTTTAGGTATTTCGCATATTTTTTATAATTCGCCGTATTTTGCAATAGATTCTCTGATCTGCAGGCCCTACCTACCCTGACTTTGTCCCTTTCCCACTCCTCCCTATGTGTGAGCGAGACGATAGACGCAGACGCAGCGACAGCAACTAGATAGCTGTCAAAAGAAAAATAACTCACTTGCTCATCTTCGTTTAACTTATGGCGGACGCGTCCTTTTGCTTCTAATTTTTATTACCAAAGTACTTTTAAGAGTGTTGAGTTTCCCGAGAAAGAAGAAGCAGCTGCCAAGGAATTATCAGGTCAGTCTCGCTCCTCTTTTTTTCCTATTTTTTCCGCAATAATAATTACTGCAGTATCAGAGAACCCTCGCGCATACATTCGTTGGTCCTTCGAGCCGGATATATTGATAATTAGTATAGCAGCTTATTATTTTAGCAGTAATCGTATCTTAAATAGATATATTATTCCAGGTCTAGAATTTTCTATATAGATTTCGTAATTAACCACGCGCTCGACACCCTTAGTAGGTTAGGTTATACATACCGTTCTTATTTGGCCGGTTAACCTTTGTACGCATCGCATTGATGTTGTTTATATCGTATTTATTCGCATTTTACTGGCATATTCGCATCGTATAACTTAGTTTAATCGCTATTTATATTGTTAGTAACTTAAGTTAATAATTTATTCGCACCTACTCAGTACTTTGGTTTGGACAATACGCAGTCGCACTATTGAACGAAATATCATCTCATATAAATAATGCGTTTTTTCATTTGAAATTAATGATTAACTTGGATTGAATTGTTATTTTGCCTAAATTGTAATTACACATAGATATACATATACATAGGTATCTACATTTGCATAAAATTCCACTCGCCAGCTGCCAACGTACCGCTGGGCATATAGTTTCAAGATACCCACATTTTTTGTTTATTGTAATCGTAAAATTATAATACGCAATAACTTATATCTTCAACTTGTTTTGTAGTCATAGGTACCTACTCGATTTAAGAAACAATTTGGATTGCATAGCTGTGCCATTTTCTGTTGCATATTTTGTATTTCAAGTGCGTACCTATTTGTACCTACTGCTGTTAGTAGCATACATATGAGTGATATTGTATTGTAGCCTACTTGTAGATAAATACTGGTCATACAGACGTATTGAATAAAAATATTTGGTAGTTTACTGAAATACATTTTCGAATTTGTTTATATATCTTTCTGTAGCTAGGTAAACATAAATCTTGTAAGTTTACGTATATTTTACTTGTTCTATATAGTTTACTTGTGCTAATATGCCACGCCACGCTCCCTCTGAATCTGAGATGCAGTTGAAACTATTGGAATCGCTTCGGGCTACCTATTTTGAGCGTATAGATAGTATTTATAATTTAGGATTGAAGGCTCAGGATAGTACAGCAATAGAAACATTTTTATCGCAAGCGCAAACAGTGGATGAGTTGCGTAGTAATTTTCAAGATACATTACAACAAATCAACTTATTGCAAATGCAATTAGATCCCGACAATTCGCCTAACTTTAAATCTTGGACCGCTTTTGAGGATATTTATTGTATAATTAAACGGCGGTGTCAACAGTTTTCTAGTAGCACCACCGATTCTAAACCTATAGTTGAGTCGGTATCTAAAGGTTCGTTTCCTAAGTTGCCTCCGATGACAATTCAGGAATTTGACGGAAATATTAAAAACTGGTCGTTATTTTACACAACATTTTATAATACAGTCCATTGTAATAATAATTTAACTAATTCGGAGAAATTGTACTATCTCATTGGTAAACTTACTGGTAAAGCCAAATCAGTATTTTCTGGTTTAACACCCCATGGTGATAACTATGACATAATATTTAATTCGCTCGTGTCTAAGTATGAAGATAAACGCTCGCTTGCATCATCGTATTTAGAACAGATTTTCTATTTAAAACCAATGACTTCACCCTCAGCGGACAATCTTGAACGTTTTTTAGATAATTACGCATGCTCAGTTGACGCGCTTAGAAACCTTAATTTCAATGACCTTGCCGATTACATTGTTTTGTTTACTGCACTTCGTAAATTAGATCCAGAGCTCGAGCCTTTGAAATGGAGCAACGTAGTTCGGAAGTGCCTAAATTTTCGGATTTGGTTTTATTCGTACGGGATCGAATAAAAGTATTTGAACGCACACCTAATTTAAAATTAGAACCTACGAAGTAAATAGTATAATAGTAATAGTAATAGTAAATAGTTCTTTACTTTCGAAATTCGAGAACCTTCCGCTAGCCGACGATACCTACGGGGTACCCGGAGATATCGACATGTTGATAGGAGCTTCGCTTTTTCCGCATTTGTTACTAAAGAACAAGGTTCTTTCGCGCAGCGCTGGTTTTCCCTGTGCCTTGGAAACTACTTTAGGTTACGTACTTGTTGGAAACGCTCCTGTTTTCGATTCTTGCTCGGCAACAACATGTTGTTGTTCCGTCGACACGCATCCTACTTTAGATAGCCTCGTTAGTAGATTTTTTGAATTAGAGGAAGTAAACGTGCCTCGTGTCGTCAGTAAGGACGACCGCGAGTGCGAAGAAATTTATCTTCGTACTACAACACGCGACCCTGATGGTAGGTATGTCGTTGCTTTGCCATTCAAGGGGGATTTTAATTCGCTTGGTGATTCTTACTTCGTAGCCAAGAGCCGCTTCGAGTTTGGAAAGGAAACTCATCGCTTCGCCAATGATGAAGCAGGCCTATGACGACAATATTAGGGATTTGTTGCACAAGGGCTACCTGTCTCTCGTTCCTTCCGACACTAACATTGATTCCACTCCTTGCTTCTATATGCCGCACCATGGCGTGTGGAAGCAGGATAGTTTGACTACCAAGCTTCGCATTGTAACGGACGCTAGCGCTAAATCGACTACATCTGTTTCATTAAATGACTTGCTGTATACTGGTGAAAATCTTCAAGGTGATTTATTTTCCATTTTAATAAACTTTCGGTTGTTTGCGGTTGCTTTTTCGGCTGATATTCGGCAAATGTTTTTGGCTATCGGTTTGCGAGAAAGAGATAGAAGATATACTCGCATTCTTTATAGGTTTTCTCCGGAGGAACAGTTATCGACTTACCAATACAATAGAGTATGTTTTGGAGTTCGTTCTAGCCCGTTTCACGCACTTCGCACTTTAAAACAGTTAGCCTTAGACGAAGGTAGTGCATATCCGCAGGCTAAGAGGATAATTGAAGGCGGATATATATATACGGATGATATCGTTTATAGTGTACCCGTTGATGAGTTAAATGATATCGCAAATTCGTTAATTTCACTTTTAAAACTTGGTCAATTCGATCTCGTCAAATGGATGAGTAATTCTCAAGAGGTTCTCAACTCCATTCCGCAATCGCATCGCCTTTCCTCGATAAAGGATTTTGATAATACAGACACGCATAATATTTTAGGATTATCTTGGTCTCCAGTCTCCGATTCGTTTTCGCTGAAACCATCCACATCTTCCAATCGCTGTACCAAGCGCCAAATTCTCTCATGCATTGCTCGGTTGTGGGATGTAATGGGTTTCATCGGTCCTGTGATCTTATACGCAAAATTGATTATGAGGTCATTGTGGTTACTGAAGTGTGATTGGGACGAGCTGCCCCCAGATTCTATTGTTAACCAATGGTTGCAATTTAATGAAGAGCTAGTCTTGCTTAACCAATAAAATATACCTCGTCATGTAGGTATTCTTAGAGGTAGCGTCGTGACAATAGTAGGTTTTGCTGACGCTAGCGAACAGGCTTATGGCGCCGTTGTATACTTGCACGTTCAAAATATTGATAGCATTTGTGTTTCGTTGCTTTGTTCCAAATCTAAAGTCGCTCCTATGAAAACCATTTCTGTCGCTCGCCTGGAACTATGCGCGGCGCTCCTGCTTGCCAATCTTATTCGTATCACTTTGGATACTTGTAACACTCGCATAGCTATCGACTCTTGTTACGCATTTTCGGACTCAACTATCGCACTTTGTTGGATAAAATCATCACCGCATCGTTGGGGCACCTTTGTCGCAAACAGAGTCACTAAACTTCAATCTCAACTATCAGCTGATAACTTTTATCACATTTCTGGTTTAGAGAACCCAGCTGATTGTTTGTCACGTGGGCTTAGACCTAGTGAAATAGTGGACCATCCTCTTTGGTTCACTGGACCCCTCTGGCTCTCGTCTGGTGTCACAGAGTGGCCTATAGCTCCCTTTGATCCGTCTCGTAGCTCTGATATTCTAGAGGAAAAGACAAACGTTTTGATATCTATTGCGCCCGTAGAAAAATCTTTAATTTTAGTTTTATCAAAACGATTCTCTTCCTGGACCAAGTTATTACGCACAATTGTTTATATTTATCGCTTTCTTCGAATTTTACCGCGTCGCAAGTATGTTTTAGCATCCGATTTCAACTTTGCTGAATACAAAATTTTATCGCATTTACAACACTCGCATTTTGAACAGGAGTTCGTTAACATTGCATTAGGTAAAAATTGTAGTACTGCTTTTCAACGGTTGAAACCTTTTATAGATAAAGACTTACTACGTGTTGGGGGTCGCCTTCAACACTCGCATCTCTCATATGATAATAAACACCCTATCGTTTTACCGCGCAAGGATCATATCGTTGATCTCATCGTTGATTATTATCATATCTCTCATTGTCACGCAGGTCCAGATTTATTGATGTCGATATTAAGGCAGAGATACTGGATACTTTCAGCACGTCGAATTGTTCGCTCTCGTGTGTTCAGGTGTTTACCTTGTTTTCGTTTGCGCCCTCGCAATGAATTTCCAGAAATGTCATCGCATCGCGCTTGCAGAGTTACCGAAACCTTAAAACCTTTCACGCACACTGGACTCGACTTCGCAGGCCCCTTGCAGGCTACACCAATTCGCAAGCGCGGATCTCGTTCCGTGAAGGTTTACGTTTGCTTGTTTGTGTGCCTCACGACTCGTGCGGTACACATCGAATTGGTTACGGAATTGACTACTGATAGCTTTTTATCCTCGTTTAATCGTTTTTTGTCTCGTAGAGGCCCAGTAGCCAAAATTTATTCCGATAACGGTACAAATTTTATTGGTGCCAAGCGAAGGCTGGGTGAGACCCATGAATTATTGTTATCTCGCGATTTTCAACTCGACTTTAATGACACTTTGTCAAAAAATCGAATAGAGTGGATCTTAAATCCACCCGCAGCTCCTCATTTCGGTGGTAATTGGGAGGCTAACATTAAAAGTCTTAAAACTCACTTGTTTAGAATTATTGGTGGCCAATTGCTGTCATTCGAAGAAATGACTACCGTACTTACACAAATAGAGGCCGTCATGAATACTCGTCCGCTTTGTAGAACTTTGTCTAATGATCCGTCTGAGCCTTTAGCTCTGACACCCGCACATTTTCTTAATATGACACCCCTCAAATATTTTCCCGCGTCCAATGTACTCGAGGATAATGTTAATTTGATCTCGCGTTACGATTTAATAAACAAGCTCGTAGGATCCTTTTGGCGTCGTTGGCGTATAGAATATTTGCACACTCTACAACTGCGACAAAAGTGGAATACTTCATGCAATCCAATTCGAGTTGGTACCGTAGTAATTGTTAATACGGATAATATACCGCCGTTACATTGGCCGCTGGGCGTCGTTGAATATATTTATCCTGGCAAGGACGGTGTTGTAAGGACAGTCAAGGTCCGCACCACTAGTGGAACGTATCTTAGGCCGGTCGTGCGACTCTGCCCTCTTCCAAATTATCAATAACTTACCTCGTTTAAGTTTAGTTATAGCATAGATTTAGCATAAGTTATAAATGTATCGTTTAGTTTGTTTACTTTTGTCGCTCAAATTTATCCATAGTAATTTGCTATGCCATAGTTGTTATAATCTTTGTTATTTGGTTTAATTTAATTTCGCATTGAATTTTTTGCGCTATTACACTGCGTCTCATCTTATTGAAGAGAATCCTTCAAGCGGGGGAGGATGTTTGCGCCTGTAGTTTAGGTATTTCGCATATTTTTTATAATTCGCCGTATTTTGCAATAGATTCTCTGATCTGCAGGCCCTACCTACCCTGACTTTGTCCCTTTCCCACTCCTCCCTATGTGTGAGCGAGACGATAGACGCAGACGCAGCGACAGCAACTAGATAGCTGTCAAAAGAAAAATAACTCACTTGCTCATCTTCATTTAACTTATGGCGGACGCGCCCTTTTGCTTCTAATTTTTATTACCAAAGTACTTTTAAGAGTGTTGAGTTTCCCGAGAAAGAAGAAGCAGCTGCCAAGGAATTATCAGGTCAGTCTCGCTCCTCTTTTTTTCCTATTTTTTCCGCAATAATAATTACTGCAGTATCAGAGAACCCTCGCGCATACAGACAGATCACTGGAATGATTTGGCATTAAATAATTAATGCTAGATGTCGATGGTTGTGGTTCAAGGCCAGGTCAAAACGTGTTCTGCTTCGGCTCTAAGTTAATACCGCCTGGACGCGCGCGCTCAACAGATCCCAGAGCGCCGCGCCGGTCAGTAGCCCTGCCCATTACACGTACACATGCTGTTGTTGCTTGGAGGCGCTGTGCGGGCTACTGCTGCTGCACGTGTGCCGCCTGTCCGCGCGCCGCCTGGACGCGCGCGCTCATATATTTAATGTATAACCCGGATCAATAAAATATGCTCTGTTTACTCGCATGTAATTTGCACTAAGCTACAATTCAACTTTGTAGGATTCATTATATTATGCACTAGGGTATAATATATTATGCACGCGTGACTTATAGCCCAGTTTATAGTTCTAAATTCAATAGAATAAGGCTCACTTTACGAGCAAGTGTGTTGAAAAAAATATTATAGCAAAGTTACAAATTTCAGTGAAACAGGTTGAGCATTTTCGTTTTAACTGAATCTATTTTGTTATTATGATTCGAAAACAAACAATAACAATATCTTTGAAATATTACTGTTACATATTATTCATGTCGCATACTCAATGGGAATGACCCATTCGGAATAACTTGTATGGAGTTACGATATTGACTTTTTCCATCACAATTCTTTTGGCCTCTGTTCGACAAATGAAATGAATTTTATATGAACTTATTCAACCTTCGCTCTAACATTGTTTACTGCTAACACTCATATTATATTTTTTCTTTATCGTACTTTTATGTAAATGTTAGGTAGATTCTTTGTTCGTGAATTGGATGATATTGGAGCGTTGAGATGTATTGAAAGTGGGAAATCGGTGTGTTATTTTATATTTAGTTACCATATTCAGAGAGGAGATTGATTTCTTTGTGGCTTCAAATAGGTTTTTTGAAGATTAAAATCAATATCGTAAGTACTTGTCTGAAGCGTACTTTTTAAATGACATATTTACTTATTATTTTGATTATGATAACTTACTTTGTGGGAAGAAACAAATCAAAAAAATCAAACAATCAAAAAGTTTTATTCATCTTAGGAATTTCACCAAACACTTGATGAAGTCAGTCATCACATACTTCGGCTTTAACTAGTTGTTGAATGAGATATTACAGTAGACCAAGAGACAAAAAAAGCCGGCGGAAAAAAAATCTTGGCACTCTTTTTCAGTCAGAATTATCAAATTATTAACTGTACCTCTACAGTATAAATTAACCGTGACATGAAAAAACAACAAACACAAGACAGCTAATTGTGAGAGCCAATGTCATGCCACAACCAAATTGCTTACATAGCAGGTGCAATGAGCTATGGATGCACAATACGGACATGACAAACTGGGAGTAGAGTATTTGAACAAGAATGGAATAAAATAGTCATAGTATCATTAGCACAATAAGTTTTCGCCCAAATGATACACCAACTTAGCCCCACAGTAAGCTTTTAGTGCCAACGCTGCGTCACGCGTTCGAACGCACGTTGTATACAATACTGAAACGTCCGTACGCGCGTTCGATACGGACGTTCGGAATACGCCAAGCGCCGCGTATGATACGCGCGTACGGTACGGAAATTTTATGAAAGTTTGTATGTTATAATCTCTCTTAGTGTGTGTTACATAAATCTATGGGTAGGCACACACTATTTGAAGAAACGGACGTACGGTACGTGCGTTCAAACGCTTAAAGCTTTGGTCTGGTGATCATGACGCACAACGCTGCGGTATGCGCCGCAACGCAGCGTCACAACGCAGCATTTAACGTCCCTGCGGAGAGGTGGTCAGTTGATTTTGCCGCAGCTACCAAGGTAGGTAAAAATTCCATATTGACTCGGTGACGCACACTGCACACCGCAGCGTTGAACCAAGAATGACGCCGCGCTGTGCGGCAGTACACCTCCCCACTTCACTGCGCTTGCCCCTCGCCGTTGACGCATACTGCGACGGAACAAGAGAACATTCTCGACGTTTTTCATATGATTGAGTGTCCGGCAACGCATACCGCGTACCGCAGCGTTGTGCGTCTCGATCACCAGACCAAAGCTTAACGCAGCGTTGGTACTTGGAAGCATATGTAATGGTTACACTGCACCGCGGAATCAATATAGCATAGTATACCTAGAATACACCTTAATTTGAGCCAGGTTTGAAAGAAACGTTGTCCAATAAAGCCCGCTTTAAACATCAGTTAGGCTCCAGGTAAATGCTCGACCAATGGTTCCATGCGGAACACATTTTCTAGGTGCAGATCAATGTGCAGACTCTTAGCATAAAAAGGCTTCACCAAATGTATACTATTCTTTGGCAGACTTTACGAGTGTGTAAAGCCAGACAGAGTAACTTGAATATTCTCCGTAAGTCCTTCTTTATGCCGACCCTACAAAGGCCTAAAGCTTAACGATTCCATGAATCCGAGATTTCCAAAAAAAACGCTTAAAAATTTATTAGAAATAAGCAAGAAAGTTCAAATTTGAAAGAACGCCCAAGCACGAAAATATTACAGAATGGGCTAATATGGAGATTAACGTGATGCAATATGTGCACAAAAATATTATGCTCAGACGTGAGAAAATAAAAAATCATAATCTTCTAGAAGAACTTCATTAAATTATTTTAGTTGTATAAGAGAGGCTTGGCTGGTAGACAAACAGGTACCACTACTTCTTTCACAATTACTGTTTATGTTACTCGTCACTCTAATAATCCTACTAATATTATAATCTATCATCATCATCACAACTCCGTGTAATGAGCCCACTGCAGGGCTATGAGTCTCTCCTCTGGGTGACGAGAAGGTTTAGGCCATAATCCACCAAGCTGGCCCAGTGCTGGTTGGTGGATGTCAGATATTTCAGGGTGCCGAAATGGCTTCTGACAAACCCTAACGACTACTGTATACAAGTATACAGCACCTGGGACCGACTGCTTAGCGTGCCCTCCGAAGCACGGAAGTCGTCGTGAGAAATGAATGGTCGGCGGTCACCCATCCAAATACAGGCCGCACCGAGCGCGCTTAACTTGCGATATCGTTTGATATGCACAGTAATTACGGCGCCACGACGATTTCATAATATAATATTACTTATAATATACAGGGTTCATTTGTGGTCATCGGCCAATTTTTTTTTACACAATAAGTATCATTTATACAGGTTGTCCCAAAACTCGACGTCAACCCGGAACCGGGTGACAAGGCAAGTCATGCTGGTTATCAGAAAAAATGTTTAAAAAAATCTAAGTCACGTGTTCTCAAAATTATTGGCATTTTAAAAAAACACGCAAAATTTCACACCCTGTGACAGTGTTTTTGCTGTTGTTGCCACAAATGTTCACTTTTGGAAACTTTTTTTTTGATATGTAACCCTGAATAATGCTTCTCTAAACTGTTATCAACATTTCAAATCCAGCTCCTCGAGCTTGCATAAAAATAGGACTTATTTCCAAGAAAAAAATTAAAAATTAAAAATGGCCTAGTTTTAACTGTCTGCATTGAAAAAAAATTGTATTACGCGAGTTTGGCAAGTTGTGTCAAAAGTTGGCGCATTTAGTAAGGATCCCAAAATGGTATGACACGTGGTAAATTGTAGTTGCTATCATGAACAAAAAAAAAATTCGTAAAAATCCAGTGTTCAACAATTTTTTCTTACCTGGTTTAAAAAATATTCTAATGGGCCCAAGATTTTCCAAAGAGTCGTAAATTGTAAGTTGTGACAAAGGAGTCTTTCTAGGAAGTGTAAGCGAGATAGTATTTGTGCTAAAGTGATTGAGTGAGACGGAGAGAGTCACCTTCTCAAGTGCGAGCGAGACAGGTATGGACGCTAAAGTGACTGAGATGGAGAGAGTCATTTTACCAAGTGCGAGAGAGACAGAGAGTGACGCCAGGTATTCGCTATTGTAGATACACATTACAAACCAGTCAGTACGTTACGTTCCTTCGTTTACTGCGCTTGTTTTCGTATTCGTTTGTGTTGATTTCGTACTGTTTACTTTTGGCTATGTTTATGGACTTGTGATTGCTTGCGATTTAGATTCGGACTGTTTGTTTTCTCTTAACGACGACCTTTGCTTTCCTCTGGACTATTGTGTGAGTGTGTGACAAGTGCCGAGATGTCTTCGTATACCACTCGCGAATACGCTAATATGCACCTTATTTATGGTGAGTGCAGGTGTAATGCCAGTGCTGCTGCCAGACTTTACCGCGAAAGGTACCCAAACGCTGCTCGTTACCCCGATCATCGGGTGTTTACGAATGTGCATCGGTTGCTCTTCTCAGAAGGCCGCCTCCCAAATCAAACGCATGGTGGAGGCAGACCCACCAACCCTATGGAAGAAGAAGTTCTACAGGCTGTCGAAGAAGACCCAAGTACTTCAGTAAGAGCTATTGAAACGAACACCGGAGTGCCCAAAAGTTCAGCCCACCGTATTTTAAAAAGAAATGACCTACACCCATACCACGTACAGCGAGTACAGACATTGTTACCCGTTGACTACCAAAATAGGGTGAATTTTTGCCGGACGATATTGGAGATGTACAGAGATGACCCACTTTTTCTAACAAAAATTTTATGGTCGGACGAATCAACTTTTAAAAAGGACGGCTACGTAAACATGCACAACCTGCATGAATGGCGTGTTGAAAACCCTCATTTAACGAGACAGGATCGGTCCCAGTACCGATTCAAAGTTAACATGTGGACCGGAATTTTGAATGGCAAAATAATTGGTCCTTTTGAGTTGCCTGATGCATTAACTGGTGAGGTTTACTTAGACTTTCTTCAAAACCATCTTCCAAATTTATAAGAAGACGTGCCGCTAAGCATTTACAGAGAAATGTGGTTCCAACAAGATGGGTGCCCAGCGCACTTTGCTCGCCCCGTAAGAGAGTACCTCGATGAAGAGCTTCCTGGGAGATGGATCGGGCGGGCTGGACCAATCTCGTGGCCGGCCCGTTCACCGGACTTGAATCCTTTAGACTTTTTTTACTGGGGAGCTGTTAAAGAAAAAGTTTACGAGAAGCCCATTGGGAGTGAACATGAATTACGGCAGAGAATAGTTGAAGCAGCTCAATTTGTAAATAATGGACGATACGCTAGAAAGATAGCTCGATCTTTTTTAAAAAGATGTCGCGCTTGTATTGCCGCCGAAGGAAGGCATTTCCAACACTTATTATAACATTTTAAGAACTATTGCAAATTTTATTAATAAACATTGGTATTAAAATTTTGTTTTATTTAAAATTGAAACCTTTAACAATAAATGCCTATTCCAATGCACACACTAAAAAAAATAAATTAAAAGTGAACAATCTGTTCATTCAATAAAGATAGACGAGTACATCAGTAGGTACAATGTACAATTCAGTTAAATTTAATCAGTGTGTACATTGGAATCGGCTCCAATGTAACCAACGATAAGCTTTGCAATTTTAACCAAGTAAGAAAAACAGTTAAAAATGGGTTTTCATGGAAATATTTTTTTTTGTTCATGATAGCAGCTACAATTTGCCACGTGTCATACCATTTTGGAATCCTTACTAAATGCGCCAACTTTTGTCACAACTTGCTAAACTCGCGTAGTACAATTTTTTTTCAATGCAGACAGTTAAAACTAGGCCATTTTTAATTTTTAATTTTTTTCTTGGAAATAAGTCCTATTTTTATGCAAGCTCGAGGAGCTAGATTTGAAATGTTGATAACAGTTTAGAGAAGCATTATTCAGGGTTACATATCAAAAAAAAAAGTTTCCAAAAGTGAACATTTGTGGCAACAGCAGCAAAAACACTGTCACAGGGTGTGAAATTTTGCGTGTTTTTTTAAAATGCCAATAATTTTGAGAACACGTGACTTAGATTTTTTTAAACATTTTTCTGATAACCAGCATGACTTGCCTTGTCACCCGGTTCCGGGTTGACGTCGAGTTTTGGGACAACCTGTAGAAACGATTTTTGCAAAAAAAGTATTTATTTTTTTGATATATCCGCTTACATATTTAGCAAACCATGGTCACTCTAAATTACCATTGAAATAAAGGCAACTACGCGCTACTGCAAAACATCTTGTACTACTACGTCGTAGTATTATCAATGAAATACCGCTTCGTAGTAGGTATGTTCATCAACAGCGACTATTTTTTTTAAAGTTTATTGTTCCATATTTCTACTTTTTTGTAATGAGAGCCGATTAAATAAATATGCAGGCGCGTTAATATCGTATCAAAGAAACTAACAATTAAATTTGGCTGGTGACTACAAATCAACCTTGTATTTAAAGGTGTTCCAAACCAATATTACTCTTCTATGAATCTTCAACCTTGTATGATGAAAAAATACTTGGAAATACTTGAAAAAATTGGTTGGTTTATATCTATATAGATAGCTTATATCTGTGAAAATACTTTTGATAAGATGATATCCTTACTGCTTTCAATAAGCTTACGCGCTTTGTTTACATTATTGATTTGTATTATGTATTCACATAGCACTATGTATTCGGAATGGGAATTGTGAAAGCTACGTGAGAAATATATTTGATTGAAAGTTGATCCTTTTTTTCATTTCAAATGGCTGTTGTGATATACTTCAACATACATACATACTTACATAACGTCACGTCTGTATCCCTTATGGGGTAGGCAGAACACCAGAGGTCACATTTGGCAAATTTGGAGGTATTATAAACATGGAGAGGGACTATTGTAGTGACAGGGGGTAGGGATGTAAACGATACATCGATGTTTTTTAAATATCGATGTATCGTTCATAAACATCGATATCGAAACCTCTAACATCGATGTAACATCGTTCTTCATGAACGAACGATGTTACATCGTACGTATTTATTGAACGATGTCAGCTACATACACAAACATATATCCCTCTTAGTCGGAAGCGTAGGTTATTCTATTAGTGTCTCGCTCGTTCGTTCGCTCTGCAATACAAACGTGCGCAAAACGAAGCAGTTGCTTTTGTTTCGCTCGCCCACATTGACGGCCATGCCATTGTTTACTGTATTTTATTTGACGTTCACTATATCAGAGATCACAATTTAAGAAAAAGAAGTGATTTACTTACTTTGTTAAAAAAATATATACCGTCTTGTTTTCTGCTAAGATTAAAAATTATAATTCTTTGAAAATAAATGTTAAAACGAATTAAGAAGTGTCTCATTTCTGCTTAAAAAACATCGATCAAAATATCGATATATCGTTCATAAATGTCGATATTTCTAACATCGATGTTTCACTTTTCAAAATATCGATGTTCTGATATCGATGTTTTTTATGAGCGATGTTGCATCCCTAACAGGGGGTCACTACAATAGTTTCTTTCCAACTTATATTATTACTTACATACTTCAACTTATATTATTTTCTTGTTTTCTTAATTTTTCTATGTTGCATAATTTTGCGATCCATTGCTGTAAGGTTTTTTTATGAAAAATTAACAGATGTTGCTGTCTGACGACTTTAAGGAAGTCACTGAAAGCTTATTCCTTAAATATACAGGGTTAATTTTAATTAGCGCATCACATCTTGCAGGCAGCCTCTCCACATCAATCGCAACAACATTTATTCTACGACTTTTCAAAATTAATATTTTTTTAATTTTAGTTTTCCCATAAAAAATGTTAATAGCCTCAGTTAAGAAGAGTAACTCTATTTACTCTGAGCGTAGCTATACCACGCACCTTGCGCAGTAAAATATCGCTTCATAATAATAATAGGTACTTCTTACAAAACGTAGAGTACGAAGCAAACAAAGTACTAAGCGCTTTGACAGTTCCTTTTTGATACGGGTCGCCAAGGTTTGGAATGAACTGCCTGCGTCTATTTTCCCTGACTAGTAAAGTCCTAATACTTTTAAGCGTCGAGGGAATAGGTTTCTCGTGGATGGACGTGTACCACCTTAGTCTTCATGTTCACTTAACATCAGGTGTCATGGAAGACAAACGTCCCATCTATATTTTATAAAAAAAAAAAAACATATTTTGTTTTTAATTTTTGTGTTATTTATCAAGATTTGTAAAAAGTCGTAGAACAAAAGTTGTTGGTATTGATGTAGAAAGGCGCCCCGCGAGAGCTGGTGCGGTAATTAAAATTAACTCTGTATATTTCTGGTTCCGTATGTGCGCATTACACATCTGCTTATCTACAACCGTCCTATTAATTTCCACTGTCTAATATCTTTGCTATGTTCTTTCTACGTTTCAATATCAAAAAACTATTCGTTTTGCCTACGAACAGAAGATTAAGCTATCCGACGTATCTAAAAAGCGTTTCAATATTCAACGTCTTGCCATTTAAATAACTACTAACTATTCTTATACTAACCATTCGTTCTTCGTAACTTTTACTTATGAAAATCCGTTGTATAAAATATAAGCCCGGTATTTATTGTAAAATCATTAAGTAAATCTACAAATAAAGAGCATTAAAATCGTGATAATCTTCTGAATCTTCAACGCGCGCAGAGTAAGCTACATTTTCATGCCTCTGGAAATATATCTATTCCACTTCATGTATACGTACCTACCTACTTTTATACTTGACTTATAGCTGTGAAATACTCAATTACTTCTTTATTTTTAATTAACTGTAAACAAACAGATCAACCTTCTAAGGCTGCAAACTGGACGACAGCAACAGCGAGAGAGACAGCGACGCGGGGAATCAGGAGCCCAATTCTCGCGCCACTCGACATTTCAGTGAGATGAGAAATGTCACATCACCTCAACATCGTAGGCGACTCTGATCATGTCTATCAAAAATATCGGGCGCTTAGCAAAACTCGTATTCTCACCGGTAGTAGACATGATATACTACTCGACACGGTATTATCATTAGGTTCATTCCATTCGTTCATTGCAAGATGTGTTAAGGATACGTTCTGCTTTCAATGAAGACCAATAGCAAATTTAATGAAATATATTTTTTAAGTTTGTTGATCATCTTAACTGAAACCGGTGTTTTTACTGCTTAATTTAAATAATAAACCATTCAATCTTAAATATCTTATGCTATATTTCCTAAATCTTTAAAATATTACACACGCAAAATGTTTCATGTTGAACGCAGTAGTATTGATGACATGAAAGTGCCATTGATGACTTTTATGTCTAACTAATTAATTGTCTTCTTGGTATTTGATTGAATCAAAAGGTAAAAAACCTACGTAAAATCAGCCATTATTACGGTAAATCATGGACATGTCATGGACGCACCGCCTCAAAATACCATTCTCCAAATATTATGGGATTATTTAGGGCCACAACCACCTCTTCAACACATCTCGAAACCGATGGTTGAGACATGCTTACTAAATAATTATTTCCCACCGGGGTTTGGTAAGATCCTGTGCCAAAAAAGTTAAAGGCACATTAAAACCTGAAAAGAAATGCGTAGAAATAAGAAATAGAGTTATGTAGTAGTATTCAAAATATCTAATACAGAGAAAATAACTGCACCTTTTTCCTACTAAAAAACTTTAGTTTTAACCGAAATATCTTTTTTGGGAAGAAGAGGCTCCAACATATTCATCAATTCTATTGCCAAGTGTTTGGGGAGACGAATTTTTTTTCTAAATTCGTCGTCCCGCATCTCCATCGGGTCCACGCTACATAGGCTTCTACGGTGACGACTTGGTGCAGAAATATCGACTTCGGCATCCCGAATAATATTTACAAAAAAAGAAGCAATGAACTGTTCCATATTTTCAACAAAATGCTATTATTATTGATTTGAAAACATAAATCTACAAGATCAAAACAATTATATACATCAATGTTATTGTCTTTCTTGATACAATGGCGGCCGTCACTTTTGTGTGTAGGTACATATCACCCAGTGAGATTACATGTCGAGTGCTCCAGTCCACTCGTTGCATGTCGAGTGGTTTTCGTTCGACATATATCACCCATGCGATCACGAGAATAGCATTAGCCGCATTCACGTGATATTTACGTCATTTTTTCGATATATATCGGGGAGTGACAAATGTCACTCGCGTGAGAATTGGGCTCCTGGAGCCCAATTCTCGCGCCACTCGACATTTCAGTGAGATGAGAAATGTCACATCACCTCAACATCGTAGGCGACTTTGATCATGTCTATCAAAAATATCGGGCGCTTAGCAAAACTCGTATTCTCGCCGGTAGTAGACATGATATACTACTCGACACGGTATTATCATTAGGTTCATTCCATTCGTTCATTGCAAGATGTGTTAAGGATACGTTCTGCTTTCAATAAAAACCAATAGCAAATTTAATGAAATATATTTTTTTAAGCTTGTTGATCATCTTAACTGAAACCGGTGTTTTTACTGCTTAATTTAAATAATAAACCATTCAATCTTAAATATCTTATGCTATATTTCCTAAATCTTTAAAATATTACACACGCAAAATGTTTCATGTTGAACGCAGTAGTATTGATGACATGACAGTGCCATTGATGACTTTTGTGTCTTACTAATTAATTGTCTTCTTGGTATTTGATTGAATCAAAAGGTAAAAAACCTACAGAAAATCAGCCATTATTACGGTAAATCATGGACATGTCATGGACGCACCGCCTCAAAATACCATTCTCCAAATATTATGGGATTATTTAGGGCCACAACCACCTCTTCAACACATCTCGATACCGATGGTTGAGACATGCTTACTAAATAATTATTTCCCACCGGGGTTTGGTAAGATCCTGTGCCAAAAAAGTTTAAGGCACATTAAAACCTGAAAAGAAATGCGTAGAAATAAGAAATAGAGTTATGTAGTAGTATTCAAAATATCTAATACAGAGAAAATAACGGCACATTTTCATACTAAAAAACTTTAGTTTTAACCGAAATATCTTTTTTGGGAAGAAGAGGCTCCAACATATTCATCAATTCTATTGCCATTTGTTTGGGGAGACGAATTTTTTTTCTAAATTCGTCGTCCCGCATCTCCATCGGGTCCACCCTACATAGGCTTCTACGGTGAAGACTTGGTGCAGAAATATCGACTTCGGCATCCCGAATAATATTTACAAAAAAAGAAGCAATGAACTGTTCCATATTTTCAACAAAATGCTATTATTATTGATTTGAAAACATAAATCTACAAGATCAAAACAATTATATACATCAATGTTATTGTCTTTCTTGATACAATGGCGGCCGTCACTTTTGTGTGTAGGTACATATCACCCAGTGAGATTACATGTCGAGTGCTCCAGTCCACTCGTTGCATGTCGAGTGGTTTTCGTTCGACATATATCACCCATGAGATCACGAGAATAGCACTAACCTTATTCACGTGATATTTACGTCATTTTTTCGATATATATCGGGGAGTGACAAATGTCACTCCCGTGAGAATTGGGCTCCTGGGCCGCTCGAGCGATTTGTCGCGGTTTCACACAAATCGCGGAAATTGCTGCCCGTGCCGCTGCTCGCGTCGCTGTCACTCTCATTGTCGCTGTCGCTGCCGTCCAGTTTGCAGCCTTACTAACAGCATCAACTTCAAGAAAATAAATTATTTAGAACGCGATTCCTTCAACAGAAAGTCACAACAAAACAAAGGAAAATCGGCCTTCAATCTGGAACCTATAAGTTGTAAGAAAAGTCGATAAATAAATAATGTTCTCTAGTAATGAAAAGTTTCTATCTTCTTAACGGTTTCTATGGCAACGGACAAAGTTCACTTTCACAACACTTTCGTAATTTCTTGAACATTTCCATAGACAGGGTGTGCCCTTTGTCTTAAACTGGGTCAAGAGGCACTGTCATATGAAATAAACTCTACAGATGCTTGTTTAGAGATACAGGTAGAAGAAACATATCTTATTTATGATCTACTAGCCACCGCGCGCGGTTTTACCCGCGTAACTTTTGATCCCGTAAGAATTTCGGGATAAAATATAACCTTTAACCTTTCTCAAGAGTTGGACTATCAAATGCAAAAAGAATTTTTCAAATCCCACTTGTAGTTTCTGAGATTAACGCGTTCAAACAAACAAACAAACTCTTCAGCTTTATATCTAATATATATAAAATTCTCGTGTCACAGTTTTCGTTTCCATACTCCTCCGAAATGGCTTGACCGATTTTGATGAAATTTTTTGTGCTTATCCGGTATCTATGAGAATCGGCCAAACCTTTTTTTTTATTATTTATATGGCAAAAAAACGTTTTCCGGGTCAGCTAGTATTAGTATAGATTTCTTGTATCCTGTTACCTGTATACTGTTAGGAAGTGGAAAATTACAGAATGGTCATGTTTAGCTGAAGGGCATTCTCAAAACGCAAATACCTTTGGATGTATAATGATTTAAGTTGACTTTGCTTCTGAATTAAAATATACTTACTCAGTTCACAAAGAACTTCAATCAGACACGATGAAAGAGTGGCATAGGGCACTAGGTTGAATACACACACTATATAAATATTACAGTATTTTATTTTCTTGGTTTAAATGACAACAATTCTGCTTTAGAACAAATTAAGAACTTTGTCCTATGTTCACAAAGCATTCTTTTACATTAAATACTTTTTAAATCGGATTTCTCGTAATCGTATATTACATTTCAAATCGAAGTTTCGGTATCAACAGAAACCGTACTCACACATAACCCATTTATTTAAAAAGAATATTTCAAATATCGAACACAAATCACAATTCTGAATCTTGATATGACGGTCCAAAGTAATTTCCTCCGACGCCATATTGAAATAAAGTGTTTTACCGCCTTATTGAGGTTGAGGCTGCCGGGGTCTGATGGACCCTTCATGTCGGGGGTCTAATAGACCTTTCATATGCTAATGTCATGGTTGACAAGATGAGATCTGTCTGTACGTTACCCGACTACAAATAAGGTTATTAGGTGGCGCGGATGAGGATAACTTTTTTATGATTTGTAGAAATCGAACACTTGGGTTGATGAGGAGCGTTATTGCTGAAACGCAATTATTTATGTCAGGCGTTATTGCATGTCTTTGTTTTTATATAAAAAAAATCATTTGATACAATAAACTTATTACTATGGCCATTGTAAAAAAGTTTTGTTATTTTATATATAAAGCTTCCAGTCTACAAAACTAAATACTTATTTAAAAATAAATTTGACAATTTTCCATTTAATTCTATAGTAAAATTAATTGGTAGGTTCATATAGGTGAGGACCTATAATTGGCCCACTATTACTACTGTATTTTTATTATTGTTATAATGGCTGTTGGTCTTCCTAAAAAATAAAAAAATAAAAATATCTCTAATATTATATAATTCAATAAAAATTTTGACCTTAGGAATTTTTGATTATAAGCTTATATTTTTTGTGATATAATAATAAATTAAAATGTAATAATAATTCTTTGTATTTTTTTTTTGACATATTTACATACCATTGCTATGGTAGATTGTGAATGATCTGTATTATATTTTAACACCCTTATGTAACCACAAATCTGGTACATAAATGATTTGATTTGATTTGATTTAACCTTATTTTTAGAAGAATCTCAGCATACAATTCAGTATATTGTTTATTGCTAAGGGTCATTTAAACCTTTTTGGCTCGTACAAGTAGACACGTAAAAGATACGAGACAAAATGTCCAGTTATTTTAAGAGCAGTTTACAGTAAATAAGTAAATTCAAAAAACAACTTGATTAATAGGTATAATGAATCGCTGAAACTTGACATACCGTTAGCTAAAGAAGTTAATTCAATCAGACTTAGCTCTACAAACAAGAAAACAGAATCTACAACTTACTACACAGCAACTCAGTAATATGTCAAGTTAACAACTATTTACAGTGTTGCCAAAGTTTAGAAATCTTTCACGGAATTTGTTCAAGTTTCAGCAACACATCCATCCCTGAGGGATAGAAGGCAAGTCGCTTTATCATGCTAATTCTACAGAAATGTTGCCGACTTTACGTTTTGTGGTATTTTGGTGTTCAAAATTTCACGAAGAGTACAGATATAATTTCATTTAACTGCATTTTTATTCTTGCTGCACATTAATCTGTTAATTTAAAGCTTTATTGGTGACTAGCTGTTTCACGTGGTTTTGAACGTTCAATCCTTTGTGAAAATTAGGATAAAAAGTAAACTATGTCATTCCAAACTATAATCTATTATCAACTCGAGGACATTTCATAGTTTTTAGATTTGAATAGAAACTATGAAATGTCTATTCAAATATAGAAACTATGAAAAGTCCGCGAGTTGTTTAATTTTTGACCTCTTAAGCTGTCATTATGAAATAATGAAAATGACTTAAACTCTACGCAATCATAGATTTTTGACAACTCTCTTTGGAGAATCAATAAGGATAGTTAGATTTCATAATTCCTTAGTTTTAAGCAAAACACGTGGCTCAAAAACGATGACGGTATAAAAATTGTATTTTTTTACTATAACTAAGTTACCTTGCTAATTCCGCGACTCGCATTTGCACTTGTGATGCAGGATTTTCGTGCGTTGGTTCACCGCCCTCCCTCCCTCAAGCAAGAAGCAAGGAATGCAATAAACACCCGCACCACAAACTTCCAGCGACACGAGCTTCGCTTCAACCAGAAGCGTCCTCAGGGTGCAACGACCACCACCGAACTCGGGTCGTTGCACCCTAAGGATGCTTCTGGTTGAAACGAAACACGGAATTAGCAAGGTAACTTAATTATATTAGTTGTCATGGATTTCTGCCAAGTAACGCCTGATTCAATCAATTGGTCCTTCTTCAGTTATTTACAGTAAAATAAGTTCATTTCAATAATAACATAAAGCTGTTTGAAGACTCTTACAGATTCCACAATAATAGACCAACAATAACAGTTATTATTTACCCTGAAAACAACCCCATTTTTGTTTTTAATTAATTCACAAAATGATTCCCAAGTAATAAGAACTTATTTGGTAACAGAAACCCATTAAGGGTATAAACTCAATTCGGTAAATAAACGAATATTAATTGAATATATTTGTTCTGCTTTCATTAACACTTAAATAAACAATAAAGAGTTGCTAAGGAGTTTTTCATGTTAAAAATCTGAGAACATAAAACGTTGATTAAATTATGTGTATAAAAAAGTTCGTAAAAAACGTGGTGAAAATTTTAATTAAAAATATTCAATTTTTATCTTGTTTCATAATACTCTATTTGGGTGTGCCGTGAAATTATTTGCAAAGAATTTTAGGGTCTGACCGTAAACATTATCAGCTAATGGAGAAATAAAATTGTACATTCATAAATTTTTTTGAATTCAACACTGAAACAAAAATAAATTAATATATATTTTTTGAAAAAAAATATAATACAGCACGTGAATATTTTTTATTTCTTCTTTTAATAGTATAAAATATAATAAATACAGCATGGAGTCATTTAAATGTTATAAATGTAAAAATAAATGCCCAAAAGAAGATGGATTAAAATGCCAAAATTGCAACAACTGGTACGATCTAGATTGTGCAGTTGTCTCAGAAAAACGCTTCCTACTTTTCAACAATGAGAAAAAACTAAAATGGAAATGCCCAACTTGTTTACTAAAAAAAGGGAAAATAACAAATAAAACTAAAACTAGCTCACCAAAAACAAACTCCCCAAAAACTTCTAAACATCAGAGCATAGAGATAAATACTCCTCTTAGTTCACGTACACTTCAAGAAAATGTTACACTACGAAACCGGAAAAAAAAATGTCTTACACCCGAATTAAATGACTCAAATATAAACATGAATATCTCTCCAACTGCATCGATCTCTACACTAAGACGTAGTTTGCCGGATCTATCTACGCGATATGAAGAGGACATTGAAGAGTTAAAAAATAATAATAACGAGCTAAAATATAAACTACAGGTAGCAGAAAAGGAGATCGAAAATTTAGCCCTGGAAAAGCTGGCTCTACAAAAAATACTTACAGAAAAGGAAACAATAATCAATAATTTAAAACAAATCTGCTATCAAAGTCCATTGTCAAAAACAAGAGCAAATAGAATGCATAATAAAATAAATAACGATTCTTTCAAGGAAATAACCTCATCACCTAAAGTTGTTAATAAAACTAATTGTAGTACATATGAAAACAAAATCAAACAGACTGAAAGCTCAATAACCCGAAATAATGGAAAAAATATAAAAATTTATGGATCACAACAATGCGCAGGCCTAGCTGTAAGTCTGCTACGGTCCAGGCTACGCTCCAAATACGAGGATTACCAGATTTCGTCGATAACAAAACCAGACGCACCTACGGCTGAAATACTGAAGAATATTAACGCGAATGTACAGCCGTCCGACGTAATTATTATTTGCGTCGGTGAAAATGACAAAAATCCCTTAACATTAATTTCGGAACTCTACTTTAGTTTAAACTCCCTGAAAAATAATACAGTCTTAGTTATAAATATTTTAAATAACGTCTACCTTAACGAATCTATGCTTAACAAAGAAATTAACCGTGTTTGTAAACAATTTAAAAACTCATATTTTATTGAATGTCCCTATGTATATAATCATTTTGACAGAAAACGATCAACTGACTTATTTAATCTGTGTAAAAAAATTAACTTCACCATAGATACCCTATTTTATGAAAAAAATTATATTCAAACATTCATGAAAAAAGTAAAGGACTTGCAAGTTGTAAATTTAAAAAAAATAAAAAATAATACTCCAAAACAGGTTACCATACCTTACCTATTTGAGGCCATACGTCGGAAAAATGCTATTTTGAATAAATCATTAAACCAACAAAATACTTCGAAAACTTCTAGCCCTCAAGTAATAGATACATTTTTTCGTTAATAAAAGTATGGATAAAGTTACAGTCTTCCACCAAAATATAGCTGGTTTACTTCATAAAAAAGAAACTATAGAAATCGAACTTTCCAAGCTATGCGAAACTAATTTTCACTTCGACATTTTGTGTTTCTCAGAAACATTTATTCGCTTAGGAAATGAATCGACTGTGCAGATAAACGGTTTCACATTAGCAAACTGGTACTCCAGACAAAAAATAAGTCGTGGTGGTACATGTATATATTGTAAGGATGACATAGAATATAATAAGCTGACTTTTTTAAACGAATTGACATGTGACTACGTTTTTGAAGCTTGTGGAATAGATATCCCAGATTATAAAATAATAATTATTTGTATATATCGTATTCCTAAGAGTAATCCAGTCCTGTTTATTAGAAAATTAGAAAAACTTTTTGAAATCTTACGTAAAAAAAGAAAACGTCACATAATCATAACAGGTGATTTTAATATAGATATTCTAAAGAATACAGATATCACACAAGAATATAATAGAATTATTCAGAGCTTTAATTATACTATTCATATAAAACAGCCCACTAGGCTCAATGCCTGTCTTGATCAAATAATAAGCAATTGCCCGGAAGCGGTTGGTGGGACTCTTCCCTTACAACTATCCGATCACGACACAGCTCAATATCTTAATATACCGATAAGTGATAAAAAACTGCCTAACCAAACTATTTATATAAAAAAGCGTGACTTCAGTGACGAAAATGTATTAAAATTTTACGATTACTTAGCCTCTTTATCTTGGCTTGATGTTTATAACAAAACGGACACGAACTTAGCTTTTAATACTTTTTATGATACATTTATGTTTTTATTCCACCAATGTTTTCCGGAATATACTTTAAAAAAAACGTCAAAGCGCAATAAAATATGTTGGATTACAAAAGGCCTAAGAATATCATCTGAAACCAAAAGAAAGCTCAGGTTTAAATACTATAAATCAAAAAATCATACTGATAAAGCTAAATATAATCATTACAATAAACTTTTCAGGAAATGCATAATTACAGCAAACAAAAACTTTAATATCGCCTATATGAAGAATGCACCTAATTTAGCACGAGCTTCTTGGAAATTAATAAAAAACAACATTACGCCACAATCTATCAATCATGAAGTAAAAAAACTGAAAACCAATAACTCGACATACTATAAAACAGAAGACATATGTAATGTATTTAATGACTTTTTTAATATTAATAATACTAACACTAATAAAAAAATTGACTCCAATATTATAGTTACAAAAAATAAGGCTAGTATGTATTTATTCCCTACAGATGCTAACGAAGTATCCAGCATAATATTTTCACTAAATGACACAACCTCTGTGGGACATGACGGTGTACCTACAAAAATAATCAAACAGTGTAGAAAGCTTATTTCACCCGTTCTAGCATTTATAATTAATTTATCATTAAAACAGGGAATCTATCCGGATAAATTGAAATTGACTGTTATTAAACCTATTTTCAAAAAAGGCGAAAAAGACGATCCCTCGAATTATAGGCCAATAGCCCATATAACCATATTTTCTAAAATTTTCGAAAAGTGTATGTGTATTCGTCTTACAAACTTCACGAACAAATTTAATATACTACACTCAAATCAGTTTGGTTTTCAAAAAGGAAAATCTACATCTTTAGCTGCTTTTAATTTGGTTAGTGAAATTGTTAAACATACCAATAATAGGGTTAAAACAGTTACAATATTTTTTGACATGAGCAAAGCGTTTGACTTTGTTTCACATAATATACTTCTGGAAAAATGTGAAGGCTATGGTATACGAGGAATTTCACTAAATTGGTTTAGAAGCTACTTGCATGGTAGACAACAATATGTAGAAATGAAATCAACGGACTCGTCCGGCTATGAAAAAGTGTACACATCCTCAACATGTAAAAATAATGTAGGAGTGCCACAAGGTAGTTTATTAGGACCCCTTCTCTTCCTTTTATACATAAATGACTTGCCCCTTATTACAAATTTTCATATGACATTATATGCTGACGACATTACAATTTTAATTCCTGACTTCACTAATTGTACTAACAACTTTAATATAATAATAAATAATACTATACTGGACATCATTAATTGGCTAAATAAAAATAATTTAAATATTAATCTGGATAAAACTAAATATATACAATTTATTAATAAAGGAGGTAAAAAACATAATTTGAATCTGACATACAATAACTTATCCGTTACTGAAACTGACATCTACACCTTCTTAGGTATTGTATTTGATGAATGTTGCACGTGGCACGCACATATTGACAAAATTTGCACAAAAATAAATAAATTTATTTACGCACTTTGGCGACTGGCTAAAATGTCAAACAAAGAAACTGCTCTGAAAGCATATCACGGATATGTAGCCTCGATACTGAGATATGGTATCCTTCTATGGGGTAACTCAACAAAAGTAAATAAAGTTTTTATATCACAAAAACAATGCATCAGAGCCATTGCAGATGTGTCATCGTGGACTACTTGCAAGCCCTTATTTATAAATATGAGGTTATTGACGGTTCCAAGTCTTTATATATTTGAAATTTGCCTGTTTGTTAAATTAAATCCACAGTTTTATATAACAAAAAAAGACATATTAAAGAACACAAGGTTTCCCGATAAGCTATGTCTACCAAACGTAAAAACAGATATATGTAGTAGAAACTGTCCAACAATGTCCATTAAATTATATAACAAATTACCAAAGGAAATAAAATGTCTGCCTGTAAACAAATTTAAATCTGTATTACGCAACTGGCTGATAGAAAAATGTTTCTATTCCGTTGACGAATTTATGAGGTTGAAATTATAAATCTGAAATGTACTATAAATAGATATAAATCTAAATATTTAATTATCTTTCTTTTATTAATTGTAATATTATTTTAATGTGTAAAAATGTTTATAAGACATGTAATAATAATCAAATTGTATAATTTTGACATTAGAATATCAATAGGACATAAATTAATTAACAATTCTATAATATGTAATAAGTACCTAACTAACTTGATTTAGTGATAATTGCATGCTGTGTGACAGTGAGATATGCGCTCAATACAAACTTTTATAACAACCCAATGTACCATATTTGATGCAATAAACGAATTTTGAATTTTGAATTTTGAATTTTGAATTTTAAAGTCTTTTATAGAGCAAGTTTAAAAAAAAATTGTGTTCAAGTCTAGTTCTCTCGATACAATTTACCGAAACCGTATTTTATTACTGTTTCTAGCTACGCAACGCACGAGTACTATGCAAAACAGCAATTATGTGGCTGTATTTTCCGTGTACAGTAAAATGGAAAAGCTTACTTTTGTGAATATATTTGGTCCTTTACTTGCATATGAATGACTTACTAACTTTTAGATAAGACAAAAAATAAGGCTTGTGAAAGATCGGTTAGTTAAATATTTAATATACTTATGTACATTGTACATACATAACATATATAACTTCACGCCTGTATCCCTTATGACATAGGCAGAGGTTATAAGACCATCTGATGTCACGTTTTACTTTGGAGGTATTATAATGATAGATAGAGGCTATTGCACTGTCAAGGGATCAGCCTATCGCCCACAAAAATGCCAATAAATCCTCTGTCCCTTAATTGACTTCTACGGTATGCCCGGGAAGAGCAGCAGCTGGTACATTATATGCTTCACGCTTGTATTCCTTACGGGGTAGGCAGAACACCAGAGGCTATGAAACCATCTGAGGTCTCATTTGACAAATTTAGGGGTATTATAATGATGGAGAGAGACTATTGCAGTGACAGGGGGTCAGCCTATTGCCCGCAAAACTGTCAATAAATCAAATCAAATCAACAATCAAACAAATCTCTCCCTTAACTGACTTTTACGGCATGCCCGGGAAGAGAAGCAGCTGGCACATTCTATGTTTTTCTTTCACTACCAGTCCAGCATGGAAGAACTTTTTACTATAATTATTTATCAAAAATACCTTCATAAAACTTCCATTTGGCTAAAACCCTGTCTGAAACAATTTATTTCTTTTAAGAATACTCTAAAACGAAATATATTTAAATCTAAGATAAAATAAGATTTCAAAATATAAAAGACAAGGTCACAACTGAAAACAGCGTTCGATTTTTGACTCATCCTTTTGTAATCCGATTTAAAGGACACTTTGGGGAATGTTGCCAGTAATTTATTGTAACAGGACCCTGTTTTCTATTCTTGCAGCACATCTGATCTTTTTAGTTTTTTCTTGTAATAAAAATAAAGATTAAGCTAGTAAAACGTGTTTAAATACAACTGAGATAATTCTAAAAGTTTTGACGTCCATGTACTTTGTAATATTGTCTTAAGTTTTCGCGATTCATACTATTAAATAAAACACTTTTTAACCGGATTTATCGCGTATATTTACATTTTAAATTTTGACTCGACGTTTCGGTGTCTTTGCAGACCCCGTGGTCACGAGCGACTGAGGTGTCAAGCGTCTCCTCAGTCGCTCGTGACCACGGGGTCTGCAAAGACATGTACTTTGTTTCATTTCTTCTATAGATTCGTGATAACAAGTATTTGAGGTGATTCAAAGTTTCATCAAAATTTGTGAATCCTATTGAGTTACTTTAGTGTTTATAATATTATTAGGGATATAAGTTCATTTACAATTTTGTAATTACAATGACCTACTAACACAAGAAAGTTAAATTCTATTTCCCCTGTATTACAAATGTTTTTAAAATTCGAATGAGTTATGAAGTGGGTCAATGTATGCAAATTTTAGACTAACGGTCCCAAATAAATTTAGACACTGAAAAACAAAACTTGTGTACGAAGATGATAAAAATAATTGGATGTAAACAAGTTTACTCGAAAGGATGATTGCTGTTTAGATTCCGGCCATTTATTCGTCAGGGATGGTCTTTATAGAGTGGTACATATATTTATGAAATTATTTATGTAGACTCAGATATAAAAATGCGATATAACTAAGATTTAGTAACTAACGAATTTACAAAGTTACAAGCTTATTTCTTCGAGTACGCTAAAGGTATATAAGAATACAAAGCAAAATAAGTGCAAGCGCACTACTAAAAATGTTTAGATCATAATAACTCTTATAATTTTACAAAAAAGACTAAATTCCTTATTTTTTAGCATTCCTTACTTTACATTTTAAAGAAAATTAGATACGAGATAAATATTTATTACATTCTTAATTTAGTTTCGTGATGTAGGTATGTCAAGTTTGACCTCAAAGTAAACTTTTAATCTCCTTAAAACTTGCTATTCATAAAATAAATTCATCAGCACAACTCTTTGGAATGAACGCTCAGCAGTCTCTCCCTGGAGCTAAAGCTTTCAATTAATAAATTTCAGAAGCCTGTTGCTCATATTAGTTCACTGGTCCTTTTCGTTCACTTGAAACACCCATTTTGGTGGTTTAAAAACACCCTCGAATTCTTCAGATAACAAAAACAAAAGAAGCATAAATCTTGTGGAAACAATATTTTTGTGCTCAACTTTAATACTTGGACGTGAACACTTAAGACTCAAAAACTTTAAACCACAGTTTAACATAACTAACGCTTTTATAAGCTTACACAATCACTCACACTATGAAAAAGCTTAAAAGCTGACCGAATTGAAACTTCCCGGCGACCAAAGCCACCACATTTAGCTAAAATTGCAAATTTGTCGCCAGTCTGTTAAAGCCGCGGATTGCACTAGATATTTTCATACTGGAAATGTTTTATTTGCAACACTTCTGTTTATGTAGGGTTGCCAAAATGTTTAGGCTGAAACCAAAGTGTTTATTGGCAAGAGCCTTTTTTCGTTAGACCACTTAATGTAGTGAAATTTTTTTAGAGAAATGGTTCGAAAAAAATTGGATCATGTCAAATTATCACAGTTTTTGTGAAGTTTTTGATTTCCTTAGTTTTAGTCATAATATAAAGGGTGTTCCGTGAACCTCAAGGAAAGCCTAAAGGGTACTTTCACCAAACAGACTACAAATAGTTTATTCACAAACTAGCACTGATTCAGCATGATTGGCTAGTTCTTGTTCTAAACATTCCTGATCTGCCAATGCAAACATCAAGGGTCTAAAACTGGACTCATTAAAAAGGACTATTCTTACATTTTTTGAAAATATAATATTTAAAAAGATAGTAAAAGTATCAGCAATGCCTTAAGCTGCTTTGGTATATAAAGTACTTAACAAAGCCAGTATGTGCGCGGAAATTACATTTGGCATTAATTAAAACCGCTTTCCTCCCTGAAGACCAACTGATTAGCGAACGTACTAACAGCTCTCTAGTTCGCTCGTTCATTAGTAACAACGTAACTATCCTTTTAATTTGTGGTTACAACTTATTTGTTAAGAAAGGTGATGACCCTAAATGTGACATAATTAATGATAGTCTTTTCTTTGCAAAGTGGCAAATTTTATAACAAATGTATGTCATATTGAATATAGACCTTATTGCAATTTTAATGTTAAAAAAATCATTATCATCATCTTCACAACTCTTTGTAATGAGCCCACTGTAGGGTAAGAGTCTCTTGCCTGAGTGATGAGGAGGTTTAGGCCACAATCCACCAAGCTGGCCCAGTGCTGGGTGGTGGATGTCAGAATTTTCAGGGTGCCGATACGGCTTCTGACAAACCCTAACGACTACTGTATACAAGTATACAGCACCCGGGACCGACAGCTTAACGTGCCCTCCGAAGCACGGAAGTCGCCGTGAGAAATGAATTTTCGGCGGGCACCCATCCGAGTTCCGAACGTTGCTTAACCTGTGATATCGTATGATACACACAGTAACCACGGCGCCACGACGACTTCCAAAAAATCATAATGTAAAGATTTTAAACCTTTTAATTTGTTTTAAGTCTTATGGAAAAGACTTAAATAAACTTGAATAATGATACCACTCTATTGTTATTATCATCAACAGCCTGGTAATGCCCACAGCTGGACAAAGACCTTATTAATTGTTATTATAATATAATGTTATTTTCTATAAATCTTAATAAGCCTGTGATAATACATAATATAGGACAAAAGAAATAACATTAAAAGAAAACACACTCAAAAATAAAAATACTAGTACTACGTACTTCTAATACTTCTATTATAGTACATAAAAAATTACACGTTTATTATATAAAATGGACAACCCTAGGTACAGTTAACAAAATTAAATCACGCCTCTGTGCATGCAAAACAATAACGATTTGAATTTGGAGCTGTTTGCAGGTTTTAGTTTTCTGCTATGTTTTTTTTTTATTTAAATATTTGTTTTGAAAACAGAGTGAGAATCAAAATGTGTTTTTCACTGAGATTGGTTAAGTTAAGAGACTGGTAATAACAATAGAAATGCATTATAAAGATCTTCAATACCGTTGTGATCATGGCACATGCAATAGCGCCAAAATTTCAAGAATTCAAAATTATTAAAAAATTATGGAAAATGAAAACTTAATAATGTTTTTTAAGTTTTTTGCATTTAAAATGCTCAATTATTCTTAAAATAAATGAAAAATGTGATAAATAAAAATTACCCGACCAGGATTCGAACCTGGGACCTCTCGTTTGCCGGACGAGTACTCTTCCAACTGAGCTATCGGGGCCTGGCGCTACGCCTCGAAATTACTTACCACATTTTTGTTTTTACGTTATATTGCTAACGTAGCTCCATCTAATGGTATAAGCTTTGCAGCTAAGACCACCCGAGATCAATTTCTTTACAGAAATTGTGAATCCCAGTTAAAGTGAAGCATTGCGATGTTTTAATAATGTTTTTTAAGTTTTTTGCATTTAAAATGCTCAATTATTCTTAAAATAAATGAAAAATGTGATAAATAAAAATTACCCGACCAGGATTCGAACCTGGGACCTCTCGTTTGCCGGACGAGTGCTCTTCCAACTGAGCTATCGGGGCCTGGCGCTACGCCTCGAAATTACTTACCACATTTTTGTTTTTACGTTATATTGCTAACGTAGCTCCATCTAATGGTATAAGCTTTGCAGCTAAGACCACCCGAGATCAATTTCTTTACAGAAATTGTGAATCCCAGTTAAAGTGAAGCATTGCAATGTTTTAATAATGTTTTTTAAGTTTTTTGCATTTAAAATGCTCAATTATTCTTAAAATAAATGAAAAATGTGATAAATAAAAATTACCCGACCAGGATTCGAACCTGGGACCTCTCGTTTGCCGGACGAGTGCTCTTCCAACTGAGCTATCGGGGCCTGGCGCTACGCCTCGAAATTACTTACCACATTTTTGTTTTTACGTTATATTGCTAACGTAGCTCCATCTAATGGTATAAGCTTTGCAGCTAAGACCACCCGAGATCAATTTCTTTACAGAAATTGTGAATCCCAGTTAAAGTGAAGCATTGCAATGTTTTAATAATGTTTTTTAAGTTTTTTGCATTTAAAATGCTCAATTATTCTTAAAATAAATGAAAAATGTGATAAATAAAAATTACCCGACCAGGATTCGAACCTGGGACCTCTCGTTTGCCGGACGAGTGCTCTTCCAACGCACTCTAACGCAATATATAACGTAAAATATAACGTAAAAACAAAAATGTGGTAAGTAATTTCGAGGCGTAGCGCCAGGCCCCGATAGCTCAGTTGGAAGAGCACTCGTCCGGCAAACGAGAGGTCCCAGGTTCGAATCCTGGTCGGGTAATTTTTATTTTTTTATTTATCACATTTTTCATTTATTTTAAAAATGAAAACTTATTTATTCGTAGTAGGTAATTTTATACACTTTACGAACGTCAAATGCTGGATGAGGGCGGCGCGGGTCCGGACGACATGACGAATCCTGGGGAAGGCCCCCGTCGAGAAGTGTGCGTCTCTCGGCTTATAAAGATACTGATCGCCCATTATCCACCAATGTCTTCGTGTTGTCAACACCAAAAAGTATCCCGTTTCCGAAAATAATAAAGTAAAAGTAATAATATTTTAAAGTTTTGCAATATTTTGCGTACCTTTACTTTATTTGTCACCCACCGCGCCAACTGAGTCGCGCGTAGCTATGCAAGCTTCTCCCACGAATGCGCCTGCGCCGCCTAAGAAGAATTTCGCAACGGTCACGGCATCGCGTGGTGATTCCGAGAAGCTTTTACACGCTGGAAAAACTGAAAATGATGACTACACGTTAGTCCAGAAAAGAAGAGGAGGTGTCGAAACCAGTGCGGCACCGCTCCTACCAGAGCAAACCATCTACTGCATCCCGAAGTGCCGACTACGCTCCTGTATCTGTCCCGCCTTCATTACACCACGAAGGCGGAAGATGTAGCGAAGTACATCGAGATCAAGACCCGAAAGATGTTGAAGATAGTGCGTCTGGAGTCTCGACATGAAGTCAATTTTAACTCTTTCGTAGTTAGAGTTCCAACAAGTGAATTTATGACTTACTCGAAAGAAGAATTTTGGCCGAAAGGTGTTGTTTTAAGGAATTTCCATGGCCGCTTATCGGACACCATGCAACACACGTTGCTGACAATACGTGTGAAATAATGCTAACTGTGCACCTATTACATAATAAATATAAGTTTTATTTATTAACAAATTTTTATATAATATGTATGTACTATAATGTATTTATTGTATGGGTCTCTGTTTTCAATTGCTTACATTTTGCTGTAATTATTGCCTGAAATAAACGAATATTATTATTATCCATATTTTTTTCTTAACAGAATCTCCTTTTTACAGGATAGATTTTGCACTACTGCTACTGCTTGGGGCTCAACAGTTGTCCAGATAGAGTATGATCAGAGTAACAATTTCCGGATAAGTCGGCATGTGTTCAGTACAGCTGCTTTTTCAACCGACTTCCAAAAAAGGAAGAGGTTCTCAATTGGTCTGTATGTTTTTTTTTGTGTCTTTGTTACACGATATTTCAGACAATTATGAATCGATTAAAAAAATCTTAAATCATATGATAGAGGATACTTCATAGTTAGTTCCATATAAACTATCGAAATCGGTTGACTAATTCATTGAAAATTTCAAATTTGTGAAACAATATGTATGATTTCGGAGAATGTTTAGGTGGATGACATCATTAGTCGGCCAAAGTGTTGACGTGAAGTCGGTTTTTTTTATTTTCTGCATTCGTTGATTATGTTTTAAAAGGAATGAATTTTATGGCATTAACAGTAGTTTTATCGAGATGTGTCATGTTTAAGGTATGACTCCTGTTGACGAGATTACAATGGGTATGGTTTTTACTTCGTCTACTAGCCATTGTCTCTTAATTTCAATGGCTAAATCTGTGTATTTACTTAGCTTTTCAATGTGGGTTGATTGAAGGTTGTGGGTATTCGGAACAGCTATATTAATTAAATAAACTATCTCATTAGATTTATCATGAAAGGTTATTATTATTTAATACTTAATAGAATGAAAAGTTAAGCTATTTGTTACCTAAAACAGGTTTAAATAACAAATAAAAGTCACCTTAAATATTGAAATGAAAATTAATATATTTCGAATTTTCGAGGCCTTTATAAACACAGCAGTAAAAAATCTGAGAAATGTATTCAATACAATGAATTGTGTACATACATACATACATACATTACTTCACGCCTGTATCCCTTATGGGGTAGGCAGAACATCAGAGGTTATAAGACCAACTGATGTCACGTTTGACTAATGAGGTATGAATTGTGAAATATGAATTGTGTACTATGGTTTAGTCATTTTAATAGGTCACATATGACAAGAGTCAGTCTTATAAAATTTCTTATAACACAACCAAAAATGAACTTTATGTGGCTGACATTAGAAAACGTCAAATGTGACCTCTTAATATCACCCTACTATAGGTAACAATTACTCCATGACAGAATCTTAATTGCCATCTCCGTTTATTACTATATGTTGTTCACTACCAAGGCAACCTTTTAACATGAAAGCTCCAGTGCAAAACTGTCTCGCAGTCCTTGTTAAATCTTAGAAAGGCAAAGAGAATGTTTAATTGTTTCTACGTGAAACGGTAGCCTAGCTAAGTTATTGCTACGACTTAAAATATACTGCAGACTGTGTCAAATGATTTTTAAAAAAGAGAAAGAATATGTATATAGTCTGGCTAAAAAAATACCATCATGGTAACCCCGACAATGGAACGAAACACATGGATTTAAAAAAGGATTTTAATGAACATGGATTTAAATGGATAAAAAATTTTAATTTTAATTTTAACTAATTAAATATCGTTAAAAAATTACAAAATTGATACTGTCCTACTTTTTACCCACGACGGAACGGAGACGGTATATGCGTTTGGGGTGAGAGGGTGTTTGTGTGTTTGTGCAAACCAATGTTACCATTTATCTCCAGAACCACTGGTCCGATTTTATTACCCACGACGGAACGGAGACGGTATATGCGTTTGGGGTGAGAGGGTGTTTGTGTGTTTGTGCAAACCAATGTTACCATTTATCTCCAGAACCACTGGTCCGATTTTATTACCCACGACGGAACGGAGACGGTATATGCGTTTGGGGTGAGAGGGTGTTTGTGTGTTTGTGCAAACCAATGTTACCATTTATCTCCAGGACCACTAGTCCGATTTTAATGCGGTTTTCAATAATCGCTTTGGATTTGATTGGTGCATATTCTTAGATAGGTGTAGCGGTAAAAACTCACCAGGGGACGCTGCAGTAAACATTTGTTTGTAAAAGCCAATGTTACCGTTTATCTGCAAAACCATTGGTCCGATTTAAATGCTGTTTTTAGTGATCGCTTTGGATTTGATTAGCGCATGTTCTGAGATAGGTGTTACGGTAATGAATTATAATATATTTTATATATGCAATGCTGCCATTGAATGAATTCGTTTTGTAGTTTTATATTGAAATTTAAAATATTGATGGCAGTCCTCGACGGATTTTCTTGTATTATTAATACGTAATATGATATCGAGTTACGTTACAACAAAGCCCCAGCAAAGTTGAGTTGTAAATACTTATTATAATACTTCACTATGTATTTAAATAAACTACATGGGTTTTCCAGCGGTGGTGGGGACATTAGAGGGCTGATGAGGAACGAGGTGTTGTGTAATGTAATGTATGGTACCTATATTATGCTCTTTAAAAAGTTTGAAATAAAAAACAAAATAAAAATTTTGAAAAACCCACGACGCGACGGTTAAAAAGTAATTGAAAGAGAATAAAATAATTGAAAATCCCCCGACTGAAATGATTTATGTGACGAGAGATAATTAACGTGAAAAGCTTTTTTAAAAGTTCACTTGATCTCACACAGAGTTGGTCATATTATGAACAACATACTATTCGTTTTCATAGCACTTCCCTACGCTTACCTATTCGGTTCTCGAAGATGTAGATGTCGCAATAATATAGGTATTCAACTCCCTATGAACTTTATAAGAAGAGCAAGAAAATCCGTCGAAGGCTGCCATCAATATTTTAAATTTCAATATAAAACTACAAAACGAATTCATTCAATGGCAGTCCCAGACGGATTTTCTTGCTCTTCTTATAAAGTTCATAGGGAGTTGAATACCTATGTTATTGCGACATCTACATCTTCGAGAACCGAATAGGTAAGCGTAGGGAAGTGCTATGAAAACGAATAGTATGTTGTTCATAATATGACCGACTCTGTGTGAGATCAAGTGAACTTTTAAAAAAGCTTTTCACGTTAATTATCTCTCGTCACATAAATCATTTCAGTCGGGAGATTTTAAATTATTTTATTCTTTTTCAATTACTTTTTAACCGTCGCGTCGTGGGTTTTTCAAAATTTTTATTTTATTTTTTATTGATGAGAATTATATTATTAAAACGATAGGCAACTAGTATTAACCAGGTTTAAAAATAAAACAACAAAATACAATAATTATTTTTATTCATTATAATCAAAATCTGAATCCAGCAATTCTATATGGGATGAGTCATCAGAGTAACTGGTATTGCTGTTTCCTAAATTGATTACGAAACTATTTAATTTTATTTTTTTATTTATTTTCAAATACGAAAATTCCAAAATCTCATTTACTAAAACCACCAAAAGCCGTTTGAGTGACAACAGTGACACCAGAAAAAGAACTAAGCCATTTATGCTAGTACTGCCATATAAAAAGTTAGCAAAATCCCCAGTGTCTACTTTCGATAGCCAGACTCTATTAGAAAGCTCTCTCAAGTGTATAAATTTATAATTTAGAAATAAAATAAGTCTTCTGTAAGTAATATTGTATTAAGTTTTCAGGATTAATTATCGTTTATAAAATACTTTCACGGATCCTATCACGTTTAATTTAGATAATTCTTCCTTAACCCGTGTCCTGTCAACTTCGACCTCATCTTTGACCTCATCTTCGACCTCATCTTCGACCTCATCTTCGACCTCATCTTCGACCTCATCTTCGACCTCATCTTCGACCTCATCTTCGAGTAAGATGGGGGTAAAACTCGGATTTAGTAGCTGATAAAAAAAACTTTACATAACATTCTGTCTCAACTTTTCTTGACTATATCGGAAATATGGTGGCAAAAACATCCAGGGTAATGGGGTTGAGTTGTTTAATTACAAATCAAAAAAGCTCAAACTCGATGGGAATGCGTCGTTTATTTACGGAGTTCCTATAACCATCTTCCAGCTCCATCATCAGACTCTAGTTCCAAAGTACTCATCAAAGCATATCAAACGACCCCAAATTCAATGGGGTTGCGTCGTTTATTGACGTAGTTCTTAAAGCCACCTTCCAGCTCCATCATCAGACCCTGGTTACCATATAGCAAGAAAATACTCGTTTTGACAAATCAAACAAGCCCAAACTCGATGGGGTTGCGTCCTTCAATTACGGAGTTCCTATGGCCACCTTCCACCTCCATCATCAGATCAGATGTATGTCTTGTAGCTACCTACGAGAATATTTCATCATAATCATAAGGAGCCAGCGCACGACCGTACGCATCGCGCGCTCGCAGCAGACTGCGGAGCGTCGGGCATCACGCAGTATTTATATGTCGCCTGTATTTATACGAAATGACTATATTGCTATCTCTTTCTCGAAGCCATATCTCTGTCGTTTAGGATTTAAGATTTTTATATAAATAGGGCATTATTAATTCAATAAACCATTCGCTTGCCAAACGCTGTTTTAATCAACACTCCTCGCAAAGATACTCCTACAGTGGTGACCCGACGTGATCTGGAGCAACTAACGACGCCTGCTAAATCAATCTCAGTGGCCAAGCGCATTCCACCCGGCTTTCCACCAGCGGAATCCCCCGGACTGGAATTCAAGAGGCAAACTACGGTCGCTGAGTATTGGTGCAGCCCAGATCAACTTTCCCTCGGCAGTGAAAATGAACACACAAGAAAACAGCAAACCTGGCTCGGCCGGCGAGGAAGAAATGTCTCAAATTACGTTGAAATCTCGAGTCCCACCCTTTTGGCGACAGAAACCAAGACTATGGTTCGCGCAACTGGAGTCTATCCTCGCAAACCAGAAACTGGGAGACGAAGCAAAATACCATTTCGTCGTAGCTCAACTTGAACTGGCCGACATAGAACAAGTAGGAGATATTATATTAGCGCCGCCCGAAACCAACAAATACGGATCCCTGAAGGCGCGTTTGTTATCTGTATACGAAGAATCCGAGTCTAGACAACTACAAAAGTTACTAGGCGAGATGGAACTGGGTAACCAGAAGCCCTCCCAGCTACTCAGAAGAATGCGTGACCTCGCTCTAGACAAAATCCCCGACAACACGTTGAAGTTTATGTGGACGGGACACCTACCTGCGTCCGTCCGCGCCGTGCTTGCCATAAGCACGGAAACAAAGCTCGACGTACTCGCGACCATGGCAGATAAAATGACTGAACAAACGCAAGAAACCAGCTCGGTATGTTCCTGTTCCACGTCAAAACCTTCAACAAATGAAGATTTAATCGAAAGGATCGATGCCTTATCTAAAGAAATTGCTTCTTTGAAAATTAATCAAGTACGTCACGGCAGGTCATTCAGAAAACACAGCTTTAAACGAAATCGTTCGCATTCAAGGTCAAGAAGTCGCGTAGAGAAAAACCCTATATGTTATTTTCATAGAAAATTCGGTAAAGACGCCTATCGCTGCCAGTACCCCTGCGAGTTCAAGAAAAGTAACAACAGGGAAGACTCGTTAAACTAGCTTCGACTCAAGCAACGACGGGTGCTAGAGTCACTGAAATATCGCACCACCGTCTATTTATTCAAGATAAGTCTTCAGCACTGAAATTTTTAGTAGATACCGGTGCAAACATCTCCGTACTCCCTGCAAGCTCAAAAGAAATTTTCTTTTAAAGTTGACGATAACGCCGAACAATTACTTATATGCCGCAAACGGTTCATCAATATCCGTACACGGCGAGAAGGCACTAGTGCTTGACCTCGGACTCCGCCGACGCTACAGATGGAAATTCGTGATCGCAAATGTATCCAGACCAATATTGGGTGCCGACTTCCTTCAATATTACAACATCGCAGTCGATTTACACGGAAGGAAATTGATCGATCAAGAAACGAACTTATCCACAAAAGGCTCAATAATACCAACATCACAAATCAGCGTGAGAACAATAGATGACAGCAAACCATACCACGATCTACTAAAGAAGTACCCCGAGATTACCAGGCCTAGTTTGAACATTTCCTGCAATAGCGAAGTCGAACATCATATAGAAACCAAAGGCCCGCCGGTATTCTGCAGAGCAAGACCACTGCCACCGCACAAATACAACATTGCTAAAGAAGAGTTCCGTCAAATGATGGAGCAAGGTATATGTCGACCTTCCAGCAGCTCCTGGGCAAGCCCGCTTCACCTAGTAGCTAAGAAAGATGGCAACTATCGACCCTGCGGAGATTACCGAAAACTAAACGCTATCACGATTCCTGATCGCTACCCTATACCAAGACTTCACGCAGACGCGCTGTCCCGCCTGGAAGAAATACAGTGCCCTTCCCCGATTGATTATGGCTTAATATCAAAACGACAAACAGAAGACAAAGAACTGCGAACGCTTATGGAAAACAAGAAGCATGAATTCAAAAAAATCATAACGCCCGGCACGTCAATACCTATTGTATGTGAGACGTCGACGGGAACGGCTCGACCCTATTTACCGCCAGAATTCAGGAAGACGGCCTACCAAGCACTTCATGACCTGAGCCACCCGGGAACACGAGCCACTAGAAAAATGGTAGTCAAGCGTTAGTTCTGGCCATCTATGAACAAGGATGTATCAAACTGGACTCGAACCTGTATACCTTGCCAGCGGTCGAAGATTCAACGACATATACATGCACCGATAGCGACGTTTGAAAAGGTTGATCGTCTATTTCACGTGCACATAGACATTATCGGGCCCTTACCTACGTCCGATAACAATAGGTATTGTCTAACTATGATCGACCGAGCGACTAAGTGGCCCGAAACATGCCCGCTTGAAGAAATAACCGCAGAAAAAGTCGCCGATGCATTTTATCAAACCTGGATATCAAGATTCGGTTGCCCCGCCATAGTAACTACAGACCAAGGCAGGCAATTTGAATCAGAAGTATTTAAAGTACTGATGCAGCGACTAGGTATTCAACGTTCACGAACGACCGCCTATCATCCCCAGTCAAATGGAATAATTGAACGCTGGCATCGAACGTTGAAAACTGCACTCACGGCTCGCCTTCAAAACAATAGCAAATGGACGCGCGAGTTACCTACTGTGCTACTGGGGCTTCGCGCAGCTATTAAGGAAGATATCGGGTTTAGCGCGGCCGAATTACTATATAATCAAGCCCTACGCTTACCCGGCGAGTTTCACGGCGAACATACAAACACGATCACATCGTCACAGTTCCATAACGACCTATCATACGCAATGCAAAAATCTCAAGAACAAAGAAAATCATCGAAGCCTACTTATATTCAAAAAGACTTAGATTCATGTACGCATGCATTCCTACGGAACGACGCCGTGCACAAGCCTCTCACACCGAACTACACTGGGCCGTTCAAAATTATTAAGAAGAAGGAAAAAGTTTTTACACTTCAATTGCCATTCAGACAAGCCAACATCAATATCGATCGTCTCAAACCTGCATTTATCAGCCCTGATACATGCGAACACCCAGAAGAAGCCGATGCAAGCCGTTCCAGGGAATACTTCACTTCAAGAAGCGGAAGAATATCTAAACCACCTGTACGCTTCGCTGGGGGCGGAGTGATGTAGCTACCTACGAGAATATTTCATCATAATCATAAGGAGCCAGCGCACGAACGTACGCATCGCGCGCTCGCAGCAGACTGCGGAGCGTCGGGCATCACGCAGTATTTATATGTCGCCTGTATTTATACGAAATGACTATATTGCTATCTCTTTCTCGAAGCCATATCTCTGTCGTTTAGGATTTAAGATTTTTATATAAATAGGGCATTATTAATTCAATAAACCATCCGGAGTCCCGCAAGGCTCCGTCCTCGCCCCGCTACTATACTCGGTATACACCAACGACATCCCCAAACCACCCAAGGGGGTTCAATTAGCACTTTTCGCCGACGACACTGCACTCTACTGCAGCGGCCGGAAATACTCGTCAATAACAGCAAAGTTACAGTCGGCTGTCAACAACCTCAGCGCCTGGTTCTCTAAGTGGCGCATTGAAGTAAATCCCGACAAAAGCTCGGCGATCTGCTTCATACGCAAACGCAAATGCTTAGACGACCACGCCCCGTGCGTCCGCATGCGTGGAGTCCCTATACCGTGGCAAAACACGGTCAAATATCTCGGTGTCACTCTCGACAAAACGCTCTCTTTCGAACCCCACATCAACAGGGTAACCAAACTAGCCAAATTCTATCTCGGCCGACTCAACAGCATGATAGGTCGTCTAAGCAAAATGTCACTACGGAACAAATGCACGTTATATAAGGTCTGCATTAGGCCAGTCATGACTTACGCCGCGCCCGTATTCGCCCACGCCAAACCTCGGTTAATCGATAAACTCCAAATAATTCAAAACAACTTCTGTCGTAGAGCCACTAACGCGCCGTACTACGTTCGCAACGCGGATTTACACAGGGATCTCAAACTTCCCACCATCCAACAGACCCTTAAGGCCCTGTCCCTATCTCACCACAAACGCTGCGAAAACCACCCGAACGGGCTGGTGCGAAACACTGTCTCCTACAAACTCAATCCCAAGTCATTTAAGCGCTCTATCCGCAGACCTAAGGATGTTCTTTCTGATCCTCCTAACCAGCTCTCTCGAGATCTGGATAACCTCCTATCTGCCAGCCCCTAGCTGGTTTACTGTAGTCGATTCAGCACGAAGTGCTTCCTATATCTACACGCGCAGCCTTTTTCCCAACTGGCTGTCGCTCAGTTCTTCGGTCGATTGTCGGTAGAAAGACAAAAGACCATACAGGGGGAGTTTAGTGAGTAAAAGTCTCACACTGTTGGGTGTCATCTGGCCGGGGTCTAATCCCCCTGGCAAGTGCCCCTTCGTACTTCTGAGTATTCTCCTCCTCTCCTCTTTGAGCACTTGTACGGTCAATAGGCCTACGGGTGTTCTGAGGAGTAGTCTTCTGTGGCTGGAAAAAAAAAAAAAAAAATCAATAAACCATTCGCTTGCCAAACGCTGTTTTAATCAACACTCCTCGCAAAGATACTCCTACAGTCTTAATATTGCATTGTCATCCGATTTATACACGCATGCTAAATTTTATTTAAATTGGAAACCGAGAAAAGGATCCAATTTTGTAAGATTTAATTACAGACAACTTTGACGACTGACTGGTGTAGCGGTAACATACATTGCCTTCTATGCCAGAGGTCCTGGGTTCGAATCCCTGCGGCGGCGGATATTTGTGTGATGAACACAGATATTAGTCGTCAAGTCATGGATGTTTATATGTTTATTTAAGTTTATTCTAATAAAAAATATGTATTTATTCAATACTAGCTGCTGCCCGCGACGTCGTCTGCGTGAACGCTATGCAGCACCAAACGCACCTAAGATTATAACACTGCTAGCGTGATAATATGTAGCCTATATGTTGACCCGACTTCTTAACTATCTTCATGCCAAATTTGAAGTAAATCCATGCAGTACTTTTTGAGTTTATCCCGGAAAGACAAACAGACAAACAGACAAAAATTCTAAAAACTATATTTTTTGTTTCTGTTTCGATTGTAGATCATACCCCAAGTATTCTTTTAAAAAAATATTCAATGTACAGTTTTACTTTCCTACCATTTTATTATATGTATAGATATATGTTAATATATTTCTTAAGTATATCAGTTATCTAGTATCCATAACACAAGTTCTTTAAGAAACTTCATTTGGGCGAGATAATGTTGTGTGAGTGTTAGAAAAAAAAAACGGACAGGTGAAGCTAAATAAAAGCTTTAAAAAAGGACCTGAGTTCTTGCGGAGCTTCTGAAGACGATACGTCCAATAGGTCAAAGTGGACGCAGAAAATAAGAAAGGCAGTCCCTCAGATGGAAATAATAACTGCTATGAAGAGAGAGAGAGTTTCGGTGTCCTTACAAAAACCGTGATCACGAGTCTTTTTTAATAAAGCTCTTTCTAAATAAAAACGTATCAAGATTTTAACGAGTTCATCGAAATCGATCACAAATAGTGCCCAAATTATCGTTTAACCTCAATCGCACCCGATGTTACGTAACATTGAGATAAAAACGCAAGGATAATATACAAAGTAAAGTAACATAATTGCAAATAGACCATTACTGGCGGTTTCACAAGAATCGATCGCGTCTGGGGAACATCATCAGTCTTTGTCAAGATTACAGCAAGAAATACAGCTCAGTGACAGGTACATGTACTTAACATACTTACCCATATATATACTTGTAAGATTCTACGGGTGGCGGTTGGTCTTATATCATTAAGAATGTAAATTAGAGAACATTTTAAAACGGATGTTATCAACTACTATCACTAAGTTACAGCCCGTTCACACATGATACATTTCACTGGATACCCTTTTTTGTATCGAAAATACGTATACTGAATACTGTGCCATATGTGAAGTCGCCCATACAACTCCATGCGCCATCGATGAAAAAAAACGTATCCGGTAAAACGTATCCAGTAAAACGTACCATGTGTGAACGGGGGGTTACCTTGCTTATTCCGCGACTCGTACTTGCACAAGTGATGCAGGATTTTCGTGCGTTGGTTCACCGCCGTCCCTCCCTCAAGCAACAAGCAATGCAATGAACACATACTGGAACTCTTCAGAATCCTCAGGGTGCAACGACCACCACCGAACTCGGTGTTCGGAATCAGCAAGGTAACTTAGTTATAGTTGGTTATAGTAGTTGTCATGGATTTCCGCAAAGTAACGCCTGATTCAACCAATTACGGATGTTATCGAAAACAAGAGATACATCCTTCCAAACCTTGCTGACTAGCAATTTACCTAAATATGGATGAGACAAATCGATATCATACTTAGTTTTAGGTATGTCATATCAAATAGTAAACATTCTACATTCATAAGGAAAAAAGCAACGGAATGTGCACTCCTAAGTTAAAATCGGATGTAATAATATTACACCCAAATAGACATATGTATACTTACAAAATGCACCATTTTTTTTTAAGCCTGTTCTATAAGAATCAATCAATATATATAAAACTGTTCCGTTACTGACTGAGTTACTGAGTGACTGACAGACAACGTACAGCCGTAACTACTTGGCGTACAGAGCTGAAATTTGGAACATACATTCTTTAGGGAATGTAGGGGTGCACTAAGGAAGGAATTCCCGAAATTCCCACGTGAACGGGAATTATTGGATTTTTTAGTTTGTATGAAAAATCTTATTCCTTAAGTGCACGGATATGATACTTGGCATAAGAGTTCTTCAAAAAGGGACTGGTTGTGTTATGAAAGGAATTCCCGAAATTTCCACAGGGACGGGAAATATATGATGTTTTAGTTTGTATGATAAAATCTTATTCGTTGAGTGCACGGATGTGATACTTTGTATAAAGGTTCCTCGAAAGTGTCTGATTGTATAATGGAAGGAATTCCCGGAATTCCCACGGGAACGGAAAATAGGACTTTTGAGTTTATGCGTGTACGAAGTCGCGGGCAAACGCTCGTTTAAATATAAATTAGTCCATATAACAAATACTGTAAAATACTTAAAGTAAAACATTAGGGGATTGAAACTTAGGTAAACGAATTACTCACTGCAGTTAACTGCTTGTTGAATTTAAGCAATAACTTGAAACATTCGGCTCCCAGCTTCTTGAATCAAATCTCTGCATAATTTAGAAGCAACGGCAGTACAACCAACCGAGATTTAAAAAAAAATTGCTATCAAAGATTCTAAATTTAAAATGGCATATTTTGATAGAGGATGATTTTTATTGTTTCTTAATTGAAAAGGGTTGATTTTCATGTTTATATTAATAATTGTGGAGGTTACCTCTAAGCAAGGGCCACTCGCATATTATGTTGTCCACGAACCTTTTTTTAAACATGAGCACCAATTTTATTTATAACATTTTAATATTGGTTTTAGTTGAACTTTGAACTGGCCACTTTACACTTTTGTACATGGTCTGACATATAGTTCTTAATTCGAATAAAGCCGATATGTTTATATTTTTATAATTTTAGAATCGTCGTTATTTTATGTCAAACTTTTGCTTTTCAAATCGTCTTTCGTACGTCACTGATTTTATGGCACGTTTATCATTTTTTTACTGTGAGGCATTATAAAATCTGTAAAATAATATTTAAATTATTTACCTTATAGAGTTCCGGCTAATATTATGAACGAGAAAGTTCAAATTCAAATTATAAGTTAGTTATAAGAATAGATGTATTTTTTGCAATACAACGCTAGAGACAAATTGAACTGACATTTTCAAGGTATAGCCTGTGGTAATTTAGACTATGGATAGAAATATGGTAATTTTTATCCCGAAATTGACATGAAATCGAGATTACCACAATTTCATCATAAAACTCTACTTGTACAGAGAACCTAAGATGCTGACCGTACCAAAAAAATTCAACTTGGCAAATGGCCCAGAAATAACGACAACCCAAATTTTGTTATTCCACGCGTTGCAAACTAAGCACTATTACTTTCTTTACTATAAGAAAGTTCATATAATCTATGGGGTAACTCATGTGAAAAAATGTCTATTTTACTATAAATCTTTTAGTAAAACTCAATGGGAGAAGAAAGTATTCATTTTTACCTTCGTCGTCGCCAAACAGGGCGATAAAGGGAAATTGAGATTTTGGCGTTCGCAAATACTGAGCTAGTTAAGGCTTCTATCGAACAGGTAGGAAAAGTGGAACCCTTTTCTATTCCATCTGTGCCGCCTTTACTATTTTATTAGTCGAATCCAAAAATATGAGTTGCTCTTCAAGAAGGCTTACTATGGCTTCGGCCAAGGCACTATTATCTATATATATAAAATTCTCGTGTCACAGTTTTCGTTGCCATACTCCTCCGAAATGGCTTGACCGATTTTGATGAAATTTTTTGTGCTTATTCGGTATCTATGAGAATCGGCCAATATCTATTTTTATTTATATGGCAAAACAACGTTTTCCGGGTCAGCTAGTTATCTATAGGGACAGTATTTCAACTTCATACAAACGGAACGCGAGCCTGCCTAAGCGGCTCGATCTCGGATGCGACCAGTCGCAACTGTCTGCATACCGAAACCATTTATTATTGAGCTTTACATTAGAATACGGATATTTTATATTCTAAAATTTAATAAAAAATCATTTCGTACGTCTCATTCGAAGCGAGGACGCTAATTTATAAGACCGATTTGTTATTCAAACGTAAACACGATTTCTTGACACAAAACGCATCTTTGTTGAACACTTCCTATTCAATTTACAAAGTATTTTATTTGTTTATATAAAAATGACAAAACTAAATAAAAGTAAAATTAAAAATTTTAAAAACCCCCCCGACACAAAAAAAGACCTTAAAAACTAACAAATAATATTTTAAACCTATTCTAATTATTATCGTCCCATATATAATTGACTGTAAGACTTGTACTTTAAAATATTTTTATTTTCCGAGCTTCGTCGCCGCGTCGGGGACCACTCAAGTATATAAAGTATTAAGCCAACAACAGCTAATTTATTATTACATTTAGGTATGAGCGATCTTAAGTTTCATGCATAGTCTACGCTCTACGTAATGCCGCGCGCGGCGAGCTCGGTGTGCGGCTTGCGGCGCGGTGGTGGGCGGCACCAAGTGCGGCGACCCAAACGGGCACACACGTGACGTTGACGGTTGTGTCGATTTTACGAATTTTTCGGAGTGAATTCTTTTGATGCAATCTGCAACTGACAACTGTTTTTCTCACTTAGCGGTCCCCCGACGCGGCGACGACGCTCGGAAAATAAAAATATTTTAAAGTACAAGTCTTACAGTCAATTATATATGGGACGATAATAATTAGAATAGGTTTAAAATATTATTTGTTAGTTTTTAAGGTCTTTTTTTGTGTCGGGGGGGTTTTTAAAATTTTTAATTTTACTTTTATTTTGTACTTTTTAAAGTAGGTTTTAATATTAGGAAGATGGTAGTCAGATCCCCTCATCAACAATAAGAGAGCTGATGATCTTCAAACGGCTGATCAGGTCATTGTAACCTTACCATACACTTTCAATTTCATTGAAGTAATACGGTACCAAATTTCAAATCGATAGGATATATGGAAGGTAGTCAGATCCTCTCATCAACTATTAAAGAGCTAATGATCTTCAAACGGCTGATCAGGTCATGGTTCCCTACCATATATTTTCAATGTATTTGTAGTAATACGGCACCAAATTTCGAATCAATACGACATATGGAAGCTATTCAGATCCCCTCATCAACTATTAGAGAGCTGATGATCTTCAATTGGCTGATCAGGTCATGGTTACCTTACCATATACTTTTAATATCATTGTTGTAATACGGCACCAAATTTCGAATCGATACGACATATGGAAGTTAGTCAGATCCCCTCATCAACTATTAGAGAGCTGATGACCTTCAAACGGCTGATCAGGTCATGGTTCCCTTACCATATACTTTCAATATAATTGTAGTAATACGGCACCAAATTTCGAATCAATACGACATATGGAAGTTAGTCAGATCCCCTCATCAACTATTAGAGAGCTGATGACCTTCAAACGGCTGATCAGGTCATGGTTCCCTTACCATATACTTTCAATATAATTGTAGTAATATGGCACCAAATTTCGAATCGATACGACTTATGGAAGTTAGTCAGATCCCCTCATCAACTATTAGAGAGCTGATGACCTTCAAACGGCTGATCAGGTCATGGTTACCTTACCATATACTATCAATATCATTGTTGTAATACGGCACCAAATTTCGAATCGATACGACATATGGAATTTAGTCAGATCCCCTCATCAACTGTTAGAGAGCTGATGACCTTCAAACGGCTGATCAGGTCATGGCAACCTTACCATATACTTTCAATATAATTGAAGCAATACGGTACCAAATTTCGCATCGATAGGACATATGGAAGGTAGTCAGATCCCCTCATCAACTAGAAAAGAGCTGATGATCTTCAAACGGCTGAACAGATTTTCATGAAACATGGCTAAGAACACTCGGGATAAAATTATCTATAACACAAAAAAAACTAAACGAAAATCGGTTCATCCGTTTGGGCGCTACGATACCACAGACAGATACACAGATACACAGATACACAGATACACAGACACGTTAAACTTATAACACCCCTCTCGTTTTGCGTCGGGGGTTAATAAAAGTAAACGCAAAGTAGGCAAATGTAATTTAAAACCTGACGGCGGGCAACCCTTTCGCATTTAAACGTAGGTACCGCGGCGCTGTAGGTATTTGACGACCACTTTGGCATTGGGGTAAACCTATTTGCCTCAGACGCCAGTGGTTGCGGGTTCGATCCCCGCACCGAACAAGAAAAAAAAATGTTCCGTGTCTGGGTGTTTATCCATTTATGTATTTATATTTTAGGTTCCCCCTAGTTCGCTATATGGTATCCCATAACACAAGCTATGCTTACTTTGGGGCCATGTAGTTGGTGTGGTTGTCTGGGGTTTTTTTTTTATTTATTTCAAAGAATGCGGCCGTGTTGAAATACTGTTTAGATTCTATTACCGTGCTTGGGCTCAATTTGAAACGACAGTCTCTTTAGTCAACCGTTGTTGATAACAAAACATTTTAAAACCTCTAAGTTTCACATTAAAGAGACTTGTCGACAAATTAGTAAGTCTTATGTCGAAGAAAGTGTGATATCTGCCTACGATGCTAGCAGGACTTTTCGCGTATACTAAAACAACAGCGCTGTGCTCGACCAAATGTCAAACAGTTCGATGAATGTCAGTACTTAATCACGCCGCCGCCATCAGCATTTGACGATCGGCTGGTGTAGTGGTAACATACATTGCCTTCTATGCCAGAGGTCCTGGGTTCGAATCCCAGCTGCGGCGGATATCGGTGTGATGAACACAGATATTAGCCGTCAAGTCATGGATGTTTATATAAGTTTATTCTAATAAAACTATGTATTTATTCAATATGTATGTTTATATATTTCTTAAGTGTATCAGTTATCTAGTATCCATAACACAAGTTCTTTAAGAAACTTAATTTGGGCTAGATAATGTTGTGTGAGTGTCAGAAATATTTATTTATATATTTATTTCATCATCAGTGGCAAGCGCTGGAGTCGAGTTATGTGTATGTGAATACCAATTATGTCGTCGCTGATGCATCTATGAATTCGTGACTGTTGTTAAGAATAGCGCTGTTGATGTTACTGATGCAGTGTGTTAGTAATGCAACTGACTAAACTCGCGTTTTAGCTTTCACCTGGCATTAAGTGAAGACGAAGTTGAATATGACGTGCACAAAGACGGTACGGTAATATTTTAGAGAAAACATGTTTCTTAATTTAAAAAAAACACAGGAACACATCACCGATGCGACGCGACGCGCGACGGTGCGATGATATATGTGGTGGCCGATTTTATCGCAAATTATGTTCTACTTAGTAACTCGGATACGTTTTGATGACATGCGATAGCGTCGTAGTCGGAATCGTAGCCGCAGAAGTTTAAAGTTTAGTCGCCATTGATTGCCGAATTCCATTCCTTTATTTATTCGTTATGACTATAACTATAACCTACCGGTGTTCGAAATTCAAAAATCTCCTTCGCGTTTTATATGGAAAATTGTCCAACCACTATCACATGCGTTATACCGCACGTACTGCAATAAAACAAACATTGTAACACAAAACATCGATGTATGTACTATCGTGATAGGTGTATGGAACACTCAAAAAAGTTACAATACGGCGAAACGCTGCGCTTTAGCAAAATACATAGGAATTTGAATGTTATTGTACAGAAGGCAGCAGATCAAGCGTTCCAAATCTGTAAAAAATTGTGATTTGAATCTGAACTCTATGCCTTTGATTTAAAGTTAAAAGTTCATCATCATCACAACTCTTTGTAATGAAATGAGCCTACTCCAGGGCATGAGTCTCTCCCCTAGGTGAAGAGGAGGTATAGGTCATAATCCACCAAGCTGGCCGAGTGCTGGGTGGTGGATGCCAGAATTTTCAGGGTGCCAAGATGGCTTCTGACAAACCCTAACGACTACTGTATACAATTATACAGCACCCGGGACCGACTGCTGGACGTGCCCTCCGAAGCACGGAAGTCGTCGTGAGAAATGAATGGTCGACAGTCACCCATCCAAGTACCGACCGCGCCGAACGTTGCTTAACCTGTGATATCGTATGATACACACAATAACCACGGCGCTTGATTTAAAGCTTGATGTACCGCCTTCTGTATCATAAAATCTGATACATTTTTGTAAAGAGAACTTATTTTAATAAACTTTTCAGATAATTGATTTAGATAAGTGATCTCCTTCAAGCAACTGCATGTAAATACTTAATAGTTAAATGTTATTTTTCTACGATTTAGCACTTTTATTTGCTGACAGTCGTATCTTGAATAACGTAATTTTGTGATGAAAATTGAAAAAATCCCGTACAAAAAATTAAGAAAATTTAAGTTTAGCCACTATTCTATACATACCTACAGATACAAATAAAAACACTTAAATGTTTTAGTCTAATTTATGTGAAATTCATACATACATAACGTCACGCCTGTATCCCTTATTGGGTAGGCATAGCACCAGAGGTTATAAGACCATCTATTGTCGCGTTTGACAAATTTAGAGGTATTATAAAGATAGAGAGAGGCTATTGTAGTGACAGGGTGTCAACCTATCGCCCACAAAAACGCCAAGTAAACCTCTGTCCCTTAACTGACTTTTACAGTATGCGCGGGAAGAGAAGCAGCTGGCACATTCTAAGTATTTCTTTCGCTCCCAGTCCAGCATTGAAGGAAATTCATGATACGAATATATGCAATATTTGTAGTAACATCATTTAACTGTGGAGGCGCCACAGAGGGTCACTCTCCATGCGATGGTTCAAATTAATTATGTTTCGCGGAAATGTAGATAAATATTAAATAGCTTCGATGGACGATAATCACAGGAAAATAATTACAATTAAATAATGCGATATAGGGGCGGGAAATGAAAAGGGCACGCACCTTGCTTCTCTGTCGGGGTTGCTCCGGCGGCGATAGGGTGAAAGTCCAGGTTTTAAGTTTCACTATGCGTGCGCACGCAAGCACAACGAGTCCAGCAGCACAGATTAACACAAAGAATCCACAAGGTGTTGCAGCGGTGTTTGCGGATACCGGCGTCAAGCGACGTCGTCTTAGCGGCACAGCGGTCGGTCGTTCACTGCTTCCAGTATGTTCTTCCTCATAAGGTGCGTGCGGGGGTAGGTCCCTAACCGGCGATGCGCGAGAGCTTTTAATTTAACCGCGATAAGATTTGCGAATACAGTAGGCGCGAACATTCCCCCGGCCTTAAAGGGTTGCCTTTAAATAAAAACAACTAGAAGCGTAAATATTTAAATATATATAATACTAATGATGCGGGAATATATTGCGGTGATAAATGATACATAAAGCAGGGCGGTATGATATACTTAAACTTAAAAATACTTATGACTAAAATATACCATAAATACTTAACTTAAACTACATAAAATAAAGTTAGTTTATTGACTCGGTAAAGGACATAAACGAACGACTGGTCGAAGATAGCTGCCCTTCGAAGTACGAATAGTAACGACTCGTGTTATACCGTCCTTTGAAGGGTGGACCTTCTCTACAATTGCGAGAGGCCAAGCAAATGGCGGCGCATTGTCTGTGACAACTACCACGACCGTGCCCTCCTCAATAGGAACCGTAGGAATGTTCCACTTGGCGCGAGATTGTAACTGATGCAGATATTCTACTCGCCATCTACGCCAAAAGGATTGAACAATTTTGTCAAGAAGCGAATGGCGTTGATTAAGATCAATGGTTTCAGCTTCTGGCGCGGGAATAGAAGACAAAGGAACCAAGTTAAGGAAGTGCGCTGGCGTCAGTGCGGCAGGTTCAGAAGGGTCACAGCTTCTTGCCGTAAGCGGGCGCGAGTTCACTAAAGCTTCGACCTGCGTGAGAACCGTTATCAATTCCTCGTATGATAGAATCTGTTGTCCTATAACCTTGAATAAATGTGATTTAACGATTTTAACGACGCTTTCCCAGCATCCTCCAAAATGCGGGGAAGCAGGCGGTATAAATTTCCAATCGATGCGATTTTCACTAAGCTCTACTTCCAAATGCGGGCGATATTGATCCAAAAAATTATATAAATCGCGAAGGTACGAGCTAGCGCCCACAAAACACGTTATCAGTGTATAAGCACTTAACTGGGCCACGGCGGGAAAGAAAACGTTTAAGTGCGGCCAAGAAACTAACTGTGCTTAAATCTGTAGCCACTTCAATATGAGTAGCTCGCGTTGTCATGCATGTGAAAATACAAATCCACGCCTTGCGAGTGCGTACCCCACGGCCACGGGCGGGCGTGTACTGCAGCGGGCCTGCGTAGTCACAGCCGACGTGGGTAAAAGCCTTATCTACCTTATTAACGCGGTGGCTGGGCAAATCAGCCATGAGCGGGTATGTCGGGCGCGGTCTAGCACGGAAACACGTGTTACAACGGTGAACTCTATCTCTAATGAGGCGGCGAGCGGAAAGAATCCAAAACCTTTGTCGTAGCAAAGAGTGAAGTAGTTCAGGCCCCGCGTGTTGGTGTTTTTTGTGATAATAATCGATTATCAAGTCAACAATATGATCACGTCGGGGTAAAAGTAAAGGATGTTTGGCGGTAAAGTCTTCAGCGGAATTTGCTAATCTTCCACCTACGCGAATGAGTCCATCTCTGTCTATAAATGGATTTAGTTTATTTAGAACGGTTGAACATGACTTATTATTTTTTAAGCTTTGGATCTCATCAATAAAATAACATTCTTGTAAAGCGCGTATGATTCTAATTTCAGCGAAATCTAGATCGGAACTCGTAACATGTAAATTTCGCGGTAAGCGTTTTATAAATTTATAAGTATAAGCAGCCGTGCGTAATAATTTTGAAAATGAAGAAAAACGAGTGCTAAAGTCTTGTATAAACGCCATTGAATTATTAGAGACTAGCGAAAGAATGTGCGATTTCTGTTCAGGTATAGATTCGTCAATCTCTTGACTAATATTTTTAAGACTCCACTCGGCGGGATCGCGGGCGGCCCACGGCGGACCATGGAACCATAGCGGGTGCGTTAACAATTTATCTGGAGTAAGCCCGCGTGATAAACAGTCAGCAGGGTTTTCAGTGCCGGCGACGTGGTAAAAACAGCTTGCGGGAATATTTTCTATTATTCTTACTATGCGGTTTGCTACGAAGGTCTGCCATCTGTGAGGAGACGAGTGGATCCAGCATAGAGCCACTTTAGAGTCGCTGAAGGCGAATATTTTACTTATTGGAAAGCGTGATTTTATAGTATCTGTAACCTTGCGTATTAAGTTCGATAGCAAAACCGCTGCGCATAACTCGAGTCGCGCAATAGACGGGCGATACTTTTGATTTCGCGGTAATTAAGTTGACTACGTAATCGTCCCCTGAGCGGACCTGAGCATAGACAACACCTCCGTATGCTCGCTCGCTAGCGTCAGCGAAACCGATAATATTAATTTTAAAGACTGCACTAAGCCTAGGTGTCGAGGTATACGAAGAGAGTTTAATAATGGCATCTCTTGACAGAATTGCTGCCAGGCCGCTTGAATCCGCTGCGGCGGCTGACTATCCCAGTCACATTTCAGTAGCCAAAGCTCTTTGATAAGCAGCTTGGCGTAAAGAACTACCGGCGCGACTAATCCTAAAAACTCCCACAAGCGGGCTACAGCGGAGAGAATAGTTCTTTTAGTACACGGCTCATTCGGTATCTTAACTTGGAAATAAAAGCAATCTGTGTCTTTATTCCAACATAAACCTAATATTTTTCGCGGGTTAGATTCATCAAAAATTTTCTTTGCGTCAGTTTTATGCGATTCGGGAATGTGTTTAAGTACTTCGTCTGAGTTACTATTCCATTTGACGAGATCGAACTGAGCTTTCTTAAACAACGCGATGAGATCTCTACTGAGGCTGGATGCCTCCTGCTCAGTCATCACCGAGTAAGCGACATCATCCATGTATAACGCGGAAGCGGCGACAGAAGCGGCGGCGGGATAATTTTTACCTTCGTCCTCGATTAGTTGCGTAATAACACGAAGTGCGTGAAACGGACTTGATTTAATACCAAAGCAAACACGATTAAATTGATATTCAGCGATGGGATCCGTAGTTTTAAAGCGATATAATATTTTTTGAAATCGGCGGTCAGGCTCTCTAAGAATTATTCTTAAAAACATCTCACGACAGTCGGCTGATAAACAAATTTTAAATAATCTAAAATTAATTAAAATCGAATACAAGTCACCCTGCAAATTACGTCCCGAATGAATAATGTCGTTTAAGGAAACGCCCGTAGTTGACTTACAGCTAGCGTCTAAAACAATACGTAGCTTAGTAGTTTCCTTATCTTCTCTAAAAACACCATGATGTGGTATATAGTATGACGGGAGTAAACTATCGCCGCTATTGCTTACACGTGAGATATAACCTTTGTCTATATAACTGTGTATTACGTCGTTATATGCGGCGCGAGCGTTCAATGAAGCCTCTAACTTGCGTTCTAAACATAAAAAACGTCTATGAGCGGCGGCGTAGGAATCGCCTAATAAAAACGGATCCTCGCGAAACGGAAGTGCGACTACATAAGTACCACTCTCAATGCGGGAAGTGGTTGCGTTAAAATACTCTTCGCACTCAAGTTCGTCTGCGGTATACATGGGCGGCGCGGGCATCTCCTCAAGCTCCCAGAAGCGCCTAAGAAGCACGTCTACTCGATCACAAGCTACCGAGCAGCATGAGGTCGTAACATTAGAAATATTACAAGCGGGCGTTGAATACAAAGCGGGAACTGAACCCATTAAAATAAAACCTAAAACAGTTTGTATTGCGGGCGGAATATTACTAAACTCGCTATACACTATGGTGGGCATTAGCAAGTGCGGGAATAATGAACTACCAATTAAAATATCTATGTTACCGGGAGTAGCAAACTCACTGTCGGCAAGCGGTAAGGAATGTATATGAGTGAACCCTTTAATGTCTACTGGGACGGACGGCAAACAGTCCGTGATGACGTCCACAATAAGCGACGACATATTGTAATTAACATTTAAATTAAAGCGTGAGTAAAATGTAAAATCAACAAAACCATTTATTGATTTTTGCGAGCCTCCTATACCCTTAACCGTAGTATGCGACGGTCTCGATTTACTCAATAATCCTAAGCGTTTACAACAATCGTATGTAATAAAATTGCTTTGCGAAGCGCTGTCTAACAAACATCTAACTAACTGTTGTTTTCCATTAGCGTCGAAAACAATAACTTGAGCCGTAGCAAGCAAAACTGTAGCATTAGCCGTTGTACAGAGTGATAAGTTATTGCTCATATTATTTTGCGAGCGTTGCGCAGGCGCGTCCTGGTATCGATTCTCGGTTGGATGCGGCCGCGCGTGCGCGGGCGGCGGCGCATGCGCAGACGCAGGCGCGGTGAGCCCGGCACCGGCAGTCGAGCTCCCGGATACGCAGCGCGCGGTAGTGTCGCACGCTCCCGTGAAATGTAACAAAGTATGATGTCGCTGACTACAGGTGCGGCATGTTGACTTCGAACTACACAGACCAGCCTTATGTTTCGTACTTAGACAGTTAATGCACCCGTTATTATCCTTAATAAATTTAAATCTATCTAACGGTGATAACCTTTGAAATGCTACACGTTTATAATAGTGATCGTGTATTTTATTATTGCATAAAGAACACTTACTCTGTCCTGTGCTCGTAACGTAAGACTGCGGATTTGGATATTTAACTAAAGCGACGCGCGGCTTATTCTTAGTTAACTTCGTACTGGTGCTCGCGGGTTGTGAATTTTGATAAATCCGACATTGGGTTTTTATAAACGTAATAAAGCTATCCAGTTTTGGTAATTTAATATCGTAACTGTGCATTTCAAATGCGCGTATGGTATCGGTATCGAATTTACGTATGGCTATATGTAGTAAAATAAAGTCTGTGAGGTCTTGAATACCTAAGTTTTTAAGCGAAGTAACTGCGGTAACGAATTTATCTATAAATAGTGAGTAGTTAGAACCCGATGACGGAGAATTATTAAGCGTTAAATTTAAAACTTGATCTAGATAGTTAGAACCTAGAACACGGACATCCTGATATCTATCGAGCAATGATTGAAATATGATTTCGTAGTTTTCAGCACACGGATTAATACCTGCAAGTACTGATTGTACCTTAGATGATAACTTCCCAAGTAAATAATATAGTTTATCAGCATTGGTAAGTGACGAATTATCGTGAACGGTAGATTTAAATGTCGCATAGAATAAGGGCCAGTTTTGTATTTCACCATCAAACGATACGAGTTCTATGGGCGGTAACCTAGGTTTAGATATCTCTTTCTGACGGATACTGGAGGACACAGTAGCGGTTAGTTGCGACAATACTTGTTTAATCGAACAAAATAAATCTTCAAAGGCGGAATAAACTTGGTAATTAGGCTTTGCGGTAGGATTTTCAGTTAAAATATTTTCGTTATATTCATCTAACACAATATGAAATTGGCTGCGAATACTTTCAATAGTTACACACGCGCTTATAAACGATTCTTTTCGTTCCTCGGAAGTGTGAGCCATCTTAGCATGTTCATAAATGTCTTGAATGCGTTCAAAAAGAGCGTTCCTTTAGGGCTTACGGAACATGATAATTTATCTTCACCTCGTGGCATAATTGAGCAATATATGTTAGTATAGGGTAGGTATAACGAATAAGAGTAATGGCGGAATAATTATAGATATATCTTATAATAAACTAAATATTACTAATAGATATTGCGGTTTATTAAGGCGATCCTGTGAGGGCGGGAGAATTTAACGAAGGACCAAGCGGTAATTATAAAAAAGGTATAGAGCATCCGGCTCGAAGGACCAATAAAAATGGAGGCGCCACAGAGGGTCACTCTCCATGCGATGGTTCAAATTAATTATGTTTCGCGGAAATGTAGATAAATATTAAATAGCTTCGATGGACGATAATCACAGGAAAATAATTACAATTAAATAATGCGATATAGGGGCGGGAAATGAAAAGGGCACGCACCTTGCTTCTCTGTCGGGGTTGCTCCGGCGGCGATAGGGTGAAAGTCCAGGTTTTAAGTTTCACTATGCGTGCGCACGCAAGCACAACGAGTCCAGCAGCACAGATGAACACAAAGAATCCACAAGGTGTTGCAGCGGTGTTTGCGGATACCGGCGTCAAGCGACGTCGTCTTAGCGGCACAGCGGTCGGTCGTTCACTGCTTCCAGTATGTTCTTCCTCATAAGGTGCGTGCGGGGGTAGGTCCCTAACCGGCGATGCGCGAGAGCTTTTAATTTAACCGCGATAAGATTTGCGAATACAGTAGGCGCGAACATTCCCCCGGCCTTAAAGGGTTGCCTTTAAATAAAAACAACTAGAAGCGTAAATATTTAAATATATATAATACTAATGATGCGGGAATATATTGCGGTGATAAATGATACATAAAGCAGGGCGGTATGATATACTTAAACTTAAAAATACTTATGACTAAAATATACCATAAATACTTAACTTAAACTACATAAAATAAAGTTAGTTTATTGACTCGGTAAAGGACATAAACGAACGACTGGTCGAAGATAGCTGCCCTTCGAAGTACGAATAGTAACGACTCGTGTTATACCGTCCTTTGAAGGGTGGACCTTCTCTACAATTGCGAGAGGCCAAGCAAATGGCGGCGCATTGTCTGTGACAACTACCACGACCGTGCCCTCCTCAATAGGAACCGTAGGAATGTTCCACTTGGCGCGAGATTGTAACTGATGCAGATATTCTACTCGCCATCTACGCCAAAAGGATTGAACAATTTTGTCAAGAAGCGAATGGCGTTGATTAAGATCAATGGTTTCAGCTTCTGGCGCGGGAATAGAAGACAAAGGAACCAAGTTAAGGAAGTGCGCTGGCGTCAGTGCGGCAGGTTCAGAAGGGTCACAGCTTCTTGCCGTAAGCGGGCGCGAGTTCACTAAAGCTTCGACCTGCGTGAGAACCGTTATCAATTCCTCGTATGATAGAATCTGTTGTCCTATAACCTTGAATAAATGTGATTTAACGATTTTAACGACGCTTTCCCAGCATCCACCAAAATGCGGGGAAGCAGGCGGTATAAATTTCCAATCGATGCGATTTTCACTAAGCTCTACTTCCAAATGCGGGCGATATTGATCCAAAAAATTATATAAAAATAAATTGCCGTAAATATTATATAATAATAATAAAATCCCCAGACAATCACACCGACTACATGGCCCCAAAGTAAGCATAGCTTGTGTTATGGGATACCATGTAGCGAACTAGGAGGGAACCTAGAATATAAATACATAAATAGATAAACACCCAGACACGGAACATTTTTTTTTCTGGTTCCGTGCGGGAATCGAACCCGCAACCACGTGCGTCTGAGGCAGATATGTTTACCCCATAGTGGTCGTCGAATATTACTCTGAAAGTTTCAACATCTTAAACTGTTATAACTTTATCTAAATATTGATAAATTAAACATTAGTCTCTAAAGACTCGTTTTCCTGAAGAAGTTTCTCGAAGTAAAATGTTTAAATCATTACGCAACCCTGCTTCACCGAGGGACAGTTTCGAACAAGTACTTTTAGGCCCTAATTTCAAGGGACTGTGAAGAAAATTGAAGTTGAAGACTTTTTGAATTAGTAGCTAATGTTTTATGCATTCACCTTTTTCAGTTTTTATGCAACTTGTTGTATGAATTTTACGGCTAGATCGTGTAATTGGGCACTTCTCATTTTACAACTATTTCGTATTCTTTTTTTATCACCTGAACGATTTGTGACCTTTGTGCACCTTTATATGTAACCTAACCTTCATACAAACTTACTTCCGGCTTTAAGCGGGACACTCCCGGTTTCAGGGACTCTGTCTCGTTGTCCCCAGCAAGGACGCAATAGTCCCAATTATGCTAACAGACCCGCTAGTGGCACGGAAAAGCAGATCTGAAGGAAAAATCGGTATTTTGAAACAAATTTGTTTAGTACAAAAATACGACTAGAAGTCACGCCACTATCTGTCACTGGGGCTTAGTAAGTAGTGCCTACATAATATTTTGTGTAACTTAAAAAAAACAACATACCACCTCCTATTAGGAACTCGAAAAATATTAATATCTTTAAACTTGCTTTGAAAAAGTTTCTTTTTGATAGTCAAATTTCACAACCATAGGAGGTCGTTCTATTTCGTAGGTAGGTATATTTCCTAGTATGTACTATATTATTTACAAGATAGGTATGTATTATATTATTAACATATTTTAACTGACTTTTGGTTTTGGTTTTATATTTATATTTCTAGTGATGACATCTCTGACTGACTCATAATGTCTTAATTAATTAATTATGTAATAATTTCCAATGTGTTCTCTTATTATTTTTAATTATCACTATTATTATTATTATTCTCGTTTATGTATTTGATGAGTTTTGAATATTTTTTGTTGGTAATTTGACAAATATTTTTGTAAAACTGTTCTTGTAAAAGTGTAATTTTTTTTTAAAAAGTGTCATTCAAATGTAGTTTTAAGCGTGACTTTTTTATATTAATCTAATTTTCCTTGTATGACAAAATCTATCTGGTGCCACTGAAAATCAGCGTCATAGCATCCTTGCGATGCCATGGCTACAAAGCTGAGTGGTTACCAATTGCTGGCATAGATCGGTAAATCTGTATCTGAACTTTGTTGATTGTAATTTTTTATTTTCTTCTATGTTCCAATAAATACGAGGGTGGATTGAAAAGTTCGCGGCCTAGTCAAGAAAACAGAATAAAGTACAGTACGATTCATAAGTGCAGTAGCAACTTGCTAAAACAACACTGTGAGGAGAGAGCGGCGCATGCGACCTTTTCAAATCAAGTCATTACAATATGCAAACATTCACACACACATTTATAAAATTTCAAAGTTGATTGTGAGTATTGTGACTAACTATTTCAACATCGTTTGTAAGTAGATTCATAGCTCAGCGGTTAAGGCGTCGGAATTCAAAATCGGCTTTGAATAAATGTTATGTTGTGGATTCAAACCCGGCCGACGACGTTATACGTCCATATATCATTAATTTCACCTTTATGTTTTTGTTTTTGTATTTTGTTATGTTATAAACCCAACGTGTAAAAAATATTAAAATCGTTGGACAAACTAAATAGTTGTTTACCGAAACGTTCAGCACTAAACTGGTTTTGACTGATTAAATTGTAAAACCAATTGTAGGGTAGGAGGTTGTAAAAAAGACACGTCACTGTATGAAAACTTAAAATGCCTTACGAACTTAGATCGTATGTCGTTGGTTGGTGAACTTTGCTCTGTGCGTTTGTGCTCTTTTTTTCGTTATAACTAATTACTAGAAAGAATGCAGGCCAATATAAATATTGAAGCCAGGGCTAATTTTATTACGTTGCATGGAAATGGACGTAATATATCACAAATAGCTGATGAAACCGGACTCAGTGTGAGTTTTTATTATAAAATGATTTATACTTTCGCGTAGTCTCCTTTTTTATTATTATTAATCGAACTTTCATTGTTTTAGAGAAATACAGTCAACCGTTGGGTGAAGAGGTTTGAGGAGGAAGGTAATGTTGCTACTAGAATGCGAACTGGAAGGCGACCGCTTATAAACCAAACTCAAAGACGTTTCATGATAAATGAATACGTAGCGAATGGATCACAAGACGTTATGCGGAATTATTTGATACCTCATTGCTCACTGTTCGCCGACCAGCTAAGAAACCATATTTAACGCAAAGACATAAGGATCAACGATTACGATTTGCTCGCGACTACTTAGACTTTAATTGGGAGACTACTATATTTTCTGATGAAAAAACTTTTAAGTCCAGTCAAAAAGGAAGAGTCCATTTGTGGCGCAGAGACAACACGCGTTGGTTTGAACAAAATATTGTTCCTAACACCGAGTCTGGTCGAATCTGTGTTAATATGTGGGGATGGATCAGTGCAGCGGGACCGGGAGAGTTAGCATTCATTCCTACACGTGCCAACGGTGCAAATTACGTCAAAGTGCTAAGTGATACTATGTTGCCGACTGTGCGTAACGTTTATCCCAGTGAAGAGATTAGTGATATAAGTTTTGTGCAAGACAATTGTCCTATTCACTGTGCGGGTATTGTGCGACATTGGTTTAGTCAACACGCAGATTTTCATGTAATTCCGTGGCCAGCACGATCCCCTGACCTCAACCCCATTGAAAATGTGTGGGGTTTAATGGTGCAAAGATGGGAAGCACGGGACGAGAGGAGTCCTGAGCAGTTAAAGTCCCATTGTTTAGAGTTATGGGAAAATTTAAGAGGCACAGATATTTGTCAAAATATTGTAGGCTCAATGCGTAAACGCCTACTTAATTGTATAGAAAACAATGGTGGGCATACAAAATATTAGATATTTAAGAAAATTATACCTTATATTGGTTTTTAATATTATATTGTTTTGTTTTTAAAAGCCACTCGCATTGTCAATGTGTATTCGTGTTTTTTTAAGTCTGGACTTTTATGTCTTGGCAATGAAGTTTTATTGTTTTGTATACTTAGTAATAGTAATCTTTATTGTAAAAAAATCCTTGTTTTTTTTTTTAAATTGAAAAAGAAATGTTCAATGTGAGTGGAGTCTGGCCACTAGTTAGGTTTAAGTAGCTTCAATACTCTTTTCGTCAAGAAAACGATCATTAAGCTACTATGCCTGTGCTAATAACATCATAAAATAGGGCAGTTATTGATTTTTGCTTTGAAAAATAAACACTTTTATCGAAATATCATTATTTTTTTATTTACTTATCCTTTTGTCATTAATAAGTATAAAGTATTCATACTAACAATGTCTTAAGTTTTCACGATTCATAATTGAAATAAAACAACTTATTAACCGGACGAATTAATCGCGTATAATTTAAACTTTACATTTTAACTCGACGGGGTCTGCAAAGACACCGAAACGTCGATTCAAACTGTAAAATATAAATTATACACCAGAAAAGTTGTTTTATTTAAAGTATTTATACTGCATTTTTTCTTAATTATTAGTAAGCAATATTTTGAGGTAAATAATCTTTTTATATAAAGAACGGTTTAATTAAAATTAACTCATAAGAATAAAAAGGTTTCTCTTTAAAAATACTTGAAAAGATTGCTTAAGACGCAATGGCGTCAAATATATAGACAAGTAAGAAGTTCTCTGCTGATTGGTCGGCAATCAGTTAAATAAAGACTCCGACCAATCAGCAGAGATATTAACCAACCAGACGATGCATAGTCTAGTAGTAGTGTTACAAGTATTCTGTGATACGTTATAGTGTGTGTTGAGACTTCACTCACACAATCAAGATAAGAACACTGTGCAGGCGAATACTAACAGTATGGTGCTACTGGATTTATGAACTCTTACTGTACATACAAAAATATTTTTATTTTTCGACGTAATCTCCATTTAGCTCTATGCACTTCTTCCATTTGCTTTCCAGAGCTTTCATACCTGTTTTAAAAAAAGATTCCTCAAGGTCTTCAAAATACAGGTTAACAGCGGCTTCGACCTCTTCATTCGTTAAAAATTTCTGCCCACCGAGGTGTTTTTTCAGGTTTGGAAACAGATGAAAGTCCGAAGGTGCCAAATCAGGAGAATAAGCTGGATGTGGCAACAATTCGAAACCACAATCACGAATTTGAGCCATAGACTCGACAGACGTGTGGGCTCGGGCGTTGTCCTGGTGAAACAACACTTTCTTTCTCAGTAATCCTGGGCGTTTCTGTTTAATTTCTTCACGTAAACGGCGCAAAAGGGTGCTATAGTACGCAGAGTTTATTGTTTCGCCTTTTGGAAGGTAGTCCACCATAATGACACCCTTAGCATCCCAAAAAACCGATGCCATCACCTTGCCAGCCGACAGAATTGCCTTTGCTTTTTTCGGAGTTGGTTCACCTGATTTTTTCCATTGTTTGGATTGTTGTTTGAACCCAGGTTTCATCCATTGTCACAGATCTGTCAAGAAAACCTTGTGCATCAGCCTCGAACATCTCCAAACAGTCGCGAGAAATCGTGAGTCGAATTCGCTTTTGCTCTACTGAAAGCAATCTGGGGACCCACCTAGCCGAAACCTTAGAAAAGCCGAGTTCATGGACAATGATGTTTTGCGTTCGTTCATATGAGATGCCTATAGTGTCTGCAATTTCTCTGATAGTCAATCTACGGTCTTTCAATATGAGATCACACACTTTATTGATGTTTTCTTCGGTCGTAGACGTCATTGGCCTGCCGGTGCGAGGGTCATCTTCGATGTTCTCTCGTCCACGTTTAAATTCTGCAACCCATTTTTTCACAGTGGTATAAGACGGGGCAGATTCCCCTAATGTTGTTTGCATGTCATCATGGATCTCCTTTGGTGTTAATCTTTTTTTAAACAAATATTTAATCACAGCACGTTGTTCAAATTTCTCCATTAGTGAAAATTTGTTCTATACACGTATTTATATTGTTCGTAAAATTTTATTTAAACAAGATATCAAATTGAAAATTCGCGGGCTGACAATTGAATAATGACAGTTCAAAATGACGGCAAAAAAAATATAAAAGTTTTTTTTTAATGGCCAGGCCGCGAACTTTTCAACCAATGTAGTATATTATATTCTATTCTATTTTAAAAATTATACCTACCTACTTATTCCGCAGATGTCCCGCTCTATCACTAAAACTACATGGCTATTTTTTTAGGCACCAGCCAAATTTAAATGTTATAAACATGCAGGTATTTTACGATATAAACATACCTACATATTTATTTTAGTATCGCGGAGTACAAAAAAAAAAAGATGTGGTACAACAAACGCTATTGCTGAACGCGCGGCATATCATTAATAATACTACGAGACGTAGTACTACAAGATGTTTTGTAGTAGCGCGTAGTCTTCTTTACTTTAATGGTATTTATTCATAATTTAGATTGACCATGCTTTGCGTAATATGATAGCGAATATATTAATTTCCTTATAAAAAGTATACACCTTTTCTTGTTTACTTATTGAGTAAAACAAATTTGGACGTTGACCAGGTAAGAAGATTCTAAATCAACTTTTAACAGACTTAATTTCATATGAAAACTTGAAGATACAGGGTTGATTTTTAGTCACTAGCCAAATTTTTTTTACACAATGAGTATCATTTATAGAAACGATTTTTGAAAAAAAAGGTATGTATTTTTTTTACAAGGAAATCAATATATTCGCTAACATATCAAGTAAAGCATGGTCACTCTAAATTATGAATGAATATCATTAAAATAAAGATGACTACGTGCTACTACAAAACATCTTGTAGTACTACGTCGTAGTATTATCAAAGAAATGCCGCGTCGTAGTAGCTATGTTCATCAACGGCGGCTATTTGTAAAAAAGTTTATGGTGCCATTTTTTTTTTTGACTGAGTGATACTTAAACAACAATGCAGATACGTTTATATCGTATCAAAGAAAATAATATTTAAATTTGGCTGATGACTAAAAACAATAGAAATAGAAAAATCTAGCCCCCATTTAGCCAAAAGAACTTTTTTATTGAACAGTTATTGGCAAAGTCAGTTAAGATTCCAACTAATTCCAATCAACAAACATAGAATGTGACTCATAAATTAATATTCCACTTAAACACCGTCAATTCACAGGTTAACTGAAGATTAATCATCCCCCTGTCATAAATCACTCGATTGGGCTTTAATTTAAATCCTACGAAGGGGCAGCAGGGCCTAATTGATTTGAAAATCGTTGGAAACCAACATGGCGTCGCTAAAGTACTTATCAACAGATTACTATCGGTTTGATTAGTTTTCCATATGCAAACGGGTAATAAATCTGCATTTTAAAAGAATAATAGAATTTGTGTGTATGAGACTAGAAAAGCAGATTTATGGTTTAATCTCGATGTTATACGAAACGTAGTGCTTAGAGCGCGTTTGGCTATGTGTTTGAATACGATAAACTAGGATGGATTTTTATTATGATTCTTAAAAAAGTTTAGGTACCAATAAATAATTAAAATTTTGATCTGAAAAAAAGCAGGACTCGAACCTGAGACTCTCGCTTGCTGGAGGGTGCTTCGCTTTGCTGGAGGAAGCGGTAGTCCCAAGTTCGAGTCGCTCGGGGGATTTTACTAGTACGAGCTTTTCTCGCAACTTCGTGCGCGCTAAACTCTTTCCATAATCCGACACCCACTGAAAGAACCCGTATACCAAGTTACATCACAAGTTACCGTTACCGTACATCGAGTTACATAATTTTTTTAGAAAAGCCCTCGTCACAGTATTGAATCAATGTCATGTTGATGTTAAACCAAGTGCTTGACGGTTAAACTACGAAAACGAAGCATAACATATACTAGTTATTAGTTTTAAAACTATCTGAACGTTTTGGAGGGCAGTGAACGCCTGTATACGTTGCAGCATTATAATAGTAGATTGTTAAACTAGGGTCGGATGACATCAATTCCCATACGAGGTGTTTAGACGCCCGAGCGCAGCGAGCGCGGATATAATCCGAGTATGAATTGATGTCATCCACCCGCGGGGAACACTCTACTTTTCATTTCGAATATAAGGAAAGTAAAAAAAAAAACATTTTTCTTAAATATTTATTTAAAATTAATGGAAAAGTTCGAACAATTCGTAAAGTTTAAGGTGACATTTTTATTCACATATAAATCGGTGACATATTTCTATGTAGGTATAGATATAATTTTTTACATAAAACAACCCTATGTATTAAAATAATTATATATAATTAAGAAAATTATATATTTATATTTTTTTTAAATGATAGTGACAAAATACAGACAAATATAATTTTTTTAAATTACTTCTTTTAACGTGACTACTAAAATAAAAAAAATGATAAAAAAATCAAAATTTTTGACAGTTGACTTCATAAGAAATGTATTAGTTCTATTTTTGAAATCCATTCCGGCCCTTGGTTCGGAATGAATTTGTATGAAACATTCCGACCCGCGGGTCGGATGAAGCATTTTCAGACCGATACTTGGATCAAACATAGACTACTTTCCGAGTATGAGAAATGAAAAATCTATTGTGTCTCGTTTATTGTCTTTTCAAAGTGTTAAACATTACCTAACTTGAGAAACAGTATATTTGGTGACGATGATGATGGTATATTGACCAATATTATTGCAAGCTATTTAATGACGCGCTCAATACGAGTCCTCACGAGTGTCGTGATTACGCCGCTTGCTGTGTCGAAATATTAAAAACTCTAAATAAATAAAAACCTATGGTAACTGCCCCGTTAAATCAATGAGGTAGAAAACTGCCTACTTTTTCCACTAGAGGCGCTAATTACGCTTGACTCATAACAAATACCATAGTAAAAGTTAATTTTACACTGCTTTTTATCAAAAAATAGAAATGCATCATTGCGTACTCTTAAGTTTTATAGAAAATGGATACCACAGTTTTTCTGAGGATATACACATGTGGAAGTTGTGGATGTACCTGATTTGAACTTTTATGGAAATGCACATATTACGGTCCATATTTTCTACATTTTCATACAGAAAAAACACATTATCATATAGATTTACCGTAAAAAAAGAACAGTGAACAAGCAATTTTGATAACAACTTATTCATTTGACGGTTTGTAATGGGTCAAGCGTTGAAGCGACATCTATTTAGAGCTTTTCGTTTTCTTCTCCATTATACTCGTACAAGTGGTTTAGAGTGATTTTGAGAAATCCTTAAATAAATATATAAAATCCCCAGACAATCAAACCAATCATAGCTTGTGTTATGGGATACCATGTAGCGAACTAGGGGAGAACCTAGAGTATAAATACATAAATAGATAAACACCCGGACACGGAACATTTTTTTTCTTGTTCCGTGCGGGATCGAACCAAGGCAGACAGGGTTACCCCATCGCCAAAGTGGTAAGTAAAAATATTAAAAAGATTAATCTTTGTGAGGATGAATGGACAGATGCATGCTTGCTGATTTTGTAAGCTGAATCGGTTGATATTGCACACATAGTAGGATGTAGCCAGGTTTCAAATAAAAGATTTTTTTTCGATGCAAATTGCAGCAAAAATAATATGGCACTAAACGCAAAAACTTCGAATGAAATTACGATTCCCTCTAAAGCTGAGATTAAGAAAAAACATATTATGCAGTAATCTAAATTGAGAGTTATCTCTCATAATTATAAGGATGTCTTTAAATCAAGGACATATTTAGGGGAAAAATATAACACTCATTTCAGTAACTTAATACTGCGGTATTAATTTCTTTTGCTTGCCATTAATAAATCAGTCAGGGTTGGCTCTGGGCAGTTTTTTGTTTTTACAACACGAAGGATTATATATTTTAGTTCGTTTTAAAATTAAATAACTTATTGCCTTTAAGTTTTGGGGCACACTGCGTATTGCTTGGACCTTCTGCTGACAACCGATCCTGACAGATACTCGGTGTCCGTCACTGCACCTTTAGGGACATCCGATCACTGTATGGTGAAATCTGTATCGCTGTACTCGCCACCTGACACCCGCCCTAAAGGCTCCAGACGAGTATGGCGTTACAAGTCAGCAGATTGGGATGAAATGCGACATTTCTTCGCATCTTATCCATGGCGGCAAACTTGTTTTACATCAACCGATCCATCGTGCTGCGCTGATGCTGTCTCAAGTGTGATAGTTCAAGCAATGGAGTACTTCATTCCCCACGCTGACCTATCCCTTGAAACCAAAGCTTGCCCATGGTTTAATAGTGCTTGCCTTGCCGCTGAAAAGCGAAAGCGGGAAGCATACAAAGCCTGGGCAAATGCTCGCAGAAGTAAAGCCCTGGATTCTCATGAACTTAAGAAAAGATACAATGCTGCCGCCAAGTCCTGCAAGAAGGTGATCAAAAGCGCTCGTTTTGCCCACATAGGCCGTATCGGAGACAGAATAGCAGCATACCCTTCGGGAAGTAAAGCTTTCTGGTCCCTTGCCAAGTCGGTCGAAACGAACTTTTGTCACCCGCCGCTGCCACCACTGAGGAAACCCGATGGTTCTCTGGCCCATACTGCGAAGGAGAAAGCAGATTTATTTGCTAGTATCTTCGCAGAAAATTCTCGTCTAGATAGCCAAGGAAAAATTCCACCCCAATCACCTCAGTTCGGACCTACAATGGGTACCGTTCACATTCGCCAAAAGGAGGTTCTTAAATGCTTGCTGCACCTAGACGAGAACAAAGCTAGTGGTCCAGACGGTATTCCTGCAGTGGTTCTAAAACGCTGCGCAGCTGAGTTGTCTCCCGTTTTGACGCGCCTCTATCGACTTTCATTGGTATCAGGTAAGGTCCCCAAGTCCTGGAAGCTTGCTAACGTACAGCCAATACTGAAGAAGGGAAGCCGTGCCGATCCTGTCAACTATCGACCAATTTCAATCACCTCCATACTTTGCAAAGTCATGGAACGTGTATTGAATAATCGACTCCTGGCATACCTCGAGACCAACGAGCTCCTAAGCGATAGCCAATATGGTTTCCGCAACGGACGCTCGACCGGCGATCTTCTAGTGTATGCCACTCACTTATGGAGTGAGGCCTTGGAGGGTCATGGTGAAGCAATAGCTGTATCCTTAGACATTTCCAAGGCCTTTGACAGGGTCTGGCATGATGGTCTCTTAAGTAAGCTTCCATCATATGGCATACCGATTAGGCTCTGCGACTGGATATCTGATTTTCTGAGGGAACGGTCAATTCGAGTAGTCTTAGATGGCTACTCCTCCGACCAAATGGCAATTAATGCCGGGGTACCTCAGGGATCTGTTCTCTCTGCAACATTATTCTTGCTGCACATTAATGACCTTTTAACACCGGGCATTATTGGTCATGCTGATGAAAGCACTGCTGTAGAGAGATACGTATCCAATGCGCGAGCGAGCCCCCGTGAAATCCAGAGTTTAAGAAAGTCAATGATTGAGCGCGTTGATTTGACCTTACGAAAAGTATCCGATTGGGGTGAGTCGAATTTGGTCAAATTCAACGCGTCCAAAACTCAGGCGTGTCTATTCTCCGCAAAAAAGAGCACCTTCACATTTACGCCCACTTTCCAAAATGTATCTGTCCCCATCACTGACCATCTAGGGCTTTTAGGCGTAACTGTAACATCCAGTTTAAACTTCGGTCAACAAATTGTGTCCATGGCTCAAGTAGCTTCGAAAAAGTTGGGAATCATCTCGAAGGTACGGCGGTACTTCGGCCCTGCACAGCTTCTTAACTTATACACAGCACAAGTGCGATCATGCATGGATTACTGCAGTCATCTTTGGGATGGTTCTGCCAAATATCAACTAGAAGCGCTGGACTCCGTTGACCGAAGAGCCCGTAAATTAATTAACGACGTCGACCTTACAACCAAAAAACTGCAGACCTTAGAGCATCGTCGTAAGGTTGCGTGTCTAACCGTGTACTACAGGATACATTTTGGTGAGTGCGCCAGTGCTCTGTTTGAACAAATTGAACCCTCACCCTTTTACCATCGGACTACTAGACGCAGACAGAACTTCCATCCGTATGTGGTAGATATTCCGAAAAGTCGAACTAAGCGCTTTGACAGTTCCTTTTTGATACGGGTCGCCAAGGTTTGGAATGAACTGCCTGCGTCTATTTTCCCTGACCAGTATAGTCCTAGTACTTTTAAGCGTCGAGTGAATAGGTTTCTCATGGATGGACGTGTACCACCTTAGTCTTCATGTTCACTTAACATCATGTGGCATGGAAGACAAACGACCTATCCATAATTTATAATTAAAAAAAAAAAAAAAAAAAGACGTTACGAACATACCTTGAAAAAAATATTGGTATAAAGAAACGGTTTTTAATATTCGAATCTTGAAATTCTCTCTTAGTAGCATTTTACTCTTTTTGGATTTTTTCCGATTATACTGGGAATTATGTCGATTGAGATTGAAAACCTTATTGTGAATTAAATATTCTTTACTTACTTACAAGCATTTCTATATTAATACTAAATTATAGCCAACAAAGAACTTTCAACATAGGGTAATGCAAGATTTAGAAAACTTTGATGTTTCCTACGGAGCGCAGACAATGGTCGAGTTTTGACTGCCAATAATATTTAAGATTTCACCTAAATTGTGCGAGTTTTACACGTCAAAAAGCTAGCTTGTTTCCTAAAGAAAAAAAATTCAATAAGTTTTATTCATCTTAGGAATTTCACAAAACACTTGATCAAGTCAGTCATCACATACTTCGGCTTTAAGTAGTTGTTGATAGTTTTCAAATAAGATATTACGGTAGACCAAGAGACAAAAAGCCGGCGGAAAAATACTCATGGCACTCTTTTCCAGTCAGAATTATTAAATTAATACAAATAGGTACAGTACAGATTGACCGTGACATGAAAAAATACAAACACAACACAGCTAATTGTGAGAGCCAATGTCATGCGACAAACAAATTGCTTAAATAGTAGGTGCAATGAGCTATGGATGCACAATACGAACATGACAAACTGGGACCAAAGTATTTGAACAAGAATGGAATAAAATAGTCAAAGTATCATTAGTATCCTCTTGTGAGCATTTGTAATGTAATAGAAAGGATATACCATATAAAAAGAATATCTTTTGAAAAAGAACGAGGACACACTTACCTATGCTGGCTTCCCGTGTGTCAACATATAGGCAGAAATGCCGGTATGTCAACAGATAAGAGACTAATATCCGAACTACTGGGGGTGGCCTTAATTCGATGGAAGTTCAAAAACTCTGTCAAGAAAGAATATAGGGGCACAGTTAAATATCTTCACTGTGGTAAACATGAGCTCTAGTAGTTTTTTATAAATAAGCATTTAAGCAAAACATTGTATAAAATAGAATAATCAATTAATGCAGAGCGTTAAAAAAACCAACTTCAATAACATTTTTACATCCTTGTCAAAATGTTCACTCCTTATTATTTCCGTTTAACTTATTTAATTGGCAATTTCAAACATTTGTGTGATTTGTTTTGACTTTCATACCACGAGTTCGAGTTAAAATAACATATGAAATATAAAAAATAGAACGTGTTTTTGTAATTCATAAATTCGTTTGATTACTTACTTCATATTAAATTAAATAAAAAGTAAAAATATCTTTATAGTCTCGTAGTCACCATTGACACAAAAAGTTAAGACAGTGATATTCAGTGAAACTATTGTTCGTGACTGTTAATCTAACCTCTTACTAAAATATAATTAATTTGATTTTTTTTTTCTTAATAACTTAATATTTATCAGATTTTTTTCTTGTGACAACCCTATCGTCCGGCTGAGACGGACATTGCGGACAATGAAGACAGATTGTGCGGACCCCTGAGACATCGATCAAGGTCCAGAAAAGCTTTCCCCTGTCACAGAATTTGAGATCCAGCGTCTTCTGTCAACTGCCTTAATTATTGTTCGAGTCGTTTGTTTATTATATTAACGGTTTATTGAGTAGCTCGTTACATGTATTTTTTGGAGATTTCATTCGGTCTATAAGACATACCAGTTTAATTATAACTAGGGTATATTTGGCCCGTGTTATGCCTTTTAAAGCATTCTTAAGCGTTGGTACCACAGACATACATCTACATAGATAATACAAGTGTATGTACTTCGCGTGTCCGAACCCCGACCAAGCGTCAAGGTTGGTCACCGCTAGATTCAGTCCCCGCGTAGAATGTCTGTTAGAAAATCAATTTTACATTAACGTTGTCATTCTTAATAATTGATTTCAATCGGCGGCATCGGTGTCTTTGAAACGGTACAAAAATGGTACAAAAGGCTTCGATAGATGGCGCTTTACAAAAGGCGAAGTCTTGTCTGCCATTTCGCCACTTATTCCACACTGCGTTTTTAAAAGTAAAATAAATTAATTGACGTCTGTCTCAGAAATTGAACTTATAAATAACCATAGATGATAGATACCACTTACCTACATTATAGTATACAGACTTAACGCCTTCGGCTTTTTAAAAGTGCCATCTATAGAGGTTTTTTGAACTAATCTTTATGAGCTGTCAGAAAACTCCTCATTCTCAGAACTGTCAAAAATCTATACTTTTTTTCCTCCTTTTCTAATTGCTATCACTTGAAACCCCTTTGCAGAGTTATTTGTAAACAACACAAAATGAAATTGAGCCCTACTTTCTAACTTAGCTATTTCTCAGAGATTAAAAATTATGTGTGTTTACTAGATTAATGCCCGTCTGCACTAAACTTCCTCCTAACCCCGATCCTAAGTCGATGCTTAAGTCTGTACAGTCCGTTCGCAGTTGGTTTACCTCTGACGTATGTTGTCTCTATATTGGCCCTACCGTCCAGTTTCCCTGAAAGTTTGCATAAAAAATTAAAATAGCCTTCTTTATTCTATTACAACAAGGTAAACTAAATGGCTGTAAATATTCCAAATATTGTAAAAAAGACCGAAATATTACGCTCAAATATGAAATAATTATAGTAGATTAGACGTTCAAAAATATAGGTGCTTTCATTATTAGTAATACAAACGGTATTTTGTAATCGAAATTTAATACGGCAACCCAAGATTCATGGCAGCCAATCAAACAGCTGAGTTAAACCAACTGTGAACGCACTGTACTCTGATTTTTATTGTAATTTGTCCTGTCTGACGGTAGATCTGAAATGATACGCTTAAGTTCTTGCTTAAAGTTATGACATAGGAAATCGGTGTCATAACTTTAGGCAAGACACTTACGACGGCGTTCGAGAAGTTATGCCAATACGCTAGTTTAAAACATGATGTTTATTTTATTAATATTTTACCAAGTCCATTTAAAAAAAAAACATAAAGCATCGTCTCAAAAACGAAAATTCTTTTCCCCTTCACTAGTTGGTATATTGACGAAACCTGAGCTACACAAGTTCCCACAATACATTATTTATAGTGCTCTCATTACTTTTCGATCATGTGAAATGAAACGTCAGACAGGCCAAATGACAATAAAAGTCAATCAAAAAGTTTAGGCATGTCATAACTAAGCTTATGCTTAGTAGAGTTTAGTGCAGACGGCCATAAATCATTTAAAATAAGTTAAATAACAGTTAATTTAGATAGTGACCAAATTAAAACCGATCACGATACATCTATAAAAAAATTTAAAAAATTTTTTTAGTTAATTCTATGTTCTTCCTCAAGAGTTGATATGCTACTGTAACAAAAGCATTCTTCAATTGAGCATGTGTGCCGTAATGTTGCTCAAAATAAGCAATTCGAGCATGCTCGTGAATTGACAGGCTTGCTACCTGCGGCGCGGGTGGAAGGGGGTGTGCTGTAAGCGCGTCTAAACAGGTTTGCTTATTGAGCATGCTAGTATAGATCAGTTGTTCATACTTAAATATAGCATGCTTATTGTTAGCAAATGTAAACTGCTCTTAAGCATACTCGTATTGAGCATACTAAATAGCAAGCTTTTAAGCATGCTTTTTTAGAGCAAATCACGCTCTTACACAAACTAAATACTAAAGTTAATTTAAAAAATAATAAACTATGATATTGCAAAGGATAATCACCATATCGGGCCTAAAATATAAATAATATACAAAATCAAACCCGCTCCACCATAAAACTTTATTTACGTAGGGCCCGAGCAAGTGAATTGGCCCGTACATATAAAATATAAAGTATGTTGTGTGGCGTTCATAATTATTGTTCTTATTTTATTCAGCAGGTAGTTCACTTCTATTTATTTACAAAACTATTTAAAAAAATAACAAGACAAGGAGATTGTGAAAAGAAATTGGATGAAATTATACTGTATAAGTTTTTATGATTACAAAAAAACATGATTTTTTTTTTTCGCGTTTAATTTTATTTTAGATAATAACTCGATATATCGAGCGTGGTCACGAGCGACTGAGAGGACAGGAGTTCATTGTTTGTTAACCTAGTTCTAAAATTAAAAAAAAATTTAAAGCAATCAAATCACATTTAAGATATACAGGGTTGATTTTTCGTCACCAGCCAAATTTAAATGTTAGTTTCTTTGATACGATATAAACATACCTACATATTTATTTTTGCGTCGCTCAGTACAAAAAAGGAGAAATATGGAATCACAAACTTTTCAAAAATAGTCGCTGTTGATGAACATAGCTACCACGATGCGGCATTTCTTTGATAATACTATACGACGTAGTACTACAAGATGCTTTGTAGAAGCGCATAGTTGTCTTTATTTTAATGGTGATTTAGAGTGATCATGCTTAGCTTAACATGATAGCGGATATGTTAATTTCCTTGTAAATACTTTTAAAAATAAATACTTTTTTTGCAAAAATCGTTTCTATAAATGATGCATTGTGTAAAACAATTTTGGCCGATGACCACAAATCAACCCTGTATAAGAAGCTGCCGATGATAAAAATTTAAACTTCTACACATCTTCATTGTTAGAGTCTACAAAACATGCTTAACGAATTAACAGTCACAGAACCACTCAATTTTGCGCATTTTGATAAAATCACAAAGGAATTTTTGTTTATTCATCACTTTTATTTACTAAACAAGTGTTTTTATTTTGATACAAAAATAAATTTCAAATACTTTTTCATCGTTATTGCGTTCTCGATCACTAGTCGCTCATTAAAGTAAAAGCACTCAATCGTCCTCTAGAGGGCGATATTTAATTTAGTTAAATGTCACATAGAGGTCACTGCAGACAATCAAGACACTTCTAAAAATACCTCATTTCAAACGACTTCAAAAAAAGAAGTAGATACTCAATTCGTCTGTATGTTTTTTATGTTTGTTGCCTCATAACTTTTGAGTAGGTGAACGGATTTTGGTGATTCTTGTTTTATATGATAGAGGATACTTCCCATTTAGTCCCATATCGAAATCGATTGAGTACTTCATGAAAAGTTTTAAATATGTATGAATTCGGAGATCGTTTACATTGACAACCTTATACTTCAGCCAAAGTTTTGACGTGAAGTCGGTTTTTCAATGCTCTGCATTCGTTGATTATTCAACATCTGATAAGTAGTAAGAAGTTATAAGGGAATAGCTCAAAGTACGTGCGAAGTCATAAAGATACTTTCAGCTCAGCCATAGTCTAGTAAAACCCAGTAAAAAACGACTTTTAATCTAAAAACTTTCAAAATCTTTAAAGATATCAAAACCTCTTATTAAAATCCGGTTAAATATCCTTTTACTCGCAGCTTTCCCACTTCTTTTTAGATTACGTGATAATTTGTTCATTAAAATAGCGTTCAACCTAAAGAGTTTGGCTATCCAACAGATTTCAAATGCAATGGTTAATTGAAGACATAAACTTGTGTGATACTTCCTATTTTAATATTTCAAACTACATAGGCATAATCGCACACCCTGTATATCAGCTTGTTGATTACATCTAGCAGCTGTGTCCGGCAAACCCCCGTATATCTTACAAAGGGTGTCATGAGTGGACCATGAAGTATTCATGCCGGCTAATTGCTAGGCTTGCTTTGATACATATACATTTTGTTTTACTGACGACGTAGTTATTTTATTCAACCTCTCTTCGCTAGAAACAACTGTAAGATAGTTTTTAAGTTTTACGATTGGTTATTCTCGTAAGAAACAAAAAACTTTAATTTTATCGCGTAAAATTATCTTTTAGATTTTTACTCGACATTTCGGTGATTACTCTAAAGACACCGTCAGTCACTCTTGACCATAATTTAGTAATTTTTTTTTATCAGATTTTACGTCCCTTTATCATTATAGATATATTTCATTTCCTTATCGTAGAGTGAATTATGCTACAGATGTATTACTTAATTACAAGCTTTTGCCCACGACTCGATACGCGCATAAGCATTGTTTGTGTTGTTGTTAAAAGTGATATAACTACCGTTTCTGTGAAAATCTTTGAAATTCCTTCCCTAAAAAAGGAAGACGAAAGGCAAAATATTTTTTGTATCCAAAGATAAATAAATGGTGCCAAGTCGATCCCATTCTCATTTAAAAAAGTACTTCAATACAATTCTTTGGATTTTAATGGCAACCAGCCGTCGAAGGATACACTTAACTAATTAAAAAACACAGTGAACTACAATGTTGGTACCTACTTGCTATGCGGTGATTAATCAAAACGACAAGATAATGATAATCGTACTCAAATACATTGTTGAAAATGATTGACAGCTGATTGAATTTGACGGTTGTCTAACAAGTTTATAAGACATACAAACCAGTAGTGCGAGCACAGAACTTTATCGACTCTTATTGTTACGAATGTTCATACAGTATGGAGACGGTTTGTAAGCAATAATTGAAATCTATCCATTGCCGCACGGCCAGCTTAATTAAATGTGTGGCTTGTTAATTTTGAATGTTTGTAAACATATTGTACTCTTAAATAACTGTTAAATAAAAAATTACAATGTTCCTAAAAACTTGCAACCGACTCCATATTATACGAACATTCGTAAACATACGAGTCGACAAAGTTCTGTGCTCGCACCGCAGAATGGACATACGTGTATATTACTGAAACGATTTCAATTAAACAATTTAAATTACTGCCTTTATTTTCTGGAATTGTTTTAATTAATAATCGATGATTTGGCATTTTATAAATATTATACGCAATAGCTTTCATTTAAAGCACTGTAATTCCAATAATGAATCGCCTAATAAAAACATAACGATGTTCAAATTTTTATTATCATTAAAGCGGTAAATAGACCTCATTTTCCGATATGAAGAGTAATGTTCCAATTTATATCAGCATAGCACAGTTTTCATGTAGTTTTCTTCAACATTAATCATAATACTCAAATTTTTAACGTTTACATACCTAAAGACCAGATTTACCAAAAATATTCATTAATATGAGATGAGGACTAGATATAGAATTTCATATTTCAGAATTTCATAGAATCGACGACCGGCTGGTGTAGTGGTAACATACATTGCCTTCTATGCCAGAGGTCCTGGGTTCGAATCCCGGCGGCGGCGGATATCGGTGTGATGAACACAGATCTTCGCCGTCAAGTCATGGATGTTTATATGTTTATTTAAGTTTATTCGAATAAAAAATATGTATTTATTCAATATGTTTGTTTATGTATTTCTTAAGTATATCAGTTATCTAGTATCCATAGCACAAGTTCTTTAAGAAACTTAATTTGGGGTAGATAATGTTGTGTGAGTGTCAGAAATATTTATTTATTTATATTTATTTTCAATTCAATTCAATTCTTGACAATTTGGCAAATTTCATATTTTGGAACAGTCTTTAGAATTAACAAATCATTTACGTCAAATGTCAATTTCATAAGTCATCTGTCATGTCAAACAGGATGCAAACAGAATATAAATTCACTTCTATCCGAGTTTATTTTTCCCTTGTTATTTTGCACTGGCAATGTATCTTCGAAATTACCGATCACATTTAAAATATATACGCTTTATCACACGTTTTTATCTTAAATACAGACATGATTGATGTGTAATGTTCAAGTTATTTATGTTTGTGCTCACAATATAAGTATGGCATCCAGGTGCACTTTATCATAGAAGTGATATAAGGTTCGTTATGTGAATGCTGAGAAATTACGGTTTTCATCGTCTCGAGGAAGAGGTTCTACTAAGGTCTTTCTTTACAGTGATATCACGTTTAATTCTGTTCATTTTGTAGGATTTGTGTGGTCTTGTCTGGAAATAACGGTATTTTGTTTTTACCTAGCTCCATCTGGCTACAAACGAATTGACTACAGAAGCATTCTTTAGTTACCTTTTTGTGAATATATGTTATGTGTCTACGTCAAGTTAGAATTATGAAATATAGTTAGACGCGATAGATCCGGTTTAAAAGTGTTAAATTTAAATACATATAAATATATGTTTCTGCTAAGGTATAGCAACAGTTATTATTTTTATATTATTAATTTTTTTTATGTAGATATAAGTATATTTTTAAAAAAGTTCTGAGTTTAAATTGTACTTACACTCTTTTTTAGGCATCCGCAGTTTTTTCCTAAAACCTAATGAATTTACCTCATGAAACAGATCGTATATTGTAGAATACCTACTTCAGGAAAACCCAATCTGTGTTCACGGATTTGTAATTTTAAGGTGCTCAGTCAGACTAACTTTGCAAAGCAAACTTTGCCCATTTTAACTGTTTATTTATTCATCGGTAACAATTAACGATGGCTATCAAAAACTGCTGTTCATAAATAAAGAGAATAAAAAATAAATAGTACAGGAAAAATGTTCAGTTGATCAATCATTCAATCAGTTACACGTTTTTATCAATGGAATTGTTAATGCAGAGATATATATAGATATATAGTCCGACAAGGACCTTTTGGCACGTGGCAAAAATTGGAACTAACCATCGTCTTGGGAAATGTCACTTCATGACATTGACCGCTCATATTTATTAATGTACTTTTAAATTCAATATTAAGATTTGAAATACACCAACATTTACAAAATTTGCGATTACTTATTGTAGTTATAAAATTTAAGAAGTTGCTTTCAGAAAGAAAAACAATTTAACTTCTCAAAAAATCCCTTTTAAAGAGTAAAGAAGCAAGTTGCCTCTGCAATGTTCACATATTGCCATACTTTGAAAAATACAGTTTAGAACATCATTTATTTTATATTTTAAATCTCAATAAAAATAACGATTTCAGGAGAATTGTCTCTATAGAAAGACTGTATGATAACTGAAGAAAGATAAGCTGAATTTTTACATACCTTTCAAAATACCACTTAATAAAGAAAGTAGAGGTGACGAGGATGACGAGGAAAACAATTTATCATAAAAATATGACATTATTTTTAATACATTTATATTCTTGCTTAATCTTCTATTTATATCTTCAACCCTGTGTTTTTGTACCACTAACGTTTTTCTCCAAGTTTACGTACTTTGTAGTTCATAAAATGAAATAATTTCGGTTTTCAAACATGAAAAAAACTAAAACTTTATACATTCATATTTTTCCCTGAGAAGAGGGAATTTATACTGAATGGTTACCGTTATTTCATCCTCACTTGCTCACGCCCCTCTGACGTCATCATCCAAGAGCAAAAAAAAAGCCTTGTCGGCCTGTACAATGGGCTCAATTTGACATTAGATTCGCTAATTTGAAGTCTCTCTAACGTCAAATTAGGAGACTTCAAATTCAATGTTTGCTACAAAAATCTGATTTTTAAGCTTAGACGACACCACACGCTTATACAGGGTGACTGGTGACAAATTATAGATATTGAAGGAGAGCACTCTATACTCGATTCTGATCATAATTATCTAATAAAAGTAGTTACTTAATTTTTCACCAGAATTCCCTATAAATAAATAAATAAATATTTCTGACACTCACACAACATTGTCTAGCCCAAATTAAGTTTCTTAAAGAACTTGTGTTATGGATACTAGATAACTGATATACTTAAGAAATATATAAACATACATATTGAATATATATTTTTTATTAGAATAAACATAAATAAACATATAATATAACAATATAATATGATAATCTGTGTTCATCAAACAAATATCTGCCGCCGCCGGGATTCGAACCCAGGACCTTTGGCATAGAAGGCAATGTATGTTACCGCTACACCAGCCGATCGTCATAAATAAATAATAATAAAATAAATAAATAAAGAGACATTACTACACTTTTCCCAACGAGCCACCTCAGTTAACACGCACACAGTAGTGTTCCCGCCACACGCACACCACCACCCGCTAATTATCTATTGTATTAAGCTTATTCGGTTAAGCTTACTCAGTAATCTTACTATTATGATAAATGTGAAAGTTTAGATGTATGGATATTTGTTCCTCAATCACGGCAGAACGGCCCAACGGATTTCGATGAAATTTGACATAGTTGCTCGGTATTAATTGATTTTTGCGTTATAATGATAAAGTAATAGCGGAACGTAACAGCGAATAAAGATTGTATTGAGAATAAGCCGGTATTATGACCAAGCCGACATTCTCAGGACTGAGTAACTGCCTTGTGATTATTTCTATCGTGTTTAATAAGCGTCTTCGCTGACAATAGTGATAGTGTAGAATCTGGAATAACACACAGGCTACTTTTTATTCCGATATTCCTACGGGATTCGAAATCGCGCGGGTAAAACCGCGTGAAACAGCTAGTAATTAATCATTATTTTTTATTTAGTTTTGCTCATCATGTATGATCTCAAACTATCACGTCCTGGAATTTCGAAAGTGACCCTCCAATCACCCTGTATAACTTGAATTACAACCTAAATATACTTATAACTTTTTGAACCAAGAATTAAACAATAATTTTCTTGATTAGCAAATTTTAACAAACTAAAAACGTTCTGCTCTTTGTTCGTTTGTGCAAATTGCAACAATTGTCTGTTGTTAATCTCTGCAGTAAGGTCACACGCGAGAATATTTTATAAATTCATATGCCTTGATTGGCGAATCAAAACCCAATTTTAGACGCTAAGTTATTTAATAATATTGCGAACTGAAACTAATTATTTTAATACGAGTTTGGACAGAGTTCTATAATTTCTAGTTAACTTGAACTGAAATTGTTTTGATCGCGGCTTTTTAATTACAAGATTTGTGTTTTGAGATGATTCAAATTAAAACTATTTTTTTATTCACAATCGCTATTAAAAACTTATTTAGTGCATAATATTTTTTTTAGACGACCGGCTGGTGTAGCGGTAACATACATTGCCTTCTATGCCAGAGGTCCTGGGTTCGAATCCCGGCGGCGGCGGATATTTGTGTGATAAACACAGATATTAGTCGTCAAGTCATGGATGTTTATATCAAAAAGCATACAATCGTTTATATGTTTATTTAAGTTTATTCTAATAAAAAATATGTATTTATTCAATATGTATGTTTATATATTTCTTAAGTATATCAGTTATCTAGTATCCATAACACAAGTTCTTTAAGAAACTTAATTCGGGCTAGATAATGTTGTGTAAGTGTCAGAAATATTTATTTATTTATAATATAATCTCTCCAACCTTTCTGATAATATGCTTCGCAGCTTTAATCTGCACTTTATCTACTACAGACGATAGTACATTACCATTAGTGTACAGAAGTGAATCAAATGAATAAAGTTCACTATTTATACCTAAACTTGGCGATCGCGTAATGGTGCGTACAGATTGCTAGTAATGCAACTAGTAATGTAACATTCTGCGCACCACACGTCCAAATACGCAACGTGCGCAGAATGTTACATTACAAGGTCCATTACTGCAATCTGTACACACCATTAGGGATGGCACAAAAGGCATAGTATTGACAGCCGTATCTAGTTGTTTGATAAGTTGTTGAGATAGAAACAAGAAGAACGGAAATATTATCCAATTATATCTTAAATATTTTTAAAATTCAATTATTTGTCACATAACTTAAAGAATGTGTAGGCAAAAAGTGTACAGAAAAAATACGGAACAAATACATTTTGCATTTGAAAATTTTTAGTACCGAAAATCCCGAATAACTTCGGAATGGATGCACAATTTATTTTGTCTTAGCCGTTTTATACATAAACTAATCAAATCACACTCATCATCATCATTCAGTCAGGAGACGTCCACTCCTGGACATAGGCCTCCTCCAAGGTTTTCCACGTCGCTCGGTCCCGCGCCGCCCTCATCCAGCGTTAACCGGCGACTTTGACCGGATCGTCGGTCCACCTTGCGGGGGGCCTGCCTACGCTGCGTCTCGCAGTACGTGGCCGGCACACGAGAACTTTTCTGCCCCAACGGCCAACTGTTCTACGAGCTATGTGCCCTGCCCATTGCCACTTCAGCTTTGCAATCTTTCTGGCTATGTCGGTGACTTTGGTTCGCCTGCGAATCTTCTCATTCCTGATTCGATCCCGCAGGGAAACTCCAAGCATAGCCCTTTCCATTGCCTGCTAAGCGACTTCAAGGTTGTTGATAAAGCATGTAGTCTCATAAGATAGGCGAAGAAAAGAAACAAAAGCAATTTTCTTGTGAAGGAAAACGTGGTATATATTTACACTGCACATATGAGTATTTTACATTAAACGAAATAACATGCACAACACTTTAAATGAAGGCAAAAGAAATAACTTATTCTAATAAAAACATTTTACGTTAAAATAAAGTAAAATACAATATATGGCCGCGGATCGAAAAGTGAAAGAAGAATGACAACAGCCTTCATCTCTTGCATGGCCTATGTAACCGGAGGCAGGGAAACATGAAAATTCCCGAGCGTATCCGAACGTGCTAGATACCTTGTGAAGCCGTGTGTCGGAGATAAAACTATTTACCTATCAGTTTTGGTAAAGTCACTACAGGCCCATAGTTAGCTACCAAATCACACTAAAACTACACAAATAAAAAACCATGTGTACAATTTACGTAATATTTGGTATCTGCCTCAGATACCAGTGGTTGCGGGTTCGATTCCCGCTCGGAACAAGAAAAAAAAATATACATATGTATTTTCTATTCTAGGTTCGCTACATACTTTGAGGCCATGTAGTTGGTGTGACTGGGGATTTTATTTTATTTGGTGATTTTTGGCGGCGCGGCGTACGTGTCGAAAATTAAAATTAAAAAGTTTTATTTACTGTAGGTATATACGCTAAGTACACGTCAAATGCTGCATGAGGGAGGCGCGGGACCGAGTAAAATTCGTCTCTCGGCTGTCGATTATGATGACCAGCATATACCTACAGGGTGACTCCACCAGTCATTTTCGAAATTCCAGGACGTGATAGTTTGAGATCATATATGAAAAGAAAACATTAAATTAAAAATTAATATTATTTATTTACTAACCGAAAGTTAAAAAATTCACTACGCAACGCATGGTTACATAAGCGTACTGCAATAGATACTTAGCGGGTGGCGGTGTGTGTGTGGCGGGAACACTGCTGTGTGCGTGTTCAGCGCGTCGGGAAAAGTGTAGTAAGGTTTTTTCTTTAGGTATTTATTCATTCAAAAATAAAATAACTACTTTTATCACATAATTATGATCAGAATCGAGTTCAGAGTGCTCCACTTCAATATCTAAAATTTGTCACCACTCATTCTGTATACTTAACGGATTTCAGTCACTTTAGCATTGTTCTCAACTGGTCCGATATATCCATGAGCTGTGTTTATGTGTCCATTGCTCCAGCGCTCTTTGTATGTAAATCAACTTCTGTACCTATCTGTTTTGTAAATAGTCTACATGTTTGTTCTACTCTGTCGGCTCGTCGCCTCATTTGCGCGGGAAAGTAATGGCATACGATAAATTTTTATTTCCCTAAGGAGTCTGCGCCAAGTTATACATGATAACGAATAAAAAGCTCTCTGTAGTTTTATATTCGTAGGTAATTGTCTTTTACTTACCTATACGGGCTATAACTGCTTATAGATTAATTTTTTGCAGTCTTTTTTATACAAATTGCTTTTTATAAACAAAATACTGAATATTCTGTTGGATACCCAAAAGGTTCAGAGTTTCCTTTCGGTGATACCTCTAAATTCATTGAATTTGTAGTGTTCCAAGAAAATGTTGTAATTTTACAAATGATGGAACCTTGTCACCTACATAAAGTTGAATTTCTTACTTGGCCTCTTGAAAATTACTACCCTACCTAAATATCCTTAGAAGATTATACATAGAATTTACATAAATTCTTGATTGGCCCACTAATTCCTTCAAGCCTAGTTAAACTTCAAAGCCATGAAATCCATAAATACACTTTCGTTTAAAAAAAAATACTACTAAAAACGTGTTGAAATCAATTGCGAGTAATAACACTTTGCTGCCTAATAGGTGCCTTGTTCAATTTACTGCGTCAGTGAGATTTTTCTACAAGCGTAGTATAGCATAATTTTCTACTTCACTACCGTCCCATCAATGTTAGTTACCCTATCTGAGATCGAACTACACAAAACTTAAGAACTGTAAAATAATCAACGAATGCAGGGCATTAAAAAAACCGACTTCACGTCAAAACTTTGGTTGAATTATAATGTCGTCAACACGAAATAAGGAAAGTCGTCAAGGTAAACATTCTCCGAATTCACACAATTTTTTTCAAAATTTGAAATTATCCATGAAGTACTAAATCAATTTCGATGAAATTTATATGTGACCAACTCTGAAGTATCTTCTATCATATGAAGCCAGAATATTCGAAATCGATTCATAATTGTCCGAAATATCGTGTGACAATGTCCTTGTCAAAAAAAAAACACACAGGAATTGAGAACCTCCTCGTTTTTTTGAAAGTCGGTTAATAATTTAAAAATACTAAAAGAGATTGAATTTAGTTCTTAGAGCCAGAGAATAAAGCCGATCGTCCACCGCCCACTGAACTAAGTTAGTTTTACCTTAGCTCGCATAGTTGAGCCAGTTTTTCATACATGTGCGTCCACGGCAATCTATGTCTGTTTTACGCAAATGTATAAAAAACTGGCTTTAGCGAGCCTAGACTAACTTGTTCAGTTGGCGGTGGATGATCGGGTTTAAGCAGGTAGTAAACTAATGAATGTAGTAAGATATCAATCGAGGAGTCAAGTAAATTATAGTAACAAATTGTTTCTATAATTTAATTATAATTCAATTCAAGGGAGCAAAAGAAAAACATAGAATGTGACAGTTGCTTCTTATTCCGGGCATACTGTAAAAGTCAGTTAAGGGAACGAGGTATTATTGACGTTTTTGTGGGCGATAAGCTGACCCACTATCACTGTAAGTCTCTCTCCTTCATTATAATACCTCCAAGTTTGTCAAATATGACATCAGATGGTTTATGGCTTCAGGTGTTCTGCCTACCCCATAAAGGAGGCGTGACGTTATTTATGTATGTAATAACAAATGCTATATATGAGATTGGTTTGAACCAGTATTAAATTAATATTCATATTAATTATTATTTTTAATATCTATATTGCATCAGATATAATCGAATTCGCCGTTGTTCCAGTAATTTCACTGATTATTTATTCTCTTACGCGCAACACAACTAATTAACCCTTGGAAGGGGATTATACAAGTTCTGCCTGCAGTTGTGTTTGCGTTACATTCGTTTTAAAAGTAAGTCCTATTTTGTTTATCTCCTGCGAAGTCGTAAACCAATGCTATCATAAAAAACACAAGGATTAGCGACTCCAATTTATGCTGTCATTCTTGGGTGACAAATAGTTTTCCAAACCGTATTTCCTCTCTATTTTAGCAAAGCCTTATGTAGACCATACATGGTGACCAATGATAGAGTCAAGTTAGGTGAACGTTGTTGGCTAACGTTGGATGCGGGCAGCTCAGGAGCGACCAATGTGGAGATCCTAGGGAGGCCTCCATAAAATGTTGTAGTTTGGCATTACATAATGGCTTAATTTTCTGCAGAATTAAGAATAAAATCGCTATAACACGGTAAGTGTGATAAAAGCTTGCAGAATAATTCAGAACAGTATCTTAAAACCAATTTAACCCTAAATTACACAGCACAAAAACTACTTTTGTATTCTCCAAGCAAACTTTAAATTTATAATAAGAACATGAAACTTTAACTTTGTTCAAAATCTTGCATTCTCATCTCGTTCACGGCTCCTTGGAAATAAGTTAGATTCATGACTAGTGACCCAGTCTTGAGGTTACTTAAAACCCAGAGGGAAACTTGAGAATTTTCAGCATTCTAGTTTCAAAGTTGGAATTTTATTTCAAGTAACTTTACATTAAGAGAGCGCATTTCGTCCATTTTTCCAAGCTAACGTAGGATTTACATATCATTACTGTTTGATATCAATAACTTTCAGTGATCCCTTTTTCTCGTCAATATTTAAGACTTTACATTATACCAATAGAATACATTCTGAGATTATTACCTTTCAAAATTATATTTATTTATTTAACAATTTATGTACACATGATTTTGGACACAAGTTAAAGATACATGGATCAAAAATAAGTACAAAGGTACAGCTTGTCTCTAATGACATCTTTTCCAGCAGACCTAGGACTAGAGAGTTTGTTTAGGATGCAATAATAGTGTGCACAAATCGATAATATCGTATAAACTACATAAAATACCTATGAATATAGATACATGATATATACCAATATATACATATATAATATTATATAAACATAAATACATATACAATATATCATAATAATATTGTTTATATTCATAACTTAAAGTTGAGAAAAGTAGTGATCTTTGACTTTCTTTCTAAAATTAGATATACTTAGTTTTACACTCACGAATTACATGAGGTAGTGAATTCCACAACCTGACTGCATGGACGGAGAAAGAGAAGGAATAAAATCGGTGTTATGAGAAGGCATAGGAGAAAAGTACGGTATGCATTGCTTATATCACTATGCATTGCAGGATTACATTAATGCTATATACCAATAATCCTAGTTATAATTGAATCAGACGTGACTTCGTGAAAATCCATCACCACTACTATACTCGTAACTAAGTTACCTAATTTAACTAATTCCACGCGTTGGCGCACCTTAATTTATTATTTTTATTTATTTATTCATAAGTTTTTACAAAATTTATAGGAATGTCTTATTACTATCTTAAAATCTATCTTAGATTTGTCTAGACAGTATTATCTCGGTAAAAATATACAATACTAACAAACAGCAAACATGCCGGAGTATTTTTTTATTACTTCTAACTTGGTTTAAAGATAAAGAAGCCTACTAGTATAAAATTAACTTCAATCAAAGTATATTTATAACACGGTATTGTAACGAAAAATAAAAAGTGATCGCCCTTTTTTACCTACATACGGCTAACGCGTTAATTGAAGACAATAGATGCAGTAACTAAGGTCGATGAAGGGAGACCGATTAATCATGGCCTCTCACTCTCCGAACGACTCCGCACATCCGCACAAATGCGCGAGCCCCGACGGTACAGGTGCTTCAATTTGACATGTTCAGGAAATATTTTTTTAAAATGAATTTTATATTTTTTACAGTTATAGTATTTTTAATTTCGCTGGGCAGTTTGTTTATAAGTTTCGGTATCATATAGTGAGATGTTCTTTGTCCGCAGAAGTAATCCCTCCATCAAGAAGCAAGTAGTGCAACTAACACCGTTCACACATGGCCTCCGTTTTACTGGTCCGTTTTACCGGATACATTTTTGTACCGTAAATACGGATACTGAATACTGTGCCATATGTGAAGTCGCTAATACCAATCCATGCGCCATCGATGAAAAACACGTATCCGGTAAAACGGAACAGTAAAACGAAGACCATGTGTGAACGGGCTGTAACACAACAAATACACCCGCCGAACACTATCACCCGCAACACAAGACACCTCCAAGACGTGTTCCGCTTCAACCAGAAGCATCTTCAGAGTGCTACGACCACCACCAAACTAACAATTAATCCTAATCCTAGTTAGTTAACAATTATTTCAAATAACTTTTCTATATGAATGTTTCAAAATAATTCGCTTGCCCGATTCCCGTAATTATAAGTATCATGGGCCCGATTCAACTTTGTATACTCTTATTTTAACAGAAAGAGAAAAATACAGGGTTTTATTTTTCATCACCAGCCAAATATAAATGTTAGTTTCTTTGATATGATATAAACGTACCTGCATATTTATTTTAGTGTCGCTCAGTATAAAAAAGTAGAAATATGGAACCACAAACTTTTTAAAAAATAGTCGCTGTTGATGAACATAGCTACTACGACGCGGCATTTCCTTGATAATACTACGACGTAGTACTACAAAATGTGTGTAGTAGCGCGTAGTCATCTGTATTTTAATGGAAATTAAGAGTGACCATGCCTTGGTTAATATGTTAATAATTTAATTTCCTTGTAAAAAAAAATACTTATTTCTTGCAAAAATCGTTCCTATAAATTATACTTAACGTGTAAAAAAATTTGGCCGGTGGCTACAAATCAACCCTGTATAGTTTTTGTATGAGGCTGTCACGTTTCAAGTCGTAAAATTTGACACTTGAGAGACTTCAAAATATGAAAATGCAATGTCGATTACAGCCCAATACGTCTCACTAAATATGTCAAACTGCGCGGAGAGCTGAGTGAAATACTATATAATCCCCCGGCTACTGATATTATACAGCAATTTTAAGAAACAGTAAGGGCTGGTGGCTGTCAAAGATAGTCTACGCCCCTTCACGCGATACTGGCAAAAATAGTCTGTTGACTCGTAACAACGGCTGATTGCCATCTATATCTATACTTATAATAAATCTGTAGAGAGGTCAATTCTGTACATGAAATATTTTTTCAAAATAACTATCAGGGGGTGATTAGTGATCGATACTGATGCCAAAAATGCAATCAGTAAAATTTTTGTCTGTCTGTCTGTCTGTATGTTCCTTATGGAAACAAAAACTACTCGACGGATTTTAACGAAACTTGATAAAATTATTCTTCATACTCCTGGGCAGGTTATAGTATACTTATTATCACGCTACAATCAATAAGAGCAGAGCAGTGAAGGGAAATGTTGGAAAAACGGGAAAAGTTACTTCATTTTTTAAGCTTCCGTCGCGTGTGCAGCCTTAATGGTTAAAGCTACATAGAAATCATGTATCACAGAAATATTCTTCATAAAATTATATAAAAAATATCTCACAACAGTATATGTCTATATTTTATGGTTGACTCACAATAACACGTGTAAATCCCGATAGCTTAGCAGTTCGGAGCTTTCTGATTATATTTGTTTACTCTTACGTTTATAATACTCTCACTCATCCCTAATTAAAAAAAAATGAACATTATTACCTATTCAATAAAAAAGAATCATAGAAATCGGTATAGAAACACCAAACTTATACATGAAATACGCTAATAACCCATCGCGCGTGAATACTGAATGATATAGGGGTTATTTTTGAGTAACGGTTGCCGCGCTCGACGCGGCTCGCGGCGGTGGTAGGGTATAAAAAGGCGGGAGGCGAGCGCAAGCTTTTGCGCTATATAATATAGGTAGGTACAGAAGGAACAAGCGTTACATTACCTGTCAAATTTCCCCAACCAATTTTAACTTATTATCGAGGGCATAGAGTTCAAATTCAAGTAAAAAATTTTGACAGATTTGTAACGCTTGATGTACTGCCTTCTGTACATACAGAGATAAAATGGAAATCAAGGTTTTGTTTATTTCATGATCGTTTCTGCCTCTTGGAAGTCAGAAACCGTAGATTTCTTCGGAATAAAAAGTAACGTATGTGTTAACTACTATACCAAATTACATTAATATTGGCTTAGCCGTTTGGCAGTGAAAAGCAGCCATACATAACTATAGGCAGTATTGTATGTACACTGATAATGGCTGGATGGATGGATTTTTGATATTCTTTCACGCAAAAACTACTAAGCTTTACCTAGGATAACAATAAGCTAAGTATAATTAATGAAGATATTGCATGAATTAAGTAAAATTGAAGGCATTAAATAAAACACTTTTTAACCGGATTAACGGCGTATAATTTATATTTTACATTTTAACTCGACGTTTCGGTGTCTTTGCAGACCACGTGGTCACGAGCGACTGTTAAAATTTAAAATGTAAATATACGCGATAAATCCGGTTAAAAAGTGTTTTATTTAATAGTCATACATAATAGTTATCGCGAAAACTTAAGACAATATTAAAATTTAAGGCACTTTGGCACCCGATTTGTTTATAACGCTATGTGCCTTTGTAATGTACCTAATTGATAGTTACCTACCTATGTTTGTGGTTAGGAGTTATACATATTATATGGGCGATGATTCTTCATTTTTATTTTTGTTATTAAAGATAGTTAGGACCTTGGAGAAGAAAATAACCTACTCGAAATACTAATTCAATACAGACGAAGTCGCGGGCATCATCTATGTAATATACCTACCTATACGTTTTCACAAAACCTAGGTGAAACCTAAGATGTTTTTAAAGTTTTTTTTTACGTCTTTGGGTGAAACTGCGGATCACTGCTTTGTTGTAACAGTTTTTGAAGTAATTCTGTCTGTTTATCTATCAGTAAGGCTTTCACAGCTAAACTACTGAGTCGATTTTGACGAAATTTAGAATAAGGTAAGTTTTAACTTCAGGGAGGATATAATAATAGTATTTATCCAACTCTAATAAACGGTATCCACGCGGATGAAGTCGCGGGTCACAGCTAGTAAATAATAAGAAGAAGAAATACTATATTTTTTTTACCACGATTTTATCTTATTAGCTTGGTTACTCTTACTGTAAAAGGATTAATTGTGAAAGCTTGAACTAGTAATAAAGAATGTCTTTTAACAGTGTCATCAGTAGAAAACTTCGGCCAACTGTGATTAGAGATTCAAATTATTTTAATTAGTTTGGCCCAGTTTTTAGAGAATGAGAGCTGTTAGGACTTTATTCTCAGTCGTGTGCTGTGAGCTGTGAGATTATGTTGATAGGATAGAATTGTATATTGAGTTGTAAAGTTGTAAAGCAGCTTTGTGGTGCATTTGCCTGGTACTAAAGGTGTTCGTTAAATGATGAGAATGCAAACGAAACCCAGTTCAGTAAAGATTCGATGACAAAACAGGCAGACTAACATGGTAACAGAATTGTAATATTTTAAAAAATCTCCTGATTTAAACTTGAAGGTCTATCAATAATGACATGAGTAAGGTTGATTAATTAAAGTTAAAAAGTTCGTACACCTACCTATCTATCATAATTACCGGTACTAACAACAAATATTCAGTAAACAATTATAGACAAATTTTACACAAATTGATTCGCATATGTCCCCTTTTATAAGCTTTATAGAACTACGACTACGATATCTTGATAGCCTTTTGGCTCAATTAATTTGCCTAAATTCGAGTACTTAAGCAATTTCTTGAATTTGAATGCATCCGTCTTAATATTTTCCACCTCAGAAATTGCTTTTTTTGTTATACTGGACAGTATCAATTTATTTGACATGACTAAATTTAAATTAACTTTATATTTAAAGAAGTATGTCTTTGTTAATTGCTTTTTAACCGACTTCCAAAAAAAGGAGGAGGTTCTCAATTCGTCTATATTTTTTTTGTGTCTTTGTTATACGATATTTCGGACAGTTATGAATCGATTTTAAAAATTCTTGTTTCATATGATAGAAAATACTATATAATTGGTCCCATATCAATTTCGTTGAAATCGGTTGAGTACTTCTATTAAATATTCAAATTTTTGAAAAAATATATATGATTTTAGAGTATGTTTACGTGGATGGCATTCTAAGTCGGCCAAAGTTTTGACGTGAAGTCGGTTTTTTTAATGCTCTGCATTCGTTGACTATTAAATAAATTGTTTGAGTCAGTAGATAGAATCGTAACTTTATTTACTTGTTAAAGTTAAAACCATTAAAATCGATAATATCGTGCCATTCTTGATTACAACTTCCATCGTTCAAACAACGAGTTTCAAACGGCACGCGATATTAACGAATACGGACCAAACTTTAATCAAAATTCTCTAAATCTTCACTTTACACCTCATTGTCACTTGCTATCAGCTGAATCCATCAATTTAAATTCCAACCCAACTCAATAATACCCCAACTAGGGTAATAAAACCAGTCAATGCCTCTACTGCTCATCTGTATGTATCCCATACAGTTCGCAGCGTAGGGTAGCATGCACAATGCTCGGCCCTGAATCTAAACAAGGATTATAATACGAAAATACAGCGCTGTGCTGATTAGAGCTGCCTGATAGAATGTAAATTTCAGTATTTGTTATTCTGTCGCGCCGATGCCGGATAAGCTTTAAATAGGCTTACAGGTTGTTTATGGTCAGCCATATATTCTGGATTAAGGGGCGATATGTGCCAAGCTCTGTAACAAGCGATTTTTATTGATTAGTAGCAACTTCGCGCGTGTTACGGATTAACTCATGACCTACCTCAAGGCTGAGGCTTTCAAATCAGACCGGTAGTTACACAGATTAGCGCGTTCAACCAAACAAACAAACTCTTCAGATTTATTGTATTAGTATAGATTTTACAATAAGACTACTTCCATGAACTTTGCATCCATGCTGGACTGGGAACAAAAGAAAAATATAGATGATAGATGAAATACAGATGATTTTGTAGCCTCTGGTGTTCTGTCCACCCCATAAAGAACACACACATGACGTTAAGTATGAATTGACATTATATTAAGCGTATTCTGCGTTGGCTCTAATTTCAAATTCAAATTCAAATTCAAACACTTTGCATAGGATGGTATAGTTATAAAAATACAGTTTTAAAATTAAATGTTTTTTTTTTTTTTTATAAGTGACTAAACCCGCGTTTGACCTCAATCTCACCTGATGGTAAGTGACGATGAGGTCGAAGATGAAAGCACACGGGTTTAGGAAGGAACTGGCTCTTTATACAATATTGCCGGAACACATTACCGCCGGAGCGGTAACATTTGGCGGCAGACTTTATATAAAGGGTGGTCGCTAGCCAGGCGGACCCAGAAGGGATCCTACCACCAAGCAAAATTTGGATAATTGTACAATTTGGGCGGCCTTATCACTTCAAAGTGATCTCTTCCAGGCAACCTTATCTTAAAATAAATGAAAAAGAAACGTAAACATGGAATTATTTTATAATTGGTACTAATTTAAAGTATATAAATAGGTGTAATAATATAACATGAAATACATATATATAAAATAAAGACATAAATTTAAAAATATATATATAAGTAGAAAGAACAAAGCATACTTTGTATTAACATAGATTCAATGTAATATGAGATAAGTTTGAGAGATAGAAGTTTAAGTCTAATTTGTTTATACTTTAAGATATTAAAGTTGTTGTAAGATATTACAACACATAAAAACACAAAAAATAATAAGCCAGACATGTGCGATGAAAGTTTTATTTGTTTTTTTTTTTAATAATGGTATAAGTTTGATGTTCTAATTCTAGAGTTTTTGCGATAACATCGCCGGGAAACAACATTACCAAATAGGTGGTATTCGGCAGCAGACTTTAATGAAGGGAATTCGATAGGCAGGCGGACCCAGTAATACTCTAACACTAAACGGAGCTTACTGGATTAGTAGCTTTTTACGACAAGCTTATCCAGAGTTAGTAGAGCTACGTTACACAACAAAAAACATAGGTACACCGATACGGCTCAATTTATACAGGGTGAAATAGTTTCAATATGAAATTTTACATATTAAAGGAGAGCCCTCTGTACTCGATTGTGATCATGATTATGTAATCAAAGTAGGTACTTCAGTTTTCTCCAGAATTCAATATCAATAAATAAAGAGTTCACGAACGCTTCACAGCTTGACGACCGTTCGTGAATCGTCTATACCTATTCTGTGTTGATTGCTCCGTACCTACGACCGTGATAAGTAGTTACCAGTGTAACCATGGTTACATGCATTGCGTAATGAATTCTTCAACTTTCGGTTAAGTTAAGTCTGTAAATCATCATCATCACACTGCAGGGCTAAGAGTCTCTCTCTTGGGTGACAAGGAGGTAGACCATAACCCTCAAAGCTGGCCCAGTGCTGGTTGGTGGACGAAAGAATTTTCAAGACGCCGAAATGGCTTCTAACATACCCGTACGACTAATGTTTACAAGTATATAGCACCCGGGTCCGACTGCTTAACGTGCCCTCCGAAGTACGGAAGTCGCCGTGAGAATGAGTTGTCGGCGGCGGTCACCCATGCTAGTACCGACCGCACCGAGCGTTGCTTAACCTGCGATATCGCTTGAAATAACGACGATGACTCTGTAAATTTACTTTTTACTAGCTGTTTCGCTGTAGTGCACCATATGTGCTATTCCAGACTATCCACTATCACCATGCCAAATTTCATCCAAATCCGTTGAGCAGTTTTGCCGTGACTGAGGAACAAACATCCATACATCCAGACATTCACATTCTTTCACATTTATAATATTAGTAAGATAGTAAGATAAGATTTTATTTTTTCTCTTCATGTATGATATCAAATTATCACCTTCTCGAATTTCAAAAGTGAGCCACCCCGTATACTGTGTGGATCGCATATCTAGTTAAAAACAACTATTTTATCCTCAATAGTATAGCTACAACAGGTACAGTTATGCTAAGCCGTATATAAATTAGAATCTCGTATACGAGAAGATGAGATTCACATCTGGACAATCAATAGATTGTTTAAATATTAGTTTAGGTGCTGTAACTAAGTTGTGTTTACGTATGTTGTAGGCATGTTAAGTCCTAGGTAAATACTATCTGTGGACTGAACGTGATTACAATGTTGATCGTTATGGCGAGGTAATCCCTTAGTATTAAATATTTTTTAATTAAGGAAATTACTTTAATACGTACTAAACTATTTTTTTTACCTGCGTTTTTTACCCGACTTCGTTGATAATTTCTTGCAAATGTTATGAATTGTTATAATTCCAACGGAATATCATTTTATTGGAATATAGCTACGTAAAATAAATAAATGCCATTTTTAGAAGCCTCCAATACGATTTTAATGTAACGGTGACGGCACTACAAGGTTATGTTGTGGAAATTACTGTCAGTGTCATAGGGATCAAGGTTCGCCGCGCCGACTACAGTTTGTCTATAAAAATATTCCTGTTATATGCAGATAGGAACCATAAAGATACCAAAATCTAAAAATAAGGTAAAAATGTCCTTTATCTTCTGCAATTAATGAAAGCAATGCAACTGACTTACTTTCATCTATTACCAATTATCTTGCTAATGGTTAGAGTTAGGCGATATATAAAACAAAAGTTTTTAACTGGAGCCTCAAAAAGTTTTTACCATAAAGCTATACACTATGGGGCAAGATTTACTCATATGTTCAAGGTAATAAGGTTTTATTTCCAATGAAACAGGAAAAGATGAACGTCAGCCTAGGATAAAATGAAAAGTCACGTACCTTCAATTCATCATCAGCTGATATTTTGTGCCATTCCAGAAATTTCGGGGAGAAGTGATTGATCGTGAAGAAACGGTGTAAACAATTTGTTGTGTAGTTTTCGGGAGTTGTTGTTGAATAGGGTGGTAAAACGAGGCTTTCAATTCATTAATTAAATTATATATACAGTACAAGTACGGTCCTCTCACTCGCCTCTCAGAGTCAGAACAATCATTATTATGTAAAATAGGTATAAAAATAATATTCACTTATCACAATGAAATCGTTTTTTAAGACAGAAAAGTTTTAATTAAATTGTTGGACATGTTATCCACACAGCACCAAGCTTTTTTTTTATTTTACCTTCCGTCCAGATTATATTTCAGGTTTGTGCATTTTTGTTTGCGATCCAAATAATATTTTGTTGAGAAACCCTAGAACAAATAATATTTTTTACAATACAATTTAGTGAACAGTTGCAGTCTCTATAATTTATGGTCGTTACATAGTAGATCGCCAACCAGCACAGGCCCAGCGAGGTTTACGGCCTATACCTCCACTATACCTCAATCATAAAATACCTATCTAATATATAAAATTCTCGTGTCACAGTTTTCGTTGCCATACTCCTCCGAAACGACTTGACCGATTTTGATGAAATTTTTTGTGCTTATCCGGTATCTATGAGAATCGGCCAACATCTATTTTTTTTTATTTATATGGCAAAACAACGTTTGCCGGGTCAGCTAGTCTAATATATAAAATTCTCGTGTCACAGTTTTCGTTGCCAAACTCCTCCGAAACGGCTTGACCGATTTTGATGAAATTTTTTGTGCTTATCCGGTATCTATGAGAATCGGCCAACATCTATTTTTTTTTATTTATATGGCAAAACAACGTTTGCCGGGTCAGCTAGTCTAATATATAAAATTCTCGTGTCACAGTTTTCGTTGCCATACTCCTCCGAAACGGCTTGACCGATTTTGATAAAAAAATTTGTCCTTATCCGTTATCTATGAGAATCGGCCAACATCTATATTATATTTTTTTATTCATATGGCAAAACAACGTTTGCCGGGTCAGCTAGTATTTTATAAAAAATGTTTGATGAAACCACGATGAAACTAAGGGATGAAAGATTGAATATCGAAATTATAAGAAACGCCTTCATGGCTAGCATGCCATCATCGACAACGATAAATCGGGCCTTTTATCGATATTTTTTTAGAATATGGCACTTGTATGTATTTTTTAAGAAAATGCCATTTTTGGTTCTGTGGGCTTAATCATGGTATCAAATCGAGTAATTCTATCTAATAAGGTTAATAATGTTAGCTAACATTATAGGATAAAATAACAAAATAATATTTATCGTGTCGATTCGAGTCTTTATCGACGGTCGTATGCTAGCCCTGCTGGTTAAGCGATGTCCAGCCGAAAGATGGTCGGAACACGGATAGTTAGCCGCCTTCAACACGGCTTCATTATGGTGCTCCAATTCAAATTCCATTTTTTTCTCATTCAAATGTAATTATTGCTTGATACTATACTGCTGTCGTTCATTCTTTCCGTGGGTGAGAAGAGCAGACTTTTAGGGTCTGTTCACATGCATGTCTGTGGTTCTGTTCAGTACTAAGACTCCGCTAACTATCTGTCAACAAACGGAGTACCCAAATTAGCTAAAGCTGGCGCCTGCAACACATTTACACATTGCTCTTGTGTGTTGTCTGTGAATAAGCGCGTGGCGTGACGTCATAATGTATCATAGATACTGTATGCGCATAATGAAAATTCTGCCCGTCTCTCTCGCGCGCGGTTTAGCTTATGAGTGTGAAGGGTACAGATATTGTTTTTACTTTTTCTACTGTTTATAAATACAGCGTGATCTTGTGATCGCGTGTGATTATTTATTTGCAGTGAATGCAAAAAGCATAGAATTGTGTTTATTTTGTAGTTGGCACAATATGTCATCGACCGTATTTCTCAATAATAATAATATAAACAATGCCTAATTGAGCTTGTTATATTCCAACCCCTCATACGTCCCATACAAACTAATTATATTATTAATCGTCGAGCCTACCAGAATAATTAGCAGCAAGCAATGATGCAACGACTTGGGTGGCCACAGGCGTGAAGCTAATTCTACGTAGTTGGTGGGAACGGCGTCGCAACCAATTGGGTGGTCAACAGGTGTTGAATCGTTCCAGCATCAGACCCAAATTGAAGTATCACTTCTTGTCTCACACTTCTAGCAATTAGTCGTCTGTTTAGTATATAAGTAATTAATGTATTATTTTAACTTTGTAATACATTTAATTAAATAGTTTTAAAGTAACTCTGGTTTTTTTTTCATTCTCCGACTGAGGCCTTCGTAATTCGCTCTAAAATAGTTTGTAAATAGCTTTTAATTTCTGGATTTTTTAACTTGTCCGACAATCGAAATGGTCATTGTAAATCGATCGCACCTGCATAGTATAAATGCAAGATTAAAGCAATAATGTAATAATCATAATAAATTATAACTAGTAACACATATGTTTAACTGTATTTATTTATCTACAACGCGCCCATCTTACTAAAACCTAACTCTAGTCAACACTTAAATTAGAGTCGCATTTTGCATCAAAATCATTTATTTCTGAACATACTGTATAGCGAAATTGCATATGTGTGAGTACTGTGAAGGCGCCAGCTTTAGTTAACAAAGCAATATCTCATGGACCGTGATAGTTAAACATTTGCAATTTTGTATCTGTTGCCGCTTTTAGAACAAATACAAAAAAAATAAAACGGTATAACTATTTAAATGGATTTCCATACAGCAGACATGATTTTTGCAGCACTAACTAGATGACGCAGTTTGTGTAAAATCGTAGATACAGAAGGCAGCAGATCAAGCGTTTCAGAACAGTCAATTTTCTCCAACAAAGTTTTAACCTAATGTCGACGGCATAGAGTTCAGATTCAATTACAATTTTTTGACAGGTTTGGATCGCTTGATTTGCTGCCTTCTGTACAAGTTTTCATGTTATTTCATGCAAACACTTTTTTAATGATAGGTCCGAGTAACCAAGACACGTAGTATTAATACCCTTTTTGAGTTACAGTTACTAGAGTTACATAACTACGTCAGTAGGTAACGGTATCTCTGAAGACAGTGAGAGCTCCTTCGCACTAGCGTTTGGCAGCCTAGGCGGTTCGTTTGACTAGGTTCAACCGCTTGACGCGTGTGTCCACCATAGCGGTCATGAAACCGTGTTCAGTGAAATTATCTGATCCGGTGTTCATGGCTGCGGTTCACTTACAAACTCATCGGCGGCTTCCCGCAAATTCAAATTGCCAGTGCGTATAAATATTATGGCCACAGCTCTCCATCCAACCGCCGTGGCAGAAACTTTGTGACTTTGTTGCAAGTGCGTACAATCACAGGAGGTTGCTTATTAGACTGGAAAAGAAGCTAGCCGTAGGTACGGTTAAACGCACCTTCGGGTAACCGCTCGTGCGTAGGAGCGCTTAAGTACATACGGAACCCTTCGTGCAACAAGACAAGCTCTTGACTGTATTTTTTAAATTGATTACAAAAGGACTGTTATTACCAGTAGCCGGTATTTGTGTTGAAGACCAGCGTGCTACGAGAGCTGTAATCTATAGGGTGAGATTAGGGATAAATAGGTTAAGTTATAGCAGTGAATAACATTCATTAGTTAGTTGAAATAGCATTTGAGTGATTTTCAGGCCACACAAGTTAGTTTCTTTTCCTAGAGTAATCTAGGATACCCTGTAATTGGCTGTATAGTCTAAAGTACAAAAATATTTAATCGTTAATTTGAGAATAGTTGAAGTGTCAGTTAGGGCGCGTTCCCACTATGTCGTAAGGGTTAATTTCTATAATAAACTACACGAGCAGGTATCTGTCGTCACAACAAAGTGGGAACGCGCCCTTAGGGTAATTACATGTAACAAGCATTAAGTTATATACACAACTTTAATTTCTAAACATTAAAACAACTACATCATTCAGCTTTCTGGCGTGGGTCATGAAGATGTCCGGCAAATTGCATGGGGTCGGCTTCAGGGTGGGGCTTTTTATCAACGCCTGCAATCAAGCGCTTGAGTTTGGCTATGGCAAGAGCGGGATGCAAGCCTTTAGGACAGGCTAAAGTGCAGTTCATTATAGTGTGACACCTAAAGGCCTTGAAATCGTCCGATATAGCGCGTAATCTCTTCTCCGTGTTTTCGTCCCTGGAGTCAATGACCCAGCGGTAGGCGTGCAGCAACGTCGCCGGCCCCAGGAACCGTCTGCCGTTCCACCAGTAGCTTGGACATGAAGTCGAGCAGCAAGAACACAAAACGCATTCGTATAACCCAGTCAGCTTCGCATTGTCCTTTTCAGATTGTGCATACTGGGTAAAACCCATTTTTACTTTATCGTCTCTAATGAGGTACGGTCTGATGCTGTTATACCCGTTGAAGAAATGCGTCATATCGACCACCAAGTCTCTAATGACGTACATATGAGGTATAGGATATATAGTAATGGTTTTTGCTTTCGGTATTGGAGTGATGCAAGCCAAACAGTTGGTGCCTTGCAGGTTGATGGCACATGAGCCGCAAATGCCTTCTCTACAGGACCGTCTAAAGGTAAAAGAACTGTCCATCTCTTTTATTTTGATCATGGCATCAAGAACCATTTTGCCGATTTTGGTTACGTCGATTTCAAACGTTTGAAGTTTGGGTTTGTCCTTCGTGGTTGTTCCGCCATAGCGGTACACTTTGAACACCCGACGAGGACCAACACTCTTCTTATCCTTCTTAGCTGACTTGGATGACGATGAAGAAGAAGACCTGATGAAAGTATAAAGTGGTTTCCATGATATTCTCTTCAAAACTATACTATTAACACTCATATTTAAAAACTTTGGTTAATAATCACAACATTTAAAAATCTATAAGGTCAATATACAAAAAGATCACGGTAATTTCAAAATATTATTATGTAGTTAAGTCAGTGAACTGAAATATAACGCTTGACAGAAATATTTGCTTTTTAATTTGTCATTTCCTGTTCAAAAAGGTTGGTCTTCAATGAGCAATGTAAAATATGTACATTTCCTTACACGACAACGCCAGTAAATAACAGCTACTAAGAAAAGGAAGAAACCGAATAAACAAACAATATCAAGCAGTCGCGTACGAGTATTACTGGAGTCGCGATGTAGATGATCACTACAGATCTACAGATTATTGTAAAATTTCCTCGTCGCAAGTGTCTCTGTGTGTTCCTATGTACAGCCAACAGCCAACGTCCTATGCAGTGGACGTTGGCTGTTGATAATGATGAAGTGCCTGTAAGTATGAACGCGATGTAAACAAAACCTATTGAACGGATTCTCAAACGGTCATCAATTTTGCATCTGCATACGAGTTTCTTATCTTGCTTGCGTCTTTTCTTGGTGTGGATTTTTTTGTGATGTGGAAGTTGCGACTAGCGTAGTCGCAACTTCCTTTACTGAAAGCTTTTTCAGATATGTCTAAACAAGAATTGTTGTCTTTTTCTTTTTCACAAAAAGTTCGCACTGATAATACGATGTTTCTTCTACTACGTTTAATCCTTTTCGGTATGATACAAATTAATTTTAATACAAAAAAATAGAACACCTAGGGCAACACAGAGATGTCATACTTCAAAGGTAAACCGACTGCGAACGGTCTGTAGTCCTTACTGTATTCAGAGCAACATTTACACTATATGAAACAGTATTTCAATGAACACAGGCGCGATTAATATACCTACATACTGTGGATGCGGTATGAAAACTCCCCCTTACATAAGTACAGAAGGCAGCAGATCAAGTGTTACAAACGTGTCTACGTGCCCAACCAATTTTTAACGTAATATCGAGGGCATAAAGTTAAGATTCAATTCAAATTTTTTGACAAGTTTGGAACGCTTGATCTGATGCTTAGAATATCTGTTGTATGACAGGCCCTTCAACACTTATTATGTTCAACACTTAAGGGGCCGCCAGACTGTTGAAAACACGTTGAAAACCAATGCTTCCAACCAAGGTTAAGGAGGGTTAAGTTGTTGACAACCAATTCCGAATCATCCACACTGTTACAAACGGTGGTTGCCAACAAGAACACAAACAAGAACACAAGCCAAGGTCACGCCAGGCCACGCCCCGTAATCGTCAGTGCGCCTTGATCTCTCGCGTTGGCAACATCTTCGCGATAGCAGTTTTGTATGCAATTGAGGATACAAAGAAGGAAAGGTTGAAACGCAGACTAAAAAGCTACAAAACTCGAATCATTTATAGTTATAGTTACATAGTAAAATATACAATAACAAGCGTACACACTGTCCTAAACACAGACATACATCTACATAGATAACGCAAATGCATGTCCTTTGCGTGTCCGAACCTCGACCAAGCGTCGAGGTTTGTCGCCTCTAGATTTAATCCGCGCGTATGTATGTCTGTTAGAAAATCGAGTCCACAATATTAATATCGTTCTTAATAATCGATTTCATCGGCGGCCTCGGTGTCTCTGTGACGTCACAATAAGTCTTAAAAAGTCGGCACGCTTGGTTCCAATACAAATCGTGGCACTTGCGTTGTCTATGTAGATGTATGTCTGTGTTTCTGAACACCGCCGTTTACAACCCGCCAAGGTCATGTTATTTGGTTGTCAACAGCCATCTTCACTGTTGTAAACACGTTGTAAACTAGCAAGGTCACCTTGGTTTGATGTTTTGTTTCCAACAGTCTAGCTGGGCTTTTAGATATTATTTTTAGTACAGTCCGACAAGGACCTTTTTGGCGCGTGGCAAAAATTTGAACTAACCACCGTCTTGGGAAATCTCACTTCACGATTTTTACCGCTCATATCTGTAATGTATGTACAGAAGGCAGCACTCGTATCAAGCGTTTACTTAAATCTGAACTCTATGCCCTCGACATTAAGGGCCTACACTACCTCAAACACGCTCCGAATCCAGATTTTGATCTCAAATATCTATCAGAGTACTGAACTAATAATGTTAGGAAAAACATATAGCAAAGTTAAGAGTATGAACTAAAAACCATATGTTTTGAAAACACGATTAATGAAAAAAATCTCGATAGAAAAAAATCACAAACTTACCTCTAAAATTAACAAAGAAACCTTATTACTTAATTAGTACTTAACCTACACTAATGTAGCTTGGTATTTAGTTTCAAGGTATGACAATACGTGTACTATATGATCTGATTTTAAAATAATTTTATTATTTTTTTTATTATAAATCTTAAATCTAAAATAATGTGCTTGGCACGACGGGTGACCTGCGCCCGCTCAAGGATTCAGTTGCGCTCCGGCATTCGTACGAGGAACCTGTGTCGCTTTCACGCTTGCCGCCGCCGCTACAACATCACGTAAATATCGTGTTTTCCATAAATAAATTTGTGGTGTGTTTTATTTCAAAATGGGAAATGAAAGAAATAAGATACGGAAAAGGCAGAGTTGGAGAAAACAAAACGCAAGTGAGTAAGATAGCTCCGACGCGCGTTGCGGGGTGCTTCACGGCCGGGCGGTGAGGTGGGGGCGAAATTCAGATTCTAGCTGGAGTAGTATGGGCTCTTAAGTTAAAATTGGTTGGGGAAAGGGAATATTCAGTTTTTTCTGAAAACTATTTATCATAAAAACATGATTTTAATTTCATGTCACTTTATGTTTTAATATATTTTCTTGCTGAATCATATATTTATATCTTCGACCCTGTATTTTTGTACCATTAACGTTTTGAAATAAATGAAAAATGTTTTGTACGAAACCCTAAAATGGGGAAAATGAAATGCACAGCCTATACACAACAAATTTCTTAAGTTTCTCAATATTCAAATACCTTTTTGAACAAACTTTATCGACAACACACTAATCAAATCTCTCACCCATAACCTGGGTAGCTAATCACTTCCGCTGACCACTATACTGTGCGTATATATTTACCACGTATCGTAAGACTACGCCTCCTACGTTTAGAGGGTGGTAAATTTCTAAACGAGATGTTAGATGAAAGATGAAATAAACTAACTGTGAAACCTATTGGGAGAACTTCGTGTGGCTTCTCAACTAATAGGAGTGTAGATATGTTTGTTTGAACGCCAAAATGTCTGAAACTGCCGGTTGAATTTGCAAAAATACTTTTGTTTTTATTGCAAAACACTTAAGACTTCTTTACTGTACTTTAATAGGTATCTAGAGCATGTCAATACCTTAACCCCAATGTATTGCCAGCAATATTTTGTGGTTGTTGACATAAATGGGAAGTAGTGATTTAAAAAAAGATATTTTCGCAGAACATCTGAAAATACAGCCTTTTCAGGTCCACGCATATGGTTGCTTCTTAGAGATCGCTCACTAGCGATAAAGGCACTTATTCGTACATGGTGTTTTTTTTTCTTTTTTATTGCACTTTTTTTCTTCTTTTGTCATCATCATACTTCCTCACAACTCTTGTAATGAGCCCCCTGCAGGGCATGATTCTCTCTCCTGGGTGACGAGGAGGTATAGGCCATAATCCACCAAGCTGGCCCAGTACTGGGTGGTGGATGTCTGAATTTTCAGGGCTTCTGACAAACCCTAACGACTACTGTATAAAAGTATACACTGCTTTACGTGCCCTCCGAAGCACGGAAGTCGTCGTGAGAAATGAATGGTCAGTGGTCACGCATCCAAGTACCGACCGCACCGAACATTGGTTAACCTGTGATATCGTATGATACACACAGTAACCACGGCACCACGAAGGCTTCGCACCATAACGACTTCTTATAAATAAATGAATAAATAAATAATTATTTATTTAGTTATTATTTTAAAAGTAAAATAAATTCTCGAATCCACAAAGCTTATAAGTACATGAGGTCATTTATATCGTCGGATCGCCGTAACTCGTTGCTTTTTATCAATAGAAATAAATTTATGTGCATTTCACTCGATGTAGTTGCTAAATAACAACGTTCGGCCCGATCGGTACAAGAATGGGTGACCGATGATCATTAATTCCTCACGACGACTTCCGTGCTCCAGAGAGCTCATCAAGCAGTCGGTCCTCGTTAATACATACTTGTATACAGTAGTCGTATACAAATAATAATAGCCATTTCGGCGTCCTGAATACTCTGACGCCTAACAACCAACACTGGGCCAACTTGGTGGTTAATTGCGTAAACCTTCTCGCCACTAAGAGACTCTTAGCCCTGCAGTAGGTCTGAGTAAAATTATTCACTAAATACTCTAAAAAAGGTGACAGTATAAGTTAAATAAAACAAACAGATTTTTACTATATTTATATTTTGATCTTCTTGCATAAGTTAAGCTTAATTTATTTTACTTAAATTACTGTACTAAACACAAACTTAGTGAATTCATAAAATAGATCATACAACTATCAGCTTGAGATTACTTTTACTTTACAGTTCATTCTTTACAAATACATTAAAGACTGTTGATTGGTGATTAAGTTTAGTTTTTCCAGTTTGATTTCTATATACGAAACAGAATTACTTCACACTATAAAAAATAATTAAATACTGTAACAAAAAACATAATAAGTACAAGTCTATATCTTAACCAATATGTACTTAAATATCTCATACACTCTCAGAAATAATAGACCAAAAGTTATCAACACCCGAATGTCAGCTTCGCAGGGGTTGTAAACCTTTATCCGAATCTCAAATGTTGTTCATGTCGTATAATACTTGTGCAATCGTCCGAGATGCTTCCACGTTGCTCAAAGCAATGGCAGATAGGTGTGACTCGTACGAACGAAGTTGTCTGTAAAAAAGTAAGAAATTGATTAGCTATAGTGTTGTACAAGAGGGCTATTATATAAAATGCGGTCGAAGATGACTTAGGAAAGAACTAGCTCTTTATCAAATATTGCCGAAACACATCACCGCACCGAGCGGTGATATTTGACTGCAGATTTTAAACGAAATGTGGAGTTATTATGGAGACAACAAACCGGAACTAAGGAGTAATTTCGCCAAAACTAAAAATTAAAGACAAAAATGGCATTTTCCCGATGAGCAGTTATCGAATCCAGGACGACTTGCATAACCGAACTGGGTGTCTCAAAATTGGGCAAAAGCCTGCCTTTTCTCTTTCCATTTTAGGCGATCAGCTGTTTCCGCGGGCCAGTTTGGGCTAAATGCGTCCAGATCATCCTTCCACCGACGTCGTTTGGTGTCAGGATGCCACCATAGTAAAATAAATAATAAAAAAAACAACATACCGTCTTCCAGTATTTGAATAAATTACGAGGTTCCTCAATATGAGAGCTGCCGTCAGTCTTATACTCTTCGTGACAGGACCTTCATTTTCATCCTAAAATAAAATGTTAACGAAAATATTAATATTGTAGAAAACAACTTTAAAAAAAATACAACAAAAAAATATAAGTAAAAAAAGGTAAAATAAATTTGAGACATGCGGCAATTCGACTTAGCAAAACAGTGCATGATATGTTAACAATAATACATTTATTCATTCAATCAAAATCATGATATGAAATAAAGAACTTAAAAAAGAAATACTTATAACATAGACGAACTTAACTAATAATTTGACATTAATAATACAATATGAACTCAAAAGTATCATGCTAATATCTAATATATGATGCAAATAATTAAAAAATTATTACTTTAAGTGTTTTGTAACTTGTGAATTTCTAAGACTGTATAAGTATACATATAATATAAGTAGGTAAGAATAAATAAAGTAAATTTTGGAGAGCAGATAACCTTAATTAAGCTAGTTCAAGTTAAAATATAAAATATAATACCAAACTCGAATAAAAATACAACTTCATAAAATTGAGTTTTTTACAGCACTAAAGAATACTTTGATCAACTTATGCTATCAATACAAATGCAAAAAAAAATTTAGTGCTATGGAAATTATGATGGTTTAACTCTTCGTAATCTATACTGTGCCTTAAAATTTACATGCAAAGTAAAAAAAAAAACTCAAAAAGACTTTCGCTAAAAATAGTCTAGAAATTATTAAATTATAACGAATCAGGCATCTAAATTAACCCTTACACCGTCAATATAAACTTCAATTTCGAGTAACGACATATTCAAAGATATTCAAAGATCGCTTACGCCTACATCCGATCTAAATCCGAGAAAACACGGATCTAGAAATCTTGTATGAAATGACGGATGACGGAAGCCGGATCTAGTGCGTAAGCTACCCTAGAAATAGTTGTACGGCTACATCGGACCGTGATTTCTCGGATACAGATCAAATGTAGTGCAAAAACGAAATGATTCGAACTTGAGCAGTTAGGGAAAAAGTTCCAATATGGCTCTGTGACAATCAATTATGAACTGTACGGTGTAAGGCTTAAAAGCGAGAACATAAAAACACACGGGCACACAGCATAGCTTTGCTCTCACCAAGGTTTCCGGGGTGCGGTTCAACTCTGCCCGGTGCTGCGCAAACACACAATATTGTTATGGGGATAGAGAAAGCGTGATAGTTAGAGAGAGAGGTCATGATATGATTAGCTTAGTAGCAGGTTCTTTTGAGGTATTAGTCAAATTGAAGATGATATGCTCTGTATTGATGTATAAACCGTAGATTTAGTAGGTCTATTTTGTTAAACAATGACTTTTAAAAGAAAGCATTTAATTTATATACAGGGTGTCCCAGAACTCAACGTCAAGCCGAAACGGGGTGACAGGATTGACTGTAACTATCATGAGAAAAATCTGAAAAAATTCTATTCCATGCAGTTTGTAAATTATGGGCATTTAAGAAAACCTAGAAATTTAGTCAAACTGTAACCATTTTTCGGTTATTATGGTTAATTTTTATTATTTTTGTTCATTTAAACTTTGGAAACTTAACCCTAAATAACAGTTCTAGAACCTAAGTCAAAAATAATGACACAATTTCCCTTTTTATTTATTTACTCGTTTTGTCGTATAAAACTAACAAGTATTGTACCATTTTACAATCCTGATTAAATGCGCGAATTTTTTGTTGCACTTACCAAAGCACTTTGGTACATTTTTTTTAAAGGAGGGCCGTTTAAAGTCGACAAATTATAAAAAAAAATTATTCATAGTTTAACAAATAGTCTTCATTCTAGAAAACTTAGGGCAATTGTGTCATTATTTTGACTTAGGTTCTAGAACTGTTATTAAGGGTTAAGGTCCCAAATTTTAAATGAACAAAAATAATAAAAATTAACCACAATAACCGAAAAATGGCTACAGTTTGACCAAATTTTTAGGTTTTTCTTAAATGCCCATAAGTTTCAAACTACATTGAATATAATTTTTTCAGATTTTTCTCATGATAGTTAGATTCAAGACTAGCATTAAAAGTCTCGATTAACTTAGGTAGCGCCGATTGAACGCTAGGCTAAAAGTTAATATGAAGGAAATGCAATTTTTTCCACTATGATAAATTCTTGCCTATTGCTAATCAGAAAAAGCAACCATTTTTCTGTTAAATTGATTGCACGCTTCATTTTTAGTCAAGAATTCATTTTCTTCATTTTTAGTCACATGGTGTAAAAGTACCCTTAGAACTTAGTATGTATAAGGCCCGTTCACATGTTGTTATTAATGTGTGTTATATTAATAAGTCACAGATTTGCAAAGCATACGTCTTCAGAATGAAATTTCGCTTAAAACATCGAACCATGTATATTAGACCTTTTTTAAACCTTTACTTTTTAATATCTAAAAGAGAATGGACAAAAATATATGGAGCTTTATCTAAAAACCCAAAAATGATGAATCTATTTTAATTCCAGTTTTCTATAAGCTTATATTTCTAAATATGCAAATGCTAAATGATTCGATGTTAAAGCGACAGCGATGTTAAATCATGGGTTAGCACGAAGTAAAATTGACCTAGGAAGATGTTATTATTTGAAACTATGGATGTATTTTAAAGCTTTTTTAAGTGCAGTTAGTTACTTAAACACCAAATATTTATTTCCCAGAATGAGTTGTATGTTAAGAGTGAAATTAATTAAGTTTACCCATATACTAGTTTTATTTAAATGAAATTTTGTCTAGAAAATCACCTCGATTTGAGACAAATATCGCAGAAAGTAAAAACATATATCAGGAAGCGGAAATCGAACTTTTTTATCTTAACCGTGAAATGCACTTATTGAGTCGATTTTTTAAACCTTCCCCTTTTCTTCATAAAAGCAGAATAAACCTATTTTGTGTAAATTATTGTTAAAATAATTTTAATATTAAATTTTTGTTTAATAAGAACACTTTATAAACTTCTGTTAGATTTACTCATACATACTCGATTTATTTGTATTGAGTATCATCAAATTCCATCAAATCAAATTCTAATTACTAATATTGTTCCTGAGTTCTAACTTTGAATTACTATATTTTATATTTATTGAAAATACTGTGTTATAAATGAAATGAATTAATAAAAACTTATTTATAACAATTTACAAAGGACCTGCACAAAGTCACTAATAATGCCTTGTCAGCGGCTAAGTACAGCAGGGCTATTCTCCTAAACAACAGCGGCGAGTTCATCGATGCATCAACGACGAGTGACATAATTGGTATTTACTTATATCGTAACACGACACACCAGCGCTTGTCGCTGAAAACGGCGTGAAAAAGAACTGTTATTCGTCGCACTGTTTGACAATTTTCTTTACGTTTTAGTGTTCTGCTAAATGTCTGTGAACTCGACGACGAAATCTTTGCCATCTCGTCGACGAACTCGTCGTCGAGCACAGCGCTGTTATTTTGGTTACACGAATAGCCCTACTGGTCTTCACAAATCTGACGCCAAGAGTCAACACGCAATGAAAAAGATAAAATTTCGCAAATTAGACTTACCATTAACTCCCTAGGGTTAAACATATCCTGGGCGTGTTTATTTAGGGCTTGCATGGCTGCGTTAGGCGGGTACCCCACTGAAGACGTCTTATGCGCCTCGGATTCTGCGGTTATGTGTCGCCGCGAGTTGTATACAGCTTTTAGGGCCTGTCGGGGAAATTTGAGAAGAAAATAATAATAATAATAATATTTCTGACACCCACACAACATTATCTAGCCCTAATTAAGTTTCTTAAAGAACTTGTGTTATTGATACTAGATAACTGATATACTAAAGAAATAAATAAACATACATATTGAATAAATACATATTTTTTATTAGAAAATAAACTTAAATAAACATATAAACATCCATGACTTGACGACTAATATCAGTGTTCATCACACAAATATCCGTCGCCGCCGGGATTCGAACCCAGGACCTCTGGCATAGAAAGCAATGTACGTTACCCCTACACCAACCGGTCGTCAAAATTTGGGGTTTGAATGAAAAATATATCTTTACTGTTATTATCTCTTCGTGTATTAATAAGAATAAACAGAAAGTTAATGTGCAATGATCGAATAAATATATAAATCTTACTAATATTATGAATGTGAAATGTGAGGAACAAAAATGGATGGATGGATGTTTGTTCCACAATCACGGCAGAACGGCTCAACGGATTTGAATGAAAGTTAATGTTTCCAAATTGGAATATTTAATAAACACTAGACCAAAAAGTAGCTAAAATTATGCTGGTATCGATAAAAATATCGGAAAGCTATAATAAACTTAATTAATGGCGCACAAAAATGTTAAAATTTAATGTAAATGGCAACCGTCTTTACATTTCGCCATTTTTGATACTCTTTTTATTGTCAAAACTGTCATTGTCATGTCATCTGTCTTGTCATTTGGTACAAATATGTCATTTGAAGTAAGGAAAAATGGAATATCTTAGATATTCATAGACGGAGAAGCGATTTTTAATAAATCTTGTGCTTTTTTTATACGATGTCTATCTGAAATTGAGTGATCACTATTTGTTTGTATACTTATTCTCTTCAATATATCCTTGTGCTCACATTCTAGTCCCAGATACAAAGAAACGGAAACGTATCCTTTGGCATAGTTTGGCCAATATTCTTGCGGGATTAAAAATTGCGCGGGTAAAACCGCGCGAAACAGCTAGTATTTCTATAATTCATACTAGGATTATCTAAGCCAATTTTGAAGAACTTGTGTTATGTATTACTAGCTGCTGCCCGCGACGTCGTCTGCGTGAACGCTATGCAGCACCAAACGCACCTACGATTATAACACTGCTAGCGTGATAATATGTAGCCTATATGTTGACCCGACTTCTTAACTATCTTCATGCCAAATTTGAAGTAAATCCATGCAGTACTTTTTGAGTTTATCCCGGAAAGACAAACAGACAAACAGACAAAAATTCTAAAATCTATATTTTTTGTTTCTGTTTCGATTGTAGATCATACCCCAAGTATTCTTTTAAAAAAATATTCAATGTACAGTTTTGACTTTCCTACCATTTTATTATATGTATAGATTAAATCTAGACAACCCGATATCGAACTTAATGATGACGTAAGTGACGTCATCATTAAGTGATCGAGGTCAAATATGGGTTACGTGACGTAATCTCACCTCATGATAAGTGGACATAAGGTTATAATTGGCAGCACACGGCAGAGTTTGAGTTAAAGGTGATTGCTAGGAAGGCGAACCCTGAACGAGTCCTACCTTCTAAATGAGGTCGTTCGAATAAGTCTCCTCAGACCTATTCAAGGCCGATCCTGCGCAACATCATTCAATAGTACAATCAGCTTCAGAAAGAATGAACCCCATTAATTGAAGCTTTCAATTTTATAGCCAAAACTTCTGCTTATAAGCAGACCTAAAATATATGTTTAATTCTAATTTCAAAACTTCCTTCAACTCAATTTCATTTAATATCAATTGAAGAGTTCAAACGCAGATTCAGTCACCAATATAAAACAAATCGATATATTTTAAGCTTATTAGAAGATCTTCATTCTAAGAAAACATTTTCTGATTCGCCCGTACAATATCAAAGAAAAATTAAATTGTGCCTAGTGCCACTTTAACAGATTAGTTTTAGTAAATTAGTAAATTAAATTATGTTTTTGCAATACCTACATTTTATTTTATTTTTATACTGTTTTTACTTCCTCTAAAAAGTTGGTTTTACTTCTCACTGTTTTATTTTATTTTACATATTGATATAATGAGCTTGTTGACATCATTTTTATTGTTTTATCATTATTTGTATTTTTTTAAACCAATAATTTTAATCACCATCTTGACATAAATTTAATTTTTTTTTGACATTACAATCCTAATTGACATTTCTTTTTTTATTGTTTTTAAATCTACCGCTTTTGACATTATTCTGATGAACATTTTCTAAAATTTTATAATTAAATCCTTTTTGACATTATATTTTTCAATTTTCATTAATTTTTCATTTGTATTTTTTGTTTTTGTTAATAATTTAATATAGCCGAGTAGTGTGCGTGTTTTAATAATGAATGATGTATATGCCTATAATTGATATGTGTACTAGATTTAAGAATTTTTGTAATATGACTGTAATTATTTTGTATGATAGAAATACCTGAGGCGAGCAATGTTTATCAGTGAGATGGTTCAACAAGGCGAAAGTTTTCCTCGGCACGCGATCACAATCCAGCCACATACAGGGTGCCGTCCCACCATGGGCCGTGGGGCAGTGGGTAGACGCGGCGTGGGCGAATACGTCTGCCGCGCTCGTGAATGTTCTGGAAGGAGAGTTTTGCTTTTTTAGGATGATTTGTTAAAAAAATATACCAGTCAAAGAATCTAAAATAGGATATTTATGTTAAGTTTTATTTTTAATAGGTCTTTTAAATTTCACAGGGTTTTGTGAAAGCTAGAAATAAATAAATATTAATATTTCTGACACTCACACAACATTATCTAGCCCAAATTAAGTTTCTTAAAGAACTTGTGCTATGGATACTAGATAACTGATATACTTAAGAAATATATAAACATGCATATTGAATAAGTACATATTTTTTATTAGAATGAACTGAAATAAACATAAAAACATCCATGACTTGACGGCTAATATCTGTGTTCATCACACCGGTATCCGCCGCCGCCGGGATTCGAACCCAGGACCTCTGGCATAGAAGGCAATGTATGTTACCACTACACCAGCCGGTCGTCAATTTCTTATGATAAAGCAGGATAAGCAACTATCGGTACTAAAATGATTGACCGATAGTCAGAGTTCTCACGACGACTTCTGTGCTTCAGAGGGCACGTAAAGCGGTCGGTCCCTAGTGCTACATACTTGAATTAGTAATCGTTAGAGTTTGTCAGGGGTCATTCGGCACCCTGATAATGCTGACATCCAATACTAGCCACCTGATTCGACACCCAGGGGAGAAGCTTATGGGCTTGCAATGGTCTCCTTAAAAAGAATTGTGATGGTAATACAGAAAATATTGTTAACTTTAAATATAAAACTGTTTTCTGTTTTGTTATAGATATCCGAAACAACGGGTTAAAACTCCATGTGTAACCAAACTCCTTATGAATAAATAATAATAAAATCCCTACACAATCACACCAACTACATGGCCCCAAAGTAAGCATAGCTTGTGTTATGAGATACCATGTAGCGAACTAGGGGGGAACCTAGAATATAAATTCATAAATAGATATATAAAGACTTTGTAGTCACACGATTAGTTACTCTTGCAATAACTACAGATGTAATGCAATATGTCCAAGGTCTGCAGGCGGAGTCTAAGTGAGCATACATTGTTTAACATTTATCTTTAGAAAATTTATAAAAACTTGTTTCACGAGAGTTTAGCCATACTTGAAATTTAATTAAGGGTAAATTCTTTGGCACTTATCATCACAACTCTTTGTTAGGAGACTACTGCAGGGCTACGAGTCACTCCCCTGGGTGGTATAGGCCATTATCCACCAAGCTGGCCCAGTGCTGGGTGGTGAATGTCAGAATTTTTAGGGCTCCGAAATGGGTTCTGACAAACCTTAACGACTACTGTATACAAGTATACAGCACCCGGGACCGATTGCTTAACGTGCCCTCCGAAGCAGTCCTTTATGGAAAATTGGATGCGAATTTCAAAATATACAAGAAAAACTCTGAAAATTAAATTGACATGAAATCAGATAAATCTTGCATTAATATACATACTTGCCACACCCCCTCCAATGACAGATCCAGGGCGTGTCTTCGTGAGCGCTCGCTTGCGTGTTAGTTTGTAGCGGCGGCGTGCTTGCTGGCTTCGGAGTTGGAGGCTTTTGCTGCAAATTTCATTAAATAACATGGTTATATAATAATGAAGGGCTTCTAATTATAATTTTGCCCCTGAACTTATGTTTTCAAGATAATAAATACGTGTAGGTGTCTTTATAGCAATGACTAAAGATACAAAGGACTCTTTTTTTTTTTTTTTTTTATAAGTAACTAAACCCGCGTTTGACCTCAATCTCACCTGATGGTAAGTGACGATGAGGTCGAAGATGAAAGCACACGGGTTTAGGAAGAAACTGGCTCTTTATACAATATTGCCGGAACACATTACCGCCGGAGCGGTAACATTTGGCGGCAGACTTTATATAAAGGGTGGTCGCTAGCCAGGCGGACCCAGAAGGGATCCTACCACCAAGCAAAGGTAAACTTTAAAACTTTAAAACTCGGCATTAAAGTCGTTACTTTTAAATATATGGGCATCTCTTTTTAACTCAAGAGTGTAATCGTACGTAGAAAAGGACAACAGTAGTTTTATCGTCACCTTAAATGACAACAATGCGGCCAGTCGCCATGTTACGACACAGTCAACAAGTACGTTTGTCGTAACGACAATTTAAGTGATAAAAAAATTTAAGTGATGTAAAATTGTTGTTGTTTATAGTGCAAAACTTTGCATAATACTGCCATTATCATGGTTAGTGTGTAAGGCTGCCCCAAGAAAAACTATGAGCTCTACGGAAAGCCACCATCTTTGTTTCTGACTAAACAGGCACGTTTTTACATAATAATAATAAGAAGAAATCTTTATTTGTTTGACAGGGTAATAATTACAGACAAAACAAAATTAAACAAGCGTAATTACATAATACGTAGTAAACAAAAAGGCTAAGGCTCAGCTAAATGTCATTGAAGGATTCAATCCAACAACAACGCTGATGATTCTGCCTTCGCCTGCAAGAGTATACTTCCACTTCACGTATGCAACACGAGTTTATTACACAAAGCTATAATGGTACAACGAACAAAGGAAAACATTAATTAAAACAAATCAAAAACCACGAAACTATAGCAATATTTAACAAAAATAATTATGAAATTAGGATAAGAATATCATTACACAGAATAAGGTTATAAATTACAAAAAATACAATGATAGTATAATATAAGTATAGATATTCTATTTCACGAAGTCCGTTCGGCTTTGATTGTAGTAGTGACGTATCCCGACAAGCGCGCTTGTGTGTGTAAATGTAGGTAACGTTAGCAAAGAAATCATAATAATATAATATTTCATGTCGAGATTTAATAATCGAAATAAAATTTTGGTTTTAAAAATATATACTTTTTGTAAAAAAATTAGATTAGGTTGCAATAAATACAAAAATATTAAGAAGATGTTGGCATTTAATTAAGCATTGGTGTTACAGAATGGAAACGAAACAAGTAGTACTATTCAGTATTTTCAATCACTATCAGATAAATTTTCGATTTCCGATTCCGTTTTGCTGTCGTCAGAATCATCTTGTACATTGATTATTAATTCAAAATCGAGATCAAAATATTGAGATAAAACAAAGTGTAATCAAAATAACTAAAAAATATAAACATTGTATAACACAAAAAAATATTCATTTTATAAATACTTCTATTGCTATATTAAATATCTCTGCATAAAATTTTAATCGATAACGTATGAATAAATATTGCCTCACTATGGACAACTCTTCTTCGTTTTGTTGCCATGCTGACCTTACTCCGTATAACACAAAAAAATATTCATTTTATAAATACTTCTATTGCTATATTAAATATCTCTGCATAAAATTTTAATCGATAACGTATGAATAAATATTGCCTCACTATGGACAACTCTTCTTCGTTTTGTTGCCATGCTGACCTTACTCCGTGAAACAATTTGGCGCGAACTAAACACACTACTGATCCGGACCGTGTCCCGATCGACACTGAGCGCTCTCGAGGTTACGCACACAAAAACAATGTGCATGTGCACGCTTGACAACATTCATAGCCAAACGGACTTCGTGACATAGAACATCTATAATATAAAGCAGTTCAGACATCATGTACCTTAAGTTGGAAACTTTTTTATTGGGATATGAAAAGTTCTTTTACAGATTTTTTAAAGATGTGTATAGCTCCCGTAATTTCACAGGCTGGAAGACAAATATTCTTATGTGTTATTATATGTTATGATGTATGATGCTTATACATCATTTTATGCTTATGCAAATATAAAGCTCGCTCATTGAAAAAACGCCCTCATTTTATTATGTCAAACAAACAAACAAACCCGTTTTATTATCTAATATATAAAATTCTCGTGTCACAGTTTTCGTTGCCATACTCCTCCGAAACGGCTTGGCCGATTTTGATGAAATTTTTTGTGCTTATCCGGTATCTATGAGAATCGGCAAACATCTATTTTTTTTTTATTTATATGGCAAATCAACGTTTGCCGGGTCAGCTAGTATTAGTATAGACACAAAACTTAAAGCTTTTAAGATCTCGCATACCTCAATAGGGCTTGTAGTAACAATTTCTTTGTCTCCAATCTTAGTGTTTCCAACCATGATCGGCTGTCGAGTGATAACTTGCCGAACTGCCGGTTGAGCTTTCTGCAATCGAATGATAATCGAATTATAAATTTTACACACTTTAATTTAGAACGCAGTTGTTTATTTTAAGTAGGTATTTAGCTAACTTACTTTCTGCTGATTTTTTTTTGTAATATTTGTGAGTATCTCTGTGAACTTTACGATCGTGTTTTTATTGAGAATATGAAAAAAAATATGCAGCATGGGGCACTGAGTCTAATGATAAATGTATTGAAGAGTTATCCTTGATTAATTAATAAAAAAGATACTAATAAACAAAAGTAGTGTAAAAAAGGATCCATGGGAAAGTCCTTGATCATAAACTATTCTGAAAGATGTTGAGTTAAATGCCACTTTTTCTCAAAAAAAATTACCATCTGAAGCTGTGGTAGATTTGTTTCAATTTATAATTAAGTTGACTTATTTCAAGTGCATAATGTACCTACGAAATAAATAATATTTTGATTTTGACTTACCGCACCACTCTGTATAACACTGGCTTTATTATCACTCTGCACGTTCGGCACATTAGCGCTCGAAGTTTGCACAGTACCCACAATTTGCCCTCTCTGATTCTGCATAACTCTATTCAACACCTTACCCGGGGTATTCATAATAATCTGCTGGTTATTCGACACAGAAATAATCTGCTGACCACCCTGTATAAGCTGTTGACTTCCCTGGATTATAGGGGAGCTGGTCTGTATAATTTGCTGGTTGCTCTGTACTAGTTGTGTGGTTGGTTTCTGTACAACCATTTGTTGTTGGTTTAGAAGTTGCGCTTTATGTGGTTGTGGTTGGGATGTTATCACTGGTTGCTGACTTGGCGTCATTTGCGGAGCACTCTGTAGATATGAAATTGGCATGAGTATAGCGTAGTGTTAATATTGAATTGCAATAGGTGTTCATTTAAATACCAGTTTAACATTTGTATAACATAAGTTTAATATATCAAAATAAAAGAAATTAGATTTTTTTATGTAACTTTTAAACACGTTACGAAAACAATTTTAGATAACAATAATTTCATTTGAATGTTCATTAAATCTAACTAAAAATGTCAAATCGACTTAATAAAATATTACTTGTTTGATTACTAAAAGAAGCATCACGAAAAACTATTTACATTTAGTCATGCATTTAGCACACAAACAAAACTCAAAAAAAAAGATTAGACCCATCTTTCCATATCAACAACCCGAATCCCAAAATTCATGCCTTAAAAATATCGAATTCCCGAATGAATCAAAGTAAATTTCAATAAGTTTCAATATTTGTTTTCAATTGCTACAGTGTTCGTAACTGACGATTAAAAACTTTCTTACATTATGCTCTATCAGACTAACAAAAGCTCTAAAACAACTTCTCAAAAGCAATAACCGACTATGGTATATTATATTACTGTAACTACATTTTTTCTAAAAGCTACTGAATGCAAAATAACTCAAAAACATATAAAAAGTTTATTACTTCGCGAACTTCAAATTTAGCGTCATTCCAAAACTATTCTTCAATTGAGAAAAACAGCTATTCTCGATTTTTCGCCACCACAAAAAAATAACCAAAGAAGCTTCAACTACTAAACTTTTTCTACTTCACTAAATAAAAAAAACAAATACTCAATTAGAATAATTCAGTTTTAAACCTGTGCCAAGCCCGTCTTAACGACGATTGATTGAGACGTGTTAACCAAGGCAGGCTGGCTAACTAGTACTCTCTGCGTCGATTGAATCACTCCAGAATTCTGTTAGGCACAAGTGTTAGAGGTAAACATGGGTTAAATATACTTTACCTTGGATTTATTGTGTATTTAATGAAATATTTTTTATTCATGTTCCTTGATGATAAAATCAATTTTAAAAAGAGCGTCTTTATGGTATTTTCAAATAAGAGATCACGAGTGAATGTCTCGTGAAACAATATTAATATTCTATATTTATGTTATTACTATGTAAATTCTTATTAAGTTATTCTTATTAAGTAAGCAGCAGTATATACTATAGAAGTTATCTTTTTGTCACCACCATGACTTAGATCTTGAAATGTAGCATTCGTCCAGCTATGGACGTACTTTGTTGTCATATCTGTCTGTATATATCACACGCAAAAACACGAATGATTTTGGTCGATCAAATATAGGGAATACCAATACAGTTTTAAACTACATATTTCATTAAATACTTAAGCAAAATATTATTTAAATAAGAAAACTTAAAAACTAAATTAGCATACGATTACTATTAGTAAAAAGTAGACCAAAAAAAATATCCAAACTAGCCCAAAATTAACACCATTACAATAAAAGGTAGGTAGCCCAAATGAAAAGTTAATAAATGAGACATGAAATACTGCGAAAGAAAATTAGTGATGGATGAGTTATGAGAGTGAGAAAGAAATATTATAAGATAAAAGGAGAACGAAAAAACAGGCGACGCAAACGCAATGCCCTCTAGTGGTTATTAGTAATAGCGCAGAGGTTTCATAATCAAACAGACTTTGGAAGAAAATCTTGTGCAAAATAGTCTAACCATAAATAAATGTGTCTTTTTCTGACTTATGTCAAAAGGTACCGATATTTATAGGTTTACGTTATTTTTACGGAAATCACAAATTATCTCAGATACGGTAGAGCTTTTTTCTATGATTCGGCTAGTTCTTCATTTTATTTCTTCTGGGTTTCATTAAAACATTGATTTATAAACGATGCCATTTAGAAATTAATGCTGAATTTTTTTTTAAGGAAAGTGATTTTTTACACTTAAAAATTTTGCTTTTTTCGTTGATAAATCTTTACAATCGTAATCATCGGTGAATTCGAATTCGAATTCGAAATTCACAGAAAGATAAGTAGATTTTCAGTGGTTACACGCGAAAATTTACTACATCAGATATAGTATAAAATAGTTTTAATTTTAATTTTTATAATTTATACTTAAAACAGACCGTACATTTGCTCCTATGGTACATCTACTCAGTTAAAGCGACTTTTATATTGAAATCTTTATCAATCTATGATCTAGTCATTCAAAATAGAATCCTATTTTTATCTAAAGTTAAAAGAATGAAAAAGTACGCGGTCCAATAAACTAGTGGTGCCATCTATTCTCACTTACTAAAACTAATTATCTCTGTAATAAGATCTATTAAGTTGGCATTATTGGACGGTTACTGATTGAAGATTGACTTGGGTGTAACAAAGTCTGTTTGATGATAGAACACTGCTAGCAATGAAGCGTTGCGCGTCTAAACAATGGCGACCTGCATAATCTGTTGCTGGGCAATGGCGTCGGTGGCTTGCGCGATCACACTGTTTAGTGTGGCCTCGTCCAGCCCGCCCGAGTTGTTCACCTTTTGTGCGAAGTTCACGTTAATAGTTGACGACCGGCTGGTGTAGTGGTAACATACATTCCCTCCTATGCCAGAGGTCCTAGGTTCGAAACCGGCGGCGGTGGATATTTGTGCGATGGAATCCACCGCTGTCAAGTCATGGATGCTTTATATGTGTGTTTTAATTTATTTTCGCATAAAAATATGTATATATTTCTTAAGTTTATTATCAGTTATGTAGTATCCATACCACAAGTTCTTTAAGGCTGCAAACTGTACGGCAGCGACAGCGAGAGCGACAGCAGCGCGAGCAGCGACGCGAGGAATCTGGGCCGTTCTCGATGCCAGCGGGCGAGAGAGCGATTTGTCGCGGTTTCGTACAAACTCAATACTTTCTATCGTGTCGCGAAAATCACTGCCCGCGCAGCTGTCACTCTCGCTGTCGCTGCCGTCCAGTTTGTAGCCTAAGAAATTTAATTTGGGCTAGATAATGTTGTGTGCATGTCAAAAATATTTACTTATTATTATTTATTAACATAAATAATTATTGCTGGATATATATTCACACAGCGCCACTAGCCTTAAAGTAAGCAAATAGAGGGAATCGAACCCGTAAACACTGGCGTCTGAGGCAGAGAGTTACTCCATCGTCATAGAGGTTATTAACGGGTATTTCATTATAAGAACCGTCCACTACACTGTTTACAACATGGCCTCATACCAAGGTGACTTTACTAGTGTAGACGACGGTTTGCAACCAAATTTCGCTTGACAGCAAGTTGGGGCGTGGTTTAGCGCGACCTAGGTTGGAAGCTTGTTTGAAACGCCGTTTACAACAGTTTGGATGAAACTCGGCGATAGTTGTAAACAAAAGTCAGGCAGTATATTTAACAAAATACGCTTAAGTTTGTGTAAAATCACGTGTTCGCGGTAACGTGGTAGGAATCGTGCTCTAGCGGTAGGGTATTTTCAACAGACTTCCAAAAAGGAGGAGTTTCTCAATTCGTATATTTTTTTTTACGAAATTTATTCATGTGTTAGTTTACTTTTAGATTAATATTACTTAATAAAAAAATGATAAACTAAGAAATAATTCAATGGTCAATAAAATATGATGATTATTAGTAATTCAATTATTACTTACAAACTTGACTATTCTGAATTACTTAATTATTTGAAAAATGGGTCTGGATGTTTATTCGCTCCGCTTAGTTTGGGGCGATTTAGTTGGTAATGTAAGTAATGTAAGCAATGTGGAGCGACATAACCAGTCTCTGAGCAATGGCGCGGCTTGCTCTAGTGAGGGTAATGTAGGGATAATAATTAAAATTGGATTTGATAAACAAAACCGTTTCCCTTAGTTTGGCAATGGGAATATAGTTGCTGACAAAGAACCTTATATACTCGACACAGGGGTCAAAACCAAACAATTGTTAGAACTATGCAATGCCCAATTAAGTATATGAATAATTCAATAATTAACGATCACGAAAAGCAATGAATTTTATAATTATACACTTAATTTAATAATTAATCCATTGGAAAAGAATTCAAATGTCTTTACAGATACTGTGGTCACGAGTGACTGAGTAACAGCGACTAAAACGTATTTTATCAAATGTAGGAAATTGCGAATACTTTACAATCTATACTTATAATAAATCTATGGAAGTCAAAATTCAGTAGATTGAAAATATCAAAAAAATAAATGGCAGGGGGTGTTAATAGACCGACACCGCACCCAAATATGTGATTTAAAAAAAAGTCTGTCTGTCTGTCTGTTTGTTCAGGCATCACGCAAAAACTAACGATTCGATTACGATGAAACTTGGTGTAATTATTCTTTAATATCCTGGGCACCACAGTGGGTACTTTTTATTCCGAAAAAGTACCCACAATAAAAAACAAACTTAATTTTGCGGTTCGATCGCTAGACCCGGGTACTGTACCAACCGCAAATAATAAGTTTGTCGTAGGTTACGTCACACGCTGTTCACGTGTCAAGTCACCAAGTGGCGAGCGTTTGTTCTTATTAGCATTCTTTAAATTGTATGTTTTAATTGCTACTTGCAATTAAAACATTGCTACTCCAAACAGTGCTTTTCAGTGCGACCTTTTTATTCCTTTTAGTTTTTACTAAGTACAGTTTAAGGTAGAGTTATTTTGTTTTATTTCTATAAGTCGTAGGTATAGATTTTAATTTTAAAGTATAGGTAAGTAAGTATATTTGATATTGTACGTAGTGACCGTAGGTTATTTTATAATACTAATGCATTTATAAGTTTTTAGAAATTTTGCTTATTTATTAAGTTTAGATTAGTTTTCATCAGAAATAGGTAACTAAGAAGGTATTTTATTTTCTGTTATTGAGATTTTTTTAAATTAGATACTTTGGTTTACTTTTATAAGGCTTTCTTGCGCGATTTAATGTAGGTAGGTAGGTAAATACAAAGGTATATTGTAATAAAGTTAAACTTAAAATAATAGAACTCAGTATCGTTTAGGTTTTCTTTATTTCGTGATCTTCGAAGTCAGAAACCGTAGATTTCTTCGGAATAAAAAGTAGCATTTGTGTTAACACAGGACTTTATGAACTACCACACCAAATCACATTAAATTTGGCTAAGCCGTTAGACCGTTAAGAACAGCCAAACGTATAGGTAGATAAATATTATACACTGATAATGGATGGATGGATGGATTTTTTTTTGATGGACTCTTTCACACAAAAATTACCTAATTGTTTTTTATGAAACTTAACAGCAATATAGCTTTACCAAGAATAACATTTATAAGCTTTAATTAATGAAGATATTGTGTGAATTAAAAAAAAATGTTAAAACGCATTGTGCCTTTGTAATGTAATAAATAGTTATGTTTGTGGTTAGGAGTTACACATATTATATGGGCGAAGATTCTTCATTTTTATTTTTGTTATTAAAGATAGATAGGGCCTTGGAGAAGAAAATAACTCACCGAAATATTAATTCAATGCAGACGAAGACGCGGGCACAGTCTATGTAATACTTATATCTACTTATAAAACTTCCCGATTACTTTTAACCAGTGTGCCTTTCGTAGGTATTCCTGTTTGATATTTATTTTTCGTTTAGTTTACTTTTTCTATTTTATTTTTTGTAGGTATTTTTCACAAAACCTAGGTGAAACTGCAGATTACAGCTTTGTTGTAACAGTTTTTAAATTAATTCCGTCGGTTTCTCTATCAGTAACGCTTTTACAGCTAAACTACTGAATCGATTTTGACGAAATTGAGAATAGTGTAAGTTTGAACTTCAAGGAGGTTATTATAATACTATTTATCCAACTCCTATGACCAGTTTTCACGCGGACGAAGTCGCGGGCAACAGCTAGTAACTAAATAAAATCCATTTCTATATACGAGGCCGTTACTGATTTATTAACACTTATACGCCTTTAAAAAATCTTTTATCTATTTTAATATAGAGGTCATGGAACCAATAGACTCCAAAAAGTCGATTTAAAATGAAAAATATAATCACAGGATAAAAACTGCTTACTATTATTTTTTATATTATATCAGAATCACTCTCTATACACAAATAAAATAACATCAATTTAATAAATCAAAAATTTACAATAGAATAATTTTTTGTCCACAACTCAAGTGACACACATGAATTTTCGACGATCAGACAAGACAAAAATTATAAATCAACGATAAAGAGTACAAAATTATTAAACAGTAATACTTAATGTATAAGATGAATTAATATAAAAACGTACCGTCAAAGTAAGAGGACCGCCTCCCGCGCCTTGTACTATAATTATAGTTTTCTGCATCATATTACCGGGTATATTTTGGGTAATATAACTTAACCCAGCTGAAAATTGATAAATATATTAATAAAGCTAGGACGAGTCTTTTCAAGCCCATCTCGTAAGATAAATGACTATAGCTTGTTCTATAGAACGTAAACTTACAGAAACTACACTTAAAGAGCAACAGCTAGAATCCACTCAAACGCAGATTACAAAGAATAAGTGACTCGTAAAATGTGTATATATTTAAGATCGATAATTTCAAAGACTTTAATTAAAAAACATGATTGCCCGTCTGCACTAAACTTTGATCCTAAGTTGATACTAAAGTCTTTATTATGACGTGCAACGAGAATTGATTGACTTTTATTGTCATTTAGCCTGTCAGACGGCTCATTTGGTATGATCGAAAAGTAATGAGAACACTATAAATAATGTATTGTGGGAACTTGTGTAGCTCAAGTTTCGTCAATATACCAACTAGTAAAGGGGAAAGGAATTTTCGTTTTTGAGACGATGTTTTATGCTTTATTTTTTTCAAAATAGACTTGGTAAAATATTAATAAAATAAACATCATTTTTTTAAACTAGTGTATTGGCATAACATTCAGGCAGATAAACTGTCCATTTTATAAGACTAATGGCGGGTTTCAATATTCAACTGACTGCTATGCGTAACCGGTACAGGTACAAAACTGGTAGGAAAAAAGTAGCGTTTCACAATATCTACTAGCTACGGGCTGTAAGTTCTCAAATTTGGCATGGGCCCTCCTTGCGTGACGTTCTTCCAAGAAAATAGGTTATATGTGATTTAAAGAATCTCACGCATTTGCAAATTATTTGTATGATATTTGAACTAAAGAAATATATAAACTTATTCAATTTATGTTTGCTATGTTTTAGTATTCGATAAGTATATTATAGTATGTTTTTAGAGCTTTTTATTAATAATTGCGTTTAACTGCTTACGTAAAACGAAACGCCAATCCTTCGACTAATTTTGCCATTGGTTGAATCACATATTTATGACGTCAAAGTAAATATTTAAAAGAAAAATTATGTCATTCAATAATATTCGTCCTTTTCTTCAAAAACAATTATAGATAAGTTAGAAAGAGAAAACTGGATTATTGATATGTTGATAGATATTTGATAGGATATTTCGTTAAATGAATAAATTTTTACGTCGTTGGCTAGATAAAATGACCTATTCTTTAATTGGTCATACGTAATGAAAACATCACTCTTATTGGCGGCAGCAGACTGCCATGCTACCTTTACCTCATTGGTTTAAATTAATAACTTGTTACGTCGTGGTTGGCTAGATATAATGACAAACTTTGTAAATGGTCAAATGTAACCTAGCAACCCATTACAGTCAAACAGTTCGTAAGCAGTGGTTTAGATGTCAAGATTTTGAATATAGAAAGGCATTTTGGTAGTGATTTCTATTGTTCGTAGGCAAAACGAACAGTTTTCATAATATTGAAACCCGCCATTAAGAGTAATCAAATCTTACCTTGACCAGTACCCGGGGTAGTTATTATCTGCATAGGTTGCTGTACGTACTGCGTTTGTTGGGTTTGTAAAGGTTTTTCTGCAAATAATTGTTATTATATGTAATAAACAACAATTTTTATAACGCTTAACGTTAAGAACACCCAAAATTTAGTTTTCAGGAAAAAACATTTGGTGAAATGGCAACGGAATTAATGAAAAATGTGGGTAAATTCAAAAAATGTAAAGTCACCGCCACTTCCATATGGTTCACAATCCTCGCAAATACAATTTTCTTACAGTCCTACATCCAGACCAACTGTAATTAAAGGGTTATCCGATAATTTAGACAGACCCTGTATATTTAATTTACTATTTATGGAAAATTACAGAGTTAAAAATTACGATCTAACTTTAAATCTTAATAATGAACCAAGGTACATTATATTCTATGACATTTCTTCTATCAGACCTATGTCTTAATAGTAGATTAGTAGCCAAGGGCTGTAAGGCATCAATTGCAGCCCGTGATATCGTGCGCTCGTGCGCCTACAGTTCGAGGGTGCAATTGATGCTTACATCCGAGCTAACTATTCTGCTTTACATCTCGATTGTGAGGTAAGTAGAAAAAACCGGCATTACAAGAATAAAACATTTTATTTGTTGAAATTTATAGTGAAATGAGAACAATTTTAATTTTTTTTTTCGGGTACGAAATTGAGCTTCGCCGTTCGATATTTAAATTTGATTACTATTATACTCACACGAAGACAAGGCTGAATAGCAAAGCGACCTCTTTGGTAATTGGGCTGAATGCATGATGTCTATTGCCAGTATGATGGTTAGATGTACGCGAACTTTTTGAAAGAAAGAAGTGTTTTTTTTAACTACTTACCGCCCTAGGGCTTTTCTAGCTAGATTATTACCCTAGAGCGCTAATTAGTCACCTACAGGCCCCATTTGGAGGTAATAAGAACCTACTTACCGAACATGAACCGAAAATGAGTGATGTAAAAGCTATAAAAATAGAGAGTACAACTAATGTGTGTTACCTTGCAGAATCAACTGCCCCGACTGAGAAGCCAATATATTTTGTACGTCCATCGGTTGCACTTGCAACATCGGTTGTTGAACTTGCATTGTCGGTTGTTGCATCTGGTGAGAATTAAAAATAAAACGATAATAGATCCAAGATTGCTAAGACGTTATTAATGTCGTTTTTCTGTACAGTTAAGTTTAAGACTTCTTTCTTTACTTATCATGATTCTCAAGATCAAAATAGTTTATTTAAAATTATTAGTCTTCACTACATCCCCTAGATCCCCAGAAACAAAGAATAACTAAGAATATTGCTAAATATTGTGGACGTAAATTGTACATAAATTGTAAACATTTTGAAAGACAGAAAAAGCTAAAGAAAGTTACAAAAGTTAAAAATTTAGAGAAAGAACTCCACTATTGTGTGCAAGTTTTATTTATATTATGCTTTACTATCAAAATATGCAAGCTAAAACTTTGTTCGTCCTTTAATATGGGTATTGGTTTGTATATCTATTTGGCATACCAAACTCAACTGAATAAGTGGAACTCGCTACTTATACAACGAGAATATTAAGTCAGATTGTTTGCTTTTTAAATGTTTAACTAACCTGCATAGACGACTGCTGTACTTGCAAAGAAGGTTGCTGCACTTGCATTTGAGGTTGCTGTACCTGACAAAATAAAATATTAAAGTAAACCTTGCCTTAGTTCAAATTTTTTTTTTATTATTGCGCACCTCTACATGTTTAGATTTTGGGCTTGATTTATAGATAAATCGTTTGTATACTTTTTTAAGAAATATATTATTTTGTGCAAAGGGTTAGCAAATAGTTATGTTAAAAATCTGAATCTGACTTTCAAATATTGGCACTAATATATCACAAACATATATCGATAGTAAGATCTTATCAGTCAAATAGATATTTAAATATATTGCAATGGTGGTGGGTTACATATAAATAATGACAAATAATATATTATAATACATAACTAAAAATTAGGTGAATGAGTGTTAGATATTAAGTATAATAATATTGCATGCTGTAGTACAGCATAGTATTTAGAACTGTTATAATCCTTTTAAGATCTAATTTTATGTACCATACTATGAAGCAATAAATATATATTTGAATTTGATGTTTGAAAGACCATTTATATCGATGTTATATGCGACGAACAATTTGTATTATTAAAATTTAAGAATAGAGCGCGCCAAATGAAAGACTTATTATAACAGTATTTAAAACGCGAATATAGATTAAAAAATTACATTAAACATACCTGTAGAATAGGTTCCTGAATGATAACTGATGAGTTTTCAGATGGAGCTTCTATCACTGGTTCTTGCTTAGGAGGCATCTAAATGTAATAAGTAGACTTAATTTTGGTGCTCTTCGATACCTTTAGAGCGGTTTCGCACTACATCCGATTCTTCTCCGATCCGAATCCGAGAAATGACGGTCCGTCGTAAATGAAGAACTATTTCGATGGTAATGTTAATGATACTATGACTATTTTATTCCATTCTTGTTCGAATACTCTGGTCCCAGTTTGTCATGTTCGTATTGTGCATCCATAGCTCATTGCACCTACTATGTAAGCAATTTGGTTGTGGCATGACATTGGCTCTCACAATTAGCTGTCTTGTATTTGTTTTTTTTTTTCAAGTCACGGTCAATTTGTACTGTACCTATTTGTATTAATTTGATAATTCTGACTGAAAAAGAGTGCCAAGAGTTTTTTTCCGCCGGCTTTTTTTGTCTCTTGGTCTACTGTAATATCTTATTTAACAACTATCAACAACTAGTTAAAGCCAAAGTATGTGATGACTGACTTCATCAAGTGTTTTGTGAAATTCCTAAGATGAAGAAAACTTTTTGAATTTTGGTAGCTTATGCACTACATCCGTCATCCGTCATTTCATACAAGACATTTAGATTCTTATTTCTCGGATTCGGATCGGATAAGAATCGTATGTCATGCATATCCGCTCTTACAGGTTTCTCGATACCGCTTATCTGCGTATCTTATTTTTGGTGGATTAACATTAATATTCTTAAACCTAATATCGATGCAAACAAACAAGAACATATCAGTATCAGCTGTCACGAAAAATAATATGAATAGACATAAAATCTGTAAATCTAACAGCGCAATCCAAGAAAGCAAGCTTGTACAAAAGGCAGCAGATCAAGCGTTATATAAATGTCGAATTTTTTTAACTTTATGTCTAGGGCATAGAGTTCAGATTCAATTACAATTTTTTGACAGGTTTGGAACACTTGATCTGCTGCCTTCTGTACAATGGGAACCAGATCACTGTATACACAAACATTGGCCCGTATTCGAAATAACGCTCTGTAACTTTAAGTCTCTATAATGTCAAAGTCTCCAAGTTTGATACCAAAAGACAGATTTTGATACCAACTTTTATGTTTGAAGTTCTCTAATCTGACTTAAGGGAGACCTTCAGAAAATTAAAGATTGTAAATTAGCATTGAGCTCACTTTCCTCCTAAATGTTCATTTGTATTTCAAATCAAATTAATTAATACTTTATTAATCTTTAATAAAATCACATCGGGGGTTGAACCCGAAACGCTTACTTTTTAATACCCACTGCGCCACGTCAACAAGCACTCTCACTCTCATCGAAATCAAACAGTACAATTGGCACGTAAAACCGTATGCTTAAACAGTTACAATGAGTCCACTGCAGGGTAAGAGTCTCTCCCGTGGGTGATGAGGAGGTTTAGGCCATAATCCACCAAGCAGGCCCAGTGCTGGGTGGTGGATGTCAGAATTTTCAGGGCGCCGATACGGCTTCTGACAAACCCAAACGACTGCTGTTTACAAGTATACAGCAACCGGGACCGACTGCTTAAACTGCCCTCCGAAGCACGGACGTCATCGTGAGAAATGAATGGTCGGCGGTCACCCATCCAAGTACCGACCGCGCCGAACGTTGCTTAATCTGTGATATCGTATGATACACATAGTAACCACGGCGCCACGACGACTTCAGATACATTGTATACTCTGGCAAATAATTCAATGCAGTAAACTGACAGTTCGAAATGACAAATAGAAAAATAATGATACCAGTTAAAAACTTCGTCGTGTAAGTACTGATTGAGAAATGAGATTGAGATTGAAGACGAACGAGGTTTCGTCATTCGTTTTGCATAAAATTTTAAGGAAATTTATAAATAATTGTATTTGAGGTGTGTACTATATGTTTAAAGTAACTTTAATGAAAATAATTAATTACCAAACATACCAAATGCTTTAAAACGGTTACAGTAGAAGTAAAATCGACTTGATAACTTTTTTATTTTTAAACTCGTTTTGTCGTTAAAAATGAAATTTCAAGAATAGTTGCCACCATAAAAAAGAAATATGTTGTGGTTGAAAATATTTTTTTTCTATACACCGCAATATTATTATTTAAAAAATAATTACATTTATTCATTTAAACCACATCACTATTTTTTTTTCTTTCCTCAAGTGGGCACACTGGAACTGTCATTTTACTGAATTGAATTAATTATTTGCCAGGGTATAGGGTTTAGGGTGCCTGTCCTTTGTTGGAGCGAGCGTACCGAGCGAAGAAACTGAGCGGTGTTCTTATTGGTTCTTATTTCTCCGTTTCGCCAGCTTGCTCCACATCGATTGACTTTAAATTGACTTAAAACTAACTTAATATGTTTCAACACAAGACAGAGTCTTTAATTTTGATTAGAACGATTATGGCATATTCTAAAATTAAAAAGTGCATATCATATGCCTATAGTGAAGAATAAATACAATATAGATTTTGGGTATGAAGTGAAAGCTCTATTTTATAGCTGTCTATAAAAAATATGTGTCTGATGTCATAATAATAAACCTAAACAAGTTTAACAATGAGTGATAATGAACAGAAAACCTACCTAAAATTTACTAAGATAAAATCTACTCTTAAAAAAAACACGCAAGCGAAAAATGAAAGCGAAATCAAAAACTTGAAATCGAACGATACCAACATCCTACCAATAAAATATATATAAATATAAAAACTTCCTGCACCAAATATTTTTTCTATAAAAACACAAAAACGTGGGTATAATTTATAAATATCAACCTTTGCCCGTAACGCTCCAGCCAAAATCAGTCCGTGAGGTCGACGCTTCAATCCGAAATGATGCATGAAAATAACAAGTCATATTAATCAAAAATATATACAACCGTGTTGTGTTTTAAATAAAATTATTTACATTTGCTTGAATATTTCAAGATTTGCCACTTCATCAATTTAAAAATACTGTTAAACAAAATTTAAACACCAACATTAACATATGGACGCTTAATGTCCTTGTTTCTAAACTATTTTAAAATGATAAACGCTGCTAAATTTTTTGATACTTCTTTTCAACAGATTGGACCTTTTGAAACGGTGCTATATTCGACTCAATACGAAAATCATGCGACTTATTTCAAGTGTCAACACCTAAGAAATATTGAATTAAAATATGTCCAATGTGAAAAATAAAAGCTCGAACGAAAAGGTGCGGTTTGGTTAGTAATTTCGTTATCAATTAGTATTAGTTTAAATAATTAAGATTCGGCTCACCAAATCCTCCTCGTCTTCTAACGTGGAAGCTGCTAATGCTGCGTACAGATTAGCAGCTGATTTGGACACTTCTGGCGCAGTTGACTGTTAAAAATAAAATAAAAGTAAAATAGGCGCAAATAATAGGTGACTTACCTCGTATTGAACCTCAATATCGCTTGATGGTAAGTGAAGATGAGGTTGATAATGACAGCACACGGGCTTAAGGAAGAAAAATTTCCGGAACACACACGAAGACGCAGTGATGTTTAGCGGCAGATTTATGTGAAGGGTAGGGAAGCTTTCACGATTTATCAAACGATTGATTATTTTGAATCAAATTTGTTTAACGGTAGCGTGACAATTTCATTTAAAATGTCAGCTGCCTGTTCTAAAACAGCCTTTTAAAACTTACGTTTAAAAATGGCCACACTTAACCAACTCTTCGACCTCTGAGTTTGAAGGTTAACATAACAATAAAAAAACACTTAATATTAAAGAATTAAGAATAGTAAAATTTGGATATTCAATTACCTCCCTCTTTTCTTCCATCTTCATCTTTTTCACAGGGGGCTCAGTATACGAGTGATCAGTAACCACCGTCTCTGCTATCAGCTCTTTCTCATTTTTCACCTGATTTTGCAAAACCTGACTCTGTAGCAACTGCCCTAAAGTTTGACCTTCAGTCTTAATATGCATTATCTGACCCTGGTCATTTTTGAATTGAATAAGCGGACTTTGCAGATGTTCGCTTTTTAGGTGTAATATTTGACCCTGGTCATTTTTGATCTGTATTATTTGGTTTGAGGGTTGGTCATTTTTGATTTGTATAATTTGGCCTTGGTCGTTTTTGATGAAGAAGCTTCCTTGGGTGCCTTGTAGGACCGGGTCGTTTATTTGTAAGACTGGGTTTGGGTCTTGTTTTACTTGGACGATTTGACCTGTTTCGGTGATTTGAATGGTGGGAGGGTTCATTTGGTTTCCCATTTGGACTACTTGAACTGGTGGATTGGATTTCTTTTCGAGTAAGTCAGCTAGCATTTTGTTTTGGGCTGTTTTCTGGAAAATGTGAAACAACATAAGTCAATTCTAATACTATGTTCTAAGAGCAAACATATACTTACGAGCAAAAAAAACTACCCACCCCCTAAGTTTCGATTCAAAACATTGTATATAAAAATTAAGATCAGCTATACGAAATATATTACTTTAATTGGAAAGTTTGTTTCATAAGCTTTGTTTTAACATACTTAGTACTATAAACGTCTTGCTGTTGAAGATATTGACTGGATTAGTAGAACAACCTCATTTCTCATTTTTAAAAACGCAATCTTAGTGACATTGATTTATGTTAAAAGTTGATTAATTCATTGTTTTTTCAATAATTGGCTATTTTTACTGATTAAGTGGCCTCTTCCTTTGAGTTCAATTGGCTTTTCTCTCAGTGAAAACGGATAATTATCCGTCTGAGTGTTAGCACTGTAGCACTGATCCAGGCTGCATTGAGTCAGCGCGTCGTGGCCCGACGTCTTCACCTAAGTCGATCAGCAGTAAGACAGAAGGTACATACAGACTGGGAGCTTCAATCGACGATCAGGTTCTCGAAGAAATCGGGCTACTTCAGAAAGCGAAGATCGATTTATGGTGTCTACAATCTTAAGAAATCGGCATTTGACTGGTGTTCAGGTGCAACACCAGGTTCAAAATGTTTGCGATGTAGCAGTAAGTGAATGGACTGTACGACGGAGACTTGCAGAAAGCAGATTGCATCCTCACAAGCCTGCTAAGGGTCCAAGATTAACCCTCGCACATCGCCGAGCGCGGCTTCTCGCGTCGATTGGACACTCGAACAATGGAAGGTCGTACTATTCTCGGACGAGAAGATTACCGAAGAAAGGGAGAACGGTTTGCATCAGGCCTGTATTGAAGAACGAGTGTCTTATGGAGGAGGTTTGTGGATTGTTTGGGACAGAATTTCTTTAGAAGGAAAAACTGATCTTCAGTTCGTTTCCGGACCTTGTTTAGGCAATCTGACTGCACAGCGATACATCGAAGAAGTACTAGCACATCATGTCATGCCATACTCCAAATTTGTAGGATAAGGTTTCACTCTGATGCAGGACGACGCCAGATCACACACAGCCATGATAACATTTCAGTACCTACGTGAGATGGAAATTCCTGCCATGGAGTGGCCAGCGAGGAGTCCTATTGAACATTTATGCGATGAGTTGAAGAAAAGGGTCAGGGCCAGAAATCAAACCCCAGATACAATTCAGGAACTAAAGGTGGCTATTCAAGAGGCGTGGGAAGGTATACCCCAAGACTGCATAAAATCATTGATAAAGTCCATGAAAAACAGGATGGAGGCAGCAATAAGAGCACGTGGGGGGAATACGAGCTACTGAACAAAGTTTTTAGTTTCATATTATTTATAATTCATTTACAGTCCGTAAAACCAATAAAATAACCCTGTTAAGGTAAAAACTGGTCTATTGTAATCTTAGAATGTCATTTAACAATCAGTCTGAAAAGTCTAGATCGATAAATTTTTGTTTTTCATTTATCGTGTATTGAGCGGAAGCGTACGGTGTGGGTCGATTTCTTTGCCCGCAAGTGTATTAACATTATTACGGGCTATGTATACAAAAGACAGTAAAATAAAACTTTGAGTGAATTAACGATTACTTACAATAGTCAACTGCGCTTGTTCGTCAATCTGAATCTGTACAGGCTCTTCTTTCACTAAAATTAATTAATTGACACATGAATCAATGAAATGAAAACTTTAACTTAAAGGTATTAAAGTTAGTTATAAAATTGAGGGGTGTAGGTTAACGATCGCTGTATCTAGGAGTAGGTACATATCATATCATTACTCATACGACCTTAAAAAAGAGATGTTCTTTTTTTAGTTTTTCTATTTAAATTTAAGATAATTAGTCCTAAATAATGTGAAAAAAAAACTCCATGCCAGTCTGGATTAAAAAATAAAATCATCATATTAATTTTTGATATTTACATATTAAAATACGGCTCTATAATAATATGGCTCTATACATATTATCGAACCAACTGAATCATGACCCACATTGCTGATAACTCGTTTAAAACTTTCAATTTCTTTCGGACTAACGAATATAATGCACTTAGGACATTTTAGATACTGTACGATTTAATATTGTCTTAAGTTTTCGCGATTCATACTATTAAATAAAACACTTTTTAACCGGATTTATCGCGTATATTTACTACGTGTCAGTCGCTCGTGACCACGGGGTCTGCAAAGACACCGAAACGTCGAGTCAAAATTTAAAATGTAAATATACGCGATAAATCCGGTTGAAAAGTGTTTTATTTAACTGTACGATTTGTTTAACAGTGCACTCAGTAAATGTCAGTGTGAATTAAATTATAGCAAGTTCGTCACTAAGGAAATCTATCTTCAAGCGCATTTCAACCTAGTATTTAGACGTTGGCAAAATGAGCTTGTTGTGGGTTATTCAATTGGTTCGATAGTATATAAATACATACATAACTTCACACCTGTCTCCCTTTGTGGTAGGCAGAGACAAGGGGACGCCAATTACTACGACCCAGAAATAACTCATTCGCTGGCTCTATCGTATTTTATAAATCATATTCGAAATTAAAACAATATTCTTACCTAAAGATTCTTCAGCAGCAGTCACGACAATCTGTAAAATAACAAGTATAGGAAATACAAAGTTGTATGCTTTTATCAGAATTGTTAAAGATTTGCAAACGATTTAAGTATGTTTATTTTAGATAACTTACCTTCTCTTGAATGGCAGGCGTGGTGCTAGCTACGCCACCAGGGGTTATTGTGGTACATTTTATTAGTGCTTCGGGATCCATCTCCATTGCCTGAAATTACGGTCATTTTTAAAGTTCAAATGCCTTTCGACGACCGGCTGGTGTAGCGGTAACGTACATTGCCTTCTATGCCAGAGGTCCTGGGTTCGAATCCCGGCGGCGGCGGATATTTGTGTGATGAACACAGATGTCAGTCGTCAAGTCATGGATGTTTATATGTTTATTTAAGTTTATTCTAATAAAAAATATGTATTTATTTAATATGTATGTTTACATATTTCTTACGTATATCAGTTATCTAGTAAGTATCCATAACACAAGTTCTTTAAGAAACTTAATTTGGGCTAGATAGTGTTGTGTGAGTGTCAGAAATATTTATTTATTTATTATGCCTTTAAATTTAAAGTTATCGGATCATTTTAATTCTGTTTTCTAAACATTTATAACTTATTAGGATATGCACTTACGCATAAAATAATATTACGGTAGCTATACAAAAAATACAATAAATTGACAATTTAAGGCCACAGGTTTGAGAAATTTACACTTTAATTATTCAAGTAAATTTTATATCTCATTAAAGTGCAATATGATTTATAGGCTTTTAAATTGTTTGTTCAATGCGACTACATAAGTCAGACTGCACTTACTTCTACACACCTTACCACGAAATTTGGAATTTATAAGTAAACTGTAAAACTCTGTAAAAAATCAGTTAATTGGATATACTTACAGAAGACGTGCTCGTAATGACGTTAGTAGGGGCAGATCCCCTCTGTTGGTTTTGCTGTCTTTGCGCCACCTAAATGTCACAAGTTGTTTTTATAACTGAATCCAAATTTGGAAAAAATTTAACGTGTTTACTTATTTAATTTATTGCTAAGAAAACTTGTCTCAACAAGATTTTGATTCACTATCGGTAACAAAATCGTAATAATAGTAAAAATTCCATGAATCGTTAAAAATTTAAAAATACTGTTAATTGCATTTTTATTTGTATTTTATATATTTATTTGGTAGAGAGTTCAAAAGTCTTAATGGCTATTTGAAATATGTATCTCTGATAATACTGGTACTGTATCAGCTGATTATAATATTGCCTATTGATATTTTATAGTGGCATCTGATATTTGACTAGAAATAAACTTTAAATGGTTTTCTTAATTTGTATAGGAAATAAAGATACTTTATTATTTATTTATTTATTAAGAATTTAAGTTTTACTATTTCCTATTAAAATATGAAATATTTAACAATGGTTTTATGTCACATGCAGACGCAAAACCTTCATTCTTTGTTGGATAAAAACGTATCATACATAAATTATTTATTATAAAAATATTAAATACATACAACATCTACTTATTTTTATATCCATGCTATCAAAAAGCAAATTGGGGCATTCAATAATCTGTTATTTTTCGGTTAGTGAGTATCAACTCTTTAATAGTAAATGATTTACTATTCATGCCTTTTTTGCTGCCACTACTTTTTCATATTTTTATTTTATATATTTTCCCATAAATATATTTATTTCCACACGCATGCATATGCGGTTATGTTTAATAATTCTAAATTGAAATTGACTTTACCAATTTTCATCCGGAATAATATTGAGTAAGAAAACTGAAAAATACTTCTCCAAAAAATATATCAATAAATAGAAAATTTGATTAAGATATTTTCGCATCTCTGTATGTTTATAATTTTAACCTAAGCTTATTAAACAAGAACGCCTAACTTAAGTGACTCTAATAACTGAAAAAATGTGCTCAATAAAAAAATATTTCTTAATAATTTCAGTTATTTAAGAATAATTGAGCATTTTGAAAGCAAAACCTTAAAAATATTATTAAGTGACATAAGCTATGCCTGTTTCAGCATTAAATTTTAACCTTATTTTTTATTTTTATTTTAATTTGTTTTCACTTAATTTTAATAATGCAACGACGTTAAGTGCGATATGAGTATTTTTAATTACTTATTGTAAAAGTTTGTGAAAATTTAAGAAAGTATGACAATAATGAAAATATGACTACATGATATCTATTTCCCATAATTTGTTTAATGCTTAAAATGTCCCACTGTCCGATTCAAAAATAGTAACTAAATTATCTTTTTATTTATCAACATTAAGTTTATGTGAAAAAATGTGAAAAAAAAGTGGAAAAACACCGTAACTGAAAGATAATGCGGTAAAAATCCGTAAATTTTTCATAAAATTCGATATATTCTAATCATTTCTTGAAACTGACTAAGTAATTATAAGCAAAACCAAAGTTAGTATTTGTTAGTAGTCCACTCACTTGCATTTGATGCGCGGAGCTTACTTTATGCGCTAGTAAATGTTTTATAAGCGTTGTGTTGGACGCGCCCGTTTCAAGCGCTTGGGACAAATGCGGATGGGTCACCGGCTGTTGTGACTGGGCCTGGAAAAATCGACGTTAGTACAGGGGAAATACAGTCGAATTTCAATATACAACGCTATTTTTGGTTTATACAAAACCTGCGTGGCTAGCATGCTACCATTGACAACGATAAATCGGGCCTTTATATTGTATTTATATTATTTATATTTTCTTAGAATATGGTATTTAGTGTATGTAATTTATTAAGATTATGACATATTTGGTTCTGTGGTATTAATCATGGTATCAAATCGAGTAATTCTATCTATTACGGTGCGCATATTAGCTTACATAATAGGCTAAAATAACAAAATAATATTTATCTCGTCGATTCGACTATTTATCTGTGGTTGCAAGCTAGCCCTGCTGCACCATCGTATTCTGTAAAGGTAGTGCTATGATTTTTGTAATAAATAAATAAAAAATTATCCAAGGGCGGTATGCCTATCCTAAACAGATTTTAAGCGGCAAAGAGTAATGTTCATAGAGCTCTCCTGTCAGGATTTCGACAACTTATGATATGTATTGAAACAAAATAATAGTTAATTTTTTTTATCTTTGGTTAGTTCTAAATCATTTATTTATAGAACAAACCGCAGTACGGATTTTTTTATTTCCCTTTCTTAATATATATACAGTACTTAATATACTATACATACATTTAAATGACAAGTCTAAAGGCTTACGTCTTTGAAAGTTTTACTTAAATGTGAAGCCATTGTTTAGATTAATTATATCCACGGAAAGTTGCACGAAAATTCAAAATAACTTCAATTTATATTATATTATTCCGACTCTCAATAAACTTATTGTTTGGAAATATAATATGGTTGATACCAAATAGTGCAGAAACGGGACAATTAAGTTTTGTATGGAAACATGAACGACGGGAAAATTCTTAATACATTCACAGAATAAAAAGTAGTTTGACAGGTCACAGACTGTATGAACCGTGAACATTTCTCTTTTCGAATCATTTCTTAAACTTATTTATAAACTGTATAAATATGATTAATTCGATGATCAATGACTATTTGTAATGGTGCGTACAGATTTCTGTAATTGAACTCGTAAAGTCAAGTCGTAAGCAATCTGTACGCACCATTACAGCGTCAAGCAACATTTTAATGAACGGATTTAGAATTATACTTTATATTTAATATTTTACTTGAAGGTAAGTTTTTTTGTATTAATATTGTTAAGAGTATATTACCTGTGGCGTGGGTACTTGCTGTTTTTCCGGCGTCGTCTTATTGGTCAATTGTGCCTTCAGTATTGGAGATGCTGGTCCTTTTTAATTACCAAAAAAGTAATATATATAATTTTTACTTGTCATTTCAATATAGATATAAAAAAGGTTTGCATAATTGATCCTGGCAAGTGTTTAAAAAAACAATAAAACAATAAAATGTTCAATATTTTATCGAGATATTTAATTATATTTCAATTTGAGGTGATCAGGCACTGAAGAATGGCTTTAAATAAAAACCTGCAACGTCGACAGAAAGAAGCTATCTGTTGGCATCATTTTTTTCTTATGTTATATAGATTTTCAAAAAGAACAAATACCTTAATTGTTGAAAAATTAAATTTATTTTTAAATTTTGAAATTTGTGATTCTATTTTTAAATTCAACCTAACACAAAAACAAACCTGTAGGCTGGCTAGGTCTCGCAGCTGCGTTTCTAGATCTTATACCGACGTACACTTGTTGAGTTTCACCCGTTGACATGTTCACAGTATTCGGTCCCACTGTACCGCCAAATACCGTTCTGAAATAAATAATTACAATTAGGCGTTTTATCAAAGGATGCTAGCCAAAGTTTACTTTGATCGATTTGCACAACGTAAATTTTAAATGAATGATTAGCTAAAAGTGACATCCTCTTCAGTGCGTCTCATTTTGAGAGTTTATTAAACATATTTAATATCGCGATAAGTTGGTTAAATGCGTTTAAGGAGTTCTTAATTTACAAGAATTGCTGTGCATATCAAACGATATCTCAGGTTAAGCGCGCTCGGCGCGGCCGGTATTAGGATGGGTGACCGCCGACCATTCATTTCTCACGACAACTTCCGTGCTTCGGAGGGCACGTTAAGCAGTCGGTCCCGGGTGCTGTATACTTGTATACAGTAGTCGTTAGGATCGGTCAGAAGGCATTTCGGCACCCTGAAATATCTGACATCCACCAACCAGCACTGGGCCAGCTTGGTGCATTACGACTTAAACTCATAGCCCTGCAGTGGGCTCATTACACGGAGTTGTGATGATGACGATGCTATGCAGTTTTGGCAGTTCTCTATGTAGAATCAAGATCAATTCTATGGTTGAGTTAAGATTAACACTTAAATGAGCTTTTGAGAACACGAGTCTGAATGAGTACCATCATAGCAATTTCTGAAGATTCAATAAGAATCAACGTATATTTGGGCCAGATTTTATGGAGTGAATGTTTATATGTGCAAGATAATTGTGTGTGAATATGAATTTCAGATAAATAATGTGAGTCAAAGTTAAATTGCGCCAGATTATATAATGTGAATGCTACTTCGAGCCAGATAATGCAGTTGTTTTTACTTCATTCTTTATCATTTTAATGAATTAATTGCATTTTATTTTAAATACTTATTATGACTTTTATTTTAATCGCCATCTTATAGGTACTTTTATTCTTATTTTAAACTTGCCACCGCGCGCGGTTTTACCCGCGTAACTTTTGATCCCGTGGGAATTTCGGGATAAAATATAGCCTATAAACCTTCCTCAAGAGTTGGGCTATCAAATGCAAAAATAATTTTTCAAATCCCACTTGTAGTTTCTGAGATTAGCGCGTTCAAACAAACAAACTCTTCAGCTTTATATATTAAGTATAGATATTATTTTTCTTGTTTCAATTTAATTTCTGATTTAATTTACTTTAAACAATAAGCTTTGGATTGAAATAAAATATTCATTTATAATTTTCTTACGATTATGAAATGGACATAATACAGATGTTTTGTTTAATTTTTGTTTTTGTTTTGTTATTATGGAATTTGCTGTTCCATAATGTAAATAAACTTTTTTTATTCATTTAAACGTGCCTACAACCCTATACTAATCAATTTTCACATAAGGAAAACCTGTTATTAGCCATGATCAAAGTAAATACAAATGTATTGTAATTGCAATTATATCGCTGTTGGTTTTCTAATAAACAAATAAATTTAGTTATTGTTATTTCATCATCATCATCCATCATCCACAGCCTGTAGACGTCCACTGCTGGACATAGGCCTCCCCCAAGGTCTTCCACTATGCTCGGTCCCGCGCCGCCCTCATCCAGCGTTTACCGGCGACTTTGACCAGGTCGTCGGTCCATCGTGCGGGGGGCCTGCCTACGCTGCGTCTCCCAGTACGTGGCCGCCAGGAGACAACTTTTCTGCTCCACCGGCCATCTGTTCTTCGAGCTATGTGCCCTGCCCATTGCCACTTCAGCTTTGCAATCCTTCTGGCTATTTCGGTGACTTTGGTTTGCCTGCGAATCTCCTCATTCCTGATTCGATCCCGCAGGAAAACTCCGAGCATAGCCCTTTCCATTGCCCGCTGAGCGACTCGAAGATTGTTTATAAGGCCCATAGTTAGCGACCACGTCTCAGTGCCGTATGTCATCACTGGCAACACACACTGGTTAAAAACCTTTGTCTTCAGACATTGCGGTATTTGTGACGAGAAGATTTCACGGAGCTTCCCGAACGCTGCCCAGCCGAGTTGGATTCGACGATTGACCTCTTTCCCAAAGTTGGACCTACCTAACTGGATTTTATGTCCTAGATATAGATAATCGTCAACAACTTCGAGCGTGGTGCCTCCAACTACCACAGGAGTATGTGCAACATGGACGTTCGACATAACCTTCGTCTTATCCATGTTCATTTTAAGGCCCACTCGCTGCGAGGCTCCACTGAGGTCATCGAGCATTTTACTCAGGTCCTGCGGGGTCTCAGCCATGACTACGATGTCATCCGCAAATCGAAGGTGAGTGATGTACTCGCCGTTGATGTTGATGCCGAGCCCATCCCAGTCCAGAAGCTTGAAGACATCTTCCAACGCTGCGGTGAAAAGCTTAGGCGATATAACGTCGCCTTGCCTGACGCCCCGCTGCAGTTGGATAGCCTTCGAATTCTGATACTGAAGACGGACTGACATAGTGGCGTTTTTGTACAAAAACTTCAACGCTTCGATGTATCGATAGTCAATTTGGCACCGCTGCAAAGACTGCAGTACAGCCCAGGTCTCGATCGAATCGAAGGCTTTCTCATAGTCCACAAACGCCAAGCAAAGTGGCTGGTTATACTCTTCCGTCTTTTCTATAACCTGCCGCAGCGTATGGATGTGGTCTATGGTGCTAAAGCCTTTTCGGAAACCGGCTTGTTCGGGAGGCTGGAAGTCGTCAAACCTGCGTGCGAGACGGTTCGTAATGACTCTTGAAAAAAGTAATGGGTCTGAAGTTCTTCAAAAGGGTTTTATCACCTTTTTTGTAGAACAAGACCACTATGCCTTGGAGCCACGCTTTGGGCGTTTTGCCCTCGAGGATGATGGAATTGAACAGCTTCTGAAGGGTCTTAAGCACAGGTTTGCCACCAGCTTTCAGAAGCTCGGCTGTAATTCCATCATCACCCGGCGCCTTGTTGTTTTTAAGCTGTTTAAGGGCCATACTAATCTCGTACAGGCTGACGTCTGGGATATCTTCGGTATAGTGTCGGGTTAATTTGGCTCGTGGGTCTTTTGCCATGTCTTGAACAGGTGCCCGTGTTGTAGTGTATAACTGCCCGTAGAACTTCTCAACTTCCCTCAAAAGTTCGGGTTTAGACGAAACAACCCTGCCGTCGTCCGTTTTCAACTTCGTCAATTGGTTCTGGCCTATAGACAAATCTCTCGCGAAGACCTTAGAGCCCTTGTTTTGCTCGATAGCCGTTTCAATACGGTCTGTATTAAACCGGCGTAGGTCGCGTTTTAGGGACTTGGAGATTTGTCTATTTAGCCGCCGATACTGAGAAGCATCTTCCGGGGACTGCAGGATCATTGTGCGTCTTTCTTCCATGAGTTTGAGGGTAGAGTCTGAGATTTTTCCAGTTCGTTTTGCACGGCGGGTTTTAAAGAACTTAGACCCAGCCGTGGAGACAGTTTCCACAAACCTGTTATTGAAGTCGTCCATATCGACGCACTCGCCGAGGCATTCAAAGCGGTTCTGCAATTCGAGCTGAAAGCTTTCGGGGTTTTGGATCTGGATGGAAGTACAGACTTTATCAGTCGAGATCGCTCTAGTTTTGGATTCAGACTCAATGTGCCTCTTACTAAGCGGTGATCGCTACCGATGTTCACGGCATTGGTCACAGAGACATCATTGAAAATCTGTTTTCTCGTTGACATGATAAAGTCTATCTCGTTTTTGGTGTGACCATCGGGGCTTATCCAAGTCCATTTGCGGTGTTCCGGTTTCTTGAAGAATGAGTTCATCATAAAGAGGCCCTCCTTCTCCAAGAAGTCGGCCAGCATCTGGCCTCGGACGTTCCGGACTCCGACTCCAAATTGCCCCACTTTCTGCTCATCGCCGCTTTGTTTGCCTAATTTTGCGTTAAAATCCCCCATGACCACGTTGAAATGAGTTTTGGAGCTGTGTATGGCTTTGGAGATGTCCTCATACATAGCCTCCACCTTATCATCGGAGTGTGTCGAGGTCGGAGCAAAGACCTGTATGACCTTCAACGAATACCGTTTGGAAATTCTGAGTATCAGGTATGCTACCCTATTTGACACGCTCTCGATTTTTGTAACATTGGTCACGAGGGTTTTGTGGACGAGAAACCCGACACCGCCTTGGGACAGTTGGTCGCCCTCCCGGAAGTAGAGAAGATTGCCGGATTTCAGGATTATCGATTCCTCTCCCTGTCTACGGACTTCAGATAACCCCAGGATATCCCAATGCAATCCACTCAATACTTCCTCCAGCTCAACAATCTTTTCGTCTGTCCGCAGTGTCCTAACATTGTATGTCGCCAGGGCCAAGGGTCGTCGTCGGTAGCCTGGTCGAACCCGGGGATTCTTAGCACCCCCTGTCCCGCCGTTTCCTCAACCGCTACCTTGATCGAGACTAGCGGGACCGCCGGGGACTAGGGGCCGGGGCCTTTGTTTGTGGTTCATGTTTTGGGGGGGAAATGCCGTAATCGCCACGCTTGGCAGGCGGGTTGGCGGTCGCAGTGTGGTGTTAATATACACAAAAGGACGCTGCTGCCCGTCCTCTGGTTTGTCCCTTAGTCGACTCTTACGACACCCACGGGAAGAGATGGGGTAGCGCTATTCTTAAGGCGACGCCACACGCCACGCTATTGTTATTTAATTTATTCAATCCATTTCATGATTTTGTTAATTTTCAAATTATTTTTATGGGGTCTGAAATAAATGAATTATTATTATGTTATCGTTCGTCTCATGTTCCCTCTTACCTGACCAATCGCGGGAAGTGCTTTGGGGCGATCAATCCCTTCCTATTCAGGTTGGCGCAACAAGCTAAGTATTGGCGGTAAACCTCTGCGGCGTCGTAGGTGGAGTTGTCTGAGGGGGGCAGGGGTTCGAAGTTCGACCGGAGCCAAGCTAGCGCGAAGTGCTCGTTTTCCTGGGAAAATGAAATAATTGTTAAGAAAAAAAAAAATTTTTTAAATATAATTTTGTAAATAAAAATATCCACCAACCAGCACTGGGGCAAGTGGTTGGATTGTGGTTGAAGGGCCTCTTCGTAACCAAGAGGAGAAACTCATAGCCCTGTAGTGGGCTTATTACATGGAGTTGTATTGTATGGAAATAAAAATACCAAATCGAATCGATCCCGGCTGGGACTTGAACCCAGATCGAACCAAGAGTGGCCGCCTAGAAAATACAATACGCCATAGGTATTCGCCATTACACTCTAATTGTAAGTCTCTATAATCTCAAACTGCTATATATAACTGCTGTGTATATCTGTAATAGGTAGACATATAAGTACAAGAAAAAGTGTCCAAATTGTTAATTTAATGTTTATGTATGTACTACTGTTGATAAACCTAATAAATAAATAAAACTAAAAAGCTTCAAATCAGTGTTTGTTATAGTCTGGCTAATGAAAGTAAAGACTGGAAACACCTGGCGAATCATGAATCATGAGGCTTAAAATTACCGATGTTAATGTCGAATCTAAAGTTTTTTTAATTTAAATTTTAAATTTCTTAAATCTGTCGTCACCTGCACGGTCCGCTGCTGCAAATGGCTCTGTTGTATGGTGGACATGGTAGGAGCGGGCGCGGGGGCGGGCGCGGGGGCGGGAGGGGGGGGCGGCGCCGGCGCGGCTGGCGGGGCTTCCGCCGCCTTCTGCGGGGCGGGGGGCGGGGCCTGCTGCAGGGGAAACAGCTGTATAATATTGTGATACTAAGATTTTTTTACTGCGTGGGAATAAGATTACAAATCATCAGTGCTGGTAAATAAGCAGTCTCGAAAAGGAGTAATTGGCATTTGAATTATGCAATTAGCGTATCCTTAATATTTTTTGCATCATTCATAATTTGAAATTAGAAAGTGCTTTAAGCTTCAGCTTTTACTTAAAAAATATAACATTATTCATAAATAAGTGCGAATTATCATCAAAAATATATTGATATAGGTAGTTCTTTATCGACTGCAGCTGTGCTTTACGTTTATCACTAAACAAATACAATAGATTCCTATTATGCGCATGAGCGAAATAGGAATCTATTGTAAAAGAAATAAACTCTCGTTATACCCCTCCGCTGGTTAATAACCAAGTAAAATAACTAGCATAGAAGTCAAACACGGTGCAAGAGGGCGGAGTTTAGGTCAGTTTATGTCACCCATTATGTCGGATTCAGTAATAGATTTGCGTATTGGTATTTCTGATATTAATATTGTCTTAAGTTTTCGCGATTCATACTATTAATCGCTCGTGACCACGGGGTCTGCAAAGACACCGAAACGTCGAGTCAAAATTTAAAATGTAAATATACGCGATAAATCTGGTTAAAAAGTGTTTTATTTCTGTTATTGTTTAAAGCATTCTTTAACTAACATCACTTACATTTCATTAGTTTACAGTTCATTAAAAACGCTAACATACGAAATAGAATGATTTGGATATTCAAAAAGGTCCTGCAAGAACTTTTGTGATTTTATTATCTAAACAATAGGGCAAGCAGAATAATTTGGCTAATTAAATGATCTGTGGTTTATCACGTAACTGAAATTTCCAGTAAATTTTTTTACGAGGGAGTTCTAAAGTGAACACTAAAATATTGAATATAATCGTAAAAAATCAAAACTTCTCTACCCAACCACCACTATAGCAACTGACCTGAACTTGTGGCATGTTGGCATTCTGGGTAGATGGTTGTTCGTTAGCTGCAGGGTTCGGGGTTCCGCTCACTGTCTCCACCACTCGCATTAGTATACACGCGCGGGGACCGTAGCTTTGTGCCTGGAATATAAAAAAAGAAGGGAAATTAAGATGAGTTTGATGTATGGAGATAAATATGAATATTTGGCAATAATATAAATAAAAATGAAGGGTCTTTCAGTAGGGACTTCAAAACTTTGATAGTTAAGAGCCCTCATGACGCTGAGTGAAGTTATGGATGATTTAGCATACTATCTAGCTATTCCACTGAGCGCCGAACATTGCCGAACGGGAAAAGAATAAGCTCAGTGTTGAGCAGTTGGGCGCTAGCGAAAGAACACGAGCACACTCCCGTACTTACACATATTAGATAACGCACACAGACAAGGTTTGACATCGATGAATGATAGTGTGCGCGCTGTGTAACGATATATTTTACGAATGAAAACCAGAAATATTTACAGAGAACAAAATCAGAAAGGATCTTGTAAATTAAAAAATATATTTTATAACTCTACAGGGTTAATTTTAATTAACGCATCACCTCTTGCGGGCAGCCTCTCCACATCAATCCCAACAACATTTGTTCTACAACTTTTTACAAATCTTGATAAACCTGTATACAGGGTGGATTTCGACGAGAGACCTTAGCGGAAATATTGCATCGTTTAAGTGATACATTGTTGGTTTATAATGTTTAGAAACTTAAACGAAGTAAAAAAAAAAATACAAAGTTCACTCATTTTTAACTGTGGTGATAACCCTATATTGCGTCTGCACATCACGGCAAGATGGCTAGATTAAGGAATCGCCGTCGGGAAAACTCGGGATATTACGTTTATTTCCGAGAGTTGTTGTCATCGTACTGGTGTAAGAATGACACATAAATGTCAAATAAAGCAAATAAAATGCAAAAATATGAATATCAGTTACTTTGTTACAATTTTTACATACGGTGTTCAAATGTTCCTCCGTGTCTTATAATACACGCTGCAGCCCGTACCGGAGTATGTCGGTGCACATGCGATAATGTCTGATCTTCACGATTTTTCCTACGAAGGCAGCAATCAACCTTTGTTTCATTTCGTCCAGTATTAATTTTTTTGACGATAACCAAAATAAATTAAAAAAAACAAGGACAGCCTATTGTATGAATTGCTGATCAACATTCGGAAATAATTTTATGAAGCGACTTAACGAACTAAAACCTTTTCATCACTTTAGGGCGCGTTCACATAGAACGTCCGATTTAACAGGATCCTTTTTAACTGATCCGTCGCTACTGGTGGTAATATTCACACAGCATTTACAGGACCGATATTAACTGATCCGTCGGTACTGAAGGTAATATTCACAGAGCATTTACAGGACCGATTTTAACAGATCCGTCGCTACTGGACTTTCGTTCTTCAGTGTATCGACTACTTTCTACGAGGATGGACGTTGTATATTTTTCAAACGCCTTGCTTGCCATGATTATGAGAGCACTGGACAGTAGACACGTACACTACTCTAGGAATGAAACCGGCAAATGGCGGCTGTGTGCAGCACACCGCAACCCACGCACCCCCATGCCAAGCCTGCTTATTTTGTCGGATCGGTATTATTTACTGGATCCGGAATACTCTTCTATGTGAACTCGCTCATACAACTACATACGCTAATAACATTTACGTTTAAACGAACCTGTGAAACGGACGTTCTATGTGTACGCGCCCTTAGTAAACGGAAATATTTTATTTATGACGAAAGAGGTTACTATCATCTTTACCTAGTTGCTTATGACGATTGAGTACATTCGAGTGGTTGTCAAAGTCATTCCATGATGTGAATTAGTTGTTGTGGTTAGAATTATCAACTAAGGAATTACATAAATACTCCACCAGAAAATTTAATAAATAGAATAGAGACAATCACCTCTGCAAATCCTGCAACGATTTTTTTAGCGATGCACGCAGACATAAGAATGGATAAATGGCAACAAATTAACGAAATATCCTGACTGACGTCTAAAGATTGTTTACAAGTAAGTTCAACCAAACCACCTGTGTAGGGTTGTCACAAAGTAGTTTTTGGTATGAATATTTAAATGGCTATAACTTGAAAACGATAACATATATTTCCATAGTTTCTATGGGGGAAATATAGTGCTAAGGTTGAACTATCTGCCAGTTCCGCAAAGGTCCCTCGTCAAAATCCACCCTGTATACGCCCCACCTGTATGGACGAATTGTGAAAATGAGATTAACTTACAAATTTAGTAAAACAACTTTATTCAGAACTAGCTGTTGCGCGCGGTTTTACCCGCGCAATTTCGATTCCCGCGGGATTTTCGGGATAAAATGGACCTATACGGATTCGGAAGAATCCCTCTAAGTAATATAGATCAATAAAGCTTCCTTTCTAAGCGTAGTTTAATACTTAGTTTTATAACTTAGCCAAAGCAACCTTATCGCTAGAAAACGATTTCTACCCGACATTCTTGATTTGGAAAATATAGATATTTACAATAATGTTAAATAGGCAATAAGATACAGAAAATTAAAAGTAACAAAAACAAATTAACGGCAAGTAAAAATAGAAAGATGTGATTATTATTATTTTATTAATATCCTCACTAACTAACGATTATAATTATTAAAGTTAGAAGAATATAAATAATTGACTCCTTAAGTTTTTGAAAATGTAAAATGTTTGCAAATGGCGGCGTATCGGGTACTTTCATGACGTCGTCATTATAAAATTTACTAGAAAAAGTATGATTAAGTAAACATTGTTTGTCTTTCTTGTCAAATGCAGTTTTATTGATTTGTTAGAAAGAGAAAATAGGATTTTAGATAAGCTAGTCAAAATTTGTCAAACATATGATTAGAGTTTGTCCAATAATAAAACATGTTCGATTTACATCATTGATAATTAGCAATCTATACTAATATTATAAAGAGGAAACCTTTGTATTTTTGTATGTTTGTATTGAATAGGCTCAAAAACTACTGGACCGATTTCAAAATTTCTTTTACCATTACTTAGAGGGATTCTTCCGAATCCGTATAGGCTACTTTTTATCCCGAAAATCCCGCGGGAATCGAAATTGCGCGGGTAAAACCGCGCGCAACAGCTAGTTGATTTATAAACTTAGCTGTGATTGGGTTTCAATGACGGACAAACTAGGGGGATAGTCCTGAGGTGGAACGACTGCCCTTGCACCGCCCCGCACAGCCTGACATGTTTGGTGAGAGGTAAGACATATTCTTTTGGAAATCGAGTATAAAAAATGCAAAAAATAGCTTTTAGAAGAACTCTCGTAAAAAAGTAAATACATTGTTTATTTAAATAAAATAAAATAACTTCAACTCATGGATAAATAAACTACGTCTTTATTGAAATAAATTTAGTGTTCAGCTATTGTTAACATTAGTTATATCCACTGAAAGTTGCACAAAAAATAGCACTGAAACATGGATTTTAAAGAGTCATAATTTAAAAATAACTTCCTTGTATATTATTTTGACTCAATACAAACTTAATTTTTGGAAAGACAAAACGATATTGCACTTAGGTTTTGAAGTTTGATACGAAATGGAGAAGATACGAGCCAATAACGTTTGTTAGGAAAATGAACAAAAGGAGAATTCTTAAGAGCGGCTTTCTTCTTGAAGCTACGAATTTCAAATTAGTTGTCTGTTTTGACAAATCAACATAGGCCAATACAATACAATACCGCGCGGTTCACCCACAAAAGTCGTGGCGGACATTTGAACGACATTATAGGGCATCAGGGCTAATGAAAGCATTATTTTATACCTAAAGTATTATTTAGTTAGTAGAAACTGTAGACTCTATTTAATTTTAAATTTATTTTGTGCGGAGTTAGATATTACAATTAACTTAATATTTTATGGGCTATTTTTTTTATTAACTCTATCTAATAATGATTTGATACGTTTTTTGTTTTTGTTTTTTATGATATCTATATTAATTTCTACGATCAGTACCTTGTTCGCGAGTTTTGCTTTTCATAGTTTTTCGAGTTGTGCACACCTCATGGTATTTTTGAACGCGTATACAATTTTTAGTTATATTTTTGTTTTTAAGCCATGCCTAGAAATAAAAAAATTAACTTAAGCTTGGGACTATTGAACGTGAGATCACTGAACACTGGATGGGACGACCTTGTGGCCACTATGCTAAGATTAACGCCCGATATACTCGCCATCAATGAAACCTTTTTAAGAGAAGGCGAAGAAAAGTATGCTCTTACTCTACCAGGATTCAATTTCCGACACATTCCGAGAAAATCTTCAAATAGAGGAGGCGGCGTAGCATTCTTTATAAGAAAGGGCTTAAGGGTACGCCCTCGCCCCCATCCCGCTTCATCTCTCGAACAGATGTGGGTAGAGTTGACTTTACCTGGCAAAGTGCGTGTCGCCGTAGGCACTGCATACCGGCCTGAGTCAGGACTCACAGTCGGAGACGCGATTGACTCTTTGAGTTTGTCAATCAGTAGCTTTGGAGACTGCACGCACTTGTTTCTTTTGACAGACTTTAACGTGGACTTGCTTAAACCACAGAGAAGTACGGCTGTGCAGGTAGTGAATTTCCTCAATCAGCACAGTCTATATCAGCTAGTAAAGGAACCAACCAGGATACACAAAAATTCATCTACCCTGTTAGACTTAGTAATTACTGACTCACCAGATTTAAACCGCAAAGTCATTGTAGAGCATAACTCCTGTCTAAGCGACCACAGTTTCGTTCTCACAGAGTTCAGCATATCTAAGCCAAAGCCCCTACCTCGTCACATTGTTGGAAGATGCCTCGACGGAATAAATATAGACACTTTTTTAAAAGATCTACGCTCCCTGCCATGGGAAGTTATATATAACTGCACAAATGTTAACGACATGTTGTCTTATTTCAATTGTTTCATTCTATGTTTATTTGATACACATGCACCAACTAAGCGACGAAAGGTAAAAGAAAGGTCTATGCCGTGGCTTACTGAAAACATTAGATTCTTGATAAAAATTAGAAATAAGGCACAGTCTAAGTATTTAAATAAACCAGCATCCACAGAAAATGATAAAAGAAAAGAGTACTACAAATCTTTACGAAATTATACCACCTTAGCGATTCATAATGAAAAGAAAGCTTATTTTAATTACTTTGTAAATAATAATCTGAATAACCCCCAAAAAATGTGGACGTCCTTAAAACAGTCTCATGCTATTGGACAGACTATACAGACTGAAATACCTCAGCATCTATGTGACCCAGACAAAATCAATGATTCTTTTTTGCAGACGCCGGGGACAGATATTATTGATAGAAACACGCTCGATTATTTCCTGCGTAATAAGTATGGTGAATCTTCGTTCAGTGTAAAAGCGATAACTGAATCTGAGGTATTTAAAATATTAAAAGTATTAAATCAAATGCTATTGGTCACGACTGTGTGTCTATAAAGATGTTACTGCTTACTTTAGAGGTCACTCTGCCTATAATCACTTTTATTGTGAACCAGTCCATTGAAACGAAAGTTTTTCCGGATGTCTGGAAAATCGGCCGAATCAAACCACTGCCTAAGAGCTCATCTGTGGCAGACTATAAGGATCTTAGAGGAATAAGTATTCTACCTACATTTTCAAAGGTGATTGAGAGAGCTATCTGTACTCAATTAACAAATTATTTAGAGACTGAAAATATTCTTCCTCAGATCCAGTCTGGCTTTCGTACAGGCCATGGTACTGACACGGCCCTTGCTCATGTCACCCACGAGCTTCTCAATGCTTCTGATGCTGGAATGGGCAGTATTTTGGTCTTATTAGACTACTCTCGTGCATTCGATTGCTTGAACATTGAACTTTTACTAGCAAAGCTTAGTTTTTATGGTGTGATCGATGACTCTATTTTGTGGTTTGAGTCATTTTTGAGGGGACGAAAACAATATGTAGAAATTGAGAATGAACGGGGTGAAACTCAGCAAAGTCAAATCAAAAGTTTATTACGAGGCTGCCCCCAGGGCTCAATTCTCTCACCAATTCTTTTTGTTTTGTTTACAGCCGATCTAGTTCATACACTACAACAAAAGGGCCATAGTTCAGTACATCTCTATGCAGATGATACTCAGCTATTTTCATCTTTTATGCCCAACAACACTAGGGAGGCTGTTGTCAAACTGAATGAAGACCTTTGCACGGTATTTGAATGGTCACAAAAAAACTGTTTGGTATTGAATCCCACAAAAACTAAATTTATGATAATTGGCACCAAACACCAAATTGATCAAATTGCTTCGCATAATCCCATCTTACTCTTAAACAACGAGCGCATTGAGCGAGTAAAGATAGCGAAAAATCTAGGATTACTAATGGACGCACACCTCCGTTTCGAAGAACACATAAATCTTAAGGCTCGGACCGCGTTCTACAGACTTAGAGTTTTGTATGGCATAAGGAATTATTTAAGTGAAAAAGTAAGAGTTACTATAACAGAAAGCCTTATATTATCTCTATTTAACTATGCGGACGTAGTATATGGACCTAGAATCTACGCAAAAACGGAACGAGTAATACAAAGAGTACAGAATGCGTGTTGTCGTTTCTGTTTCACAGTCCCGAAGCGAGCACACATAACTCCCTTTCTAAACAAACATGGTATTTTAAAAATGCGTGCGAGGCGGGACTTGCATCTTGCGAGTATGGTTCACAGAGTGGTCACCAAACATAAACCGAAATATCTATTTGATAAGTTTAGGTGGAAGCCCACTACATACGAAGACAAAGCTCGTACATTCCACAAAAATAAAATGTCGTTACCTTACAGCAAGTACTCAAGAGAGAGCTTTAGAGGCAGCTTTCGATTTCGAGCGGCAAAAATTTGGAATAATCTGCCCCCTCCACTCCGTATAGGTATGTCCCAAGTCACCTTTAAATTAAAACTTAAGAAATTCTTTTTCCAAAATCAATTGGATAATAAATAATGTTAATACCCGGGTGTGCATGATAATTAAAACTTAATTTCAATAAAATTTTAGCTACATATTTATTTTGATTAGTCAATTTGTTTTTAATTTATGATTTTGTGTTTTTATTTTGTTCAAAGGTCTATCTAAGTATTATTGTATTCGTGAGTTTGTATAGGTATAGAACGTAACTTATAAAATGAAATTAGAAAAGAAAGTAAATAGGTATATGTCTCATATTTTATAAATTACAATATTCTGCTTGTATAATGCATTATTTTAGTTTAAATGTTTTCATGTAATATGTATAAATAGGGTGTTGTGTTGCTATATATATATATATATATTTTTTTTAAATGGTTGCCCACTTATTTGTTTTTATTATTTCGGCACTAAGGAAAGGGTATTTTGAAAATCAGCGTTGTCTATCTCAGACAACACAATGCTGAAATTACCCCTTTGGCACATTTTTGTATCTTTTTTTTGTTATAACTTTTATATTCCTTTTTTTGTATTCTTTTATGTGTACGAGTGTTAACGATTTGTGTCAATAAACTAATTTATTATTATTTATTATTATTATAGTATCGAATAATATAATTTCATTGATAGAAAAAAATCTCGAAGATATCTCACACACTTTGTTAAATTTAAACTTAAAGATCTCTTAATTAAAGACCCTAGCTGACTTAATAAAGATGAAAGAAGTTGTTGTGATATTTTTTTAAATCTCTTAAAACAACATGATATCCTAATAATGTTTTTAAGTTTTTTGCATTTAAAATGCTCAATTATACTTAAATAAATGAAAAATGTGATAAACAAAAATTACCCGACCAGGATTCGAACCTGGGACCTCTCGTTTGCCGGACGAGTGCTACGAGTTTTAACTGAGCTATCGGGGCCTGGCGCTACGCCTCGAAATTACTTACCACATTTTTGTTTTTACGTTATATTGCTAACGTAGCTCCATCTAATGGTATAAGCTTTGCAGCTAAGACCACCCGAAATCAATTTCTTTACAGAAATTGTGAATCCCAGTTAAAGTGAAGCATTGCAATGTTTTAATAATGTTTTTTTTAAGGTTTTTTGCATTTAAAATGCTCAATTATACTTAAATAAATGAAAAATGGAATAAATAATTTTTTTTTTTTTATTTATCACATTTTTCATTTATTTAAACATGATATCCTATTTCTTAACAAAGTATGATTGAAATATAAGAACTAAAATAAAAGAACTATTAAATATACAACGTGTAATATAATGAAGAGATAATACTTAAGGGATTGTATGTTTGATGATGTAGTTTATAAGTAACAGTAAAATACATTTATTATCCTTACGGTTCGGCCGAAAAACAAGTTCAAAGTTTAGATCAAAATATCTAAGTGTCAACCCTAAAAACAGCTGTTAGCTTTTGATGAAATCTATTCGATAACAGATGGCGTAAAATAAAGTGATGGGTGACTAAGACAGATACTACAAAGTTCAGCCGGTGCGGGAAAGGTCATAAGGTCACTGACTTGTTTTAGCTTATTAGGTTGACTTGGGTTATCAAAACATTTTGTTGTAAAATAATTAAATAAATTTGCATGAAAGTCTATACCAGCACTGATCGTGCTAATTCTTTTACTGTATATTCTACGTATGGTATAGAAGCTAACCCATACGTTTTATCTCTCCATTTTGTTCCACGTTATACGAACGCTAAAAAATATTTATCGCATGTCTGCTTTAATAATTTTAAAATTTTACGATATATTAAACAGTGCACTAATATATAATGTAATAAATAATAGTACTACGCCAAGAACATTCCACACTAGAAGATCCAACTGTTTAGGTAAATCCATTTCCTTGTTTCTTATTATGTTTGATAACAAATACCAATAGTTGTTGGTATTTGTTACCAAATAATAAATCTATTGGGCTCTTTAGTAAGTAGAATGAAAGGGAATACGGAGACTTAAAGTAGAATAAATGATTATTCTAAGTAAGTATAAAAGTTCTTAAATCGAAATCATGTACAGCAAATATGTTTATCATATCATATGGATGCCATAAATTCAATCTTAAACCTTTTCATATTCCACATTACAAACCTCAACAGTAACGAGCGAGACAAGCGTATGCACAACGCCCCGCCCCCTCGCGACCATCTCGCTCGCACGCTCGCCCAGTGACGTCACCGCGTACACGCATTCCAAAGTGCACACTAACGCCATTATGTCCCGTAGAGTTAGTAGGGAACAGATGTCTTCGTATACCTGCGGGGGAAATTTATGAGGTTGAATAAAGTGATTTTTATAAACGTATAAGACAGAAATTAAAAAAAAAGCAATACTCTGTAAATGATGTCTTAAAAGACAATAAATGGATATTAGCTATAGAATATAATTATTTATGCTTCTCAACGCGTGACGTTAAAACTGTTTTTAAATGTATAACCAGATCAATAAATGACATAACATTATTTAATATATTAATATAACTGTCAGTTTGACAGTTATAGTAACATTTTTTATGGTAGGCATTTTCTTGGCATGGCTAACAGTCTTTTTACTGCATAGTACAGCAATATGGCTTGTATACAAAGCCGCGAGTAAGTTATTTTTGCTCAGTTTAAAGTTCAGCTTAACCCTAAAAGTTTAATACAGTTTTCTTTAGGGGAATCAAAGGTATCATAAACCGCTAAGTGTAACTCGGTACATCAAATGGGCCACTTAAACGGAGATCCTTTGACTTAATCCAAAATTTAAACGAATAATGTGAGATGGTTATTCTGAAAATATAGTACAAGACTTTAGGGCAGAACACCTTCACAATTTTTTTTTGTTCTTTTTACCCTGCCGCCTGCGCATAAGTGTGTCATAAACTAATTCGAATGAATCCTTCATGACTCGCATAGATAGCGACCACCTTTCATATAAAATCTGCAGCCAAATATCACCGCCGGCAATATTTTATCTAGAGCCAGTTACTTCCTAAACCCGTGTTCATCTTGGACCTCATCTTCCCTTACCATCAGGTGAGATTGAGGTCAGACGCCTAAACCCGCCTGAATTAATCTATACTGAAGAGCTGAAGAGTTTGTTTGTTTGTTTGTTTGAACGCGCTAATCTCAGAAACCACAAGTGGGATTTGAAAAATTCTTTTTGCATTTGATAGCCCAACTCTTGAGGAAGGTTATAAGCTATATTTTATCCCGAAATTCCCACGGGATCAAAAGTTACGCGGGTAAAACCGCGCGCGGTGGCTAGTTAATAATGTATATAAAACTGTACCGTTACTAACCGAGTGACTGACAGATAACGTACAGCCATAACTACTAGGCGTAGAAAGCTGCAATTTGAAACATTCCTCAGGGGATGCAGGCGTGCATTACGGAAGGAATTCCCGAAATTCCCACGGGAACGGAAAATATAGGACTTTTTAGTTAATAAAAAATCTTTGGAATCTCAAAAACCAACTCACTTTAGCCTCCAAAGACCTCAAAAGCGTATCCTCATTGGCCTCATTCTGCGCCAACTTATTCAACATTTCCAAAGCGGCCAATATCCTCGCGCGGTCTGGAGACACCAGCGCTGATTGGATCGTGGACACTATGTGCCGCGATATTAGGCAGGTTGCTGGGTCCTGGCGACAAAAGTATTTATTATTATTATACAATAACACAAATGGGAAATAAACAACATGGAAAAAAGGAACAAAAGGCGGTTTTATCGCTCTAGAGACAACCTTATAAAGAAATACATTACCCAAACTGACACACCAAAGCTTTCGACATGGGTTACCATATTGTGAATTAAGAGGGAACCTAGAATTTAAAAATATAGATAAACACCCAGACCCTGAATATTTTTCTTTTAGGTTCGTGCGGGAATCGAAAACTTTGGAATCTTAATCTTAAATAACATTTTTAGAACCTAAGTCAAAAATAATGTAAAAATTGCCCCAAGTTTTCCAGAATTAAGACTATTTGTTAAACTATGAATTTAACTTTTTTTTTGAAAAAATGTACTAAAGTGCCTTGGCAAGTGCCTTTAAAAATTTGCGCATTTAATCAGGATTATAAAATGGTACAAAACTTGTTAGGTTTAAACTAAAAAAAAAAAAACGAGGATAAAAATAAAAACCTCTAATAACACGATTTTTGCTAACCCATTTTACTCAGTTCAAATGTTTTTTATTCGCACAAGCTCTTGGTAGGTTCTTAATTTTACGGAAAATGTTCATAATTTTCAAACTGCATGGGATAGATTATTTTTTCTGATTTTTCTCACCTGTCACCCCATTTCGGATTGACGTTGAGTTCTGGGACACTCTGTATAAGCTTTTATTACGGAGTATACACAGCGGAAATAGAGGGTATCCTAGTATACCTCTATAAAAGTAGGGTTTTAAAAAACCAAACAAGATCATAAAATTATAAAAGAAATTAAAAATAATAGGAATGGCCTGGACATTTCAGTAGCGTTTCATCAATGCTATCAAACATAAACATGTCCGTATGTAGTTCCTTCCACAGCTTGTATGCCAAACAACAAATAAGCAACAGTTACCGTACCTTAATGACAAGTTCAGCACAAATATTGCCAAGCGTATCGAGTCCAGATTGACGCAGCGAGCCGACCCAGCAATTAGCACATAGGAGCAGAAACCTGAAAATATATTGCCATGTTTAAAAACTATCTATGCATGTGGTGTTACAAGGATATAAGACCTATGCCACTCGCCATAATTCTACTTTAAATATAACCACTGCAATCGGTTATCGCGCAGTTCTATATCACCGAATCTGTCATCGTGTCATTTTGATTCAAACAAACAAAATTCAAAAATCACTAACTTATACATTACTTACCGTATCAAAGTAGTATTATTGGCCAAATAATGCACGTTATCTTCATGAAAGGACAGCGAGCGTATAATTGACGCCACCTGGAGTACCCTTTGTGTGTATACACAGGCTGCTCCCCCCGGTAAGTCACACGCGAATAGCTGGTCCTCATCGTCCGGTTCTACCATCCAGTCTTCTATGGCTACGTCCTGCTGATTGACAGAAAAATATAATAATAAATGGAAAACACTTTTTATCGCGTATTTTTTACAATTTACCTCGACGACGTTTCGGTGTCTCTACAGATACCTATCCTTTGACACCATGTTGTGTGAATGTTGTACACATAGGAATATCAATTCTAAGGAATCATTTTCGTGATAAGAAAAACTGTATTAATAGATTTTGAAAACCGTACGATTTAGAAAATAAAACTGACATCATACTTACGTCAATGTAGGTATGTGTAGGTGGATTGTAAAACCTTACATTACAAATTAATTGGAAATCCAAAAATTTGCTTTTTATTTAAAGAAGCTTTATAATATAATAACTTAGACTTTGATATTGACTGTTTAGGTCTGAATCAGTAAATAGTACATGAAAACATGATGTCTAGAATAAAACAAATGCAGTGTTTTTCTTGTCCTTTAATCTATTTTATTAGGTTTTCGAAATGAAAATTTTTGAAATGGGTTAAAGCAACGGGGTGTAGCTTCAAAATAAGTGGGTTGAGCCTGTCAGTAATTATCGTTTTTCAACCGACTTCCAAAAACGGAGGAGGTTCTCAATTCGTCTGTACGTTTTTTTTTTATGTCTTTTTTACACAATATTTCGGACAATTATATCGATCGATTTCGAAAAATCTTGTTTCATATGATAGAAGATAATTCATAGTTGGTCCCATATAAATTTCATCGAAATCGGTTGAGTGCTTCATTGAAATTTTTTTTTTTTAAATACGTTCGGAGAATGTTTACGTGGATGACATTATAACTCAGCCAAAGTTTTGACGTGAAGTCGTTTTTTTTAATGCTCTGCATTCGTTGATTATCCTTACCTCAGCTCGCTGCATCTGCTCTAAAGCCTTTTCCACCACCTCATCTTCAGTGACGTCTTGTAACAAACAGTCAGTTAAGGCATTATGAGCGGCTCTGGCTTGCACCTGAAATAAAATAAAACCTGTTGTTATCTATGTAAAATGTAAAATAAAACTTAATGGCATAAAATCAGGTTAAAAAATATGTCTCTTTGTTATTTCGATTGAAGCTTTTGTGATTTGAATATTTTTTCTGTTATTAATATTTTTTATGAATCCACAAGCTGTTGCGCGCTGTTTTACCCACGCAATTTATGGATAAAAAGTAGACTATGTGCTATTCCACACTGAACACTATCACTATGTCAAATTTCATCCAAATCCGTTAAGCCGTTCTCCCGTGATTGAGGAACAAACATCCATACATCCAAACTTTCACATTTATAATACTAGTAAGATGATAATACTAGTAAGATGATTCTTAGTACTGGGTGAATCTTTTATAATGATCTAAAAAAAGTTTGATCGTGTTTTCACAATAAAAAAAAAATAGGTACTTTAAGGCACATTCACTGCAAACTCCAGAAGCAAATTAAAGTTTGATTGATAATAATTTTAAATAGCAAAAACAAAACATTATGGTTGCAATAATAATGATATGATTAATCTTAGCACAAATGGGAAAGTAAACTTAAAAAAATAATAACAGTTTATCAAATTTAGCATTTGCATATTTTTGTCTGCTGTCACGTCCAGGTGTTTAAACTAAAGTAAAACAGTAGAAAACACATATTTATGTTCATTTCTGTTTCACCCTGTATACAAGGTGTTCTTTTTGATATCCCATAACCTAAAGGTATTGTGCCTTACTAATAATACTTTTTGCCAAAGAATATATGGTTCAAAAGTGCATACTTTCCAAGATATCATCAATCTTAATATAATGATTTCATAAATGATCACCCTTGTAAAATGTCTTTAACATTCATTCATAAGACGCGTGTCACTGAGGCCATACAATAAACAACAAAAACATTTTAAAAATTGAAGGAACGTTGCATACAATGTACAACGCAAAACGTTGCGAACTGTACCTGTGCATAGCGATAAAAAAGGGATAGAAAATACCACATTGTCATACTTTGCTTAAAGGTGTTTTATAAACAGAGATGTTTTGACACAATTGAATTATTTTGATTGAAAATAAAAACAAAAAAAAAAAAATTATTCACTTTGTTTGATTCTGTTACATGGTCCCATTAATACCCTAGAGTTATGGGAAATCAACAGGAACACCTTGTTTAAAACACTTTAGGTTAAAAGTCTGAAATTCCCAATTCAAAATCAAACCACACTCACCAACAACTCAGGCTGATCAATCCCAGTGGCCATGAACTTGGTTTCATCAGCCAACTCCTTAACCCCTCCTCCACCAGCTCGTAACTTCCAGAAGTCATCGGGGTATCTTCCACGGGTTTCGTAGTACGAGCGCCCGATTGTGTCGCGAAGACTCGCTAGAATATTGAATATTTTGTAGAAAATTGGTTTTGTAATGTTAAGTATGATGTAACTATTAAGTACTTTGTACTATGTAGCACTCAAATAAACGAAAAAATGTGTTAAATAAAAATCACCCTACTAGGACTCGAACCTGGGACCTCTCGTTTGCCGGACGAGTGCTCTCCCACTGAGCTACCGGGGCCTGGCGGTACGCCTCGAAATTACTTAACACATTTTTATTTTTACGTTATATTGCTAACGTAGCTCCATCTTAGCTTTGCAGCTAAGACCACCCAAGACCAATTTCTTCTTTTTTATTTTTTATATAATACATTTTTTCATTTATTTACGAGTAATGAAGTGTTTTAAATGCAAAAAACTTTAAAATATTACTATGTAGCACTTTTAACAATCGCTTTATGGTACAGAGTCCATCAAAGTCAGCCTGGCCAGGAACTACGCTTTAGGGCCAATACTTTCTATGTTAACTACATTACAATACTATGTTATAAACACAAAATCCAAAACGATGGGTACTTTGTTTGTTTTGTCAAATTTAAATATGAAAAAACTTCCAGTGTTTTGTATACAAATAACATTTCATTCATTCTTATAAATACTAATGGGAATGTAGATCTGGGAAAGGTATTTTCCAAAATGGTGGAACATGTTTTAACTAAGGCACGCTAATATTATCTAAACAGCAGTGCTAGCACGGATCTTTTGTCGATCGTAAGTTTACGAATGCTCGTATAGTATGGAGACGGTTTTGCAAGCAATAATTGAAATCTATCCATTGCCGCACGGTCAGCTTAAATAAATGTGTTCCTTGTTAATTTTGAATGTTTGTTAACAGGTTCTACTCTTAAATAACTGTAAAATAAAAAATTACATTGTTACTAAAAACTTGCAACCGACTCCATACTATACGAGCATTCGTAAACTTACGATCGACAAAAGATCCGTGCTAGCACTGCAGTATTCCAACTCCACGAAGCGCGAGCTATACCTACGCGGCTCGATCTCGGCCTGCATGCCGAAATAATTTTTGATTCAGCTTTATATTAGATGCGGATTTTTTATAATTTAAAATTTAATAACAAAGCATTTCATACGTCTCAGTCGAGGCTCAAACAATTTTTGGTCGCTAATTATAAAACCCGTTTTGGGTATAAAACCCAAATGTACACTTTGTTTTTTGACACAAAACGCATTTTTATGGAACCCTTCCTATTCAATTAACAAATTATTTTGTTTTTTTATAAAAAAGGTATATTTACAATCACAAAACTAAATGGATATAAACACAAAGTAAGCAAAGTAATTAAAATGCTAGAGGCGGGCAGCTCTATCGCATGTTTACGTACCACGCGGTTGAAGGCATTTATTTTAAAGATTCGGCTGAGTTACAATACTGTATAGATAGTATCACCGTGACTATGGGGTCTGTATACAAATAAGTCAAACCATTATGTTTACGAGACTGGCCACGAAAACGAAGATCAAGGTCCAAAAATGACACTTCTTAATACTAAATTACAAACTTAGGCTTGCAATTTAAATACAAGCCTAATTTATTAAGGCGATATTGAGTGAGGACATTAAATATGCAAAACTTAAGATCTCTTTCAGAGGATTTTATTTATTTCATCTTATTTTAAAAAGCTTTTGATAACTTAAGTAGTTTTAGGTAGTCCGAGTCTACTCTTATACAGGGTGACTGGTGGCAAATTTTAGATACTGGAGGAGAGCACTCTGAACGCGATTCTGATCATGATTATGTAATAAAAGTAGGTACTTAATTTTTCACACGCGGCACGTGACCTGGCACGCGGATCGCTGACAACGCTAGCGTAACCATGCGTTGCGTAATCAATTCTTTAACTTTCGTTTAAGTTTACTCAGTAAATAATTAATATTTATTTTTTATGATTTATTTTTCTTCATGTATCTCAAACTATCACATCCTTGAATTTCAAAAGTGACCCACTAGTCACCCTGTATAAGCAAAAAATACTTACTATGATTATAAACGCCCGCATGAGCCAGCAAGAAGTCCAGTATATGAGGAGTGGTAGCCAACGGCAGTCTATTCGAATGGTCAGCAGCAAAAACAGTGCAGACATTGATGGCAAAGTCCTGCTCATTTGGCATTGGTGATAGGAGTGACAGCGCTAGACGTTCTGATGTACCACCCAGGCCAGTTTTCGTGGAGGTTTTCAGCTGCTCACCAGAAGCTAAAAAGATGAACTTTGTGAAATAGAAGTAATAATAGCAGCTACTAATATTTATTTAACAGTAGCGCCTTTATGCGGTTTTATTGTGAACTATTCTCCCATATACTTATTGATAAAATCGCACCTTCAGAATTGTATAGACTTAATCCAAAAATCCAAGAAATCGAGTTATTTTTTGCTGTTATTTAACGAAAGATAAACTTAACTTTATATAGAAACCAAATAACTAACATGTTTCATACATTATTAATAAATTAAATCAGTTCAAAGTTGAAAGTTTGCAGTTTTAAAACTTCATTATTGATTGGTCCGAAATGTACATTTCTCTAGCCAGAGTGCGGAAAAAAAAAATTTGAGATGACAGATTAAAGTAACATATTCTTCAGCTTTATAAGTAAGGACTTGCCGTTTTGGAAAACCTTCATTCATCGCTACTCTTTGCAATTATCCCCACTGAGCTTGATGAAAAGGGGTCTTAGTCTATTCCCAATGCTTAAATGAGGAATGAGAGGACCGACTGCTCTCCGAAGAAAAATAAAAGTTAAACATAATAATGTTTGACTTTCGAAAAACTGCTATAAAAAAGTTGGTAAACAAGGCTTACCAGAAATGTAACTACCTCCACTGTACATAACCCTTGGCATTCCGAACCTGCTTCGTCGGGGGTCGTCGTCAAGATCATTGTCATCATCTCTGCCTGCTGGTGCCTTTGCTCTTTCATATCTAAAAATATAATAAATCATTAAAATCTAATTAGACTACAAATATTTTACTACAATACCAGTATACAGTATGGATACTGGGATACTGGACAATATAATTTTTCAACAATGTTGTCAATTACCTTTTTTTCAAAAACCCTATCAATTAGGTAACCATATCGTCGACTTAGCATAACTTAAGGCTTACTATATCAATAGAGTTAACTTCGGGTAGGCAGTAACCTTTATTGAACACCCTATTGAAGCATTTGTAAGGGTTTAATTTAATCTCTATCAAAAAAGGCAAAAGGATAAAAATAGGATAACCCTATTACATGGTAACTGTTTAAATATTAAAGTTTTTAAAATCCTTTTTGATTGGGTAAGCGCATCAAAAGTACTACCCTATCAATAGGTTTACACTTTCATTTGGGTAAGATTGTAATAGGGTAATCCAGGTGGCTGTCAATATTGATATTATGATAATCTTGAAAACATAGAACTGATAAGGGATTAAGTTCTTGAGATGATTCATGTAACAAGCACAGTTACACTGTCTAAGGCTATAAATATTACACAAAAAGGTTTATAATTTAGTTTATCATGCTTAAAACTAAAACTATAAAAAGTGTACTTAAAAATGTAAATAATGTACTTAGTAAAAAATTCTACTTACTTTTCCAAATAAGTTCCATAGATTTTCCTCAGTAGTGTAGATCCGTTAATACATGGGTGAGGCAACCTAAGAGGCCCCATCAAAGAATCCCAGGTGTCATTTTGGTTAACCTGCAAAGAATTGTTTAGAAAAGATAAAATAAATGCTGACTATTTCAGTAAATTGTAACAAAAAGTATAACATGAGTCATTGTCAGATGTTGTAAAGCAATTTTGCAATAAAATTATTTTTATTATTTTTGTATCATACCACATTATTTTTATCAGTAACAGAATCAATTAAAATCGTTTTTATACCACATTATATTTTAACGCAATAATCTCTAAAGAACCTTAAATGATTACAGTTAGGATGCAAGTAGGTTGAAGTACATTGCATGAAGTGGTAGCAAGGGAGTACTGCATGCAGGGTGTCACCACTCACGCAACAAAATCAAGACTCCACAAGAGCCTTAAAACTTGGTGGGTTTTTAATATGTATATTATTTAAATACAGATTTTTTTAAAGAAAGTTTGAGTTTATTTAAAAATATGTGTGTTAGTTAGGTTTTGCTTAAACCAAAAATAATGTTGTATACATTTCTATATATTTATGTGCAGTGAAATATTTTATAGTCTTCTTCATGACAATAATAATCATCTCTCATCCCTCAAACATATAATATCTAATCTTATTTTCAACAAAAAAAACTGAGTTAAATGATAAGCATAACCTATAAGTATGAGCTAATATAAATTGAACCTCACACAAACATATTTCTTTTTCAAACTGAAACACCAATTTTGTTGGAAACCATACAGCAGAACTAGGGGTTATTTTAGTAAACATCCAAACCCAAGACAGCAGTGCGAGCACAGAAATTTATTGATTCATGTTTTCACAAAAGTTCTTATAGTATGGAGTTGGTTTCTAAGCAACAATTGAAAACAAGCCAATACCCCAGGACAAGTTTAAATAAATATGTGCCTTGCTAATTTAAAATGTTTTTGAACATGTTGTATTGTTAAATAAATGTAAGATAGGTAAATTAAAATTTACAACCAAATCAATACTATACAAACATTCATAAACATATGAGTCAACAAAGTTCTGTGCTCCCACTGCAAACCTAGGAAATCTTACACCAAACACTTGTGCAATTCACCACAGAAGCCATGATTTATATTGTTACAATTTGTATATGTTTCTCCACTGTTTGTCATAATTTTACAAATAATTCCATGTATTTACAATGTTAATACAAGATCTTTGAAATTTATTATAAGCAATAAAAGATTTACCTTACTAAGTCCACCTCCTTGTTGAACTAGGGTATAAAACAGGTACAAATCTATTTCAATCCCATTTATATCAGGAATTTTGAAGGGTAAGCTGTAAACAAAAAAATAATTGTCTGTCAACCATATAGTTCTGAATATACTTATTTTCTGTATTCTGAATAACAAATTAAATGATATGGTATATTAATTACACTAGCAAGATGTTTCAAGGAAACTAAACTGATGATAGCCAGAGCTGAATAACTCATAATTTAATCTAGTCGCGTTTAAATAATTGAACAGGTTGTAATAATTTCGAAAAAAAAATAACTATTAGCAAATACTGTTGGTAAACAAATATGATATTACTTTTAAAATTTAACTGAAGACGCTTACTTTTTGCTTTCATTAAACTGCTTCAAATCACGAAGAAAAGATTCTTTATCTTTATTATAATGTTTAGATTTCGTATTTATTTGGTACTTCGACATTTTTGAATTATTTTGCGGTATAACCAAACTCAGCACAATGTCTTTTCAGAACAATATTCTATCGATATACAATATATGGGGCATCCACTTGTTTTTAACCGAATTCATGTATTACATCTTTGTTTATAAATCCAACAATGTCCAACCAACTATAATACATAAACTTTTAAATTAATGGAAAAAGCCAAAAGGGAAGTAAAAAGTAAAAAAAAACCCAAACACAAGCTTTATTAGCTTCGCATTCAATCACTTCACTCAGTTGACTCTTTCATTCAATGAATATGAACAATTTTGACTTTGACAGATATTAAAATCTAACTAATCAATCATTGGCACGCAAAACAGACGGAGCACTGCAATTTTTATTGAATCAACTTTAGATCTTATAACCACCAGACAAAGTCGTTAATACTTTGAATCTCGTATACTTCAAGCTGCAATCCTCACTTTTGAAAGGGTATCATTTAAGCTATCACCAATTTAATTAGTTTTGTGTTTCTTAAATAATAGGGTTTGTCCTCAAAATAGTAGATCTGTCACCAAAATGTAGTCACCAAACAATGCAAAATCAGTTCCACAATAAATCACCTAAAATCCTGAGACATAAGGTCTAGTACCAAATAAATGTTTTTGTATGTATTATAATAGGTGTGTCCTAATAAGTATTTAAGCAAACTAATTTAAAGAGATCACCAATAAATCAATTATGTTACTAGAAAATTGCATTAAGTTCAAATAAAAAATTAGGGCTGTCATCATCGTTTCAACCAAAAGATTCTGCTACTTAACTAGACTCCCAAGGTTCTAAATTTCCACTGGTAGTATAAATTATATTTAAATAAAATTTTTAGCAGAGTAGTAAATAAAACATAATACTCCTCACTCAGCACTGTGTTTGTCTTCAAATTTTTTAACAAAAATCCAATCCTTGCTTTGCGACCGTTTCTTCTTTGGTATGGTGCCTTCATCAGTGTCAGTACCTTCCTCATTTTCCTCATCAGACTCCAATATCGGCACTTTCTCCACGAATGATTGCTCGACAAACGACGATAAACTTTTTGAATGACTTGCATTACCTTCACCACTACTTGATGCCATAATCAAAAATAAACATTTAAGAAATTAACTAAAACAACAAATTATCCACAACGATAATAAAATGCACCTACAACAATGAATGTGAAATCGCGAATGAAGTAAACTTGCATCTCTCTCGCACGCCGCCCGCGTCGCGCATCGTGTGATCGAACCTAGTTACCTACTACCCATCGTTGAGGCCGGATTGGTCAATTTTTAAAGCGCGCCAATTTGTCTCCGCCCCTTTGATCATTTTTTCATTAAAATTATAAATTGATGTATTAAATTGGTAACGAATACTATTAATTTAATATCTGAACGAAATAAAATGTTACTACTGTATTGGTGACAAAATATCAAATAAAAAGGAGTCGCAGTCAGGGATCGATAATCGATTTATTTGGTGACAGATCTACCATTCTGAGCACAGAGCTATTATTTAAGTAACAAAACTGTTATTATAAGAACGAAGTTTATATTCATGTAATGCAATATAATTTTATTGGTTATCGATCTCTTATTTTACACATATATTAACATTAATTTGATAATTCATACCTGGGAACAATTTTTGTTTATCTGAGAACGAAAATATTTCGTGGCGATAGATCTATTTATTAGGTGATACAACTTGATGACAAATATAAATTTTGGTGATAGAAAATATAGTTCCCCTTTTGAAATCTCATTGGAAAGGAATTTTGACTATGCCAAAAAATACTGATGAAATGCCATTCTACAATATTGGTATATCAATAGAAATCTGTTTCAAATACAACAGCCGTCTACACTGTTGTAAACTAGCAAAGTAATCTAGGTTTGCTTGCAGCCTCTTTTTGAATAGTGTTACTGGTACCTACCTACTTTATAGAATGCTTTTTTATTATGAACCGGAAAGGTTGTGATCACGTGTTGTTGTGATTAATAAACTACTAAAGTAACCGTCACGAGAAGCTATAAATTATGTAAACAAACATCTTTTAGTAAGTAAACATTTTATACTGCGAGATAATAATAACTTGAACATATTCAATCGACATGAAATATAGACGGGTTATATGAAAGTAACAACCTATTTAATTTAGTCGAATTATATTTTAACGACGCAAAGCGCTATCGTTTGTGTTTCTTGGTACCGGAACGCGTCCGTCGCAGGGATTGTAAACTATCGGGACGCCATTTTGAAATAAACAGTCATTCGAGTTTCGAATGCGTACGAGTTTGTTTGTTTCATTGCTTTGCATATATCGCGGATCTGGTTGTTATTGTTAATTTTGTTATTGTTTCGTTATCACTTTTTAATTGTTGTAACTTTAATTGTTGCGTTAATTTTATTTGTTATTACGTATAATGGAGCCAGTAGCCAGTACATCTAAGGAAATAAATTCGCCACGAAAAAAACTTATTATAATTATTCTGAAATAATATATGTTAATTAATAAATTATTAAATCTTAAACAAATTCTTTTTTTTTATTGGTCCAAATGTTGTGAACTCCTGAACACTTGTTTACAAAATTTATAGCTTCTCGTGACGGGGACTTTAGATGTGCTATTTTGTATCTGTACATACTAAGGCGTTTGCGGTTAGCATCATTATCATCAACAGCCTGTAAACGTCCACTGCTGGACATAGGTCTACCCCCGGTTTGTAGCTATCAAACTTAAAATAACGGTAAAATAATCCTGAGCGATTTCTTCCAGGCAAACTGAACCCGATATACAGGGTGACTGGTGGTTCACTTTCGAAATTCGAGGACGTGATAGTTTGAGATCATACATGCAGAGAAAAAAATAAAGTAAGCTTAACAGATAGTTAAAGAATTCATTACGTAACGCATGGTTACACTGGCACGGACGTACGCACGGTTTTGTCAACACAAAATATGTAGGTAGGTATAGATGGCTTCACAAACGGTCATGTAAAACACTTTATTTATTTATAGCGAATATTGCTATAACATGTTTCATTAAAGAAAGGAAGTGAAAATGACGGTGTTTTTCGTTTTCTTTTGCTCCCATTCTAATGCCGTCTGTACTTACTCTCCCGCGTACAGTAAGTATAAAAAATACAGGTTTTTTTTTAATTGGCGCATTACCGCTTGCATGCAGCCTCTCCACATCAATCCCAATACCATTTGTTCTACAACTTTTTAAAATTAATACTTTATAAAATTTTAGTTTTTCCATACAAAAATTCTTTATAGCCTCTGTTTAGAGGCGTAGCGTACCTAACTCTATTTACTTTGAGTGTAGGTAAGTTGTGCAGTAAAATATCGCTTCGTACCTAATCATAATAGGTACTTCTTACAAAATGAAGAGTAAGTAGGTAAGGAGCAAATTTTTTTTTGTTTTTATCAAGAGTTGTAAAAAGTCGTGGAACAAATTTTATTGGGATTAACGAGGAGAGGCTGCCCGCAAGAGGTGATGTGTTAATTTAAATAAACCTTATATATCAAACAAAATTTTTGTAAATTTTTTTATTAAGTACCTGATAATTATTTTATAGGACATGGACATTAGTAATTATCAAACAAACCTAGAGCTTTAAAACGGTTACTTACAGTAGAAGTTGAATTAGTTTTTTGGTATTTTTTAAGTGACGTAAAGCGTCTTCACTTTGGAAATAAGAAAATGAAAGTATTAAATATTTTTTTAATCAAAATATTGACGATATTATTTAAAAATATATTAATTCGTTCACATTAAAACGCATCACTATTTTTGATGCCTAAAGCGGGCACACTAGAACAGTAATTTTACTACTGAACGGTTCTAAAAGTGGACTGTATATGATAAATTAATGGAGTATGAGATGAAATGGATGTGAATGATCGTGCAAAGAAATAACTGCGAATGAACTCACCTTGTACAGTCGAAACCTCACAAGTCCAGGAACCACGGTATCCTTGGATTGAAATCAGCTTATCTAGACTTACCTCAGTCGCTCCGCGAATACCTGGTAATGGATAATGAGCGGTGATGATGACTCGATGAAGTCCAAACACAGGTTTCTTCTTACACGTCACAGACACAATCACAACAAATTAAATATATTAAATAATAGATAAGATACGAAAAATAGCGACAACGAAATAATTAGCAAAGCGAGAACGAAAAATGCAACAGATCAACTTAAATTCAAAGAACAAGTGAGCGCGAACGATAAAGTGTTGCCAAATTATAAAATAAAAACTACACTATTCATTATCAGTGTGGCCGATGCAAAAATTAAAACCTACTTATTACTTAATCCTAAACAACTACATACATAGAATTATTATTTGCAATTTGTATAGTTGTTTTTATAATATTTTAAATTTAAAAAAAAAATTAATATATAACTGTACTGTCTGTCAAGGCAAGTATAAGCCACCATTTAAGATTCCTTTCTTTATTGAACCGTGTTATACTTTTTTTTGTTTTTTTTTGTTTTTTTTGTATTGTTTGTTTTTTTTTTGTAATGTTATACTAGATACCGCACGCGCTTTTACCCGCGTAACTTTTTATCCCGTGGGAATTTCGGGATAAAATATAGCCTATAACCTTCCTCAAGAGTTGGACTATCAAATGCAAAAATAACTTTTGAAATCCCACTTGTAGTTTCTGAGATTAGCGCGTTCAAACACACAAAAAAACAAACTCTTCAGCTTTATAATATACCTACTAGCTACCGCGCGCGGTTTTACCCGCGTAACTTTTGATCCCGTGGGAATTTCGGGATAAAATATAGCCTATAACCTTCCTCAAGAGTTGGGCTATCAAATGCAAATTTTTCAAATCCCACTTGTAGTTTCTGAGATTAGCGCGTTCAAACAAACAAACCACTTCAGCTTTATATATAGTATAGATAGATATATTGTGTGTTGAAAATATCAAAGAAAACGGGACTATTGTCATCGTCAAATTTGCTTATGTCAAATGTCAGTGTCATATTCAAGTTATTAGATGTCATAACATAAACATGCTTAGTTTTTCTTTCGAATTCAAACACGAGTGCAGTTGAGGTTATTTATTTTTATTAAAAAATTGTTGAAGATCATAAAAATGGTGAAAAAGAAAATTGATAATCGTATCAGAGTAATGATAGAAAATGGTGTCAAACTAGGACACCGGACAATGATACTTCTAGTGGGGGATAAGAGTCGTGATCAGGTGCCGATTAGAAGCAATACTTTAATAAAGAGCTGGTATTGTTTATTAGACAGTCCTTTTTAATTATTTCATTTTGCAGGTACCAATATTATATGATATGCTTGTAAAATCAACAGTGAAAGCCCGACCAACTGTTCTTTGGTGCTACAAAAATAAGGATGAAGCTATTAGCAAGTAGGCTACTTGAATTCAAATCATACTACATAATAGGAACTAATTATTGAATCCATATTAAACATTTTATTATGTATTAAATTGCAGTCACGGCAGAAAAAGGGCTAAGAAGATTGCCGCAGGAAAACTTGAAGTGTCTGAAGAATCTTTATTTGATGCATTCCGAGTTGCTACCACCATTCACGGGAGATATTACTCTGAAAGCCATGCTATGCTTGGTCAAACATATGGGATGTGTGTGTTACAGGTACTTTCTAATTCTGTATTCTTTATAAATTGTAAGTTCTTTGTAGTCATTTATTGTAATTATAAAATAATTATTTAGATATATTATTTATGTAGTGTTTTTATTTTTAAATATTTTTTTGTTAAATTACTAGGACTTTGAAGCACTTACACCAAATTTGATGGCAAGAACAATAGAAACAGTAGAAGGCGGAGGACTTATAATATTTCTGCTTAAAAGTATGAATTCACTTAGACAATTACATTCTTTGACAATGGATGTTCATTCTAGGTAAGTTTACAAAGTTTAAATATAAAAAATATATTTATATATCTTTTATTGTTATTTTGTAAGTAGCAACAATGGTAATTTATTATTTTGAATTTTACAGCAGTGTATTCTGTATGTTGCGAGACTCACTGAGATGTGCACAACTAATATAACATTCCCAATTTATGTGAATTTTAATTAGGTGTGTAAAATTTAATCTCTTTCAATTTTTACGAGGCAACTTTGAATAAAGTAATTTAAAAATATATTACTGGTCCTTTAAATAGAACAATCCCATCAATTCTCACCTGTACTGTAAAAGTGGACTTAAGGGCTTTTAGATCAAAATATCCTTCTTTGTAGATGGTCAATATTAGAGCTTGTTACCATTTTATCTCTACAGGTTGTAGATTATAATATTGTCAATATTTAAATAATGTCACTTATTTTAAGTATATTCACAAAGAGTAATGTTCATAGCTAACCTGTCAGATTTTTGACAACTCATGAAATATATTGAAACAACATATAGTGCAAATAATAGCTCATGTTCAGTTAATTCCAAATCAATTTCTTATATTAGAATCTGCAGCAAGGATTTTAATACATTACCCTCTCAAGTTACTCAATAGACTACTAGTATCATCCACTTGAAATGAAAATCCCAATATTGTTTCTAAGAAATTAAATCAAGTCTACACCAATAGTTAAGCTATAACAGGCAGCATTTCAATGGCATATCATCTTTATACATTCACTTACCTAACAAAACATAGTTTAACAGGTCAGAGATTGTATGGGCCATGAACGTTACTCTTTCAGTGATATTGTAATTAAAAATTTATTTTGTTTAATTATTAACCTGTAATATAATTATTTTTTATAGGTTTAAAACAGAGGCTCATGACAATGTTGTGAACCGCTTTAATGAGCGATTCCTGTTATCATTGTCTGATAATCCAAGATGCTTGGTACTCGATGATTCATTGGTGGTGCTTCCAATTTCATCAAAAACAGCCCAGGTTGAACCAGTGAATGCTATAAATGAGGTAAGAAGTTGTTTTTTCATAAACCTTATTGTGTTTAAAACTGTATTGACTATGAAAATAAAATAAAAAGTGACTCCTGTTGAGGAACCAACACTCCAGTTTAGATGTAAATAATAAAAAAAAATATTATTAAATTAGTTTTTTAAGTAAAAATTCTAGATTCAGAGGTAATTTCAGAGTATCAATTGTATAAAATTGTGTAAAGCAAAAAACACACTGTCATGGATGATGGATGACTAGCCCCTGTCCCAGCAATAGTATTTCTCCACCATTATAATGCATCCAAATTTGTCAAATGTGACATCAGATGGTTTTATAACCTACAGGCATGAAGTTATGTATGTATGTTAAAAACTGTGTTACCATCAATTAAAACATTTTTTTCCTCATAAGAAAATTAAAATCTTTGCAGAAAGTGAACCCAAAATTGACTGAACTAATATCGTCTCTTTCGGACTCGCCGCCGGCCGGGCCTCTCGTGGCGTTATGTAAGACGTATGAGCAAGCAACGGCTTTACTAGCTCTTATCAACACTCTCGCTGATAAGGAGAGCAGGTAAGAATTATTTTTCATTATAAGAATGTGTAACAGTTGTTGGCAGCATCGCCTATATCATTATTGAGCATGAGATTTTGTTAACTTATTTTAACTTAATGAATTCAACATTGTCGTTCTTAATGTTGGTAGAGTTGACTTGCACCAAATTAGTCTTTTTTGGACTGTCTATATATGTTTTTTGGTAGGGAATTAAGTTTTTTAAGAATAAATAGAATAACCCGCGGGTTTAATGTCTTCCATGCTGGACTGGGACCGGAAGAAAAACATAGAATGTGCCAAGTGCTTCACTACCCAGGCATACTGTAAAAGTGAGTTAAGGGACAGAGGTTTTATTGACGGTTTTTGCGGGCGATAGGCTGACCCCCAGTCACTGTAATAGTCTCTCTCCATCATTATAATACCTCCAAATTTGTCAAGCGTGACATTAGATGGTTTTATAGCCTCTGGTGCTCTGCCTACCCTATAAGGGATAAAGGCGTGAAGTTATGTATGTATGTATGTACCTGCAGGAATATCGGGATAAAAATTAGCCTACATGCTATTCCAGACTGTACACTATCACTATGCCAAACATACAAATCCCTTTGAGTAGTTCTACCGTGATTGAAGAATAAGCATCCAGACATCCATCCAAACTTTCACATTTATATATTAGTAAGAAGTAAAATAAGTATTCTTAAATATGTGACCACTTTAACATTGGGATAAAACTATCTGCATCGGACGCCAGTGGTTGCAAGTTCGATTCTCGCACGGAACTAGAAAAATAAAATATGTTCCGGTCTGGGCGTTTATCTATAGAGGGTCCTCCTATAATAGCCTATTATTAAAATATAATTGACTTATTGGAAGTCCCTATACAGGGTGCCTGGTGACAAATTTTAGATATTGAGGAAAAGCACTCTGTACTCAATTTTGAGTTAAATTATGTAACAAAAGTAGATACTTAATTTTTCACCAGAATTCCCTATAAATAAGTAAAGAGACATTACTAAGTATACTTTTATCGACGCGCCGCCTCAGTTAACCCGCACACAGTAGTGTTCCCGCCACACGGACACCACCACCGCTAAGTATCTATTTTATTATGCTTATGTAACCATGCGTTGCGTAATGAATTCTTTAACTTTCTGTTAAGTTTACTCAGTAAGTAATTAATATTTTTTCTCTTCATGTATGATCTCATAATATTACGTCCTTGAATTTAGAAAGTGACCCACCAGTCACCCTGTAGGTATATGTATTTTCTATTCTAGGTTCCCCCATAGTTCGCTACATGGTATCCCATATTACAAGCTTCGCTTACTTTGATGTCATGAGATGGATGTGAGTGTCTGGGGATTTTATTTATTTATTTATGTTTGCGTTATTTGACAAATTAAGAAGCAAAAGGCACATAAACCCTATTTCGGTTCAGCCACGCAGTACCGCATTTTTAACAAAAAGTTTCTTCGGGATGTCTCCCAGAATTTATAACAAATTGCCTAAAGCCATTAAAGATGTAAATAATTTTAATACTTTTAAGAACAAATTGAAATGTTTTTTACTTGATAAGTGCTATTACACATTATGTGACTACTTTAATGATAATGACGTAAACTTACGACCGCTGCCAATAAATTGAGATTATATTGTTAAATTAATGTAACTAATGACCTTGTATATCAAATAAATGTTTATATAAAATCTCAAATCTAAAGAAATATGACATTATATATTATTTTTTCATGTACATGCCACTATCATATGGCAGAATATGGCTTGAACTCAACCTTTGTACAACCTATATTCGTGCTAATAAAATGAATTGAATTAATTGTTACCCAGGCCCCCGCACTGCCTGACGGCGGCGCGCGGGCGCGGCAAGTCCGCCTGCCTGGGGCTGGCCGTGGCCGCCGCCGCCGCGCTCGGCTACGTCAACATCTACGTCACCTCGCCGCATCCCGAGAACTTGATCACGTTGTTCGAGTTTGTGCTTAAAGGTAGGCGAGTTAGGGTTCACTTTCAATTGATGTATGCATGTTTTTTAATGATAAAAGTGGTTATGAGCAGACCGCGCTCGGCTACGTCAACATCTACGTCACCTCGCCGCATCCCGAGAACTTGATCACGTTGTTCGAGTTTGTGCTTAAAGGTAGGCGAGTTAGGGTTCACTTTCAATTGATGTATGCATGTTTTTTAATGATAAAAGTGGTTATGAGCAGACCGCGCTCGGCTACGTCAACATCTACGTCACCTCGCCGCATCCCGAGAACTTGATCACGTTGTTCGAGTTTGTGCTTAAAGGTAGGCGAGTTAGGGTTCACTTTCAATTGATGTATGCATGTTTTTTAATGATAAAAGTGGTTATGAGCAGACCGCGCTCGGCTACGTCAACATCTACGTCACCTCGCCGCATCCCGAGAACTTGATCACGTTGTTCGAGTTTGTGCTTAAAGGTAGGCGAGTTAGGGTTCACTTTCAATTGATGTACGTATGTTTTTAAATGATAAAAGTGGTTATGTGCTGACCGCGCTCGGCTACGTCAACATCTACGTCACCTCGCCGCATCCCGAGAACTTGATCACGTTGTTCGAGTTTGTGCTCAAAGGTAGGCGAGTTAGGGTTCACTTTCAATTGATGTATGTATGTTTTTTAATGATAAAAGTGGTTATGTGCTGACCGCGCTCGGCTACGTCAACATCTACGTCACCTCGCCGCATCCCGAGAACTTGATCACGTTGTTCGAGTTTGTGCTCAAAGGTAGGCGAGTTAGGGTTCACTTTCAATTGATGTATGTATGTTTTTTAATGATAAAAGTGGTTATGTGCTGACCGCGCTCGGCTACGTCAACATCTACGTCACCTCGCCGCATCCCGAGAACTTGATCACGTTGTTCGAGTTTGTGCTCAAAGGTAGGCGAGTTAGGGTTCACTTTCAATTGATGTATGTATGTTTTTTAATGATAAAAGTGGTTATGTGCTGACCGCGCTCGGCTACGTCAACATCTACGTCACCTCGCCGCATCCCGAGAACTTGATCACGTTGTTCGAGTTTGTGCTCAAAGGTAGGCGAGTTAGGGTTCACTTTCAATTGATGTATGTATGTTTTTTAATGATAAAAGTGGTTATGTGCTGACCGCGCTCGGCTACGTCAACATCTACGTCACCTCGCCGCATCCCGAGAACTTGATCACGTTGTTCGAGTTTGTGCTCAAAGGTAGGCGAGTTAGGGTTCACTTTCAATTGATGTATGTATGTTTTTTAATGATAAAAGTGGTTATGTGCTGACCGCGCTCGGCTACGTCAACATCTACGTCACCTCGCCGCATCCCGAGAACTTGATCACGTTGTTCGAGTTTGTGCTCAAAGGTAGGCGAGTTAGGGTTCACTTTCAATTGATGTATGTATGTTTTTTAATGATAAAAGTGGTTATGTGCTGACCGCGCTCGGCTACGTCAACATCTACGTCACCTCGCCGCATCCCGAGAACTTGATCACGTTGTTCGAGTTTGTGCTCAAAGGTAGGCGAGTTAGGGTTCACTTTCAATTGATGTATGTATGTTTTTTAATGATAAAAGTGGTTATGTGCTGACCGCGCTCGGCTACGTCAACATCTACGTCACCTCGCCGCATCCCGAGAACTTGATCACGTTGTTCGAGTTTGTGCTCAAAGGTAGGCGAGTTAGGGTTCACTTTCAATTGATGTATGTATGTTTTTTAATGATAAAAGTGGTTATGTGCTGACCGCGCTCGGCTACGTCAACATCTACGTCACCTCGCCGCATCCCGAGAACTTGATCACGTTGTTCGAGTTTGTGCTCAAAGGTAGGCGAGTTAGGGTTCACTTTCAATTGATGTATGTATGTTTTTTAATGATAAAAGTGGTTATGTGCTGACCGCGCTCGGCTACGTCAACATCTACGTCACCTCGCCGCATCCCGAGAACTTGATCACGTTGTTCGAGTTTGTGCTCAAAGGTAGGCGAGTTAGGGTTCACTTTCAATTGATGTATGTATGTTTTTTAATGATAAAAGTGGTTATGTGCTGACCGCGCTCGGCTACGTCAACATCTACGTCACCTCGCCGCATCCCGAGAACTTGATCACGTTGTTCGAGTTTGTGCTCAAAGGTAGGCGAGTTAGGGTTCACTTTCAATTGATGTATGTATGTTTTTTAATGATAAAAGTGGTTATGTGCTGACCGCGCTCGGCTACGTCAACATCTACGTCACCTCGCCGCATCCCGAGAACTTGATCACGTTGTTCGAGTTTGTGCTCAAAGGTAGGCGAGTTAGGGTTCACTTTCAATTGATGTACGTATGTTTTTTAATTATAAAAGTGGTTTTGTGCTGACCGCGCTCGGCTACGTCAACATCTACGTCACCTCGCCGCACCCCGAGAACTTGATCACGTTGTTCGAGTTTGTGCTCAAAGGTAGGCGAGTTAGGGTTCACTTTCAATTGATGTACGTATGTTTTTTAATTATAAAAGTGGTTTTGTGCTGACCGCGCTCGGCTACGTCAACATCTACGTCACCTCGCCGCATCCCGAGAACTTGATCACGTTGTTCGAGTTTGTGCTCAAAGGTAGGCGAGTTAGGGTTCACTTTCAATTGATGTACGTATGTTTTTTAATTATAAAAGTGGTTTTGTGCTGACCGCGCTCGGCTACGTCAACATCTACGTCACCTCGCCGCATCCCGAGAACTTGATCACGTTGTTCGAGTTTGTGCTCAAAGGTAGGCGAGTTAGGGTTCACTTTCAATTGATGTATGTATGTTTTTTAATTATAAAAGTGGTTTTGTGCTGACCGCGCTCGGCTACGTCAACATCTACGTCACCTCGCCGCATCCCGAGAACTTGATCACGTTGTTCGAGTTTGTGCTCAAAGGTAGGCGAGTTAGGGTTCACTTTCAATTGATGTATGTATGTTTTTTAATTATAAAAGTGGTTTTGTGCTGACCGCGCTCGGCTACGTCAACATCTACGTCACCTCGCCGCATCCCGAGAACTTGATCACGTTGTTCGAGTTTGTGCTCAAAGGTAGGCGAGTTAGGGTTCACTTTCAATTGATGTATGTATGTTTTTTAATGATAAAAGTGGTTTTGTGCTGACCGCGCTCGGCTACGTCAACATCTACGTCACCTCGCCGCATCCCGAGAACTTGATCACGTTGTTCGAGTTTGTGCTCAAAGGTAGGCGAGTTAGGGTTCACTTTCAATTGATGTACGTATCTTTTTAATGATAAAAGTGTTTATGTGCTGACCGCGCTCGGCTACGTCAACATCTACGTCACCTCGCCGCATCCCGAGAACTTGATCACGTTGTTCGAGTTTGTGCTCAAAGCTAGGCGAGTTAGGGTTCACTTTCAATTGATGTACGTATCTTTTTAATGATAAAAGTGTTTATGTGCTGACCGCGCTCGGCTACGTCAACATCTACGTCACCTCGCCGCATCCCGAGAACTTGATCACGTTGTTCGAGTTTGTGCTCAAAGGTAGGCGAGTTAGGGTTCACTTTCAATTGATGTATGTATGTTTTTTAATTATAAAAGTGGTTTTGTGCTGACCGCGCTCGGCTACGTCAACATCTACGTCACCTCGCCGCATCCCGAGAACTTGATCACGTTGTTCGAGTTTGTGCTCAAAGGTAGGCGAGTTAGGGTTCACTTTCAATTGATGTACGTATGTTTTTTAATTATAAAAGTGGTTTTGTGCTGACCGCGCTCGGCTACGTCAACATCTACGTCACCTCGCCGCATCCCGAGAACTTGATCACGTTGTTCGAGTTTGTGCTCAAAGGTAGGCGAGTTAGGGTTCACTTTCAATTGATGTATGTATGTTTTTTAATTATAAAAGTGGTTTTGTGCTGACCGCGCTCGGCTACGTCAACATCTACGTCACCTCGCCGCATCCCGAGAACTTGATCACGTTGTTCGAGTTTGTGCTCAAAGGTAGGCGAGTTAGGGTTCACTTTCAATTGATGTATGTATGTTTTTTAATTATAAAAGTGGTTTTGTGCTGACCGCGCTCGGCTACGTCAACATCTACGTCACCTCGCCGCATCCCGAGAACTTGATCACGTTGTTCGAGTTTGTGCTCAAAGGTAGGCGAGTTAGGGTTCACTTTCAATTGATGTATGTATGTTTTTTAATGATAAAAGTGGTTTTGTGCTGACCGCGCTCGGCTACGTCAACATCTACGTCACCTCGCCGCATCCCGAGAACTTGATCACGTTGTTCGAGTTTGTGCTCAAAGGTAGGCGAGTTAGGGTTCACTTTCAATTGATGTACGTATCTTTTTAATGATAAAAGTGTTTATGTGCTGACCGCGCTCGGCTACGTCAACATCTACGTCACCTCGCCGCATCCCGAGAACTTGATCACGTTGTTCGAGTTTGTGCTCAAAGCTAGGCGAGTTAGGGTTCACTTTCAATTGATGTACGTATCTTTTTAATGATAAAAGTGTTTATGTGCTGACCGCGCTCGGCTACGTCAACATCTACGTCACCTCGCCGCATCCCGAGAACTTGATCACGTTGTTCGAGTTTGTGCTCAAAGGTAGGCGAGTTAGGGTTCACTTTCAATTGATGTACGTATCTTTTTAATGATAAAAGTGTTTATGTGCTGACCGCGCTCGGCTACGTCAACATCTACGTCACCTCGCCGCATCCCGAGAACTTGATCACGTTGTTCGAGTTTGTGCTCAAAGGTAGGCGAGTTAGGGTTCACTTTCAATTGATGTATGTATGTTTTTTAATGATAAAAGTGGTTTTGTGCTGACCGCGCTCGGCTACGTCAACATCTACGTCACCTCGCCGCATCCCGAGAACTTGATCACGTTGTTCGAGTTTGTGCTCAAAGGTAGGCGAGTTAGGGTTCACTTTCAATTGATGTACGTATCTTTTTAATGATAAAAGTGTTTATGTGCTGACCGCGCTCGGCTACGTCAACATCTACGTCACCTCGCCGCATCCCGAGAACTTGATCACGTTGTTCGAGTTTGTGCTCAAAGGTAGGCGAGTTAGGGTTCACTTTCAATTGATGTACGTATCTTTTTAATGATAAAAGTGTTTATGTGCTGACCGCGCTCGGCTACGTCAACATCTACGTCACCTCGCCGCATCCCGAGAACTTGATCACGTTGTTCGAGTTTGTGCTCAAAGCTAGGCGAGTTAGGGTTCACTTTCAATTGATGTACGTATCTTTTTAATGATAAAAGTGTTTATGTGCTGACCGCGCTCGGCTACGTCAACATCTACGTCACCTCGCCGCATCCCGAGAACTTGATCACGTTGTTCGAGTTTGTGCTCAAAGGTAGGCGAGTTAGGGTTCACTTTCAATTGATGTACGTATCTTTTTAATGATAAAAGTGTTTATGTGCTGACCGCGCTCGGCTACGTCAACATCTACGTCACCTCGCCGCATCCCGAGAACTTGATCACGTTGTTCGAGTTTGTGCTCAAAGGTAGGCGAGTTAGGGTTCACTTTCAATTGATGTACGTATCTTTTTAATGATAAAAGTGGTTATGTGCTGACCGCGCTCGGCTACGTCAACATCTACGTCACCTCGCCGCATCCCGAGAACTTGATCACGTTGTTCGAGTTTGTGCTCAAAGGTAGGCGAGTTAGGGTTCACTTTCAATTGATGTATGTATGTTTTTTAATTATAAAAGTGGTTTTGTGCTGACCGCGCTCGGCTACGTCAACATCTACGTCACCTCGCCGCATCCCGAGAACTTGATCACGTTGTTCGAGTTTGTGCTTAAAGGTAGGCGAGTTAGGGTTCACTTTCAATTGATGTACGTATGTTTTTAAATGATAAAAGTGGTTATGTGCTGACCGCGCTCGGCTACGTCAACATCTACGTCACCTCGCCGCATCCCGAGAACTTGATCACGTTGTTCGAGTTTGTGCTCAAAGGTAGGCGAGTTAGGGTTCACTTTCAATTGATGTATGTATGTTTTTTAATGATAAAAGTGGTTATGTGCTGACCGCGCTCGGCTACGTCAACATCTACGTCACCTCGCCGCATCCCGAGAACTTGATCACGTTGTCGAGTTTGTGCTCAAAGGTAGGCGAGTTAGGGTTCACTTTCAATTGATGTATGTATGTTTTTTAATTATAAAAGTGGTTTTGTGCTGACCGCGCTCGGCTACGTCAACATCTACGTCACCTCGCCGCATCCCGAGAACTTGATCACGTTGTTCGAGTTTGTGCTCAAAGGTAGGCGAGTTAGGGTTCACTTTCAATTGATGTATGTATGTTTTTTAATGATAAAAGTGGTTTTGTGCTGACCGCGCTCGGCTACGTCAACATCTACGTCACCTCGCCGCATCCCGAGAACTTGATCACGTTGTCGAGTTTGTGCTCAAAGGTAGGCGAGTTAGGGTTCACTTTCAATTGATGTATGTATGTTTTTTAATTATAAAAGTGGTTTTGTGCTGACCGCGCTCGGCTACGTCAACATCTACGTCACCTCGCCGCATCCCGAGAACTTGATCACGTTGTTCGAGTTTGTGCTCAAAGGTAGGCGAGTTAGGGTTCACTTTCAATTGATGTATGTATGTTTTTTATTGATAAAAGTGGTTATGTGCTGACCGCGCTCGGCTACGTCAACATCTACGTCACCTCGCCGCATCCCGAGAACTTGATCACGTTGTTCGAGTTTGTACTTGAAGGTAAGCGAGGTTAGGTTCATATTCATATAATCTATTAAGCTACATACGTCAACATCCAGAGAACTTGAATTACTTTGTTCGAGTTTATGCTTAAAGGCATGTGGGGTTAGGTTCACATTCGTTTCGTATTTAAAAAAAAAATGATAATTACGATTGTGTTTCCGTTTTATAATCTAACAATCTTGTGAAAACAAATTATGAACTTTTATTTCGAGGATGGTGTATAAACTTAACAAATCAGTATTTCAAAACAGTCTAAATGTTTTATTTTAAATTGTTTTATTAATAAATCCATGAAACAAATAACCCTACTTTTAAAGTCTCTTACAATGTTCCGATAAACTTTTTAAAGAGACATTTATTCTATTATAATGTGAGATTTGGAAATGCGGTGAAACTCACCAATATAGTTATTCAATACTCCATTCTTTCTACTATTTTTGTGCTTAATTTCTGTTATTTTTCCATGATTCATAATGTTTTGTTGTTCATTTCAGGACTAGATGCGTGTTTATATCAAGAACACATTGACTACAACATAGTGAGGTCAACGAATCCTGATTTCAAAAAGGCAATTGTTAAAATAAATATCTCAAGGAACTCCCGACAGACTGTGCAGGTAATTTGTTTGTTAGTTTAGACGACCTCATTGAATTATCTATTATCTACAGAATTATTTTTTATTAGACCCGCATCTGTTGAGGGGCTAATAAAAGTAGGTTAAAAAACATTTTTACTATGGAACCCCTACTAAAATTTTATGTTTTTGAGTTATTTCACTTTTTAGGAGTTTACACACCCATTTTTCACTAGTTTTTGTGTGAAATAAAAAGAGATCTACGCTATCTAACTGCTTTTTTGACGTTATCATGTAACTGATTAGTTTATTCTATGAAGTAAAAAACATTTAAAATAACGTTAAAGGTGCGCTTGTTATGATTAGGGATGCAACGATATGGCTATTACGATACCGATACGAATGACGAATGTATCGTAATAGCGAATACGATAACGAATGCATTACGATTATTTAATTTACATCTAATAAATTTGAAAAATTGAGTAAAATTAACTTTATTTTAAGTTTTAAGGCCAATTTACCACCTTGTCGTAATTAAAATCAATTTCTTTTAAATTCTTGTTAAGAAAACATACAATTTTTAAATTATCTGGTTTGAGTCTGTTTATCATATCCGTATGGATTAAACCGGCTGTGGAAAATAATATTTATTTATTTTTCTGAAAAACAGATTAATAAAATATAAAAACAAAACAAATAATAAACATGAAACAAGCAAAACAATTAACCACATAATTACTTTGCCACATACAATAAAGCATAAAAAAGACGGAAAATTAAAGACAGGCAAAATTACGAAAAAAAAGTACGGAGTTGAAAGCAACAATACAACAAATAAATAACAGATAAGAAATAAAAACAAGATGAAAACACATAAAAATAAAAAATAGAAAAAACATTACTTTGACATTACAAAATTACATAAAAACTAAACTATAGCGGAAACAAAAAAAATAAACAAAGGCTTAAATAAATAATCTTGTGCTGTAGCATGCTTTCCGAATAGGGCCCATCTCAGCACACTGCTGCAGCGGTAGCCACTACGCTGATTTTCAGATGAGCCCTAAGGCTTTAGAGTCAGGATCGCATTCTCCTATGTCATTAGTATTACTTCTATACAGGAGAAGTAATACTTCTCCTGTATAATACACTAGCCGATTCAGTTATAAGTTACGGCATTTCTACGTACGGAAAAACATTCAAAACATACCTTGATAAAATAGAAAATCTCCAAACTAGAATATTAAAACAAATTATATATCCTAAAAAAAAGAACAATATAAAATATAGAACACAAACTTTTTAAGTACTGTACACTACTACTACCCGTCCAACATAAATTACAACATAGCATATTAATAGAACAATTCTTGAATAGGGATATTCAGAAAAATAACAAATGAGAAATTGGTCTCCATCGCATCTAAACATAACACATACGGCCAAAGAACCACTGAATACATAACTCCACGCTTAATTAACAATCTAGATACAACTCTAAGAAAAAGTCTTACGGTACGAAATATAAAAACAAAATTAAAGTTTCATTTCTTGGGCATGCTGTAGATTAGCTTCCGATCCCCGCGCATCTTGCCCGCGCACGCGCTTAAACCAGTTCGGTGCGTGCGACGATGTAGCATTGCTCTCGGAAGGTCTCGATCGCATCGTCCGTCACTTTTACTTTCATCACTTGACAATATTATCTCTCCCTCTCGTGCAGTAATACAATTTTATACTCATGTTTACGCCGATATTACGCTTTGTAATTTCATTCAATAGATTTCTGTAGAAAAATCGAAATGTACATAAATAAAAATATTTTCTTATTCTATTATCATAAATCCACATTTGTTTAAAATATATTAAGATCTTAATAATGTTAAAACATCTGTAACAAAATCAACGAATCCTTACAGACCAGACAAATCTTAGAGATTTAAAGTGTATGGGAGGTGATATGGGAGGCTTTTTTTGTGGGCGATAGGCTGGACCCCCTGTCACTGCAATAGTCTCTCTCCGCTAATATAATGCCTTCAAATTTGTCAAACGTGACATCAGATGGTTTTATTACCTCTGGTGTTCTGCCTACCCCATACGGGATACAGGCGTGAAGTTATGTATGTATGTATGTTAAAGTGTGTTTTTATGTACTATAAATTGGTTATTTTTTACTTAAAAAAATTTAAAAAGAAAGATACTATGGTATACCAACGCATCGGGCAGTTGACGGCCTGGATAATGAGTTCTTGACGTGCTGACTGGGATTCTTTTTCACTAAACCCGTAACACATGATTAAGTCAGCATGTTCTTCGTTAAAATAGGCAGTCAAAACAAACAAGATCCAAATTACAAGTCTATCTTAAAAAAAGTAACATAGGCAGCTCACAGGTTCAAGAAAATAATCAGTCCAGAATACAAGCCAAGTCGCTATTTAACGGGTTTCGTCGTGGAAGTAAGGATCGCATATTTATTCTTTAATAATCAACGAATGCAGAGCATTAAAAAAACCGACTTCACGTCAAAACTTTGGCTGAGTTGAGAATGTCATCAACGTAAACATTCTCCGAAATCATACAATTTTTTCCAGAAGTTTGAAATTTTCAATGAAGTACTCAACCCATTTCGATGAAATTTAAATGGGACCAACTATGAGGTATCCTCTATCATATGAAACAACAATTTTCAAAATCAATTCATAATTGCCCGAAATATCGGCTAACAAAGACACAAAAAAAACATACAGACGAATTGAGAACCTCCTCCTTTTTTGGAAGTCGGTTGAAAAATAAAACTAAATTCTAACTCCCAATTCAATACCTTATCACCAAAGCCTTAAAATTATGATTATAAACCATATCTTTTTCCCCCCTAGTACATAACCCCGGACGACCACTCACTTCTATCCGCCGCTGACCTCGTCCTAGTAGACGAAGCCGCGGCCATCCCACTAGTGCATGTCACGGCGGTCGCAGAAAGAGCTCCCTTAGCCTTACTGTCGTCGACTGTGTCGGGATACGAGGGCACGGGTCGAGCGCTGTCCTTGAAACTGTTCGCTAAGTTGCAGAGTAAACATAATGCGCCGGCGCCGGTAAGTTTTGTTTGTTTAGTGGTAAATGGAGCTACGTTAGCAATATAACGTAAAACAGAATATGCTAAGTAATTTCGTCAGGGCCCGGCAGCTCAGTTACAAGAGCACACGTCCGGCTAGCGAGAGGTCCCAGGTTCAAGTCCTGGTCGGGATCAAACGAACAAACTTAAAAAATATAATTATTACTTATTTATTTGTTAGAATATGACTCATGACATATTACCGTTTGTATAAATGATACAGGTTTAGGTATTAAGTTCGCGTTTATGGTTAAAGAGGAGATAAACATTTGAGTAGGTACCAATTCAGTTGTCATTAAACGGATTGTATTTTAAATCTTTTTAGGCTATATGAGGTAGGGGAAGGTCTAAGGATTTTATGTGAAAATAAACCGCGTTTCAACTGATGGTAATTGAAGATGAGTCCGACATGGGCTAAGGAAGGAAATTACATACATACATACATAACGTCACGCCTGCATCCCTAATGGGGTAGGCAGAACACCAGAGGTTATAGGACCATCTGATTTCTATTAGAAAGAAAGACTATTGTAGTGACAGGGGGTCAGTCTATAGCCCACAAAAACGCCTTTAAAACCTACGATCGCCGACAATACGTGTGAAATAGTTCTAACTGTGCACCTATTACAACATAAATATAAGTTTGATTTATCAACATTTTTTAATATAATATGTATGTTAGACTGTAAGGTATTTATTATATGGGCCTCTGTTTTCAATTGTTAACATCTTATTGTAAATATTGCCTGTAATAAAAGAATATTATTATTATTATAAAAAACTTGTAATATGTTTGATTTCTGATATACTTAATGTTGTTAATTTCGCTGCTATTTCTCTTTTTGCATGAGTTTCAATAATCTTGCGGGCTTTTCGCACGATCTCAAATACATTTTTTTTGGTGCCTGGGAATTAAATATGTCGGAGCTAACGACAAGTTAGCGATATTAGGATGTTTGTATGACTTCATGGTAGCGGAAGTACGTTGTTAGTACTGTTATTGAGGGCGCTAAACGCAATGAATGTCTGTTTGACGTTCGATTGCAGCGCCAGCGGGTTTATCTAGAAGTAGGATGATGGCAAGTGAGTGACACAGATACGGTTAGGACGGCTAGGCGCGCGGACGTACCTCGAACTGACTGTCGATAGTAGCTCGGTATTGAGTTGGCATTGTTGTACCTGACGGAACGGACTCGCGAATAAAGATATTGTTGTGATTAAGCCAGGTATACCCAAGCCTACAGACTCGGTACTAAGTAACTGTCCAGTGATTAATTCAAACGTGTTTTTGTGAATAACGCTTCTTTCGTTTTGTTTGTTTTCTGACATGTATATTTATTATTATTTTGTTAAACTGCTCTACATCTTCAGAAGTAAGAAAAACCCAAGCTTCTAACCAAACCTCACAAATACGACATATCTGCTTAACAAATTTAGTTTAATATTACTACTTTCCCCTAGATAAAACTAGAAGAGCCAATCCGCTACCGTTCCGGCGACCCAATAGAATCCTGGCTCAACAGTCTACTCTGCCTAGAAGCGCCTCCCCCCTCCCCCGGGGTGGGCGCCCCTCCCCCCGCCGCCTGCCTGCTATATCGCGTTAATAGAGACGCACTGTTTTGTTACCATAAGGCAGCTGAGGCGTTTTTGCAGAGGATGATAGCGATATATGTCGCTAGTCATTATAAGGTTAGTTTTGATTGCTATTTGGATTGATTTATTATCTCTGTATAGTTTTAAGATAATAACATATTAATTTTAAAATAATCATGTCTATTAAAGAACAATCAAGATTAACTCTACTCTCTATTGCCTTGTATTGTAACAGATATTAAACAGGATTGCACCAGTTGCACCAGATTGTCAGGGCTCATTATCACGATGCATTATTAAAGAGATGAGTTATTACGGTTAGTGTTATTGTTGAAAATATCGATTTATACACAGCGACAACATAAAGCCATATTGCACCCGAGTGGAGCCGGGTACTACAGTAAATAAAAAGTGTTCATATGTGGATTTTAATAAAATGTTGTATAAATCTATACTGATACAATGAAATTGAATGGTTTGTTGACAAAACTACGAGTTACGATATTTAGTTTTTGACAGTCTCCAGCTTTTGATGAAGTTTATAGGTTATTTAACAAGCTTAAGTGGATCAAAAAGTATGCTGGTAAAACCTACTTGCAAAATAATAAAAAAATACCCAACCTGATAAACCAATGCTGTAGCCCCTAAGTGTGCTTTGTTAAATAAAACCTGTGTTACGGGAACCATACATCGAAACTTAGTATTCTACAAGTACATTAAACCCAGACTTGGGCAAGTTCTTTTTCCAAACAACCCAGCTTGGATTAGATTTTGCCATAATTCTATAGTATAACTGTTTTTTGTTAATTTTCACAATCACAACAATAATCTTTCATTCACAGAACAGTCCAAACGACCTACAATTACTAGCGGACGCTCCCGCGCACAATCTGTTCGTGCTTCTCGCTCCCACGCCCGCTAACTCTGTCGCACTGCCCGAGATACTCTGCGTCATACAGCTGTGTTTGGAGGGGAATATTTCTGACAGGTGAGCTAGATAAGATGGTTGGTTTGTAATATAAACAAAGTTTCCCTAACTGTGGAAACTTTGTTTGCCTAAGTTTTTATATCGTCATTAATTTCAATTGTAAATTGTCCTGTTTTCTTCAAAATAAAGTAAAATAACTATTTGAGCATAGCACTGTTGGATTGCATCTACTAAATATAGGTGTTGAGACTTAAAGGGTATTTCGTGTCGTGTAGTAACAAAAATACAGTGTAAGGGTTATAAGTTATAAGGAGTAAGACATGTTTAAAAAAAGTAGACTCAACTCGCTTGCCTACAATATTTGATTAGTGTTTAGTATGACTCAAGTCAACTTACATTTGATTCAGTTTTATGTGAGGTCTCTAGTTCTGTTTGAATGTAATTCTACGTTTCAGAACATAGTTATTTAAAATGTGCGCGTGCGCAAATTAGGATATGATGAGACTGATATATCTACTAAGATACCGCCCCAAATTCGATAAAAAATTACTCTTAGGGCGCCTTCAATTTATGCATACTTTCTAAACTTTACAAATCAACAAAGAAAAACACTATAGTCGAATTGTTTTCAAATGATTTTCGTGACAGTTCAAAATTGACAATCTTAGTGACGTTTCCATTATGTAATGATTCGATCTTTCATTCGATGGGCTAGACATATCGAATCAGTTTGTAAAAAAAATGTATTCAAAATTACGATTACAAGATATCGATTCAGTAGTGTCAATCCCTATCACCTAAACATTTCGTTTCTTTGCATCTGTCACTTATGATATGATATGATTTTTACACTAACTTTATTTATTTACAGTTAATAATAATAATTACAGTTGATTTATAGTTTAATTTATAATTTTGGTATAATACATACATACATAACTTCACGCATGTATCCCTTATGGGGTAGGCAGAACACCAAAGGCCATCAAACCATCTGATGTCACATTTAACAAATTTCGAGGTATTATAATGATGGAGAGAGACTATTGCAGTGACAGGGGGTCAGCCTATCGCCCGCAAAACGCCAATAAAACCTCTGTCCCTTAACTGACTTTTACAGTATGCCCGGGAAGAGAAGCAGCTAGCACATTCTATGTTTTTCTTTCGCTCCCAGTCCAGCATGGAAGCCTTTTTGGTAGAAATAATTTTATTTTCCTTGTTTTTATTTTTTTATCTTGCCCATTAATATATTATTAGTTGTAAATAGTTTGCGCGTAATGGAAAATGAGAACTGTCATGGAAATCATTTGAAAGCCATTGTACTATAACTTAATTCTATTTTCAACTCCTAGATCAGTAAAAGACAGCCTCGGGCGCGGGCGCAAGGCAGCCGGCGATCTGATTCCCTGGAACGTATGCGAACAATTCGGCGATAAGGACTTCCCTAAGCTATGCGGTGCAAGAGTTGTGAGGATAGCTACGCATCCTTCTTATCAGAGAGTGAGTATTTTTGAATTTTTCTGAGTGATTCTTTTATCGATGACTTATGCCCCAATCGCACCTGATCTTTAATACAATAATGTCGAAGTGACACGGGTTCATTAAGGAACTAACTGTATATAAAACATCCATGGGGGTACTATCAGGCAGGGGTCGCTCGAATAATATGCCTTTTAAAACAAGTGTTTTCCTGTAGGACAATTTTAAGCGAACCCTAAAAACAGTTAAAACTTTACTATAGGAAATCATATTAAATCATATTTCATTAAACAATTATAGGAAGATCATAAACATTTTTAGTAATATAGTTTTATAAATTTATGTCCGAAGTCGTCGTGGCGCCGTGGTTACTGTGTGTATCATACGATATCACATGTTAAGCAACTTTCGGCGCGGTCGGTACTTGGATGGGTGACCGCCGATCATTCATTTCTCACGGCGACTTCCGTGCTTTGGAGGGCACATTAAGCAGTTAGGGTTTGTCAGAATCCATTTCGGCACTCTCAAAATTCTGGCATCCACCACCCAGCACTGGGCCAGCTTGGTGGATTATGGCCTATACCTCCTCGTCACCCAGGGGAGAGGCTCATGCTCTGCAGTGGGCTCATTAGAAAGAGTTGTGATGATGATGATGTCTAAAAGGAACCAAAAGTACAGGGTGTCTGGTGGCAGATTTAGGTTTTCAAAATAAAATAACAAAAAAGCTTTTATACGTATAGTTTTAATTAATGTGTTAAAATACAGAGCCATTATGCGGATTTCATTATTTAAAGATGATGTCATCCAAATGTCTTCCATGTTGTTGCACACACTGTTCAAAACGGAGCCTCGTATTCCGCCCCACACGCTGCAATAAACTCGGTTCAATTGCGCCGATTTCTCGTCGAATGTTTCCTTTTAAGTCCTCCACAGTTCGCGGGTTGTTGGTGTAGACGCTTGCGTTGAGGTAGCCCCACAAAAAAAAATCCATTGGGGTTAGGTCGGGGGACCTTGAAGGCCACGGGATGTCCCCAAAGCGACTAATCAGTTTTTGAGGGAAATTTTCGCGCAACAAATCCATAGAAGCTCTGGCCGTGTGTGCAGTCGCACCATCCTGTTGGAACCAAGTGTGTGATGAGAACGATGGATGAGCTCGCAGGTTTGGAAAAAAGAAATTCTTAATCATGTGTAGATAATTCTCACCATTGACATTCGTCGCGTGGCCCCGTGCATTTTCAAAAAAAAATGGCCCAATTATTCCACTCGCAGATAAAGCGCACCAAACAGTTACCCTTGGGCAATGTAATGGTTTTTGGTGAAGAACTCGCAAATCGAGGATTGCGAGTTCTTGGAGCCCAGTAACGACAGTTTTGCTTGTTAACGTGTCTGTTTAGATGGAAATGAGCCTCGTCACTCCAAAAATTGAATTCGCAGTGCGAAAACGCTCTAACATGGTTTCACAAAAAAACTTGCGGACACAAAGTCATTTTCTTTTAATTCTTGAATGATTTGAATTTTAAATGGATGGAACTTCATATCATTTTTCAAAATTTCATGAACAATCGCTCTTGGAAGTCCAGGTGAAGCTGCCCTTTTCCGTATTGAAAGTCGTGCATTTTCACGTAAACACCGTTTCACCAGTGCGATGTTTTCAGGGGTCCTTGACGATCGACTAGGCCCTGGTTGTGGTGCCGAACATTCATTGTTGAACAACATCAACATTCATTCATTGCCGAAGCAGTTGTGCGGAATCTCTCCACCCACGAACGAATTAAATTCACACTCGGTCCATCGCTTATCCGTTGAATATTGAAATGTGAACAAAACTGTCGGCGCGCGAGTACGTAAGAATCGTGACTCTTGAAAAACGCTTCGATAGCGAACGCGCGATGCTCACCCGATCACTGCGACATCATGACTGAGAAATCCGCACGATCAGTGGTTCTAATGACACCGCCCTCCCCCCGCATCGTTTAGTACTTTTTGAAATATTCGATTTTAAAAACATAAATCTGCCGCCAGACACCCTGTACATACTAAGTATATTTATTTTATACTTATTTGGTTACTCTTTATACAACACGATCACAACTTTTATAAGTTTTTTAAATATTGTCGGTGCCGATTTCTACCAGAATGTATCGCGCGTCTTACTAAACATGTCCACTGTCGCGGGAATCTCAGTAAGATAGCAAGATTTTTCACTAAGACTTCGACTAATCCCATCTACCATCGATCTAAGGCGTCGATCGATGATCGATGACGATTGGTGTGGTAACGCCCTTAGCCAAATGAGGTATCTTAAAGGTAGTTTTGACAATCCAAATGTCCTTTATTCCAGATGGGTTACGGTAAGCGAGCCTTACAACAGCTAGCAGAGTACTATTCGGAAGAAAACGCCAGCTTTGATGATCAGGATTCAGACGAAGAGAACCTTCGAGAAGAAAGGGAAGAGACGCTGCAAACAGAGAGTATTGTACCGAGGTAGGATTCATTTTATTCATTTTGACAACTATAATTAATAACCAAAACTGACATTACCATCACATAGTTGTGACCAAAAGCAAGCTTTAGTGGGCTATGGATCTTAAGCCTGTGTTATGGAGACCATACTGTGAAATGGGCGGGTATGCTTTTATACACCCAGACCTGAACAAGTTTTAAAAAAGAATATTTTCCAAAACTCGCTCGTCTGGGACTCTAACCTAGAAACTTTCAGGCCGCAGCAGATCACTGCACCAATGCACCAGGATTAAAGTTTGCATGCAGTCGAGAAACTCCTAGACCGATTTAAAAGTATTAACACCTTTAGAAAGCCGCATAATATAGGTGTTACTGCACAAAAATATAATGTCAATGAAGAAATAAGCAACAAGAAAAACGTTTTTTAGTTTATAATGATAAAGGAACTTCGTGATGGCGGAAAAATAAATTGGTTCATTAGTTTTTGAATTTGAAAATTCAATACAAGCAAAAATACAAAAATCTTTAGTTTCCTTTTTCTAATATCAATATAGAAAATCAATTCGAAAACGTTAAATAAAACACTTTTTAACCAGATTTATCGCGTATATTTACATTTTAAATTTTGATTCGACGTTACGGTGTCTTTGCAGACCCCGTGGTCACGAGCGACTCAAGGGTCTACAAAGACACCGAAACGTCGAGTCAAAATTTAAAATGTAAATATACGCGATAAATCCGGTTAAAAAGTGTTTTATTTAATAGTATGAATCGAAAACGTTGTTTAATATAATGTTTCTGCATGTAATGTACCTAATAAATAAATAAATATTTTTTTCCACAGATCCAAACCGCCGACTCTTCTAAAGCGACTAAACGAGGTGCGGCCGGAACATCTTGACTATTTGGGCACGAGTTTCGGATTGACAGAGGAGCTACTCAAGTTCTGGAAGTCACAGAAATACGTGCCTGTTTATTTGAGGTTAGATATTAAATGTTTTTTAATAAATAAAAAATTTGATTAAATTATCGAAAGACATAACAACATGCATCCAACATTTATATATATTTAAACGATGTTGATAAATACAGATAGGTATGAAAATAAATTTATTATGTCGCATTTTAACCAAGTTATTACTTAGCAGTATCTAACGGAAAGAGAGAAAAAACCCCATATGGAAATATGACCGAAACTTAAGTAAAGTTATTTTAAATTTTAATCAAAAGATGGTATTGTAGAACGCAGTAGATTTGTTATAAATTTCTGAATTTGCAGTCTCGAGTTAATTTATAATATTTTTTAATGCAAAGAGATGTTTCTGTTAAAAGAAGTTTTATTGCATGATTTTTATTTACCAAAATAATACGAACATGTATGTAAGTATGGATTCCGATGCAAGTTGTTAACAATAATTTATCTATTTTACAATGATTTAACAATACAACATGCTCGCAAACATTCTCGAGCTTCAGTGGGTAGATTTCAATTGTTGCTTCCAAACCGACTTCATACTATGCAAACATTTGTAAACATACGAATCGCTAAACAAGGCTCGGATATCGGATAAATTTCTAAACCGTTATCATGTACATAGCGTTCAAACCTTTATATTTTGGTTTTGTTCGTTATTTTTAAACCGGTTTACAGGGGAGCATTATACGTTGTGGCTTGTGACAAATTTTAGATATTGAAGGAGAGCACTCTGTACTCGATTCCGATCATAATTATGTAATAAATGTAGGTACTTAATTTTGCACTAGAATTCCCTGTAAATAAATAATGTTACTATTGACTTCACATACAACTGAGTCAATCGCGGCACGTGACCTGGCACGCGGATCGCTGCCAACGCTAGCGTAACCATGCGTTGCGTTAACAATTCTTTAACTTTCGGTTAAGTTTACTCAGTAAATAGTGACGACCGGCTGGTGTAGCGGTAACATACATTGCCTTCTATGCCAGAGGTCCTGGGTTCGAATCCCAGCGGCGGCGGATATTTGTGTGATGAACACAGATATTAGTCGTCAAGTCATGGATGTTTATATGTTTATTTAAGTTTATTCTAATAAAAAATATGTATTTATTAAATATGTATGTTTATATATTTCTTAGTATATCAGTTATATAGTATCCATAACACAAGTTCTTTAAGAAACTTAATTTTGGCTAGATAATGTTGTGTCAGAAATATTACAAAAATAATATTTATTTTTTATTATATTTTTTCTCTTCATGTATGATCATACTATCACGTCCTTGAATTTCAAAAGTGACCCACCATTCACCCTGTATATAGTTCTTGTTAGATTTAGAACAAAAAAAAAAACCTCTACAGTCAACGTTGTTTTCTTACTTTCTGAATTGGACCTAAACATCTTATTCATTAATTTCCACAGTCAAAAAGCGAACGAGGTAACGGGCGAACATTCGTGCATCTTACTGCGTTCGATGCGCGAATGTTCGTGGCTTCCGGCGTACTCGGCCGACTTCCGGCGGAGATTCGCGCGCTTTATGGGACGGTGCTTCCGGAAACTGCCTTCCGGTCTAGCGTTGTCTACGATGGTCAATGATAATGTGAAAATTGAGAAGCCAGGTAGGTGAATTAAAACTTTTGTATTTACATTTTTTCAATGATATATTTTGAGTTTTTGCATTTAATAATGTTCAATTATTCTTAAATAACTAAAAAATATGCTAAATAAAATCACCCGACCAGGACTCGAACCTAATTGCCGGACGGGTGCTCTTGCAACTGAGCCACCAGGCCCTGGCGACACGCCTTTGAAATTACTTAGCATATTCTGTTTTACGTTATATTGCTAACGTAGCTCCATCTAGAGTTTGTCCTCAATCTAACCTGGTGATAAGTATGATATTAAAGATGGAAGAAGCACACAGTTTTAGAAAGGAACTAGCTCCTCATTAAATAATGCCGGATCATTGATGGTGTGGTGATTTTTATACGAAAGGTGGTCGCAATTCACGAGAATCCAAAGAAATTCTACTGAAAAAAAAAGGTATTTATTCCCACTCCCAATAAATATAACTTTAGCCATAACTTCGGCTCGACGGTTTTTGTAGGGAAAGTCATAATATTGTAATTTTTTGATAGCTGCGATAAAAATCTTGGTAGCGTAATTCTTGGTTATTTCGTTCTGGTAGTTGCTGTTTAACGTCGGTAGGTGTCGTTTTAATACCATCTAGTAGAGGTACGATTTGTTTTGGGTACTTGAAACACAAACAGTTAGTAATAAGATATAGTCCCTGGCATATGTATACTGCATATAAGTCTTTGGAAAGAGACCATAGGCTAATTCGGCAAATTTCGGCTTAAAAGAGCGTTATCTCTTTCCCACAAAATTCTAATATTCCGATAACTAACAGCCCGTTCACACATGATATGGATACCTTTTTTGCATCAAAAAAACGTATACTGAATACTGTGCCATATGTGAAGTCGCCCAAAAAAATGTGAAGTCGTGTGAAAAAAAACGTATCCGGTAAAACGTATCCAGTAAAACGTACCATGTACCCCCCACATGGTGTCATTCACAGGGTGCGACAGACACGACCATCTAAGTTAAAGTTAGATAAATTAGCCTATGGTCTCTCTCCAAACGCCGTGCATTACAACTTCCGTCTATATACTTCTAATACCATATAACTAACTACACCTTATCCCAATTCCAGAATTAACTCGCTCCGAAATATCGCAGCGTCTAACGTCGCACGAACTGGGACGGCTCGAGGCGTATTGCCGGCAGCAGGCGGACTACCGACTCGTAACGGACTTGATAACGCCTATAGCAGAGTTGCTGTTCTTTACCAAGATCAAGGCTAAGCTGGACGCTTTGCAACAGGTCAGTTTATACTTAACTCGTAGCTTCCAACGTTAATAACGGTGAACTATTTTTGGGCTCTGTACTTATAGGGTAAAGCCACGGAATATAGAGGAGTTGCCCTATCCAGTTTTCTCTAGGGGCTCAAGTGAAGCCTACGGGCGGGGTGCGGGAGGGGTAAGCGGTGGGTTATGGCCAAACATAACCAAACAGGCGATGGCATTAGTCACCTAGCAGCGGGTAGTAAAAAACGGTTGAAACATAAGGTTAAAATATTCAAATGATCATCAAAAAAGTTCAGCTATACTTACTAGGTGGCTCTAGTTTTTTAACGAATTTTCATAGGTTCCCAAACTGTCAGAAAAAACCGCGAAATTAAAATATTTCCACTTGAAGCTAGATAGCGCAACATTATTGCGCGGCATTAAAATGGAATTTTGGACATAAATAATTGGAAAACTAACAATTTGTAAAAAATAATTATGAATGAAATTATCTTCGTGGTTAGTTAATTTGATTTGGATTGTCAATGTAATTCCTTTATAAAAGTAGAGAAAACTTAGTTTTACATCGAGAAACAATGTTGTATTTAATTTTTTATATCTACTTTTATAATATCTACGCGTGTACATACTTAAGGTGGTTGGATTTCCATACAAAACACAATTGGTATTCACTGATACAGGATATGGTTTAAAGTTTTAATTATGAGTTCCACAAACTATTTTCTAGTTAAATTTGTCGCTAGATGAACAAAAAACATACCGTTCATTTAGAAATCACAAATAAATCAACTGAAAATTTTCATCTAAAATGCGAATGTGTGTGTGAAAATAACACGATAAGCGACGTTGCCACTCCATGCAATCACCGACAGAGACAACGCTCGGGCGGGCGGGACAGTTGCTCGTGTGCTATGTTGCCGTTCTTACTTTCTTTACTACTGTCTGTTCGCTCGCGCTCGCTCATTCAATTCAATGTGAGTCATTCAATCAGTCACTCTATGGCTTACTTTGTTTTATTATTCATTCATTGCAAATAATATCAACATCGCGTCTTTACTCATATTTGTAGTTTATTTATTTCCGAATTACTTGTGCATTTACTTTGTCGTTGATTACAAAACGCCAATTAGTTGTGAAAATAAATAAAATGGAAGGAACTTTAAAGGCACTTTACAGAAGACACAAATATTCCGGCCCAACGAAATCTAGAAAAAGGGTTAGAGCTTAACTAGAGAAACTAGTTTACTTTTATAAAAACTCTATATTGCCAGAAATAATACTAAGGCGAATACCAAAGGGAGCTAAATGTATCGATCTAGAATAAGTTTGCATGAAATAAAAATCCATTTGACCTATTGTGTATCTTTCAATTTTTATCATTGACTTGACTTCTAATCGCAATAATCCTGCTTCCTATCCTATTTCCTACATAAACACCTAATTTATTTATTACAATATAAATAAAATTGCCTACTGAAAAATATTCAATATTTTGTAACTGAACCATAAATTGCATAAACAATAAACCATAATTCACTTTGTAACTGAACAATAACTCCGAAACGTACACGCTTCCCTACCTACATAATTAGCTGATATCTATGAACAAAAGGTAAAGGTCTTCACATTTTCTGACCATCTGTGTGTATGTAAACAAAAAATAAGAAATGTTTGTGAAATAAAAGAAATCTTTGTGTCTTTGGCAGCCGACTTCGGTCGCAATATCTGCATGGGATTTCTAGGAATTTGTTACAAATGATTACATTCTCTACAACCAAGGTCGTAACAAATGAAATCCACTGTAACTTCTTGGTTACAGTGTAACTACTGTATATCTGATCACCCTGTACAGTTTCACCAGCGTTTTACAAATCTACCTGTATAAATACACATCCAAGACCCAGAGCCATAACATATTTATTTTTAATTCTTGTCCGTGCGGTGATCGAACCCTCGATCTCACTATCTTGCAGCTAGCACTTTAGGCATTGCGCCACGGATGTCGTCCGTCAACATCTATGTATTTTTTTTATATGTGACTAAACCCGCGTTTGACCTCAACCTCACCTGATGGTAAGTAACGATGAGGTCGAAGATGAAAGCACACGGGTTTAGGAAGGAACTAGCTCTTTATAAATTATTGCCGGAACACAAGCGGGAGTCACTCGGAACAGTTGCAATTTTAGGTGCAAAGAATTTTAGGTTCTTTGGCGCCATGGATTACTACTCTGGGTATTTATTATACCAATACCATAGACGGAAACAAAATATTGTACACCAGAATTTCGCAGACTCCTTTTGTATTTATTTGAAATCGAGTAAAAATATACTATATTATAGACATCTTTTTTATCTCAACAAAAAAAAGAAATTCAGTGCTCGAACTGAGAACTCGCGGCTTAGAATCTGGGCCCACGCATAAAACGCCAACATGCTAGATTCGTAAATAAATAATAACAAACTAAATATCAAACACTCGCTACGAGGAGGCCATATAACATGAAAAAAAAGACGCTATCTGTTGCGCTCTCTGTCGCACTTGTGGGAGTTTCTTCTGTGCATGTGTGCGTTATCCTTACACAACGTAAAGAAACATTTAATTGAATTAGTTGGATAGTACAATACAATAAATCGTGTGAATTATTTTTTGGAAATTCTATATTCATATAAAGATGTCGCGGTTCATTTTTAAAGTCAGAAAATTGGAAAGCTGATTTTACAAATAAATAAAAACCAGAAATTTGTGGATCTAGCGCCATCTAGCGGGACTTTAGCTTTTTGTAGGCTCATCCAACCACCTTAAGTCACATACATACAGAAGTCAGCGTCGAGCTGACGCCAGTGCCTCTAGTGCGGAGTAGCTTGAACTATTGAGGCTGTGTCGTCAGAACAACCCAAATTGAAGCTTTGCATCTTTGCTTACAGCAGCTCTACTATACATCTGCTTTGTAAAACACAATAATTTAGGCCGAGCGTGTCCAGAGTACCAAAAGTTTTGGCCGAACGAGCGTCAACATTGGAAAAGCTGTGCTCAGACTGCCCTGTGTATGTTCGGCTCCGTTACGTCAACACGTGTTCGTGTATCTGCTGCGGCCGTTACATTTTTTTCACAATGCCATAATGAAGAAGAGAAATTAGAGAATTGTATCATCATCGAAGGAGATAACGATTAAACAAGTCTTTGTATCCTTCGATGCCTTGTTAAAATATAGCCTATTCCTTGAGAAATAGGCTTTAAAATACAAAAAAGTTTATGTGAAAATCTGAATGGAAATTTTAGAGATAAATGCGTTTAAACATTGCTTCCATGCTGGACCGGGAGCGAAAGAAAAACATAGACTATACCAGATGCTTCTCTTCTCGGGCATAATGTAAAAGTCAGTTAAGGGACAGAGGTTTTATTGGCATTATTGTGGGCGATAGGCTGACCTCCTGTCACTGCAATAGCCTCCCTCCATCATTATAATACCTCATTTGTCAAACGTGACATCAGATGGTCTTATAACCTTTGGTGTTCTGCCTACCCCATAAGGGATACAGGCGTGAAGTTGTGTATGTATGCGATTAAACAAATATGATACAAAATATTAACTGATGATTTAATTTAAGGTAATCGAAAATTAATGTAATTTCGTTGCTCTTTCACTCTGAAATAGTTTGGTGGATCGAAATTAGGCAAAGCCTCAATGAACATGTTTTCATTATGCAGACAGCTATCGAGAGTGGCTAAAGAATTTAAACATCAAAGTGGGTACTTCTTATTTTAAGAAAAAAAAGACCCTTCACGATAAGTCTAACGTTCTTCAAATAACAGATGAATTGAGTCAGGTTGCCTTTGTTTTCTTAGTGCTAAAAGTTTTGTTCTCTTATGGCGGGTTTCAATATCATGAAAACTGTTCGTTTTGCCTACGAACAATAGAATTCACTACCAAAATGCCTTTCTATATTCAAAATCTTGACATCTAAACCACTGCTTACGAACTGTTTGACTGTAATGGTTTGCTAGGTTACATATGACCACTAACAAAATAAGTCATTTTATCTAGCCAACGACGGCGTAACAAGTTACTAATTTAAACCAATGAGGTAAAGGTGGCAAGGCGGTCTGCTGCGTTAAATAGCGAGTTAATTTTTCATTACATGTGACCAATTACTGGATTAGTAATTTTATGTAGCCAACGACGTAACAATTTATTAGTTTAACTAAATATCATATCAAATATCTGTCAACATATCAATAATCCAGTTTTCTCTTTCTAACTTATCTATAACAGTTCTTGAAAAAAAGGACGAGTATTATTGAATGATATAATTTATCTTTTAAATATTTACTTTGACGTCATAAAAATGTGATTTAACCAATGGCAATGTAAGTCAAAGGATTGGCGTTTCGTTTTACGTAAGGAATTAAACGCAATTATTCTAAAAATATACTATAATGTATTTATCGAACACCAAAACATATCAAGAATAAATTTAATAAGTTTAAACATTTATTTAGTTCAAATATTATACAAATAATTTGCGAATGCGTGATATTCTATGATAGAACGTCATGTAAAGGAGGTCTATGCCAAATTTGAGAACTTACAGCTCGGAGCTTTGTGAAACACTATTTTTTTCTACCAGTTTTGTATCTGTATCGGTTACTCATACCAGTCAGTTGAATATTGAAACCCGCCATTAGATAAAACATAGAGTAACTTATCTTTTTAATTAACATAAATCCAGCTCGGGTCTGGGTGTATGTAATGTAGGGTACATTATCTAATATATATCAATCAAATCAAATCAAAATCCTTTATTTGCTAGAATGTGGTACATAGACAGTTGTTACATTATATATATTTAGGACAGTCACACTCTGCCTTACATAAGGCGTGCAAATATTTGTTGGTCAGATATAAAATAAAATAAAATAAAATGTAAATTAATGTCAGAAAGTAATACAAAAGAGAAACGTTAAAAAGTCATAAAGATTTTAAAACTAGGTATATAAAAATAGAAAATAATATAATACTCTTAATCATAGAGGATACTCATTTATAACCCATATGAGTTTTTATTAAATATACACAATTTTAATGTCAAAAAAAAATCAATATAATATAGTAACAATAATGAAAACAAATTAATAATCAGTTATATAATAATTAGTATTTACACATAATTGACAAAATATACATAGTAATTAATTTAATTTATCAGTCATATAATCATTGATTTTATAAAAACATTTATTAATTAATAATTTAAAAATGTTATGTTTAAACTGTGCCAATGGTAATAGCTTATAGGTGTCGGGTAAGTGATTGTATATTGAGATAGCCATGCAGTAGGCATTTTTGTCAAAAAGATTAAGTCGCCTTTGTGGCACATACAGTTTGAATTCCAATTTTTTCTTAATCCTAGTTTTACAATAAAATTCTCGTGTCACAGTTTTCGTTGCCATACTCCTCCGAAACGGCTTGACCGATTTTGATGAAATTTTTTGTGCTTATCCGGTATCTATGTGAATCGGCCAACATCATTTTTTTTTTTATATGGCAAAACAACGTTTGCCGGGTCAGCTAGTCTTCTTATAAACTATGCCCACAACACAAAAAAAAATAATTTAAATCTCATCTCTCTCTCTTTAAAGGTACTCTTCATATCAATGGGCTTCCAAATGAAAGACGTTGACGAAATTTCTTCCGAATTCGGTCTGCCGTCCTCTCAAATACTAGCAAAGTTCTACGAAGCCTGCAAGAAGATTCACACAGCCATCAACAACGTTCTAGAAGATACTGTAGCGAAAGAGATCGGTATTGACGAACTGGTAGCTAGCGATGTGAAGGACGCTCCGGTTAAACAGAGTCTGCAGAATGAATTGAGCAAGGCTGCTAAGGTACGTGTTATTTTTAGCAACAAATATTTCATTGATGGAGAGATACAGTCAGCATTAAAAGTCGATGACCACATCAAGATTTTCAAAATCACTGCAGACTATCACACGTAAGTCACATAATAAGTTAGGTGCCAGTATTGAATGAACATCATTAAAGTTCAAAATTGAAGTTGATGCTGACTGTACAAATAAGATTACAAAAAATAAGAAGACACAAATAAGATTTCGTAAGTGAAGTTGAGGTCCAAGATATAATTTTAACACTGGATTTTTAACTGTAATATAACTAGCATTAGAGTCTTTTAATTTGAATCAATCCAATATGGGTGGTACGGTAAAGTACGCTTTGTTAAATAACCGAAAAAATTTGATAAATAAAAATTACCCGGTCAGGAGTCGAATATTTGAGAATAATTGAGCATTATAAATGTAAAAACTTAAAAACATTATTAAACGTTGCAATGCTTCAAAGCTGAAAAGAAATTGGTCTCGGGTGGTCTTAGCTGCAAAGCTATACCATTAGATGGAGAAATAAAAATGTGGTAAGTAATTTCGAGACGTACCGCCATGCCCCGGTAGCTCAGTGGAAGAGCACTCGTCCGGCAAACGAGGGGTCCCAGGTTCGAGTACTGGCCGGGTAATTTTTATTTATCACATTTTTTCGGTTATTTATGAATAATTGAGCATTATAAATGCGAAAACTTAAAAACATTATTATACGCTTTGTTAAGCAACATAAAAATTGTAGATCCATTTTTTATAAAATATAGAAAAAGTTTGACTTATTTACTTGTAAATTAAAACAAAAACACTGTAATTTCAAGTGCCCTCATATTCACCATTCGTAGAACCATAAGTAATCAATGAATTTTGATCAATGAATTAACTTGCCTTTACAGGCGGCAATCGTTACAAACAAATAATAAAATCCCCAAACAATCATACCAAATACATGGCCCCAAAGTAAGCACAGCTTGTGTTATGGGATACCATGTAGCGAACTAGGGGGAACCTAGAATATAAATACATAAATAGATAAACACCCAGACAGGGATTTTTTTTCTTGTTCCGTGCGGGAATCAAACCCGCAACCACTGGCCGTCTGTTACCCCATCGCCAAAGTGGCCGTCAAGACCACTTAAAACAAGATTTCTGCCAAATCCTTACTAAAAGTATTCCAGGGTTTATTTTAAAATTTAGGAAATTAAACGTTTAATAAAAATAAAATATGGATGTAGGTTGCGCATTTTCGAAGTCAGTTTAAATTTTTAAAATCTTATTGCTACCGAATAATCATCTGTGCAAGTTTAACGATCACACCGTGTATAAATGCCCCTTTTTCTTTAAAAAAAAACCACCACTTATGTATGTATATCAATTCAACAACCGCCATTATAATGAATTTTCAATTTCTCTACAGGAGCTAGAAAGAAAACAACGCAAGGAGTTATCTAAGCTGATGGGTGAAGACTTAGCGCAGTACCGGATTAAGGGCAGCGACTTAGACTGGGGACAGGCGCTTAACAGCACCAAACAAAAGGCTCTAGTCTCCGTTAAAAGGTCAGTATTGACATACATACATAACTTCACGCCTGCATCCTTTATAGGTAAGGCAGAAAACCAGAGGTTATAAAACCACCTGCGGGGCTAGCATGCTACCATCGAGAAAATCGGGCCTTTTATCGATATTTTCTTAGAATATGGTATTTAGTGTATGTAATTTATTAAGATTATGACATATTTGGTTCTGTGGTCTTAATCATTGTATCAAATCAAGTAATTCTATCTATTATGGTGCGCATATTAGCTAACATAAAAGGATAAAATAACAAAATAATATTTATCTTGTCGATTCGACTGTTTATCGATGGTTGCATGCGAGCCCTGCTGATGTCACGTTTGACAAATTCGGAGGCATTATAATGGTGGAGAGAGACTATTCCAGTGACAGCCTATCGCCCACAAAAAGAAACTTCCAACAAATCCTCTTTCCCTTAACTGACTTTTACAGTATACCCGGATAGAGAAGCAGCGGGCACATTCTATGTTTGTCCTTAGCTCCCAGTCCAGCGTGGAAGATACTTAAAATTCATACCACGGTATGAATCGGCCAATAAACTTTTTGAATATATCGTTTCATACCATGGTATGAATATAACTTCATTTTTCAAGCCTAATTTTAACTTTGTCCATTCGAACCACTGTCAATAGTTAACAAAAGAACACGATTTCTGTGACTATCGGGTAGAAAACTGTTAGTAAACTCAATTACAATAAAATGCAGTATTTAGATAATCTTATACCGTATAAGATAAGATAACAGGTGACCAGTGATACAATTAATTTTAGGATAGTTAGTTAAGTTATACAGGTGTGACGGCGTCAAATTGTCAAATTCAGCAAACTTAACTCAGCCTCACGGTGCTCAAACAAGGTGTTTCTCTCCCAAAAGCATTTTGAAGACGAACGGCACAGTCTTGCGCAGAGAGAGAACCTTTAAAATCATAAAAAATCATCCCTCTAAAATCTTTTCGACTTAATTCCATTTTCGTTGCGTGCGAAGAACTTTGATGGCTGATAAAAAACAATTGACAAATGATTTCCCCGCCAAAATTGTTTTCATTACTAAGAAGGTTGCAAGCCGAAAAAAAAAAAATATAACATTCGAAATTCAAATAGTTCAATAGAACTTTAAGTGTGCCCCATGTTAAGATTTGAGCCTACCATTTCTCCATTTACAATGTGTGTTTTTCAACCGACTTCCACAAGATTTTATGGACAACTATGAATATTTTGAATATTCTTATTTCATACGATAGAGAATACTTCAGAGGTGGCCCCGTATACATTTCATCAAAATCGATTGAGTACTTTTTAAAAATTTGATACTTTCGAAAAAAATATGTATTAATACGGTGAATTGTACCTTGATGATCTAATACTTCAGACAAAGCTCTGACTATGATTTAAAAATGTTAATGAAGGTTTTTTTAATAATTGTTTTAAACTATCGCGGTTATTTTCACTATGATTTAATGTATTTACGGGATTCTTACCACGATTTTCGAGTTTATTTTCGCACGTCCGATATTTCGATGCTGTTACAAGCACCATTATCGCGGACTGGCTATCTGCTACTACTGGAACTCAAAACGAATAAGAAAGGGGGTAGATCGATATATCTGCCTCTAATTGTCATCGCCACCTATCTACATCTGCCAGTCCGCGATCATGGTGCTTGTAACAGCATCGAAATATCGGACGTGCGAAAATAAAATCGAAAATCGTGGTAAGAATCCCGTAAATACATTATCTCATGGTTTTTTAATGCTCTGCATTTGTTGATTTTCACCTGATGTATTTTGTTCCAGTGGAGAGAAACGCCTGGGTGACGACAGCAAAGAAATCGACGACTTGATAGAGTCACACTCTAACAAGAAGAAGAAGAAAAAGCACGTTAGAAATAAGCTATAGGAATAAATGTATATTTCGATATTTATCGTGGTTTTATTTGCACTATGAACTATCCCGTCTAACGGGATTATGCGTTTAAAAGTAGATTTCAATATTGAATCCCAACCCTTTAATATAATAAAATTTAAAACACTACAAGGTATGAGTGTTGTCATGACAACGGAAACCCAGATTTATAATTTTTTATTGAATTTTTTTCAATATGGAAATCCACTGAAAGTCAAATATGAGCCGTAGCAGGCAATTTTTTTATCTCACAAAGTACTGGTAAATTAACACTCACTTTTAAGAATATAGCATTATTTTTACTAATTAAGACAAACCTCGCACCACAAGCCGTTCCTACTCAGTACTATAGCCACGGTATTGCTTTTGAAACGGCTCTAAGAACCTACCGCGGCTCTCGCCACGGTATTGCTTTTGAAACGGCTCTAAGAACCTACCGCGGCTCTCGCCACGGTATTGCTTTTGAAACGGCTCTAAGAACCTACCGCGGCTCTCGCCACGGTATTGCTTTTGAAACGGCTCTAAGAACCTACCGCGGCTCTCGCCACGGTATTGCTTTTGAAACGGCTCTAAGAACCTACCGCGGCTCTTTTTTTTTTTTTTTTTTTTTCCGCCACAGATAATTTTGGCACCCCCTAAAACAAGTAAAGCAAGCTTTAGCGGGAGGAGGATGAATCCTATTACGGACGAATGGGCATTCTATAAGCTGTTAACCCCAGTGGCTAACGGAAAATAGAATGCCCAGACAGTGTGGAGACTCACTCAGTGAAGCCGAGCATACCCACTAAACATCCCCCTTTACGACCTACCTTGATTCAGGTTCTTGATCATTTATCGGAGCGACAGCCAATTGGAGAGAGAGGCTGCACAGTGAGTGGCATCCGGACGGCTGCCACCAAAAGGAACTGAAAGCGAGAAATTCAGAAGCTAAGACTAGCAGAAATGACAAAGCTGAAACTAAGAGATTATCTAGAGTGATCGGACTCACTCTGAGATAGGAATGCTGGAAAGAAGGACTACGTTTAGAAACGTTGAGCTTGCTGGAGTTTCCTAATAAGGGGAGCGAACTTGGTTAGGACCGGAAGAGCACCGTTGAGACCCTCTGGGCTGGCGTCGAGAGCGGCGCCGAAAGCCAGGATCTCGTCGATGGGAGCGAGCTGGATCCAGAACGCCATGCGGTCTTGAGAACCTTTTGCGTTCTGGCACTGGGAAGCCGATTTGGCGGCCGGTTGCGATTGAGTCGCGACCCGGCTGCGCTGACCTGGAACGATAGAAGTAAAGGCCTTGGGGGCCTTTGAACTGACTGGAGGAGCATCCGAGCTAGGCTGCGGTCGCTCTCTCCAGTTCTCGGTGGGCTTCACGGTAGCCCTGGCAGCACGCGGTGCCTTGGGGCAACCGCGAAAGTTTGCTGTGTGGCCTGACTGGCCGCACAAGACGCAGGACGGAGCGGTGGGCGATTCGGGAGGGCGAGAGCACTCCTTAGTCCCATGCGGATCTAGGCACTTGACGCACCTAGGGGAAGCAAAACAATTTGCCGCCGCATGACCATACAGTTGGCAGCGGTGGCACTGACCTGGGAAACCACGCTTGTGTGGAACTTCGACGCGGATGTTGGACAGACCGCACACGGTGGGCTTGCCTCTGAAAATGGACTGCCCTTGCGGGTTCTTCGCTAGGATCACTAGCGCAAGTGGGAACTGCTTGCCTCGGCGGCTGTGCATTTTGTGCACAGATTCGACGGGGAAGCCTTGAGAAGACAAGTCCTCTTGGATTTGCTCGTTCGAGAGCTCGAACGGCACGTTCCTGAGGACGGCACGAATCTTACGCTCCTCAGGGAGGGCGTAAGTGTGGTACTCGAGCTTCTTGTCTGCAAGAAGCCGAGTGAAATTCCTGAAATTAGAAATTGAGCAGACAACGACCTTAATAGAGTCACCCACATTGGATGCCTTACTATACTGGATCTTCGGGGAGTGCGTTCCGCAGAGAGCTGAGACCTCGGTCCAGCGGCTCTTGTCCCGTAGAAAGACGGGGGGTGGAGACTTGACTTTCTGCGGAGCCGAATCTGATTGCGACGCAGGCTGTGACGCCGGGATCGCTGAAACAAAAGGCGCAGGAGCAGACGCCGGTGCGACATTTTGCGGAGCAGGAACAGTGGCTGGAGCAGCTGAAACGGATGGAGATAAAGTCGAAGAAGCATCTTGCTTCTTCTTCTTTGACTTGGACTTTTTGCGAACCTCGGTGAACGGAGCAGGAGATTCTGGAACTAAAGGAGCGGAGTCGGAATCACTACCCGGCGTGGTAGTTTTCCGTTTGCAAGCGGTGGAGTCTACCAACATGCGATCTGAAAGAGGGCTGACGTACTCAGATGGATCTGGAGACGCCGGAGAATCGGTTTGGAACCCCTGAGAAAGGGAGACGATTTGAGGGCGAGCAGACAATTGCTGCTCTCGCAAGGACTCGATTTGAGCGAGAAGAGCTTCCTTCTCAGCGAGAAGGTTATCCTTCTCGTCGTTCTCGACTTCCAACTCCTTGAAATCTTCACGCATCTGATTGAATTTATCACATAGTTTATTATGGTCGCGGACGGAATTGTTCGCCCATTCCTGAAGCTCTTGTTTTTCTTTACTGACCTTATTATAGGCACTAAAGATCTGATCGCAATGATTGCAATTAAGCCCGGTACACCCAGGGTGACGAGGCATAATGCTGGGCTGAAAGAAAGTCTAACGAAGACAAACTGCGCTGAAAAAGAAAACGACCTAGTACGGACCTATTGCCGGTGAACGGCGGACGATCAGGCTTGGTTGTCACGGTTACGTATCCACCTGATCAGCGATGCTTCGGCCGGCAGCAGTCGGGTCCGCCCTGAAAAGGGCAGATGAATTAGCCCCGACACCACGCAGCCTCCACAAGAGAAAACTTTCCGAAAGAGCTTAACTTGGGACCTTACCCGCACGAGTGCGGGGGAGGGAACAAGGGCAGCGCAATACGAACACTCGGGAGCGGCCGCAGACACGACCGTTCTCGCCACGGTATTGCTTTTGAATCGGCCCTAAGAACCTACCGCGGCTCTCGCCACGGTATTGCTTTTGAATCGGCCCTAAGAACCTACCGCGGCTCTCGCCACGGTATTGCTTTTGAATCGGCCCTAAGAACCTACCGCGGCTCTCGCCACGGTATTGCTTTTGAATCGGCCCTAAGAACCTACCGCGGCTCTCGCCACGGTATTGCTTTTGAAACGGCTCTAAGAACCTACCGCGGCTTTCGCCACGGTATTGCTTTTGAAACGGCTCTAAGAACCTACCGCGGCTCTCGCCACGGTATTGCTTTTGAATCGGCCCTAAGAACCTACCGCGGCTCTCGCCACGGTATTGCTTTTGAAACGGCTCTAAGAACCTACCGCGGCTCTCGCCACGGTATTGCTTTTGAAACGGCTCTAAGAACCTACCGCGGCTCTCGCCACGGTATTGCTTTTGAAACGGCTCTAAGAACCTACCGCGGCTCTCGCCACGGTATTGCTTTTGAAACGGCTCTAAGAACCTACCGCGGCTCTCGCCACGGTATTGCTTTTGAAACGGCTCTAAGAACCTACCGCGGCTCTCGCCACGGTATTGCTTTTGAAACGGCTCTAAGAACCTACCGTGGCTCTCGCCACGGTATTGCTTTTGAAACGGCTCTAATAACCTACCGCGGCTCTCGCCACGGTATTGCTTTTGAAACGGCTCTAAGAACCTACCGCGGCTCTCGCCACGGTATTGCTTTTGAAACGGCTCTAAGAACCTACCGTGGCTCTCGCCACGGTATTGCTTTTGAAACGGCTCTAATAACCTACCGCGGCTCTCGCCACGGTATTGCTTTTGAATTGGCCCTAAGAACCTACCGCGGCTCAAAAGCAATACCGTGGCGAGAGCCGCGGTAGGTTCTTAGAGTCGATTCAAAAGCAATACCGTGGCGAGAGCCGCTGTAGGTTCTTAGAGCCGTTTCAAAAGCAATACCGTGGCGAGAGCCGCGGTAGGTCCTTAGGGCCGATTCAAAAGCAATACCGTGGCGAGAGCCACGGTAGGTTCTTAGAGCCGTTTCAAAAGCAATACCGTGGCGAGAGCCGCGGTAGGTTCTTAGAGCCGTTTCAAAAGCAATACCGTGGCGAGAGCCGCGGTAGGTTCTTAGAGCCGTTTCAAAAGCAATACCGTGGCGAGAGCCGCGGTAGGTTCTTAGAGCCGTTTCAAAAGCAATACCGTGGCGAGAGCCGCGGTAGGTTCTTAGGGCCGATTCAAAAGCAATACCGTGGCGAGAGCCGCGGTAGGTTCTTAGAGCCGTTTCAAAAGCAATACCGTGGCGAGTAGGTTTTCTCTATTTCGTGGTGGCGAGAGCCGCGCCAGTGTCATACTTTTTCATCTGCCGTCAGACAGCATCGATGTGTTCCGGATAGAAGGATGTGCAACTGGATTGAGGGCCCAATCTTCAAATCTTTGCAAGACTTACAGGGAATTTAGGCAAAAATAGTTAAAATTTAAAGCAAAGGGTCATATATTTCTTAGACGCGAATTAAATCTTGTAACTATTTAATTAGTTGGGCCCTCAGTTCAGATGCTTGCTTAAAGTGGCATACGAGGGTCAAACTGAAAGTTCTTAGAAAATCAAAAACTAAGCATTCTAGCAAGTTATTAGTTTTATTATAACTTTTCAAAATAGCGTCCATTCACATCAATACATCGCTGCATTCGATGGAACCATTGAGAAAAGCACCTTGCCCACTCGGCCTTAGGGGTCTCTTCGACGGCGTTTTGAAACGCAGCCACTGCTTCTTCGGCGTCCATAAAATGTTTTCCTCGAAGTTTTTCTTTTATTTTCGGGAATAAATAAAAATCGCAGGGTGCGAGGTCGGGGCTATACGGCGGGTGACCCAGCAATTCCACGTCTGAGGTCGCCAAATAGTCGATCGTTTGCCTGGCGGTGTGCGACGAGGCATTGTCGTGATGAAGGAGGATCCTGCTGCGAGGTCGTTTCTCTCGAACTTTTTCCAAGACAAGTGGCAAACAGTTGTTAGTGTACCACTCTGCATTAACCGTTTTCTGATCCTCTAAGACAACTGTCGCGTAATGACCTGTCTTTCCGAAGAACGAGGCCACCATCTTTTTTCCAACACTTCGAACTCTCTTCACTTTAGTTGGCAACTCTTCGGAAGGAAACACCCACTGAGCAGACTGTCTTTTGGTTTCCGGATCATAACAGTAAATCCAGCTTTCGTCACCCGTTAGTATGTCGAACACAGCATTTGAGTCACCTCCGTTAAATTTTTGGATCATTTCTCGGCACCAATCAACACGGCGGAGTTTTTGAGCCTCGGTCAAATTATGCGGTATCCAGCGGGCACAAAGCTTCCTGACCGCTAAATGTTCATGGAGGATTTTGTGCACTTGACTGATACCTATGCCTAGACTTGTCCGAATCTGCTGATAGGTCACTCTTTTGTCAGTCTCTATCATACGCCGCACAACACTGATATTATCTTCAGTCGTCGCTGTAGAAGGCCGTCCCTCACGCAAATCATCGGTGAGATTAGTTCGACCACGTTTGAATTCATTAAACCAGTTGTAAACTGTGGCACGAGATGGGGCTTCATCGTGAAAAGCCATTTGAAGTCTATCATAACTTTCTTGTTGACTTATATGACATCGAAAGTCATAAAAAATCATTGCACGAAAATTTTCTCGGCTTAAATTCATTCTGACGTGCACAGACAATTTTCAATTTGCCGCCAAATCGTAAAACAAATGACAAATGAATGAAATGAATACTCAATATTATTGGTAAAGAGTTCTATTTTCAAAATTTAAACTTATTTTTTTAATATAATGCTTTTAAGTTGCCAGTTCTAAAAACTTTCAGTTTGGCCCTCGTACCTACCCTATATCTCAGCAAGTACTGTCCCAAAGTTTTTCATTTTTATCTACGTCACTTCAAAATTTCTTAAATATTTTAAGAAATTCGCAAATCTGTAGATAATGCCATTACAGATTTATAACGTTTTACCTTGGGCTCTCAGTTCAGTAATGTTTGAACTGAGATCCCAAGCAAAACATCAATTTATCGAAAGAAATACTTTGTTACAATATGTTAAGGAAGTACTTGGCGGAGATAATGTTATTATAGTAGAAAAAATAAAACATAAGACTGAAAGAGGATATTCCTCGTTTAGAATCGGAGTATCGGAAGTTAGCTATGAGAAATTATGTCAGCCTGATATATGGCCTTTAGATGCAGAATATAGTGAGTGGATTTGGTTTCGAGGCCCACCGAAAAAACAAGATACCTAAAGCCACTAAGACTCAAAGCCTTAATATTCTTTATCAGAATGTTAGAGGTCTTAGAACTAAAACATCCCAGTTCCTGTCCCTAATTGAATCGTCGGAGGCAGATCTATTTGCTATCACGGAAAGCGGATGCAACGCGTCGATACAGGATGCGGAGCTGGTGCCGCCGGGCTACCCCGTACTGCGCTGCGACCGCGCCGATGGCCGCAAGCAGGGCGGCGTCCTGCTGGCGGCCGCGCCGCGCTACCACCTGCGCCCCGTTCCTGCGCCCGCGCATATTGATATAGATACGTATAGATTTGAATTGATTTGCGCTACAGTGTATTTACGTAATAGATTTTTGTTAGCATGTTGTGTGGTGTATATAGAACCTAAAGCTGATAATGTGAATTATAAAATAATGTTTGATCTGCTAGAAAAAATATGTGTTAAGTATAAAAATAACGTCCTTATATTAGGTGATTTTAATTTATGTTCGTGTGATAATAATATTAGAAGTTATTATGAATACTTTGTGGCTTTCTCTGAACTGGTTCAGTGCAACGGCATTCCGAACTGTAATCAACGACAACTTGATCTCGTTTTGACCGGGCTCGGTGGGGTGTCGGTGGAGTTGGCGGACGAGGCGGTGCAGCCCGTCGACGCATACCACCCGCCGCTGGCCGTTACCGTCGCGTCCGCCGCTCCGCCCGACGCGCCGCCGCCGCCGTCGCCGCCGCCACTTCCTTCGGCACTACCAAGCGGTCAGGATCAACCATTACAGGTAAAAACTACACATTGGAATTTTTTTAAAGCCAACTTCTTAGAGTTATATGCAGCGTTGCAAAATCTAGATTGGTCTGATATGTATACTATGAACGATCCAAATGAAGCTTTAGATTATTTTTATGACAGTATTAATTTTATCTTTAATGCTTGTATACCAATTAAACAAGAAGGTAGTAAAAATAATCGAATTAGATATCCTGTATGGTACACTTCCGAGTTAATAAAACAAATAAAATTGAAGTATATTTTACATAAAAAATACAAAATCAGTAATTTACAAAAGGACTACGATGCATTTTCGAAATGTAGGGCTGAGGTGAAAAAGGCAACGTCTTTGGCTCACGATCACTATCGAAATCGAGTGCAAAATCATCTAGCAACAGACCCAAAGGCGTTCTGGGACTATATGCGTGCGAAAAAAGGTAACTCAAACAAGCCTAAACTAAAAGTGAATGACTGCATACTGTCTGATGCGGAGTGCGCCCATGAATTCGCGAAGTTTTTTAAGTCGGTGTATGCGAGCGAGGCGGCGACGCTGGACGTGAGGGCGGCGGCGCTGCGCGCGCGGGCGGGCGGCACGCGCGCGCACCTCGCGCGCCTGCAGCCCGCCGACGTGCGTGTCCGTATCGACCGCGCGGCCACGGCGTTTTTTCTTACATCTAACCATGCCAAGATTATGTAAAAATTTGTAAAAGTCGATTCCTAAAAACATAAATTTGTAAAAGGTATAGTTAAAAAGTTATAAGGGTTTGAACGTGGCCGCGCCATTGACACAATGCGAACCGCGCGGCCACGTAGATCTTTAAAACTAAACATTGCAGAGACCTGAAGTTTAGGTAAAACACGGATTGAATATGTAAAAAAATTGTAAAAATATAGAAAAAAATCCTGGATTTACATTTTAGAAGCTGTAAGCTTATAACACCATGGCCGCGCCATTGACCGGTATAAAATTACGTTATCGTCGATATCTCGCTGGAAAAGCATAGCAGAGGTCTGAAGTTTTTTGTAAAACCTGGATTCGAATTTGTAAAAACTAGTAAAAATATAATAAAAAATCATAGATATATACAATAGGAGCTGTAAGACCAAAAACCCATGGCCGCGCCATCGAAACGTGAGAAAAGTACTTTACCGTCGATATCTTGCTGAAAAAGCATCGCAGTAGTCAGAAGTATTTTGTAAAACCAAGATTTAAATTTGTAGAAACGATTAAAAATGCACAAAAAACTCCTAGGGTCATATTTAAGGAACTTTAGCACTGAATCTTTAGTACGGCTTGAATACGTCGATAGGGTGACCATGGCTTATTGATAATAGAAAACTTTCCACCCATTTAATAGAAATTATATCACAAATCCATATTTATTTCGCATAGTAAATTAAATTTAATTTTAGAGCTCATCTGACCTGTTACCATGAACAAGAAACAGACATAGTTACATTCGCGCTGAAAACATAACCCTCCTTTGCGTGCAGTAGTCGGGTAAAAATAATTAGGAAACTGTTAATTTTAAAACTTTCCTTAACAATAAGTTTGCTATAGGTTACCACTTTATCTCAGCGACACTTTGATGTAATTTTAAAATAATAATATTCTATGGTGCGTGTTTTGGTCGATGACATAAAACTTTTGGAACAAGTAAACAAAAGCAAGACTATATTTCTACGAATAACATTGTTTGATAATTGGCCGGCAAGCCTTTGAGTGAGCGGCATGGACTTTCAAACAAAAAACACAAAGATAAGGGTTGTACACCTGGTTTTTCCTGTTTCTTTTATTCTAACTATGTCTGTTTCTTGTTCATGGTAACAGGTAACAGGTCAGATGAGCTCTAAAATTAAATTAAATTTACTATGCGAAATAAATATGGATTTGTGATATAATTTCTATTAAATGTGTGGAAAGTTTTCTATTATCAATAAGCCATGGTCACCCTATCGACGTATTCAAGCCGTACTAAAGATTCAGTGCTAAAGTTCCTTCAATAAGACCCTAGGAGTTTTTTGTGCATCTTTAATCGTTTCTACAAATTTAAATCTTGGTTTTACAAAATACTTCAGATTTCTGCGATGCTTTTTCAGCAAGATATCGACGGTAAAGTACTTTTCTAACGTTTCGATGGCGCGGCCATGGGTTTTTGGTCTTACAGCTCCTATTATGTTAACCTATAATTTTTTATTATATTTTTACTAGTTTTTACAAATTCGAATCCAGGTTTTACAAAAAACTTCAGACCTCTGCTATGCTTTTCCATCGAGATATCGACGATAACGTAATTTTATACCGGTCGATGGCGCGGCCATGGTGTTATAAGCTTACAGCTTCTAAAATGTAAATCCAGGATTTTTTCATATATTTTTACAATTTTTTTACATATTCAATCCGTGTTTTACCTAAACTTCAGGTCTCTGCAATGTTTAGTTTTAAAGATCTACGTGGCCGCGCGGTTCGCATTGTTTCAATGGCGCGGCCACGTTCAAACCCTTATTACTTTTTAACTATACCTTTTACAAATTTATGTTTATAGGAATCGACTTTTACAAATTTTTACATAATCTTGGCATGGTTAGATGTAAGAAAAAACGCCGTGGCCGCGCGGTCGATACGGACACCCGACGTGCGCCGCGCGCTCGCCCGCCTGCCCGCCAAGCGATCCGTCGGGCCCGACGGTATACCGCCTTTTATACTGAAAGACTGTCGCACGGTTCTAGAAAAGCCTCTGCTACACATATTTAATTTATTTATTGCTTCGAGCACCTTCCCTGACCGCTGGAAGGTTAGTAGAGTAGTTCCAGTACCGAAGGGAAAAGGTGGTACGGACCCCAGCAATTTCAGACCTGTAGCAGTTCTGTGTGCACCTGCCAAAGCATTCGAGTCAGCCATACATCACTGCCTATATAATCAGGTAAGTGCCCATCTGTCGGACTCGCAATACGGCTTTCGACCTGGGCGCAGCACCACGGGGAATTTGCTGCATCTCATGTCACAGGTTGTCCCGGCCCTTGACGCGGGGGGACAAGTAGACGTGGCCTACTTCGACTGCCAAAAAGCTTTCGACACTGTGGACAACGACGTCCTGCTCACGAAGCTGGCTGGCTGGCGCGGGCTGCACGCCGCACACGCTGACCTTCTTCGCTGACTACCTGCGGGACCGCCGCCAGTACGTCGATTGTGGCGGGTACCTCTCTGATCCATATTTTACGAGATCAGGCGTCAGCCAAGGGAGTAACCTCGGACCTCTCCTATTTATCATTATGATAAATGACTTGCCGGAAGTGGTCCAAGAGTCCACCTGCCTTTTGTTTGCCGACGATCTGAAACTAGCCAGGGAAGTGAGGAACGTCAATGATCATGTTAACCTACAAAATGAGATAGATAGGGTAGTACAATGGAGCCGAGATAATAAGTTACAGTTTAATGTACCCAAGTGCACGCTGATGTCGTTCAGCCGCGCGCGCTCCCCCCGCCAGCACCAGTCCTGCATGCAGGCGCGGCCGCTGCAGCGCGCCACCAGCATGCGCGACTTAGGGGTGCTCTTTTCACCTGATCTGCATTTCCGTGGCCATATCATAGGTATATGCAAAAAAGCATATCGAAATTTAGGGTTTATTCTGCGACAGACGAGAGACTTCACTAACACAAACGCGATACGTGCTGTGTATGAGGCTCTCGTGAAAAGCCACTTGGAGTGCAATTCTGTCATTTGGTCTCCAAAAGAAGTTAAATACAAACTCATGATCGAAAGGATTCAAAATAAATTTTTACGGTGCATGTATTTAAAGATATATGGAGTTTATCCAGGGTATCCATTGCTGTATCCCACCTTGTTTATTCTGGGTATGGTGGGGTACAATAAATTGGAAGCCCGTAGGGAGTTGGCACTTGCCACCTACTTATGGCGCGTGTTACGAGGCGGGGTGCACCACCCGTGCCTGCTGGAACAGCTGTGGCTGCTGGTGCCGGCGACGGCGGCGCGGCGGCGGCGCACGCGCCTGCTGGCGCTGCCCACGCCGCGCACTAACCTGCTGCGCGACGCGCCGCTGTCACGCGCGCTACGCACCCTCAATGGAATCGCGGACCACATAGATGTTTTCCATTGTTCACTGAGTCAGTTCGTGGAAGCCACCCTTTTATTTTTAACATGTAATTAGTTTGTGTAAAGCTAAGGTTAAAATAAATATTAATTAAGTCAATATTAAGTATAAAACTTTATCGCATTAGGTTAAAAGCCTGTAATGATATTGTTTAAAATGTGTATAATAAATAAATAAATAAATAAAAACGACTATTTTGCCTCGAGGCAATTTATAATTTTATGGAGAAGGTTATAACCAAAGTAGAGAAAATAAATCCAACCATAGGATTATTCATGGATATGTTTTAGGCTTTTGATAAAGTCAATCATAAAATCTTGTTGGACAAACTCGAATTATATGGTATCAGAGGCAAGGCTCTTAAATTAATTGAGTCTTATTTAACAAATAGAAGACAAATCACCCACATAAACAAAATCAACATAGCCACTTACATAAACACCACATATAAGTCAAGAGAAAGAATTAAGTATATCTACTGGTATCCCACAAGGAACAAGGTGCACAAGTACGTATAGTAAGCTTGATAAGGTAGTTTAATATCCATTGCACTGGTTCATTTAATAAAACAACAACATCAATAATAATTTCTATAATTATTGTAATATAAAAAAGTGTTGGTAGTTATTTTCAACCCTTGGAATAGACAATAGATATTTCCTCTTAAACATAACAAATATGAGGATTGTCCAGTGTTTCGAGTATAGAGTCGTGCCGCGTACAAAAATAGCTTCTTTTATCCCGACTGCACGTTCGTCGTTTACGTTCACATCACCCTTACATGTCCAAGTACCGCTATAGAAAATACACATGTCCAATTTACCTAGTACTGCATACTTTCACATATAAACATGTTGTGAACTAATACTTGAAACTACCGAAAAACTCATAAGTTCTTCTTTTTCTATATATTAGCATTTTATTACAATATGATCTAAGAAAAATAATATTCTCGGCTAGAGCCCGTTGTCGGGCGTCCGTAAACAACTTTATTCTACTTATAATTTGTTCTCCACTTATTCGCTACGTTTTACAAAAAACGTGTTTATTGCGAAGGCCCGACACACTACGACCATCTCCGATGCGGCGCTCGTTGCTGAATCTTAATACCAACGTATTCTCATACTTAAACCATCACCTAACACGTATCATATCAAGAATAGAAACATTCACTACAAAACATACTTTAGAATTGTAATTTTAGTTTTACATTACTTTAAGACCACTTAGTTCGTTACAGGATGCTTTTAATTTATTTTGTAGAAAATTGTAAGATGGCCGATTGCTTAGGTGCTTAGGTACTTCTTTATATCTATATAGCATTATCCAATAGGTACGTATAAAATATAAAAATAAACAATCTACGTGCTTTTATTAAAAGTATCCTGTTTTAACGAAGCGAGATGTCTAAGTATTTTGGTCGCAGACCGAAGAATTAAGATAGTAGGTAATACAAACGGGTAATTGAAAACGAATTGCACTTTGGAAAGGTTGCAGTTATTGGCACTTGATCTTATGCTAACTTTTTTTTCAAGTTATTTTATTATTAGGACACGAACATTGGTAACTAAAGATTCACATAAATACGTACAATTCGAGGAGAGACGTAGATACGGTGTACAAAATAATACTCAAGGTATCGACATAGATAGGGGCTAACGTAGGCATCTTGTACCTACAAGCAACAAAAAAGTTTCACCATCGTTCTTTATCCAATATCACCACTAAGAAACATTAATGGGTAGATACGAATAAACGTATCAAAATATTTAATGAAAAGAATAGAATTAACATATTGATTTAAAAAAATTAACTTATGTAAATATTTACATACCGTGAAATTTCTAAGCTTAAATTATTTCAACTGTAGTTTACAATTTACAAATCGTGTGAAACTCAATATTTTAACTTCGGTGGCGATAATGGCTTAGATACCGTGGCCTATTACATAAATAAAAATGGCGAAACAAAGTATTCCGATCGAAAAATTAGAAGAAAGGAAGATACTTGATGTGGGTATTGCAAAGATTTTTTCATCCATTAGGTACGCGTGCTAAAAGAAACACCGATATTAATAAATACTATGAAATACTTTCGTTCTACTTAACTATATTTCACGTGATTTAATATTATGTAAAATATAAGTAATTAAATATATTTAAAACGTCAAGAATTTGAACTTATTGTACGTACGTCGGAAAGCAGTTTACAGCAATAGTTTTGATCTCAGGAACAACAAGTTTTGATACTTGGGACACAAAAGCGGTTGTACAATGCTCTACTCATTATTGCCACTATATTTATTGCTACTACCACATATACATACTGCCTAAGTTAATTTAATATAATAATTAATCTGTCGTAACATCCAATAAAACAAACACAATTATTGCATTATTATTTTAAAATCCAATTATAACGCCAGGGGTTATACGTTAACCAAGTTAAGATTCTCGTAGGTTCTCATAAGTAATTGAAGTGCTTTTAGTGTACAGTGCGAGATCACCATGTTTACGAGCTACTTACAAAAAATTGCTTTGAAATTGAAATTTATTACTATTCAAATATGGAACCCCATTTTCTTAGTACGATTTACACCGAACCAAACAAACAATGGCGGGTAAATTATTTCTCGCTAAGGCACAATTTAAATCTCCGATTTGAACTTTTATTTAATTCTAACATAAATGAATTCAATTCACATCTTCTTTGCTTTACTTTCTCATGCCAAATTACAAATCTAGCATATCTGTTTGAACTGTCTCAATATGTGAATACACTACAATTAAACAAGGCAATCATGTTTACAAGTAAATATACTCGTATTTATTGCAAGAATAAATTATTACTTCATCTTGTATCGCAATATAACAGCGAAGGTCCTTACTGGTAAACGTCAAAGCGAAGCGTAGGAATTCATTCAACAAAACAACTTAACTACATCAAAACGTGTATATGTGTATTGCTGATCGATAATCGCGAAAAATATAACTTTTAAATCTACCTCGTATACAAAACGCGACGTTTTGTGAAAGCGCGCATATAAAATGATATTTTTTGCAAACTCTGAGCTAGCTTGCAGGGTTCATCATTAGCATCTAACACGTATAAAGTATATAGAGTCTATATAACAGGCAATTCTACTAATTCTAGTTTACTTCAAGCGCGATTAAGTACTGTTTCCATAAGTTTCTGATTGTTCCCATCCCTTTCTCCTATGGTAGTGTGCTCCGAACAATGTTACTAAAATAATTTAGAATCAGTTCTACTTTTAAGGAATATTTCGCGAAGTTACGAGAAAATTGTTCCGTCATTATTGCTTTTGCCTCTACTTATGTAGTTATCTCGCGAACTATAGTGAGTCAGGTGCCTTTAATAAAGACGTTATGCCATCTGTTTAACTGATATGTCTTTTACAAATGCAACAGGCAATACTATTCTCTTAACTTATTCTAATGCTTTATTATTTGAACTTGTAAATAAGCTACAAATTATCAAAGCAGTTTTAGACCTTAATACTTTAGAAAGCGCATTTAATTGCATTTTATGAAACATCTACAGTAGATATCTAATTTAGAACATTAATTATTGCTTTAAATAAAAAAATAATTAACTACGTACTATTTTGATTGTTTAGTCTATTCAACAATGATTCGAATAGTACAAACTGAACTCTCAATGAGCTGTAAATCTTGTCCGTTTTGGAAACCTTACAGTCTGTAGTTATATTCGAGCATATTTATGGTCCATGCGTCCAATATTGACTGCTTTCGAAGAAAGTCTACTACTTCTTATAATTGCAATAATTACTTACTACTGGAAGCTATCAGTTAAAGCTGCATAGCTATCTACATACTATTTTAGAATGTCAATCGATTGCAAAATCGAACAAGTTCGATTAAAATACGCTAAATAACAGGTTGCTTAGTATTTTTCATAGTTAAGCATGTTATGAGGTAGTTTCAAGGCATGACTGGCAATTGAATCATGTTATGAATACTTTAAGGTATTCAAACTTGCGACCACTGTTTGATTAAAAATGTGTTGGAAAATACTTCCGATAAGGCAACGAGCTTGTGGCACATGTGTTTGCATTGACTTACTTTTAGGTGAAAAGATTCCTATGACAAAGCTTTCAACTGGGAATTCAATTATGACCCATAGAACGGAAAAATCATGTAATCGTAGCTTCAAACAAAACTTTTTTAAATGTTAGTGGGGAAATTCAGTGGAGAAATCAGAATTGAATAAGTACACTGTATACAGGATGTTTGGTAGAGGTTCCGACAAACTAAGTGAGCGTGCTCGGGAACACACTTCGAGAATGCGAGTTGGTCAACAAAGATCTCTGACCCTCTATATTTTTTTATGATGTTTTTTGTAAATTTTTCGGTTTACACTAAAATTGTACACATTTACCTCCATAACTTTTTTCATATCTATTTAAAACTAGATGTATTTACTTTATTTTGGTCTCTGATACATCCTTAAGCCACGTAAAGCAAAATTAGATAGAAGCAGATCAAACTAACTGATGTAGAAGTCTTAGAGTGAAATAACTTGGACAAATAAAAACTAAATAAAAACTACTGGCGATGCTGGAGGTAATGTGCGTTTAAAAACTTCTCTATTTATCACTTATTACAATGAAATATTAAATTGCTATAAAGCTTACCAGCTTGTTAAATAAATGAGGTATAAAAGAAAATTCAAACAACAGAAATAAATTCAAAATTATTTTTATTTCAAGTCTTGCTCGAACACAGCTCCTCTGTTACGAATACACGCCTCGCACCTACGAAGTATTTCTCTTGTAGCAGTGTTTAGTGCCATTCAATTGAGCCGCGTCTCTCAATCCATAAATTAGGAAAACAGTTGTGTAGATACTCGTGTACTATTTTCCGGTAGTTTACTGTTTACTTCTACATTTGGATGAATTTGTCCCTGTCTTAACACCGCTCGATTTTTATGTCTAGGGACGGGCTAAAGAGTTACGGGACGGGGTTAAAATTAACAAATTGTTCACGAGAATTGATTTTTCAACAATCAACAGAGCATTAAAAAACCGACTTCACGTCAAAACTTTGGCTGAAGTATAAGGTGGTCAAGGTGAACGATTGAATTCATACATATTTAAAAAAAATGTTTATGAAGTAGGTACTAAATTGATTTCGATTTCACAAGAATCATCAAAATTGGTTCACCCAGTCAAAAGTTATAAAGCAACGAACATTAAAAAAAACATACAGACGAATTGAGAACCTCCTACTTTTTTTGAAGTCGGTTGATGATTGAAGCGTAAATGACGCTTAACACTGCCAAGAGAGAAATACTTCGTAAGTGCGAGGCGTGTATTCTAACAGAGGAGCTGTGTTCAAAGACTTGAAATAAATATAATTTTGAATTTATTTTTGTTGTTTGAATTATCCTTTATACCTTATTCATTTAACAAGCTGGTAAGTATTATGGCAATTTAGTATGTCATTGTAATAAGTGATAAATAGAGAAGTTTTTAAACGCATATTACCTCCAGCAATACCAGTAGTTTTTTTGAATCATTATAAAGTTGAGTATTTCGCTCTAAGACTTCTACATCAGTTAATTTGATCTGATTCTATATAATTTTGATTTACGTGGCTTAAGGACGTATTAGAGACCAAAATAAAGTAAAAACATCCAGTCTTAAATAGATATGAGATTATAGAGGTAAATGTGCACAATTTTGGTGAAAACCAAAAAATTTACAAAAAAACATCATAAAAAAATATAGAGGGTCAGAGATTTTTTTTGGCCAACTCGCATTCTCCGAATGTGTTCCCGAGCACGCTCACTTATTTTGTCGGACCCTCTACTAAATTACTACTGCTTACTAATTAACCCTGGCAAAAATGCAGTAAAATGACAGTTCCTGTGTTTTTTCACTTTAGGAAAGAAAAAAAATATTTTGGCTCACAACATATTTCTTTTTCATTTCTCATACTCGGAAAGTAGTTTGATCCAAGTATCGGTCTGAAAATGCTTCATCCGACCCGCGGGTCGGAATGTTTCATACAAATTCATTCCGAACCAAAGATCGGAATGGATTTCAAAAATAGAACTAATACATTTCTTATGAAGCCAGCTGTCAAAAATTTTGATTTTTTTATGTTTTTTTTTTTTATTTTAGAAGTCAAGTTAAAAGAAGTAATTTAAAAAATTATAATTTTCTATATTTTGTCACTATCATTTAAAAAAAAATATAAATATATAATTTTCTTAATTATATATAATTATTTTAATACATAGGGTTGTTTTATGTAAAAAATGATATCTATACCTACATAGAAATATGTCACCGATTTATATTACGAATTGTTTGAACCTTTCCATTAATTTTAAATAAATATTTAAGAAAAATGTTTTTTTTTACTCTCCTTAAATTCGAAATGAAAAGTAGTGTGTTCCCCGCGGGTGGATGACATCAATTCATACTCGGATTATATCTAAACACCTCGTATGGGAATTGATGTCATCCGACCCTAGTTTAACAATCTACTATTTTATGGTGCTGTTAGCAAATGGCAACTATTCTCTTGAAATTTCATTTTTAACGACAAAACGAGTTTAAAAATAAAAAAGTTATCAAGTCGGTTTTACTTCCACTGTTATTGTTTTAAAGCACTTGGTATGTTTGGTTATTAATTATTTTAATTAAAGTTACTTTAAAGATATAGTACACGCCTCAAATTAAATTATTTATAAATTGCTTTAAAATTTTATGCAAAACGAATGACAAAGACTCGTACATTTTCAATAATTCTCATTCAGTACTTACACTACAAAGTTTTTAACTGGTATCATTATTTTTCTATTTGACATTTCGAACTGTCAGTTTACTGCATTGAATTATTTGCCAGACTATATGTATCTTTTTCTTTAATTATCAAGGAAAAACAAGATTATATTGCTCGATTGACGTCACCTTATTATGCAGAATTAAAAAAATAAGATAAAAACTACCTTACTAGAACAATAAGGCATATTCTCTATTTAATAAATTTTATTATTTATTACTTACACCGTGTATGCAATAACTAATAATTGTCATTAAATGATTTGCACTTAAACATTTTTTTATTGTATTTAATGAGAAGTTACAGTGCATCAATATAGAGCATGAACTAAGTCTATATTGTCTTTTTTGGTAATCCAAGAATTAACAAGCACATCAATATAATGCCTTGTAGTGATATGTTTCAAAAATATACTATTTAAAATTTGATGATTTACCCGACTTGTGGAAGCTTAAAAAAATAAAAACCAATTTATAGTCTGTTTCGATATCTAAGAATGAAAACTAAAGCTTTGTCATAGGAATTGTTCCTCCTTATAACCTTAATCAACCTTTCATATTAATTAGTAATGGTGTTACTAAATTGACGATTATTATAGCAAAAAGCTGGAAATTAACTGTATTCCTACTGACCTAGAAAAAATTTAAACAACATCAATAGAAAAACCTCGCGGCGCCATTCTAAGATATACTCATGTAATATTTGTACTGTCGCGTTTCTGATAAAAACAAAAAAAAAGACAGAAAAAAGGAAACCAAAAAAAAAACAAAATAATATTCGTACATAAAAATTAATGTATTCTATCATCAATAACATAAAGTATAGTTACAGAAATAATAAAATTAAAGAAAAACAAATTTATACATACTCCTAACGCAAATATAAAAAAAAAAACAAATTATACATGCTATCAACACAAGATGCTACTTAAATATAAAAAGGAAAAAAATATTTTTATACAATTTCCTAAATACGACTTTTGTGACAGAAGTGCTGAGCATTTTTAAACTATTACTTAATATCAATAAGATTAATAAAATAACTAAAATAGCAACCCAGAAATACTTCTTTATGCTACATGATTTTCAACTGTAAACGGATATATTGTGAGTGTATATTGCTCTGCGCTTCTGTTGTCGCCATTAGGAACTCAAAGCAGAGCTTGCATTCCTCATCTTACACATAAAATCATTGTCGATAAAATTTGGCTTCAATTTTGGGGAAAATAATTAACTGAATTGAGATTTACAATTATAATAGAGCTAGTATTATTACAACAATTAAACCTGATTTCACACTATTAAAAATCTGCCTTAAATCAATTTTTGAAATTAAAATCATGTTCTCTAAAAAATTGTCATCTTAATTTTAAGTTTTGTTCAAAATATATATAAAATTTATCATACGCGTAAAAACAGGTTCCACTTCAATTGTAATAACACGGAAAATTTTAATCAATAATAATACATAATAACATAGATAGTAATTTCATAATACAAAAGGAAGAAATCATCAGTTAAGCTTAAAAAATAAAAGCAACAAAACAAAAAATTGGAAAAATAATAATATTAAAGGTAAAAACACAATTTTAAGAACTAAAGAACAATAAACAAAATAATAATAATAAGAATCAAGTACTAGGTTGCGAGTTTCGTACGAGATACAACAATAGTGATTTCATGTTTTTAACACAAAATAGACGTTTTGCTTTGTTTGTCTTTGTACAACTTGCCGCCAATTGTCGGGAATCAATAAAAATTTAAAGATTTTAATCAATCTCGATGTATTGAGAAATCTATGATGTCTGTTTAATATTTAACACATTTCGTTATATGGATAAAGTGCAACCTTAATAGAAATATGTTACATTAATAGACATTAATAGAATATGTTACACTCCGACTTATTTAACGGAATATGATATAAATAGTCAACAAATAGAACACATATTGAGGCGTATAATGGGTCTTTTTGACATTACAATCTTCATAGCTGACCTGTCAGATTTTTGACAACTCATGAAATGTATTAAAACAACATATAGTGAAAATAATAGCTCATGTTCGGTTACTTCCAAATCATTTACTTATATTAGAAACCGCAGCAAGGATTTTAATATTTCACCCTCTCAAGTTACTCAATAGACACCTATCATCCACTTGAAATTAAAATCCCGATATCGTTTCTAAGAAATCAAATTTAGTCTGCACCAATAGTTTAGATATAAACAGGCAGCATTTTAATGACAATATCATCTTTATACATTCACATACCTAACAAAAAGTAGGTTGACAGTTGATAGATGACCGAGTCTCTCTAACCTCAAACTTATAAGCTTCAAAATTTGTGATTGTAAGCAACTTTTGAATCTAATGTCAAATCGAGCCCATTGTAGGTGTATATATTGCGCCGAATTTGATATAAATATCTAATTTTTAGTTTCTCTAGTCAACTTCAAACTTAGCGGCTACAAAATTATTTTTCATACAGTTGCTCAAAAAGTGGCAGGGACGTTTAGCGTTCGGGATGTAGGCTATCACGTACTCGTGCTTTGTCTATCCCAAATGTCAAAATAATGTCTATTAAAAAAAAATACACCACCAGTTATTCCTACAGTAAAATTAATAGAAGTGTATAATTCATGCAAAATATTCTTAAAAAAGCTACCAATTAGTTTCAATATCAGATTTAATGATTTCATTCAATAAGTTAGGTTAGCTTTCATTTCATCTCATGAAATTTCATTTTTATTTCATATCAATAAAAAATTCTATTGAAGACTTGGCTGTATGGGCATAGTTCCCTTTGCCTACCCAAAATTTGTGAAGATAACATAAAAAATCTCTGCTTATATTCTTTTACCATTTACTCAGTAAAATTTGGCATTTTGTAATTTTATTAAATTGCTTCATTTTTTCGCAACTGTATGAAAAATAATTGTTCAGTACACGTGCGGAACCGTCATTGCAACTCGTTCCGACTGTCAACCCTCACCTTCGGCTGCGCCTGGGCTCGGGTAGACATTTGTCGGAACTCTTTGCAATGACAGGCTTTGCGCACTCGTAATGAAATATACAATTTTTTTGAAACTTTCGAGTAAGGAGTCCCATAATTTGACATAATGAGGCTTTAAATTGGAGACTTTAACATTGAAGCCTCATTAAGGAGCATGAAGCTCATCAAGGCGGTATCAAACCTTTGTAGTTGTACGGCGATGTGGTATTAGACATTGTGGTTGAAACGTTTTGTTGTTTATAAAATTATACGTTATATTCCTTAACGAAAATACATGGATGTGAATACTTGATGATTTGTCACTCGGAGTTGTACAAAAACAAGCAAACTTGTAAACCACGTAAAAATTTAAGTAGATACATTAGAAAGAGACAGAAGTACAAGCTACAGCGATGGAAGGCACATTCTGTTGACGATCTCCCACTAACACAGATCTATTCAATAATTCACCTAAAATTATGAAACCTTGTTAAGTAAACATTGCTTCTTTTTTCCCTACAATTGTTATTTAAAATAAAAAATGAATAAATAATGCATTAAAACAAATAATATAAATAATTTGTGCGGGGAATAAGTACCGATTGGCGAAATAATAATTACTAAGTATTGTAATTACAATTGGGTTTCTAAATTGGATGTAAACTTATAATGGCGCTGGCCGTTTCGCGTCGACAGGTAACTGGCGTGTAGGTAAATGTAAATCGAACATGTTAACCGAACGAATATCCACAACTATTCCATAGCTAACACCTAAACTATACATACTAAAAAGAAAAATCTAGAACGCTGCAAGCTGCTCAGAGAACATTTACAAATCTCTTCCGAAATAAAAAAAGAATAATCAATTAATATTATTGCCTTACTTAAGAAAACAAAACCACTTAGCTCCCGTTGTCAGCCGCTCGCCACACTCACACACAAATATTTTACTAATAATTATTATGTTAACTCCTTTTTCCAACTTAACTATACAGTTTTATATATAAATTAAAATATAGAGTGAAAACTACATACTTATTTACTTACATTACACTATATACAAGGCATCTTGTCATTTCTTATAACAAACAACATTACAATACAACTTTAGTGTTTTGTCCTTTTGTTTCATTGCTTCACGTCGACACGAGAATGCGGTCGCTCCGAAAATATTACGTCTAATGTCAATATATACGGGAAATCCGTTTTATACTAAAAATACAATTACACGCTCCGGCCACTTGCCGGCCGGGCCGTTTCCATGATAATATTATACTATTAAACTTAATTATAATCTTTCATACAAAACTCTATCTGGCACTAACATGTATAATCATTACAAAATGTATAATTATAATTATGTATATACAATCACAACATAAATTTGATAAACAACCCAGAGATATATACGATATTGGTGTTATTTTCTTGTTGTAATTCATTCCGTGACAGCTTTCAACTTGTACTGTATTAAAAATATTTAATTAAAAAATATTTGCACTTTTCGTAAAGCAAATTATATTTCGTTTTGTTCTGGTTTTCATTTATCTCAATTTAAATTATCGATAATGTTGGGGTGAAATAAATAATTTCTATTAAATTATCCATTCTCTAGGTACTTATATACTCCTCTAGGAGAATTATTGTCCTGTGTATTTATTCGCAATTAAAACGCAGATTTAACTTGAACAGACGACCACGCGTGTCCAAAAACTAATTTATACTCGACTTTGTCCCGCCCTTGCTTGATATGTTACACGAACAATAATATCGTGTAAAATAAGATATGATAGGAAAGGAGTTTGCTCACCGAATTGTTCTAAAACATCTTTTGATACAATATTGTAGGAACGTTAAGTAATTATAGCAATCAATTGTTCGTCGTTACTAATATATTTTATCATGTTTCTATTAAGTACAGTAAAATGTAAGTATTTGTAGGTAGTTCATATTTTCTTCAGTAAGTCAATCAATTTTACCGAGTAATTTAGCAAAATCAACAAAAAGGGAAAAAAATCCCAAGAATACATTTCTAAACGCAAAGATTTTATACTCACAAATTTGACCGAAGCAAAAAATATATATAAAGGTAAAAATTATTGCAAGAACTACAAGTGATCCCATACATATCGAGATATTTTATATAATATGCTCATTTTGGCCCACACTCCAACAGATTCCATCATATAGCATTATGCCTAATGCTATAAAACGAAAAATTCGTATCATGTGTTCCCGAAAGTATCATCAATGATAGGAGAAGACTATACAACGTAAAAGTACTTAATATTATAATTAAATCTACAGCTTAAATATTACAGGCGCCCGGAGCGCGACAAGAAAAACATTGATTTTAACGAATGGGTCTCACTTTTCTCGATTTTAGAATATGGAAGGAAGAATTAATGTATTTAGAACATTAAAAATTATTATCATAGCGTGTTCATGGAAATTAATTTATCATCGATGCGTACTAAGCTAAACTATTATTGCTTTGATTGTCCTACATTATCTTTAACATTTTACGCGAACTGCTCTTATAAACTTTTAATAATATATTTAATCAAAAACAGAAATATCGCATTTAACAAGACTTATTTGATCATACGTCATCTTTTGTTTATATTGCTTTAATTTTAAAAGTTTCGTTCTTGATCAACTTGGTAATATTGTTCTATATTGCTATATGACTTAACTATCGAGAGAAAGGCAACATTGTTTAGAATCGTGATTTAACTTTATATTGTGATGTGCATTGTGTGATGTAGGTATATTATTTTGGCTTTGCAGGTCACTCTTAGTATATATCCGAGAAATATAAGGTACATATGGAAAAATAAAACACTGCAATGTAAATAACAACTTTGTGAACTTATTAATAATTTTTTCAGCCGAATCAAAGTAAAAATAGGCTGCAAATAAACATCATGGTTATATATAAAACAGTGCTTTACTTTTGATACTTCTTAATCAACATCTGTGTGTAAACTACATTTTGTTTTTCTCTGGCTGTTTCGCTCTTATAATCATACTGCGATACTAGTTTTAAAGTACGCAAGAACGCTCCGAATCAATATAGGACACTTTCGCTTATACAGAAACCGAATCCTAACAATCCGAATGAAAACAACCGATCAATCGACCAACAGATCTAGAAAAATATCCAGATAACCTCTGACTTATAAAAAAATCAAATCGTAACTATCCACTTTACAAAAACGTCTCACCAAAGTCTCTGAATCTAATCGTCCACTGTTCACAGGAAGTCCAAGTACAAAGCACTAGCATATTTACACTCCAGTCTCGCACTGTGTTCTGACACTGGCACTTGACAGGTGACACTGACAGATGTAACTTCAGGCGAGCACGTAGTCGAGGGTACTCCGCAGGGAGTACGGGAGGGGTCACTCGCGCGGCGGGTTCTTGAGGAGGGAGATGGCGTGACGCACGTACTGCACCAGGTGCCGGAAGGTGGAGGAGAGGGTGAGAGGCCCGCACTTCCGGTCTACCGCGATGAACAGATCTGCAAAATTTGAAGAGGAATGTTAGAAGTGTGGATTATTAATTTTAATTGTATTTTGGATGGGATCTTTTTAATTGTTATTTATTTGAAATCGTTGTTTTGGTGGCTTCGAGTCTCACGCGATGAACTCCAGTTAAAATTTTCATAAAGCAATATAAGTATTAGCCATCCTGGTAGTTCACGCAGTCAAGCCCGCTTTTGATGTCAATCTTATCTAATTGTAAGTGAAAATTATGGCAAAGACGACAGCACAGAGGCTAAGAAATTAACTCTTCCTAAATCATTCACGAAACACACTGCATTCATTTGACGACAAAAGTGTCCAAGAGATGTTCTGTATATAAATGCATTTCTTTATAAAGATATCAATATAACAGTCATTTGATTTAAAGAGTTATTCCCGAGTAGTAAGGTACAATATCGCCTGTAATACCACTCTGACGTCTCATTTCACGGCTCTTTCAGCACATACATGGCGTGGAGACTCTTTCGATCGTAAATAAAAATAAACACATATGTTTTTGTTTTAATGTTTTTATTTATACTAGTTAAGTACACTTTAATGCTAATTGAAAAATAATTTAAATACTTATTATTAAACAAAACACATGAAAATAGGCAAAAAGATAAAAATTGCGGCAGATTTTTGAGAAAAATATCTTGTAGGTAGAGAAAGGGTAGGATTTGACTCTTAAAACCCTTGTCTCATTTAACTTCCTTTACACCATTAAAAACAAGCGTAAATACAAAAAAAAACGAATATACAATTAAGTATACAATAGTTTTGCTTCGTAAATAAAAAATGTGTATATTTAAGAAATGATTGCTTGAACTTTAAAATGTAACCTCTGACCAAATTTAGTAATCAATAATATTAAAATTGAATAATCTAGAAACTTCGATTTTAATCTTACGTACGAAAAAATATTTTTTATTTCAATAAAAAAAATGCATTCGACAGAGCTAGCATATTCATCAACAGAAATGACAATAAAAACTTACATCAATTTTAAAAACCATGGTGTGAAAAAATTCAAACAAAGCGGCTCCACAAAATTTTGTTCCATAGAAAGCGTCATTTGCAACTCGCACGCAGACTTCTAGAACTACATATCTGTCTCTTTTACCCTTAAGATTTTGATATCGAGTGAAAGAAACAGTTGCGGATAGCATTCTTTTAAAGCACTAGTAACGCTTTATCTAATGGTGTTCTAACTGCTACTGGGTAACAGTGAAGTAACAGTGAGAGTTTCTGATCTAGTTCGTAAAATGTACTTTATTTATTTTAATATATTACAACATAATGAATATCGCGCGCGTTCATATTATTTAATAATATAAATCTGTTTACGAGATTTAAGAAACACTCACTCTATAGTATAAGCACTTATAATTTAGACGTGACGTATGCACAAAGAAAACATTAAACACGACTAACTTAATAATTATTTGCCGTGTAATAGGCGTTCATCCATATCATACCTAAAACTACTGCATTTTTTTACAATTTTTATTTAATCGATATCGATTGCTTGCTGTCGTTCTGTTTATCCACGAACTTTTCATACAAAACACGAAGTGTATACATTATCGCCAAGCGCTGTGCGTCGCAAGGATCTCGGAATGATTGGTAAGTATGGCAACGTCGCATTTTGCTAAAAGGGCCGCTCGTCATAAGAACACGATGACTGCATGCAACGTCGCTCACTGTTACTTGACTGCTATTGAGTAACATTATAAAGAAATGTTCGTACAGTAGAATCCGTTTATTATGATTCCGCTTATATTGACCAACCGCTTATTATGACGTGCTTACACAGTGAACATTTTATTCCTGTCTATTAAAATAAATCACATACTAACCAGTTTATTTATTCCTGCAGTACCCATGCTTTGTATGACGTCCGTTTAGTATGGCTTGTTTCCTAATTCCCTTCGATGTCATTATAAACGGATTCCACTGTATTCCTAATATAACATTTATGACGTGTTAATAAATAACTAGATAACTAACACTAGTCATTAAGGTTAAAATTTGTCATTACTAACACATATGGATGTAAAATCTGAAATAAATATGTTTGAATTTGAATTTGAATTTGTTACTGCTACGTATAACTGATATGAATGACAACGCAGTATATTTTTTGTATTTAATTGTGAATAAATTATAAAATGTTTTTCTAACTCTACCTAACCGGTTCGAATTGATAGCTATTACGTCACAATATGGCGCTAAGTCAAAAACCATTACAATCGCTTCTATTACCGATTCTGAACAACTCTTTTCAGCTTTCGTATAAACAAGAAATAAGCTCGTATGTATGTTTTTTTTCATTTGTCATACTCGGAAAGTAGTCTATGTTTGATTCAAGTATCGGTCTGAAAATGCTTCATCCGACCCGCGGGTTTCATACTAATTCATTCCGAACCAAGGGCCTGAATGGATTTCAAAAATAGAACTAATACATTTCTTATGAAGCCGGCTGTCAAAAATTTAGATTTTTTATTTTGATTTTAGAAGTCAAGTTAAAAGAAGTATAATTAAGATATAATTTTCTTAATTATATATAATTATTTTACTACATAGGGTTGTTTTGTGTAAAAAATGATATCTATACCTACATGGAAATATGTCACCGATTTATATGTGAATAAAAATGTCACTTTAAACTTTACGAATTGTTCGAACTTTTCCATTAATTTTAAATAAATATTTAAGAAAAATGTTTTTTTTTTTTACTTTCCTTATATTCGAAATGAAAAGTAGAGTGTTCCCCGCCGGGGGGATGACATCAATTCATACTCGGATTATATCCGCGCTCGCTGCGCTCGGGCGTTCAAACACCTCGTATGGGAATTGATGGCATCCGACCCTAGTTTAACAATCTACTATTTTAATACAGTTGCTCAAAAAGTGGCGTATTGCAGGGACGTTTAGCGTTCGGGATGTGGGCTATTACACACTTGTGCTTTTTTTTACCTTTTCCGCACTCGTGCGTTTTCTTTCCCAAATGTCAAAATAATGTCATTCAAAAGAAAAAATCAACCACGAAGTTTTTCCTAAAAAAAAATTCATAGAAGTTTTTACGATTCATGCAAATATTTCTGAAAAGAAGCTATTCAATATCAGATATAATGATTTGATGCAATGAGTTAGGTTAGGTTTCATTTCATTTTATCTCATTAATTTCATGTCAATACAAAAATTCTACTAAAGACTTGGCTGTATGGGCATAGTTCCCTTTGCCTACCCAGATGGGTAAACAAAAAAAAAATCTCTGTTTATAATCTTTCACGGCTGGCGCCATTTTGTATATTTTATAAAATTGCTTAATTTTGTCGCAACTGTATTAAAAATAGTCGTTCAGTACACGTGCGGAACCGTCATTGCAACTCGTTCCGACTGTCAACCCTCGCCTTCGGCTGCGCCTCGGCTCGTGTAGACATTTGTCGGAACTCTTTGCAATGACAGGCTTTCCGCACTCGTAATGAAATATACTATTTTTGTTTTTAAAAGCCCTATGAAAGGAACGGCCACTGACCCTGGTTAGCGCGCAGCCGGCACAGCGCGTCGGCCTGCTCCCACAGCTCGTGCGCCACGTACAGGAACGTGTAGTACTTGGTGAGCTGCAGCAGCGCGTGGTGCGCGTGCGCCGGCACCGCGTGCGCGAGCGAGCAGTAGCCCGACGACGCCGAGGCCACCGACCCCACCGAGGTCACCGACCCCGCCGGCGACGGCGTGGGCGACAGCGGCGACACCGACTCGGGGCACGCCGGCTGCGAACAACACATCTTTGTTCAACTTAAATCCTAAATAAAGTTATTAATTGGGAAAAATTCAATGTCTTAACTTTAAACAAATATATATTTCTGACACTCACACAACATTATCTAGCCCAAATTAAGTTTCTTAAAGAACTTGTGCTATGGATACTAGATAACTGATATACTTAAGAAATATATAAACAAACATATTGAATAAATACATATTTTTTATTAGAATAAACTTAAATAAACATATAAACATCCATGACTTGACGACTAATATTTGTGTTCATCACATCGATATCCGCCGCCACCGGGATTCGAACCCAGGACCTCTGGCATAGAAGGCAATGTATATTACCACTACACCAGCCGGTCGTCAGAACTTTATTTTTGTTTTATTTTTTTATCCCAGAATATCGCTGTATAATTTTGCATCACATTGTTATTATTATTATTAACCGCGTAACTTTTGATCCCGTGGGAATTTCGGGATAAAATATAGCCCATAACCTTCCTCAAGAGTTGGGCTATCAAATGCAAAAAGAACTTTTCAAATCCCACTTGTAATTTCTGAGATTAGCGCGTTCAAATAAACAAACAAACAAACTCTTCAGCTTTATATATTAGTATAGATTGAAATTGTTGTATTCATAAATTTTCAATTTTTATTCTTATTTTGAATTTTAATTCTGATTGTTATTTAATTTAATTTATTTGAGAACACAATTGTTTACTCCTTTTCTTACCAAAGTTGTGTACGCCTATAATAGACATACATATAAGAAATGTACCGGAACAATTTTACTTGTAAATTTTATTATATGTTATGCTGTTGGTGTACCTTATGAAAAAATAAATAAATATCCATTAGTGAGCATGACAATAATCTTACTAATATATAAATGTGAAAGCTCTATGGATGTTTGTTCATCAATCACGGGAGAACGACTCAACGGATTTGAATTAAATTTGGCATAGAAATAGTGTACAGTCTGGAATGTCACACAGGCTAATTTATATCCCGATTTTTCCACGGGTTTTGAAATTGAGGGGGGACCGCGCGAAACAGCTATTTTATATAATCAACTAAAAATCCTATTTCATTACTTCTATCATCACACCTCCTTGTAATGAAGCCACTGCAGGGTTATGAGTAAAGAGGGTAACGGAGTCACTTCTATGCCTCGAAAAGATTAATGCAAAATACAATTTGGCGAATATGCAAATGCTGTTTACCCAAATTAAAAAAAAAACACTACTTTTTACCGCAAAACTACCAAAGGAGAACAGAACTTCCATCCATTTAAAGTGAATTAACCAATCGAACAAATTGCTTCGACTTTTTTTTTCTTTCTTTCTTTCTGGTACTGATTGCAAGATGTATAACGAAGACTAAAGCATACGTCCATCCAAGAGAAAATTATTCACTCAACACTTGGAAATACTAAAAATGGTATTAATCAGCAAAAATAGACGCAAGCATGTTTTGGAAATCTACTATTAATTGAACTCCTTTGGATTAAATATAATCTTTTAGCATAATAAATTTATGAGAATAATACTAGTAATTCAAACTATTATTATAATTGTATGTAAAATAACTCTTTAAAAACGTAAATAAGTCAATACATATTGTACAAGCCAATTAAATAAGTTTTTTTTTAACTATTTGCATATTTTAAAGTCACCGAACTCCGTATGACCTAGTTGTGACGTTAATCTAAATCGACAGTGCATTAAAGGCATTCGGCTGGCATTGACGGTGTTTCAGTAAACCTCCTCGCATAGAACATCATTTGTCATATTTAAGTATTGACTTCGTGCGGGTTGATAAGGACTCGTACAGATACTCAATTTCTAAAATTAATTCTACAAAACTAAACATTTACTTCTACATAGATAGAAATATTCTATAAAATAATACCATATAAACAGTAAGCATAAATAAGTTCAATATTTACTTACTTTGCATAAACAAAATACAATTACTACTAATTCTATACATTAATAATATGATACTAATGCCCGTCTGCACTAAACTTTGACCCTTAGTTGATACTTAAGTCTGTATTATGACGTCAAATCAACCGTCAGACAGGACAAATTACAATAAAAACCACAGTTGGGCCTAAATAACTCTAATCACTCTAAATGTACGTATTAAAATTTAATCGTAGCAAAATAGTAAAGTTAGCTGTCACCATAGACTTCGTTGTAGATAAAAACTTGCAAAAATAAATAATCAGTAAAAATTGATTATTTAATTCATTTTTTTCCACATGGAAAAACCTCAGACGAACCTCATAGTTATTATTGAAAGTTAAAACAAATAAAAATCAAAGGGGTATTTAACGATTAAAATAATGCTGGACACATAATATTGCAACATCTAACTTTACAAAAAATCTTTAAAAAATTATAACAGATAGCCTTCACCCAAATTTGTCATGGAGTGAGAATCGAACTCACAACACTTTTTAAACAGGCAATTATTTACCAACTTGCATCAGATAGGTCGCTATTAACTAGCAATATACGTACTTATACAGGGTGAATGGTAACAAATTTTAGATACTGAAGGTGAGCACTCTGTACTCGATTCTGATCATATTCTACTGAAAAATTCTAATGAAAAATTAAGTATCTACTTTTCAATCAGAGTGCTCTTCTTCAATATCTAAAATTTGTCACCAGTCACCCTGTACATAAAGCTACTTTAAATAAACTAAATATAAAACAAAATAAGGTAAACAACCACGTAGGTCCGTGCAATACTAACGTTTACCTTCTGCTGATACTCTTGCACGATCTTATTGTATTCTTTAACCTCGCGGTTATACATTTTGAACATGCGGAGGTATAGGAGCGCTTGCACTCGGAGGCTGGAAAGACATAAAAAGTGAATATTAATGTTTTTAATTATAATAAATAAAGCAACTTTTCAATCAGAATCAAAATGAAGAAAATACTGTCAATTTGAAAGTTTCCATCGTTAAAGTCAAAGTCAAAAATGTACGTAATGACACGGTTGACTGGCAGAAATCTGGCTCCTCAGCGATAAGACCGCCAAGTTTTTATGTTTAATGTAAGTGTTCTTTTTACTTTTACTGTACCTGTATAAACTGAAGTGTAAATAAATAAATAAAAATGGAGGCATGGTTTGAAATAAGTTCGAAACAAAGTTCTTAGGTCGCTTTAAAATAACGATTTACCGATTTGAATTTAAAAAATTTGTGATTAGGTTCTCATTAAACTGTCCGACATCTTAAATGAAAGTGTGTGTAAGTCAGTCAATGGTCGTGCAGGAAATTATAAACTTTGTTGCGATGTGCCACTATGCTTAAGCCTCCACTTTTGACCGTATATTAAAGTTCATGTTGAACATCATATCAAAGATAAATAATAGTTGATTATTGCATCGAGCACAAAGTAATTTATTATTGCACCGAGTGCCTAATCTAACAGGCACGACGGCAATATAAATTACTTAAGGCGAGGTGCATAATCTGCTTTTCTTTCAACTATTACCTATAGGAATAGTAGATAAAATTAACAAAATTCCCGCCAAATCACTTTTTTAAATATCCTTCATTTTTAAATCAGAGTTAGCAGAGTTTTCTAAATTTGGAACAAGTAAGGATAGAAACGAATAACACGTACGTTAAAATATTGATATCGCCTGGCTCAAATATTGACGCCTCAAATATTGATAAAACTGTGCAATAATGAAATTTCATACGTCATTTTTATTGCTCTAGAGAATTAAAGACTCGCTTTGTACTGAATTTTTAGAGTGATTGTGATTAAATTAAAGCATAGTTGGAAGAAAAAGCATATTGACATTTTTGACTAAAATTGTATGTCAAAGTTTCTAAGCCGTTCTAGTTCGAGCAATTATGTAATTTTAGAAATTATTTGAAAGAAATATTTACGGGTCACACAGTAGACGAAACTATGAAATTTGTAGCGCAGAAAAACCTTCATATAAAGTAAGCTTCCAACTGTAAGTTCTTGCGTGAACCCGTGTGCTAAACGTCACTTATTATCATAAATGATGTCAATCATAAACAGTTTAATAATAATATAAAAATAAAAACTTGTACAGGGCTATTTTGAGTCACCAACCAATTTAAATATTATGTTCTTTAATACAATATCCGCATATTATATATAGTATTAGTATCGCTCAGTAGAAAAAAAATAAGTCACTTTTAATGTTGAAAGGTTAAATAACCCTACGCACGGTACGATACTACGCGGCATTTCATTGATAATACTACGACGTAGTACTACTTTTGTAGTAGCGCGTAGTCGTCTTTATTTTTAATGGCATTCATTCCAAGGACTGCATACCGGTATGAATTTCTGTACATTTTTTTTCTGTATGACGTCATACCGTTAAATTAGGTGTATTTAAAATTAACAGTACAGGAATTTATACTGAAATAATTCGTGTACTTTTTTTATTATTGTAGCATAACTGACTTTTTTTCAGTTAACTGTAATTTTCCGGTATTATGTTGATATTATTTATTTTTAAATAACTGTAGAATGTTCGATAGTTTAGTTGAAGCCTATGAAGCGTAGGGACATATGCTGACCTATACAATTCGGTACAGAAATTAATCCGGTATACATTATTTGGGTACTGATATAATTAAGTTAGATTTTAATAACTTGTACAGGTATTGTGTTTGATGAAGCAGTACACTAATAAGGGTCAGGAAATTTTACTAGTACTATTTAAAAAATTTATACCGATATGCAGTCCCTGATTCATTCATAATTTAGAGTATAATAGCGAACATATTAAATAAAAAAAAAAATATCTACCTTTTTTATTGCAAAAATTGTTTCTATAAATGTTACTAATTGTGTTTTAAAAAAATGGCCGGTGATTATATCTAGCCCTGTATTGATTATTTCTTAATCTATAAGCAGAAATAAGCAATTAAGTAAAAAAACTAAAACATACCTCAAAATATCAAGCTTGCTAAACGTCGAGTGCGGGGACGCCCTAAACCTCTGCGGCATCGAGTGTATGCTCTTTATATACTCAATAGTTTCTCTATAGATGGTGAAGGCGCGTTTAGTGTCCAGCTCAAGTTCCAGCACTCGGCCCGTGAGGACGAAGCATAGAACGGACTCTAGGTACAGCATGACTCGCGCGAGGGGCTCTTGTTCGCTTTCTGCCGCGGTTCTTAGGCGTTTCGCTTCTCCTAGGTAATACCTATGAAGGGAAAGAAATAACATTTTAAGAAAACATATCCAGTTCGCGCAGTTTAACTGATTTAATTTTTGATTTGCTTGAATTTCTTGATAATATCTAATGAAAAATGTTTTTCAATAGGACAGTTTAAGAGATATGCTCGTTTCAAAAATAAATTTATTATATTAGTACAGACAATTTAGAAAAAAAGTATATTTTTTTTGTCTTTTTGTAACATGATATTTCGGACAATTATGAATCGATTTTGAAAATTCTTGTTTCATATGATAGAGGATACTTTATAGTTGGTCATATATAAATTTCATCAAAATCGATTGAGTACTTCATGGAAAATTTCAAAATATGGCTGAATTCGGAGAATGTTTACCTTGACGACGTTATAATTCAGCCAAAGTTTTGACGTGAAGTCGGTTTTTTAATGCTCTGTATCCGTTAATTATTTCACTGTGTGTTCTTTATAATATAATCTTACTCGTATAAGCTAACCGTTTGAGGAGACAAAATACCCAAAACTGACACACCAAATATGTGACTCCAAAGTAATCTTTTTTTACACAAGTTTGTACTTTGGAGAACACACAGTGGACTTACGAAGCATTCTAGTATTAATATCAATAAATACATAAAAAATAAGTGACGACTTAGAGCAATGAAAAGCTTAAAACAGCTGTAAACCGCACTTTTGCTTCTTAGGAAGGTAATAGCTGAGAATCAGTGATTTACTCTGCGAAGCAAATATGATCGCTGAGCTTTGACCTTTCCGTACAACATGCACACAATATTTTTTTGTTTCCTTTTCTTATTTTTGTTTTTATTTTTTTTTGCAACTGCATTATATTAAACTAATTTGTAAGTTCTCAATTTATATGCACATTGTGCAAAATTGTTGTGGATAAACTTTTTTCAATTCGTTTCTTCCATGTTGAAAGAAATGAATTCAAACAGCTGGAAAACTAGCTGTTTCTTTTTTAAGTTATGAGACAGAGGTTTTATAAGAGGTTTTTGTGTAGGCTATAGGCTGACCCCCTGTAATAGGTAATATTACAGGGGGTCAGCCTATAGCCTACACAAAAACCTCTTATTCTCTCTCCACCATTATAATGCCTCCAAATTTGCCAAATGTGACATCATTTGGTTTTGTAGCCTCTGGTGTTCCGTCCACCCCATAAGGGATACAGGCGTGAAGTGATGTATGTATCATTTGTTCATTTAACTTACTTGTGATCCCGCTCTTCGTCCGACAAGGCGTCGGCGGGGAGTCTCTCGAAGTAGGAGTAGTAGATGGGGGTCTGCCCCGACAGCGACGACAGGCCGGGTCGCTCGTGGTTCGTGGGGGCCACTTCCGGCTGCAATTAGGGGGTTATCTTATTAATTAGTACCGAAATAACAATAATGAAGTAAACATACTTATAAGTGAGCTATAGCGATAATGCAATAAAGGTGGCAAGTTTCTGGGCGGGCATAATATAATTTCTTTAAAGTTTTTGGTAACTCAACGACACGATACGAAGAAGAAGACTGAGCTTTCGAAGCACTTTTTTATAACTTTTGGTAAAAAAATTAAAACAGGGTTATTAGTTAATATATCGAAATCTTTTAAATTGACGTAGTAGAGGTCAATTACAATTATTTGAGACCAAATTGTGTAGTCTGAAAATGAAGCATTTCACTATATTTTTTCTGAAAATTCAATTTTACTGCTTCAAACATTGATGGGTCAATTTCAATTCTCTTTACAGTTTTGGAGAGGTATTTATTTAAAAATATAAACAATAAAAAATCTTTTAAATGCAATTCCAAACAAAATGACATTTCATAGAATAGACATAATTTATTTACGGAGTAACATTTACAAAAATTGCTTTTTCTCAGAGTGAAAGTTAAAGTAATTTCGTACGATTTGTACCAATAGCCATGTATATGCATGGAAGTTATGTTTGGTGTTAAAAAGTAGTAGGAAATAATAGTAGAGAATATAAACTATTACGAATATACGATATTACTAAATAAAGATGTTGGATTGCTTAAAGTTAAGATCCTTTTCAGAGTTCACCTGGCACCAATCAAGTACACTGACCATCGCTTAATATCATAGGTGTACAGAACAAGAACGGATGGTGTTGTTGGAAGGGGCCGGCTTAGGCGAACGTATGCCGATCAAATTGGCGACATTTTGAAAAAGGGTCTTGTCAAAAGTACCCGTAACCGGCGATCATGTATGAAAAGATTGATGAACGTGGAAGAAGCGAAAGAGGTATGTCTGGATCGCAGCAATTGGTGTTCCCTTGTCTCTGCCTACCCCAAGGGGAGACAGGCGTGAGGTTATGTATGTATGTATGTAATATTATAGATTTTACGATATTTAACTAAAGTAAAGTAGGGACGACTCACAGGCGGCGGCGGCGGCGGCTGGCGACGTCCGGCGCGTAATGCACGTAACGTGTCCGCACGTAACCGCGATAGAGGAATGCGCACTAAAGCACGCCCGCGTCTTCTTTCCGCCGCTGTCAAACAAATAAACAACTTTAGGAACTGAAAAATTATACTAAATAAAATCACCCAATCAGGACTCGAACCTAGGAATCTCGACGATGGGTGCCCTACCAACTGAGCTTCCGGGCTCTGGCCACATGCCATCGAAATAACTTAGTATGTTCATTTTACGTTATACTATTGTTTTGCAATCCACCCGAGGTCAATTTCTTTGCAGAAATTATAAATCTCAGTTAAAGAAGTTGCATGTTCGAAATAGTACAGTTCTTAAATTAAAACAAGTATAAATAAAAATACACAAGTTTTTTTTTTTTATATAGAAATAAATAATAATATTCCCAGACAATCACACGAACTACATGGCCTCAAAGTAAGCATAGCTTGTGTTATGGTATACCATGCCATGTAGCAAACTAGGGGGGAACCTAGAATAAAAAATACATAAATAGATAAACGCCCAGAACCGGAACATTTTATTTTCTTTATTGTTCCGTGCGGGAATCGAACCCGCAAGCACTAGCGTCTGAGGCAGATAGGTTTACCCCATCATCGCCAAAGTGGATAATAAAAACGTAATTCAGATAACGCATTAACTTTATTAACTCATTTCTATAATGAATCTCAATTCAAATTCCTTGTTGGTAAATCTCCTCCTTAAATGTGCCATGACAACCAAAATTCAAGATTGTTTTTGTATTAAAAAAACTTTGGTTGAAATCCAGTATTAGTTAACAGTCAACAACTATCGAAAAAAACAAAACTCACCTATCGACGTAGCTTCTTCCAACCGTTCACTCCCTCGACCGGACTTCAGCCCGGACCCCACATCCGCTTCCGCCCGGATGTACCTCTCCATCGAAATCCTATCCATCTTCTCCGTCACCTTATCCGACGACAACCGATCGTGCGACAATTTATCGCCCGATAACCGATCATGGGACATTTTGTCGCTCGATAACCGATCATGAGACATTTTATCGCTCGATAATCTTTCATGGGACATTTTATCGCTCGATAATCTTTCATGAGACATTTTATCGCTCGATAATCTTTCATTCGACAATCGATCATGCTTCTCACTACTCCGGTCGTGCGATTTGGTCTCCGCCAATCGTTCGTGTGATTTGTCCAACTTTTCGCTGGAAAGTCTTTCTAGAGATTTGTCGCTGTGTTTCTCGGATCGATCGGACTTGTCGGACCGATCCGACCGGTCGAACCGGTCGGAGAGGCGGTCCAGCCGGTCGTGGCCGGGCCGGTCCGGCGGCCGGCCGTCCGACCTTTCTGTGGACACTCGCTCTTGTATCCTTTCGTTCGCTACTCGCTCCGCTTCACGCTTTCTCGTCACGGTTTCTGGTTCCTGAAAAAAATTAAAAAAGAACGTTATTTTCTATTCTGTCGGAATAAGAACAAATCAATATTTAATTTAATATATTTTATGTAGGCATAGAAGTAGTAGCAATGTGTTCAGATTAACGGAATTATTATTCAATTATTGAAAATGTTTAAAAGTCTTCATATTAATTTATTTAGTTTTGAAACGAATTCTTCTTAACCTTTTTGAATAATTTCTTTTATTTAAGATATTTTCCACCAACTTTCAAAAGGAGCGTATGTTTTTTTATCTTTGTTACGTGATAATCGTCATAGTTAGCTATGAATCAATTGATGATTAGTGTTATATGCGATAGAGGTTACATAAGAAGTGGTCACATATAAATTCCATCAAAATCAATTGAGTACTTTCGGGAAAAAAAAATCGTTTTTTTTTATGAAATCGGAAAATATTACGTCGAAGACTTTATTATACTTCAAAGTTTTGAGAAGGATTTAAAAATTTTAGTGAAGTCAATTTTTAATGCGCTTCATTTCTTAATTATCAACTTTCGAAATTTAAAAAAAGGCAATACTCAATCTCATTTACTCATACTCTTTTTGTCTACAACATCTCACCTGAGGAGGAGAGACCCTGGCCATGATCTCGTCTCTATGTCGCTCATCCTCCATGCCCTCGGGCGCGGTTGCCTCGATGATGGTCACCTGCCCTTTGCCCTTGCCTCCCTTGCCTTTGCCCCCTTTGCCTCCTTTGCCCCCGCATTCGTCCACCTTTTTAGGAGTGAACACCTGTAATTGATGTGAGTTTTGGTTAGTGTTGTGTGTAAGGGCTGTTTTAGAAACAGAACCGTATGGATAGCTTTGTTTTTTAACAGCCTTTAAAGGTGTTTCTTTCATGCATATGTTAAGCAAATTCTCCACAAAAAAGACGCAGTTCTCGTGTGCGAGACGTTAAATAAATAAATAAAATCCCGAGACAATCACACCAACTACATGGCCCCAAAGTAAGCATAGCTTGTGTTATGGGATACCATATAGCGAACTAGGGGGGAACCTAGAATATAAATACATAAATAGATAAACACCCAGACACGGAACATTTTTTTTTCCTGTTTCCGTGCGGGGATCGTACCCGCAACCACTGGCGTCTGAGGCAGATAGGTTTACCCCAACGCCATAGTGGTCGACGTTATATCATGAGATTAGGATTACTTTGTGAAAATCCTTTAACACTGTTAGAGGATAAATCGAAAAATCATACGTGATTTTTATTAGTGAAATTACTCAAAAAATATTAGGACGATGTAATATATTTTTTTACATTTTCATTAAATACATTTCCTGCAAATCTCAATAATGATAGACTACATAGTTCCGTAGTGAAATTTATTTTAATTGTTCTACAGTAACCCAAAATCAAACTTCACATTACTTGAAAATTCTGATAAATAGAAATCGCTGATATTTTACTACAGTAACATCAGACAATAATCAACATACAAGTATCCAGTAAAAAAGGATTTTACCCTATTTATTTTTCAACCTATCCTTACCATATTTTACTAGGAAAAATACCTACTAACATGAAATTGTGCGATCCATAATAGCAATGCCCCCTGGAGGGAAAGTACTCTAAATAATAGAGATAGCAAATTTTACTCCAAAGAAACATTCCTTTATTATGGAAAAGAAATACAAGTGCATTCAAAGATTTTCGAAAATTCCCTTTTGTGTCACCCTGTAATTTTATTGCATCGATCGTTAGTGTCAATCAGAAGAATGAAATCTCTCTAACATACTAGGTTAATTTAATGGAAGAAAAACCATGAAATCTTCATTTTTAGATTTTAGTCAGTTACATTTCTGGGTGAAGCAGGCAAATTTTTGAAAAATCTTTGAATGCAGTTTTATTTCTTTTCCAAAATAAAGGAATGTTCCTTTGGAGTAAAATTTGCTATCACTATTATTTAGAGTACTTTCCCTCCAGGGGGCATTCAAAAATTCCACCCTGTATATCATATTCTAGGTTATAAACAAATGCAAATCAAAATCAACTACTGACCTTCCTAAATATATGCGTCTTAGTATCATTGGCGGTGAGCGGCGGGGCAGGCGGCGGCGAGAGCGGCGCGGGCGCGGGAGCGGGCGCGGGCGCGGGCTTGCGCGGGCGGCCGCGGCCCCGCTTGGCGGGTTCTTCCGCGCGCGGCTTCGCGGGACGACCGCGTTTTGTGGCGCGCGGGGACTTCTGGGGAGAGAGAGATATTAGATGTGTGGTGTAGGTACATAGATAGGCACAAAGGTAAAAATAAAAATTTGCATTGTTGTTCAATTGTTGTCATTCAATTTGGGCTAGCATGCAACCATCGATAAATAGTCGAATCGACAAGATAAATGTTATTTTGTTATTTTGTTATTTTATCCTATTATGTAAGCTAATATGCGCACCATAATGGAAAAAATTACTCGATTTGATATCATGATTAAGACCACTGAACCAAATATGTCATAATCTTAATAAATTACATACACTAAGCACCATATTCTAAGAAATTATCGATAAAAGGCCCGATTTATCGTTGTCGACGGTAGCATGCTAGACCCGCTGGAGACTTAGAGAAGAAAGTATTTAGGATATGTTCAAATTCAAATTCAAATTCAAAACGTTTATTTCTCGTAATGCAAAAAAACAAGGACATAAAATAAAATTAAAATTAAGGTAACATTAGACAATAAGTATACATATGACAAGAAAAAGGTGCCCAGCTCGGCTACAATACCATGCTGTTAAAGCAACATGGCGCCGATTATGTAGTTTGATTAAAGACTTCTGGGGGGAGAGACGTATTAGATGTGTGGTGAATCATGACCCACTTTGCTGATAATTCGTTGAGACGGTCAAACTTGTAAGGTCTATCGCGTATAATGCACTTAGGACATTTTAGATACTTTACGAGTCCTGTGCTCAGTAAATGTCAGTGTCGAATGGAATGATAACAAGTTCGTCACCAAGGAAACCTATGTTGAAGCGAATTTCGACGTATTAGCATTTAGACGGTTTGCCAAAATGAGCTTATGATGGGTCATGATTCAATTTGTTCGATAGTAGGTACAGAAAGCCAGTGTTGCAGTGTTGTTCAGGAGATATAGAGAAAGAAGTATTTGACATAATGGAGGTTAATTAAGAGCGCTTGGGGGGCTCCTCCGCGAGGGATTAAGCAGGCCGACCGCGTTTTGTGATGCGGGGGGACTTCTGCGGAGAGAGGGATGTTAGATGTATATGGAAGGATAGATGGATAAAAGATATTAAAGGTAAATACTTATAAACAGGTTTTTAGTCACCGTCAAATTGTTTTTTAAACATTAAGTATCATTTATAGAAACGATTTTTGCAAAAAAAAGGTAATGTTGTTTAAAAGGAAATTAATATATTTGCTCGCTAACATGGCATGCATGGTCACTCTAAATTATGAATGATGACCATTGATTTAAAAATGACTATTGCATTTTATTTTACTATTGCAGTATTGCAGTACTACGTCGTAGATTATCAACAAAATGCCGCGTCGTAGTAGCTATGTTCATCAACAGCAACTATTTGTAATAAAGTTTGTGGTGCCATATTTTTATTTTTTCAAATTTAAATGTAAACTGTGTCACAGTCTTAATTATTTTAAATATTAAATTCCATTATTTGTAAGAACATCATCTGTATCTACAAAGGTATCTTACCGCATTAGTTTTCCTCTCGGCCTCATCCTCGCTGGACTGGTTGTTGACGACGGACCGCCGACCACGCTTCGGCGATGGCGACGATACTTCTGAATCGGATAACTCCGATATTGGACTCTGAAATAACCGGAATACTCATGTTAATAATATATTTTTCTTCCAACTATGCTTTAATTTCATCACAATCATATTAAAACCTCAGTACAAAGCGTGTCTTTAATGCTCTAAGACCAATAAAAATGTATGACATTTCATTATTGCACAGTTTTTTTTTAATCGCACCAATTAGCTGGGTTAGCTCTATTCAGCCAGCCGATATCACAATTTTTTTTTACGTACGTATTATTCGTTTCTATCCTACTTGTTCCAAATTTAAAACATATAAATTTGCCCAACAAAACTTAACCTTACGATTATCATGCTTACTTTTAATTTCAATAATTAAACTTCTATTTTAACTGTTTGATATGAGTTTCTTTTATCTACTATTCCTATAGGTAATAGTTGAAAGAAAAGCAGATTCTGCACCTCGCCTTAAGTATTTTATATTGCCTCGTGCCTGTTAGATTAAGGCCCGAGCGTTAGCGAAAAATTAACGATTTAATCAGGCACTCGGTGCAATAATGAATTACTTTATGCTCGATGCAATAATCTACTATAAGGCAACGTAAATATAGTGATTCCTGAGTCTAAAGGCCGCTCTTCACTTGCCCTAATTCACGACGCGAATTTGACCATAATCGGGGAACGCGCGTAAACTATCCACATTCACGTTCACGCCTGTTTGCGTGGCTTCACGGCGATAGTGTAAAACGGCCTTTACTTAGACCCTTAGCATATATACCGTTGCTTAAAATAATCTGTACTCATAAGTACAATAAAGCTGTAGAGTTTCTTTTTTGAATTGACTAATTTCTAAAACAAATAGTTAAAAAAAGCATTTAAAATAGGTCAACGCCTACATATTTGATCAAAAGTTCAGCAGATAAAACCACGCGAAGATTGTAAAAAAAATAGTAGTAATTATAACAATTTAAATAAATGCTATGTCGATGTCCTTATAAGAAGTGACAAGAGTATATCTTTGACCGGACAAATGTAAACACAGTTAGTTTATAGTTAATGTAGCGAGTTTGTAATCTGACGATCGGATAACATAAACAACATAGCATAAGCTAAGATGAACTTTTAACTTATGGGTTTGGTAACAATAAAATATGGAATATAAGTGACCAATGCAAAAGTTTGCAATCCATAATTCAACCCTCTAATAATAACAATAACTAATTAATAACTATTCTAAAGTAATCTATACTAATACATAAAGCTGAAGAGTTTGTTTGTTTGTTTGAACGCGCCAATCTCAGAAACTATAAGTGGGATTTGAAAAATTCTTTTTGCATTTGATAGCTCAACTCTTGAGGAAGGTTATATGCTATATTTTATCCCGAAATTCCCACGGGATCAAAAGTTACGCGGGTAAAACCGCGCGCGGTGGCTAGTTCGAAATAAAGACAAATCCAACTGATGGCTACTTTTTAAATAAGGCGGAGAGAGGTACAGTACAATACATTTGAAAAATGAAGAAACGGGTTTATGTTTATCAATCTGTAACTGCTAAAATAAAAATGTTATTTTAAATATTTCACAAAAGGTTTATTAATCTAATGACAAGAGACAACACACATTAAAAAAAAATTATAAAGTCTTCCTTACGCATTGATCGCGACTTAAATATTGTTTTGTTGACAAATTTCCAAAGATTACTGTCAAAAATCAACGCTTACGAACTAACGCCTCAGTGAGCTTTCATCAAACGTAATACCAACTTTGAGGACTCGAAAGTAAGACTATAATAGCTTGTATTATGAAGACAACATGACAAGGCGAATTCATCATTTACACCTGCAACTCCACAGGGTCTTTCGGAACGATGCTTAATTTCTTTCAAAGTTTAAGGGACAAGTACCTAGATATATTTCTTAAAAGCCAGAGATTCCGCAAAGTAATAAAGAACCGAAAGAAAAGCACCGTACATTCTTGTCTACCGTAATTATTAAGAAACCAAAGAGTATCTTACTGGAAGAGACGCAGACAGCAAACTGCCATGCAATCCCCCAATAGCCTGCCACAACACGTCCTTCAGCCTAAAGAACTGAGCCAATAGCCCCGGTCTGTCCTCCGCTCTCACTAGGTATCTCAAGTTATACTCAAAACACAACAGACCCTGTCTGAGATTGCACTTGAGCAGCGCTAGGTTAGCCCACTTTTGGTTCGGATCACTGCAATCTGCATTTACAAACTCGCGGACGAAATTCGAGAATATTTGCCTAAAGTAATTCTCCATTTTGTTTTTTAACTAACACGTGGGTTCTTAGATAACTTCAAATTGGTACTAAATGATAAAAGTGCATTCGGTTGAATCGAATACGATCCCAGGTGCTAAATCAGCTTCCTTATGCGGAGAATTGTTTATTATTTTATGTTGTTTGACACCTGATTCGCCATCTTGCTCTATCGCCTCTGAAGGTCTGATAGTGGGATGGTAAATACATAACCTTGGAATATTATTATTAAAGACTCCACATCATAGTTATAATCATGGACGTGCACGGAATAAAAACATTTCAGTTAATAGTTTACAAAATAAACTGATTGGAGCTGAATTGAAGCAATCGTTAATAAATAAATGCAGATTAAACATGTTAATTGTTAAGTTTTTAAGTCAGACTGCAATAAATTACCATACATCTTTGATGTTGATGTATAATAATGAATTAATATTTTATAGATCACATATTTTTATTTTCGAATCACTAGTTTCGCAATGATAATGTTGACTTTTATAGCAAATACGAAAATGTAATCCATAAAAAGAAGTGCATAAGGTAACGGTTTCTTAGTAAAATGCAAGGTGCATATAATTATTACATTAGTTCATCACTTTAACTATCACACAATTACTGGGAAGTAAAACCATAAACAAAAGTACAACTGAGATAATCACATTTCTTATCTAAGATATCGGCGAATCATCGAATCAGAAGTGAAACGAGTAAACCTATATAGCCTTCGTATACCAGGTATGTTGCATACCAGGTATATTACATAGCTGGTAATGCAGGAACGCTTATTTGCAACAAATGCGCAACGCTAACGTTTTTAGTATCCAGTTGAAATTGAAAAATGAAACACGTATCTTCTGTTCTTTAATTCCAGGGATTAGTAGTTTGTTTTTACAGTGTTTCAATTGACGACAAAAAGTACAAAACAAAACCAAAATTGCGAATTATTGTTTATTAAATCCGCGTAGTGTCTAATACGCATGCCGTAGGCAGTTATGACGTCGCTAAAATTGGTCAGACATCAATTTAAAGTAGGTTAGTCTGTCTGCGTCGCCTAGACGACAATAAAAGCGGCTGTCGATGGTAATTTAACCAACGCTACATAATTTAAGCGATTTGTTTTGCTCGCCGGTTCACATATATGTAGGGTTACATTTTGTTGTTAAGTCATCTTACTGCGATCTAAATTGTTTTAGAACTGGCATATATTTGTTTTCTGTTTATGAATGTTTATGCCATGGGCGTCATCTCTACAATTTTGCCGCGCGCAGCTTTACTCAGATTACTTTCGACCCTGTAGAAATGAACTATCCTTAAGAGCTGGGTTATCATGAACAGATAGATTTTTAAATATTAAGATAGATAGTAAAATCAACGTGTGTGTGTGTGTAAGACGACTTAACGGTTTCCGAGATGAAGCTAAGTTCTTGTACTTTAAAAAGTTGACTCAGAGTTAAACCCCTATGTGGTATAAAAACAAAGGAAACTTTGTGTTGAGCCGCTTGGTTGAGCCCAGGGTTGAGCCAGTGGTCGCGGGTTCGATTCCCGCACGGAACAAGAAAAAAAAATGTTCCGTGTCTGGGTGTTTATTTATTTATGTATTTATATTCTAGGTTCCCCCCTAGTTCGCTACATGGTTTCCCATATCACAAGCAAGCTAACTTTAGGGTCGTGTAGCTGGTGTGATTGTCTGGGGATTTTTTTTTTGTGTTCTAGACTAAAAAAATATAGTCTCTCTCCATTATTTTAATACCTCCAAATTTATCAAATGTGACATCAGATGGTTTTATAGCCTCTGGTGTTCTGCCTACTCCATAAGGGATACAGGCGTGAAGCTATGTATGTATGTACTAAGTATGAATCAAAAGCTACTAAAATATCTATGCTCTAACAGTAATGTGTTCCGTCAATGTTTGATGAAGGGTCGTTCATCAACCATCAGAAGAGATTATCGACAAATGCGGGGTGAGTTTTCCTTAGGAGAAAGGGGAAAGTTGTATTCTAGACTTAATATTAATAACAGTAACATGCCGTTCAAACATGGTCGTTTTACTGGATACGTTTTACAGGATACGTTTTTTTTTTCATCGATGGCGCATGGAGTTGTATGAGCGACTTCACATATGGCACAGTATTCAGTATACGTATTTACGATACAAAAAAGGTATCCAGTAAAACGGATCATGTGTGAACGGGTTGTAACACTTACCGGTTTCCCCTTAGCATCAGCGAGCGCATGCCTCAGCTCATTCGAAGCCTCAAACCCCGCGGGCGGCAGCGCCGGCGCCGGCGCGAAGTTCGCCAGCGACCAAGATGGCCGCTGCGCCGGCGGCGCCTCAGTCGGCGGCGGCGCCGATTCCGCCGACGACGACTCTGACTCCGAGTCGGATGGAGAAGACTCGGAGGTGCTGGGACTCGCGGAGCCGATCGGTGAGAGGATGCTGAAAGGACTGGGCGGATGCGTATTGCGGTTTGAGAATTTGCTACGAGGTATTGTGGGACTGTTTAGTTTTTTTTGTTTTCTATTGGGGTGGTGTTGTTAGAAAAATAGTTCAAATGTCTGTTTACTTTTGTTCGTGTCATTTTTGCGGATTTCAAAAGAGGAAACTAAACTGAAAGTGATACAACATTAATACGTCAGACTTTATGTATTTATTCAAAGGCATAGTTTATGAATTATCTGGCAAAGAAGAATCAATCATCAAAAATCTATAAAAATATGGGGCCAGCTCACTAAAAAGTAGATTTTAATTATAAATTGATGGAATATAAGTGTTTACAATTTATAGCCAAATGTATTCTGGCCACCGACCACCCTTTATATGTAAAAAGTCTGCCGTCATACCTATATTGCCGTTCAGGCGGTATGTGGATGTGTTCCAGAAACGTTTTATATCGAGCCAGATCCTTTCTCTCATTTCTTCTTCGACCTCATCTTCCCAACCACCAGGTGAGATACTTTCACTACAAAAAAGTACGAAATAAATATCGTTTAAATAATATTCCGTATAAGTTACTTACGGCTCGGTTTGAAACTGCGTAGGATCTAGCTGTGCGGGCTCATGCTGTGTCGTGGTCGGCGCCGGCGCCTCGTCATCGCTCTCTGACAACCCGAGGTCCTTGTGAACGACGTCCCTGAAACATTATGGTGCAAGGATCAAGACTATAGCCTTCCTAATTTAGCTACGAGAGTCGTGAAAGTCGCCTTATAGTCCCAACTGCCCCTATAGCTACGAGAGTCGTAAAAGTCGCCTTATAGTCCCAACTGCCCCTATAGGGTCGACTTAGAATAGTCCCAGTGGATAAGCATGTCTCAAAATAGGACTAATCCAAAAGACCCCCGCTTGCTAATACGACCTCTTCAACGTCAGCCTGGATAGAAACCATCCTTCATTTAAATTTGTCGCCAATTATCGCCGCTTCGGCGGTAATCAATTTCGGCAATGTTTTATGTCAGTTCTTTCCTTACGTCTTCGCCGACAACTTCACTTAGGGTGTTGTTACCACACCAAACGATCGATCGTAGAATGGATCGATGGTAGAATGGATTGGTCGACGTCAATCGATAGTTTTTACTAGGCCAATCCGATCAGAAAAAATCGCTCGCGTCGATTGATTGGTGTGCTATCTACCCTAACCTTTCAGGTGGGAGAGACAAAACGCGGTCTTAGTCACCGATAAAAAGCATTCCAATATACAGGGTTGATTTGTAGTAACCAGCTAAATTTAAATATCAGTTTCTTTGGTACGATATAAACGTACCTGCATATTTATTTTAGTATTACTCAGTACAAAAAAAATAAGATATGGCACCACAAACTTTTCTGCAAATAGTCGCTGTTGAGGAACATAGCTACTACGACGCGGCATTTCTTTGATAATACTACGACGTAGTACTACAAGATGTTTTGTAGTAGCACGTAGTTGTCTTCATTTTAATGGTAATTTAGAGTGACCATTGTTTGCTTAATATGCTTGCGGATATATATTTTTTTTGTTTAAAGAAATAAATACTTTTTTCGCAAAAATCGTTTCTATAAATGATACTTAGTCTGTAAAAAAAAATTGGCCGGTGACGAGAAATCAACCCTGTAGAATCAAATGGTAAACCTTGCTTTAAAATTAGCTTCGGGAATATACCTAAGTTTTCATTACACTCAAAAATAAGATTAGCGATCAAAGGTGCGAGCTCGAACATTGAAACTACTAGAAAAGCTTGTAGGTTAGCAGAAGGCGAATAATCAAAGTGACCGTCAGCTTAGTGGCAAGGATAATACCTCTTTTAATTACTCTTCTAACACGTTATATCATTGTTTTGATAAAAATGTGATAGGTTAACGTATGATGAAAGGCCAGCCTCACTCGAAACAGGCATGACGAAATTAAACACAAACAAAAATTAACAATTTAATAAGGACGTTGCATATGTACGGTTCGTATCAATAGTTTATTAACAGCCAATATGCAAAAACTATATCAAATCCAATTACGTTATAATGCATTCAATTACATAATACATTTAAATAGAGAAATAATAAGTCCAGCTCCAGAATATATTTTTTGGCTACGTGATCAAGCTTCTATTTTCATAACTTAGCCACGAATAACTTCTATTTGCGAAAAATGTGTCTTGAAGCAATTTATGCCATAATTATGCTATAATAATTTATACTAAGTAATATATTCATTAACGTTGCGATGAAAAATATTATGCGACAAGAAGGGCTCCCGTTCCGGAAGACGTAGTCGGTACGGTTAGGTGCGACGACGAGCGCAGCGAGGAGGAGCAGTTAGGTTGCATATAGTAATATACGTGCGCGAGCCGAGCGAGCGAAGCGAGCGGTGCCGCGGCAGCGGTCGGCGAAGCGCCATAAACCATAGAGCTTTTTTAAATAACCCCGACGTGGTTTGTGGCACGGATTGTGGCTGACATAGTAATTTAGAAGGCAACTAAGATTTTTAGAGGGGAATAATGCTATTTAAAAGAAGTTTGTTTAATTAGCACCCATTTAAATATATAAATAGATAAGCTGACTGGCAGTAAAAATGGTCTGCAATATCAGTGTGCCATTTTGTTTCAAATGCAACTTTTCATAAATACGATTTTTGTAATAAGCATTTCAACCTTATGCATACACCCATAAAACCATTATTTTAAAGTTATAAGTACTGAAAATAATTAATTCAACTTACGGTGAAACCGAACTTCTTGAGTTTGATATCCGATTGTCTAAACCTGAAACAATAAAGAAATAATATTTAAAAACAAAGCCATTGTTACAAAAACATATTGACATCGGAAATAAAGGTGTGTTCTTATTTTAGGTACATTTAAAACGTCTGTCAATCATCGAGATGCGACGATGGTAAGTAGATAGCATGAAAATGTGATAAACAACAGATTTACAAAGTAAACGGTGTTGCCAGCTCAGCGGGTATAGAGTTACATATTGCCATTTGTAATAAGTAATTTTACTTTCGTTTCTACCACAGCTTGTAAAATGGGCCAAATATCGTCTATATGTTCAATGACTTATGAGGTAGAGGAGAGCTGGGTTCAAGTCCCAGCCGGGATCAATTTAATTTAGAATTTTTATCTAAAAGGAACCAGCTTCTTTCCCGTCTTTTTCATCGTCACAAATCAAAAGTTCCTTCAAAGCTTTTTACAGTGATAACCTTCCTACTTAGGCTTTCCTTGAAACTTTACAACAGCGTAAACACATCGGCAACATGACAATAACACTCCCGGTATCCGTCGCGTTCCTTATTAATTTCCCGGGACAAAGAAGTGCGAATTAAGTCGTCAATGGCGTAAATTAAGCGCCTACGCCTACGAGCTTTACCAAAATAACACCTAATAATTCGGCTATAGAGTTCAAATATCCCGAAACTAGAGCACTTCGTAAAATATAAGAGTCTTCAAAGCAACGTCAAATTCAGATGCGCCTCTATTGAGCTTAAATTTGTATCAATTAGTGGATTTTGAGTAAAACTCGGGAATTTGGAGATCTCGGAATTAGATTAAAGCAAAATCTCTGGCAGCAATTCAGGAAATTTAATGTCTTACAAAAATATTCATTATTTTAAAGTATGATTTCTAATTACAACTTTTTCTGCTTTTCTACGAACTTTGAGTTTAATTAACTTATTACGGCGTGGATAACGTAATGCGATATTAAGCATGTTACTTGTCTCCGTTGAAGATAAACATTTATTTAATATCATCCTCTTAAATTAGATTCTTGATGGCGATTGGTATTTAATATTAACCGATTATAGTTACTAGCGCGTTCTATTTCCAATTATAAACAACAAAAGGTACACAAAATAATTCATTTCAAACTTTGACAATTACACCTTCCTCGGGATAAAACCTTCCTAGAATTATACATACAGTTTGTATTACAGTTATAATTGGGTAAAATTTAAATTCAAAATGTACATTCTATACAGCACCTACCTAAATAAGATGATAAGGACAAGTCGGCCCATAACTTTCTGGTGAAAATCAAAATTGTATAATCATAGGCGCTAAAAAAATTAACATCATGAATATCTTTTGTTGAAGCAAACAGATAATAAAGTGGTGGTTGAAAATATAATGGGGAGTTTTCTGACAGCTCATTAAAAAAACAAAACTGTACAAAATTGGTACAAAAGGCTTCGATAGATGGCGCTTTACAAAAGGCGAAGGCGAAGAATTTATTCCACACTGCGTTTTTAAAAGTAAAATAAATTAATTGACGTCTGTATCTGAAATTGAACGTATAAATAACCATAGATGGTAGATACCACTCTACCTACATTATAGTTTACAGACTTAACGCCTTCGGCTTTTTAAAAGTGCCATCTATAGAGGTTTTTTGAACTAATTTTTATGAGCTGTCAGAAAACTCCCCATGGTATATGTATATTTAACTAAAGTTCTGGTGGTAACTAGAAATAACTACATAAACCATTTCATTTAAAGACAGTATTGGCAGTTAACTGGATTTGAAAAAAGAGTAGCATCTTTTGGCCAGTAGGAGTTAACACTGACGTTACATATTCCATCTCCTTTTCATACACATAATGACAGTGAAATTACTTGTTTCACTCCTCTATGCTCCATCAGTGGAAAGATCAGATACACACTTATCGCGGCGACTGTTCGATGTAGTAATAAACACGGTCGAGGCACACGTTTGTTTGTTTAGGCAAACTAGTCGAATGTAAACAGCCGAAATAAGGCATTTCGGTAATTAGTAGTCGGTTCAGTTCCCAGTAGGGCGATGCACGGCACTAATCAAACAGTCAGTAGGGCTGCTACCTATGTAGTTGATGTCGTAAATAGCCCATAAAAAAATGGCTGTTACCTTTGCTGCTAAGTCTATGTATCACAATCACAACACAATAGAGTAGGTATATTTAAAAGAATTTGACGTCTATGTTCTATAAAACTTTAACAACCGGTCTCATATTATATCTGTTGATAAAAAGTAATTGATAATAATACAAATAATAATACATAAAATTAAATCTGTTCATAAATCTTTATAACGGTTATATTCGCTGCGAGTCTGGCTGTATACGAGGATACCTTAGTCTCACAGCCTTACTACAAGTTTATTTTGGGAATTAATTAGTTACACTTAACTTATTAACCCCGAATCATTACTACAATGTATTCTACCCAAAACCACAAACCTCGATTAATTTCAAATTGATCAGAAATCAGACATCAAAAGGCGAACGTTAAAGCTACTAATCTTAAGCTACTTTCATTAAATAAAACACTTTATAACCGGATTTATCGCGTATATTTACATTTTAAATTTTTGACTCGACGTTTCGGTGTCTTAGCAGACCCCGTGGTCACGAGCGACTGAGTTGTCAAGCGTCGGATTGATAGATTGAAAAAGTTATACATCATCATCTCCATCTGTTTCTCAGTCTTCGAGCGTAGCGTTCTGGATTGACACAAAACGAGCTGACAGTATCTTGAGTTTCAGGTCGTGCAGCTTGCTGGATATTAGATTTAATGTTTTTCAGGATAGGGTCCCATGTCCGATGGCTATAGGCAACCATCTTCTCTATTGAAATTAGGGTGTTTTTTAATTTCAATCGCTTCTCTGATCATTCTAGGAATGTAATGCTTTTCTCTAGATAAAAAAAAATAAAATGTAAATATACGCGATCAATCCGGTTAAAAAGTGTTTTATTTAATAGTATGAATCGCGAAAACTTAAGACAATACTACTTTCATTACTCGGATCTTGGATCCATATTCCGGTTCGATACAGAGGCATCCCTATAACTTAATCACTCCCCGAGAAATTCAGATGCCTAAATGCTTAAACAAAGATTGCGCCCAAGTTAAGAAATGGAATGAAAACACGTACTTTTGAGAATTCATTCAACTTATTACCAAGTTTGGCCACTCGCTGATAAGACGGTTACGTAGCCTGATCTGGAATTATGTAGCTGAAGATTTCTTTCTATTTTAATAAGGAAAGGGAGTTTTTTAGGGGAGTACTTAATATGTTTATTTACAATAAGTATATTAACTTTATTGAAGATAAGTAAGTGGTGGTTTCGCTCCCTTAATAAGTAGCTAAATTAGTTTGTAAAATCTGCGTTCAAGATTTCTACAACGTAAACAACATACAACACTAACCATTTCTTGTTTATTCATAATTTAGAAACTATTGTTATGTTCTTTTAAAGAAAAATATTTATTTTATGTTTTTGAAGTAAGGGAATCAATATCTACAAATTAAGGTCTATCTGGATTTAAGATTTCTAAAACAAAATAAACACAAGCACAGTCTTGTTTGTTTTTTTTTTAGAAAAGATATATTTATTTTATATTTTTGATATAAGCCAATTATTGCTTAAACCCCGTTGCCATATCGTAAAACGGAGCTTTTAATGAAAATTCGACCACCCAATCTAAACCCTTAGGTAGTAAACCGTTTAACACCTCGTTCTGAGCGAATGCTTCACAGATCGTTGATTATTGGAACTGGGCATTAAAAAGTTCAATGAACGAGAATATTGGTGATAGCGTAAATTGAAACAACATGCGTACGAAACTGAAAGTTAAATGAAGTTTCACAAAAAGAAAGTCGATACAATTTAATATAAGTATCCTTTTTAAGCTATTGTATAGCTTCTAACGCGGGCCTTGAGCGTGGGGACCTAAACCTAACACCCCCCACTCCGACCGGCACAGCGGTGATACTTTGATTTCATAACTTTACATGCGGGCTTTAATAAACAATCAGCGCCATCTACTAGGAACTTGTGAAACTTCATATCAGATCAAACATTACTTAATTAATAAAATTAATAAATAATTATAATTGCATAAGTTGATAAAAAATGCTATGCAATAGCTTTACCGCGGCAGTCTCCGAGTGCCACACGTCTTTTTTATTTAGCACAAAACTGAAAAATATTATCGGAATCAGTAGGTATCCTTTTAAAGGTATTTTTCATCCAAAGATGTCTCTAGATCAACACGACGTGTTTCCCTGTGTTTAATTTATAATAATGTACTCTACAGTTATATCAAAAACTTAGCTTTGCAATGTCAACATAACCCTTTTTAATGAGCCCACTGCAGGGCTGTGAGTCTCTCCTCTGGGTGACGAGGAGGTTTAGGGTGTAATCCACCAAGCTAGTCTAGCTTTGGGGTGTTTGCGATCTATTTGAAAAAAACACATTCTTAATCGAGACAATTTAAATTATTACTTTAGAATAAATTCAAACTTGCGGTAAAAAAGAAAAGTGGTGCTAGACTGTAAAAACCGAAATTTTAAAGTTCTATGATTTTTATTTTAGGTTGTTAAGATGTATTGTTTAACATTGCATGCAATTCAACTCTTAAGTTTGTTGAACTGCTATTTATATTAGGTACCAATACCTTTTACATATCTATAGGCACCGAAAGGAAAGTGGTTCAAGGTTGATTTGAAAATGACACGCAACCTATAAACCGTCAAAGTTATTTTTTTGTGATTTTTTTTTCTTTTCATACTGCATTAAACCTTTTTTCAAACATAACCACAAAGGGCAGGGCCCTGATTCGTGAGCAACCGTGACCAGGCCTAGTTTATTGACCTCACAACGACAGTTCGTTCATACAACCTATAAAATAATCAAACATGGCGGCGCGGTGTCAATTAGACTCGCTATTATAGAACGAATGAATGAATGAATGTATCGAATGAAGAGCCAAGGAAATGACATGTCGACGAATGAACAGGTTAAATTGAGTTCTTAATTAGTTTTTAATTGGAGTATGACTTCTGCGAGTCAGCTTTAAGTATTTTTGCGTATTCAAACAGAATTGTGATTACTATTTTGCATTTATATTACGTTTACGTTTTTCTTTGAATGAAATTCGTTTAATTATTACTGATGGGAAGTTATGAAATATGAGTACGACCATTCTCTATACGATGTCAAGTTTTGACTTTGAGTTTGACAAATCAATATAAAGTATGTGGAGTCGATAGTCAAATTTTTTTTTTGAAGCAGAACTTCCATTATTTTGTACATCAATCTAACTTTTATGACCTTTTGATGAGAACAATAAAAACAAATAAGTAAATCTCAGAGATTTTATGAAAATTAACACATTTTATAAGTTATTTAATTTCCTAAGTTGCTCGTGAATACAATATTGTCAAAATGACTGCTTTTTATAACACTTAAATACAGTGGAACTGGCTGTTTAATCAGTTTAATTAGCGATGATATTTGGCGGCACATCTTATATCAAGGATATTCGCTTAATTCGGTATAGACCTTAAATAAAAATAAAAGTAATCCCGCAAAGCATAGGCTTCCGATCAAAAAACCATTTTATTTAACTTACTTAGCAGATTTACCTAAAAATGAAAAGTTTAAATTTCACAATAAATTTCCTCATCAGCTTGTGTAACCTACCACCTAGCGAAGACCACCCACGTGCAAGTGTTCAAGCGATCGTTCAGTAAGGAGCTAGTCAACGATATTTGCTCGTATGATTCATGCCGCCATTACGAAACTTACATCCGGAGCTGCGCACGAGTTCCGAACGACTCTACTACTTACAGACCTACGTCATATGTAAATATGTGAACGATGTCTATCTATAATAATTTAATAAATTTGTGTTTTAGTCCGCGCAAATCCCAGAAAAGACCAGTCGTATTTCTTTTGTTTTGCATTTGATAAGCCCAGCTCTTAAGAAAGTTTTCGCATCAAAACTAACGCGGGTGAAACCGAGCGCTTCTCCTAGTCAATATAACATTAATATGTAGATATTCAATATTCATAATATTCGCACGTCCCGCGTAAAAAAAGGTTTCAACGCTGCAAGGTGGATGTAAATAGGACTGCCTCTTTAAGAACAACGCCATAAATAAAAATATCGATTAGGGGTGATATTTAATACCAACAATAACAATAAACTGACACCCATCACACATCCAAAAAAGCAACAACATCGAACCAAGTTCTGTGGTAATTATGAGAATACAGAGCGGAATTCATTCCAAAAGTTGGCTTTTGAAAAACAAAAACTTTACGCCATCTGCTACAAATAACTTTGTAAACAATTCAAAATGAAAAACCGAACTCTTAAGAGTATTGCTTCGAAAAAGGGCTTCTAATTACTGTTTTCTTGATCTTTTCTGACGATATTCTCAATTATTATATTAACAGAAGAAACCTAGCGAATAATAAGAAATGTAAGTTAAAAAGCTTCTTTTGTATTTTTCTAGGTTTTCAGGTTTCCTGCCTGAGTTGTAAAAGAGAAACATACATCCACGTGTAACTCCTCACAAACTTTTAAAGTACTAAAATGATTCCACATCTAAACAACTGAGCCTTCACTGAAAACAAAAATTGTTACCATAAACACTGGCAAAAAGTACAATCAGGTCTGAATCTGAAAGTCGTATAATAAGTTAGGTGTTCTTTAACAAAGGTATACATTTTACGTCTGTGACAATATTATGGAAATTACAATGTTATGAGACGTCAAATGATATATTGAATAATCAATTAGGTATAAACAGGTTAATTAACCTTAAGAGAGCGTAATCTAACGATCAGTTAATTTATAAACAATATAAAATGGTATTTTCCGGTAATACTGAATAATCGTGACTCTATAGTTATAACAACAGGTTAGATGAAATAGTTTTGTCATCGTTATTTAGTGACGTTTTTTTGTATGTTTTATACCTACTACATACATACATAACTTCACGCCTGTATCCCTTATTTATAGGATAGGAAGAACACCAGAGGCTATAAAACCATCTGATGTCAAGTTTGACAAATTTTGAGGTATTATAATGATGGAGAGAGACTATTGCACTGACAGGGGGTCAGCCTATCGCTCTCAAAAACGCCAATAAAACTTCTGTCCCGTAACTGACTTTTACAGTTTGCCCGGGAAGTGAAGCAGCAGGTACATTTTATATTTTTCTTTAGCTCCCAGTCCAGCATTTAGTATTGTAGTAGACAAAAGAACGTACCGCATATGTAACCGTTGCTAAGTAGGACATCACCGCAGTCAATTAGTTGCTGCAGCAACGTCAGCCGGCTCTGATAACCAAAATCCGAGGTCAACAGGCCTAGCATGGCTCACATTTTTATTAACACTCACTTGGACAACAATACTATCTCACTCTGTCACCAATATTATCTCACTTCGTCTTAAAACACTGTATATGCACTTCACTTTCCGTATTTTCCAACTATCAACAAAACAAACTCATTGAGTACAGTCGGTGATAAAAGTGATTACCGTAGTGTTCACGATCGCGATCGTAACCACCTCCATCGCAGCCCACGCAACATATCAAGACCTACACACAACACAACAGTCGTAATGACATCACAAATTACCATTTACACCTTACGCAGCGATCTCGACACAAAACGCATTCAAGAGTGCACGTAACGTAATCTATTCAGAGAACCGAAGCAATCCACTTGAACGGCTCTCGACTGCGCTACAATTGAAAATTGTGCGTTCCTAATTCGACACAACACGACTCTCTTCTAAGAAAAAATGTAGAGTATTCCAATTTTAAATAATGTCACGGATAATTGGGATTCCAGAAGTAACTTGAACTTAAGGCCTTATGAGGTGCTTAAAGTTATGGACAGAACATGAATAGTTTTATAATTTAATGTTACACTAGCTGTATTTCTCGGATACAGAAGAATGTATTTCGAAAAACCTTGATAAGCTGGTAGTTGAGTTGAGCCCGGAGAACAAATTTTAGACAGGTGCAAAAAGGTCAAAATTTGTTCAGTATTTCTGAAGATCAACCCGGAAATAGACAGACAAACGTTCCTATATAGGTATAGAATGTAGAGGTTCAAGGTTCACGATTTATGTATATGAACAGGATTAACCTTAAGGTTTCTTATAATAGGAATATTATGACCCGCATCCTCTGTCATAAAGGGAACAATTACGCTTTGCTATTATTTACGAATTCTAACAATTTATTCACATACAAGAATCATCAACTATTTTAATTAACGAACAAAAACACACACAAAGTATCCTCAAAAATCGAATATTCCCGATACAGCTGTTATTTCGGCGGGAAACACAGGCAGATGCGCACGCGCCGCGGCCCGACAACGACTGTCTTCCGAAAGCTATTTACAACAAAGGACAGGTGGCGTCTAAGAAACCCCAACTTCCCCTTGCTTATGAAGCGGGGACTCTCATTGGCTGTCCATGTTCTATTCCATAGTAGCATTTAACTTGCATTATTTTTGTTCAAGACAGGTGGTTGATAGGTCTTTTGTTAATACAATTAAATTTTATGTTCATTTTGTAATCGTCTTTAGATAGGCTCCGTTTTTCCTTACTTGTCCAATTTCGTTGGTAATCTTAGAGATTAAGCTCTACAACAATAATACATTTAATATTTCAATCTCTTTTTTTATAAAAAAATACATGGTTTCATGTCAAAATATTGTTTGTTTGGTTAGACAAGTAGGAAGAACGTATGCTGTTTAACAAATCAGCATAGTCTATGATCGAGAAGCTAAAGCATATTTTCCTAAGTAGGTACACGGTCTTGAATTTGTTTGGCATTAGCTCACACATTCATCGTCATCACTAGGAATGATACAGTACTGTGGTCACTTCAATCAAATGCCTACAAATGACACTCAATGTATCTATTTGACGCTTTTACATTCCAACTACCTAATAGTCTTTAGAAAACGTTGGAAAAACATTTTAATCTCAAAACACTGCATTTAGTAGCGTCACAGTCAATCTACAACTTTTTATCGGCTTTAAAACAAACCGAATCACATAAAATCGATATTAATGCATCGTTCGGGCTACCGTCCAATCTCCCCCACATTGAGTCCTCCGTCCTCACTCATACATCGACTAACCAAATGTATGCAACCAAGAGGGTGGCTAGACGCCCCCTCACAAACACTCATCAATCCGAAATTTAATAACAAATCGGAAATAACCAGTTACAAATACAGAAATCCGAAGAAAACGAAACTTTGAAACCAACTTCCAAGTGTTTACGAGTAACTTGTAAACTCATACCGACTGACTATTTATAAGTAAGTAAAGGTGTTTGTTTATTGAAGCCGCGCACGTGGGTACAGTCGCGTCCGATGCGCTCGCGTTGCAGGCGTCGCGACGCGTCGACGCGCGCGAGTGTACTGACCCCGCGGGTTTCGGACGGAACGTCACTCGGTGCATTAATCTGGTGCATTCGGCTCCGTTGTTAGATTATTAAGGATGTGGCTAATTAATCGGGGGCAAGTTTGTGAAATGTTTTTAAGTTGGAAGTTTATATTAGAAGCTGCTATTGAATTGAGTTCAGAAGAGCAATTAATAGTGCTGATGGAGTGGAGTGAAGTTACTCATTAGATAGATAAAGTATTTATAAAATGTATTACCTATCCGAATGCTTTTATTCAGCTTAGTGCATTACGAAATAATATTTTACACAAAGTACCAAATAGGATTATTTTTTTTTGTTTACTTATGTACATGAGTATTTATTTTGTGGCTTTTCGCAATTTCGTATTAAAAAATTATTAAAATTGTCAATTTCAATTTATAAAACCAACATAACACTGCAAACCCTAATACTGCCCGTAAAAAATATTCAAGTTAACTCATATCAAAAAAACAATATTCAACAAACAATAATAAAATTGCAAGAAATTAACAAGACCTATCTACATCAATGTCGCTCTCCAAATCCATAAACGTCTAAAATCGATAATTCCCCCAGCTCTAAAAGCCGGTATAAATTAGCGTCGCGTCCACACACGCCCATCTTGGTACTAAACAAAACTGTATACAGGCGACCACTGGCTGTGCGTGGGCGAATGTCCCATTGTCTAGTGTACACTAATTAGTGATGGGTCGGGGGCATAAACAAATATGGACACAATGGGCATAAACTAGGCATATTGGGCATAAATGAGTTTACGCCCAAATAAATGCCCGATCACTAGGCACAAAAACAAACAACTTAATTTTGTAAAAAATTAAGCAGGAACTTGAATAAAAATGAAACTTTAAGTATTTTGTAAATCAAAACTTTTAATCAAATAATCAGTCATTAAATAATCACAGTGTTACTCCCCTCCCGCCTCAACAGTAAACTCCATAGTCCATTGAAATGTTACATTTTTTAGGCCTAACCTTGCGTTTTTCAGAGGACGTAATTTTATTTTTTGATGTGTAGGGGGGGTCAGTGAAAAGCTAAAACCAAGTTTGTGGGGTCGCCACCCTTGTCCCACGGCCGCCATCTTGAAAATAGGGGTTGAAATGGTTTTTACGATATATCTCTTAAGCTATTTATCTGATAAAAAAAATTATGAACATATTTTGTTGCAAATTAAATTCTCTACAACTTTAGTTAAGTAACTTTTTGTCGTAGAACTATAAATAAAAAAGTTATAAGCGAAAATGTTAAGAAATTTGAGAAAATAATTTATATTTTTTGATATAACTTTTTTTATCATTTTACGAAAAAATTATATCAGACCATTTTTGTGGATTGTTATTTGAGAAACAACTATTATAAGCAACATTTTTTCATTAAGTCAATAGTTAAGGTTTTACAGCGCTCCAAAATGAGTACTATTTTTCAGTACTCTTAACTAGACTTATATTATACGTGTGTACTAATAATGTGTCATCAGTAATTGTTTTTTTTTTTTGTTTTTATTTTGTTATTATAAATTTTTTAATTTACCATCCAACAACCATCATTACAGGTACTTCACCTAATGCAACCAAAAAAAAAAAAAAATTTTTTAAAAAACAAAAAATAACCATTTTACCTCTATAAAAACAAATATTCAATTCACTTAGGTACTAACACTATAACTACATACATAAAATGCGGCCTGAGTGAATTCATTCAGCGAACAAAAAAACAGGTCTACGCGGTCAGACATTGTGTTGAGTGTCCGCAAAGCACGCGTGAACGGCGCGCGGTGCAACAGAGCGGTGCGCGCGCGCGGCACCAGGAACAAGACCGGCCGCCGACGCCTGCCTACGTATCCATCCGGCACACACAGCTGCATGCACACTAGCACGCCTGGGTTGTATATTTTGCCACGAATCACGCCAAATAGATAAGTAGCAAGAGCTACCTCTCTCCTTGTCTCAAGTCTGTAATACCCCACCATACCCAGAACAAATAAAGTAGGATACAGCAATGGGTATCCAGGGTATACTCCGTAAATTTTCTTAAAAAGGAATCTGCAAAATTTATTTTGTATACGCTCCACCATTAACTTATACTTCTCCTTGATTATTAATAATTGATTAATAATTGATTATTGACTCTTTTCCACTCCATTACAGAATTTGACAATTATTGATTTTTAAAATAATTGTAATCTGATGGCCGTTACCGAGAATACTGTCCAGGTAGAAAATACTTTGCTCCAACTTCCACTAAGCTGGGAATATTAGGTATGCATACATACATATATATAATACATAACTTCACACCTGTATCCCTAATGGGGTAGGCAGAACACCAGAGGCTATAAAACCATGTAATGTCACGTTTGACAAATTAGGAGGTACTATTATGATGGAGAGAGACTATTGCAGTGACAGGGGGTCAGCCTATCGCCCGCAAAAACGCCAATAAAACCTCCGTCTCTTAACTGACTCGTACAGTTTGCCCGGGAAGAGAAGCAGCTGGCACATTCTATGTTTTTCTTTCGTTCCCAGTCCAGCATAGAAGAAAGTTAAAAAATTAGCTGTGCGATTAGTAATATTCATTGCAACGTCCATAATACTTGTTTTTGTACTCCCATTACGTACAACACAAACCCGCGCTTGTCGGCTTGTACGCGAATTACTTGGATCCTGAACCGCTTTGGCACAGATGAAACAATTGTTCGCAAAATCGAAGTCTGGCTCTGGAGCTTCTGAAACTGACGATAAACTACTGGAGCTGCTGCTGCGACGACGAACAACATTATCGGTTCGATTGTCCACGTAATAACAATAACACGCAATATGTACAGTAACTTCCGAAACAGTTCGTAAAAATTGTAAAGCGCTGTAAAACCTTAACTATTGACTTAATGAAAAAATGTTGCTCATAAAAGTTGTTCATCAAAAAACGATCTAAAAAACTGGTCTGATATATTTTTTTCGTAAAATGATAAAAAAAAGTTATATCAAAAAATATAAATTATTTTCTCGAATTTCTAAACATTTTCGCTTACAACTTTTTTATTTATAGTTCTACGACAAAAAGTTACTTGACTAAAGTTATAGAAGATTTAATTTGCAACAAAAAATGATAATACATTTTTTTTATCAGATAAATAGTTTAAGAGATATATCGTAAAAATCATTTCAACCCCTATTTTCAAGATGGCGGCCGTAGGACAAGGGTAGCGAACCCACAAACTTGGTTTTAGCTTTACACTGACCCCCCCTACACATCAAAAAAATAAAATTGCGTCCTCTGAAAAACGCAACCCCAAATATAACTTTTCAATGGACTACCAGCTACCCCCGTTGTTCTTTCAAACCAATTTATAATTTTAACTAATCGATTTTGGTAAAATGTTAAGGTTTATTGCAGTATATTAGTTAAAATAAAATATGTTTTTAATGAATTATTTTTTTTGTATACATAGATATAAGATATGATAATAAATAAATAAAAAAAATCTGTTTACGTTTATGCCCAGACAAAAGACATTTACTCGGCATTTACGGGCATTTATCAGGCATTTACTCAATGCGCCAAAAACGCCAGGGCATAAACCCATCTCTAACACTAATGTATACACGAGTGATCGTCGAGTTGAGTAGAGCCGCGAGCTTCGTCGCAACTTTAAATTATTTAATTGAGATTTTAATTTAGGCAAATTGACTAAGTAGTAATATTCCCTGGTGCGAAAATCGCGAAAGTGGGGCCTATCAAGAACGAATATAATATAAGAAATGTAGAGTACGTAATAGCTTATTAGTTTAAGTTCAAAATAAATATTTATTGATACAAATATTATTATACCGCGTTAAAAACATAAAGTATAACATAATATACTTTTGTAAAAATCCACACAAATTTGAGAGTTTTAGCACATACAAAAGTAGGTACGGTAGAGTTTAAACTGTGCTCACATTGAGATTTAAAAAACAGCTTTTAATGCAAATCTTACTTATTAAGCATGTCTTAAAACACATTACTCATCTTTTATCCATGCAAATAGAATTTTAGAAAACTAATAGAATTGTAAGAGTTAAACATTTCAACAGCAGAATTCCAATTTTCGTCATGAAACGGTTCCATCCAGTCGGTCTGTGTAACAAATTCAATTGCATGATAAACGCCTTACGCTCGCGTCTATTTCTGTAGCGCGGTGCTCCAGCGGCGGCGAGCCGGCGGCGGCGGCGCTACTTAGACGGATAGCTTCAACACTGCCTCACGGAAAGTTAGAAGTAATTATTGTTATAACAATATAGACCTAGATTATAATTCGCCTAAGAAACGAACAGTGCAATCGTTGCTATCAGCAGTCGGTTGTCTAAATTTCCAGAGCGTTGTTCGTTGCGGTTGCCTAAATGGTAAACATTAATAATAACTAAATTATTAATGTTTTAATTAAAAGACCTACATTAACTCGTCAACGTGGATATTTTAATGGATTAATTAAACCTGCCGTCACTTCCTGAAGGGATCGAGAAATATTCAATTGTAAATTAAATTTTAACGACTTTCAGTGTGCGTTTATTAGCCCTTTGAACTTTGATTCACAGGAATCTCACATTGTGTCTTCACAATCACGTAAAAAAATTACTGTGAGATATTAAAAATACTTACCAAACCGTTTAGTCAAAGCGTGACATTAAATTCTATTACGTAAAAACCTTTATTTATTTCGGATTATTAAAAAGTATTGCTATTCCAGACTTTTCACTACTTCTGTGTAACATTCCATCAAGTTCCTTTCGGACATTCTTTTGTAATTGAGGAACAACCATCCAGACATTCATTTAAACTTTCACATTTGTAGAATTTTAAGTTTTATAATATTAGTAACATTTCATCACATTACATCACAACTCGTTTTAATTAGCCTACTGAAGGGCCTTGCATTTTTTCCTCGCGTGACGGAAGGGTTTAAAGATCCAGTCCAAGTCCTTAGAAGTCAGAATATTCAGAACATCGAAATAGCTTCTAACTGACGACATAACCTGACCTCAAAACTACGGAAGTCGTAGTAATATATTTACTTTGGGTACCACCCATTGTATTGACCAAAGTTATTTGTACACAATATCTACAATACGACTCGATGCGAGGACTTCTTAATAATAAAACAAACGAAAAAGAAAGATTTCACCGTCTAAAATAATCTGCCGTTAAACAGACATAATATCAAATTTAATTGTAAACATCTAAACACAGCTAAAAGGCGTTAATAACATAATTATTCGGAGCTCCAAGCAGCGCTAAGTCAGGCGCCTCACCAGGCTCGCAACAAACGACACAACACTGGAGACGGGAACAAAAGCCTGAACTCGGTCGCCATTTCGTGATTGCTAGCCAATTTGTGGAACTGGGAAGCCCAATTGAGTTGCAAGATGTATTCCGAAAAAGGCTTTTAATATTTAAGAAGCTATTCTTAGACTTTAGGAATTAAAGTGGAACTAAATAGGAGGCTTGAATGTTCTATGTAATACTAAACTATAGTCGAATTCATTCATGCGTTTGCAAAACAATTCAAGTTGAAAGTAGAAAAAAATACCTCATCAATACTTTAAACATGAAGTGATGTATTCACGGAAAAATATGTTTCATTTCCGTAATCAATTTCCAAAGGCAAATACTCAAAAGGAGTATCAATATGATGAATATTAACTAGAAATAACTTATTCTATTTATATCCGCGTGCCATCTGCACTAAAATTTAATCAGAAGGGAGGCAGATCGGAATTCCCCCGCCAACTCCGCTATCAACCGGACAATCAGCTGCGAAGCAATGCATGATTAAATCATAAATATTGTTTTTAACAGGCCTTTTAATAAACATTACATTATCATAAAAGAAAATCGAAAATGGAGAAGATAAGTTGCTGCGACATATTGAAAAATTTTATTGACTTTCATCGCAAACTATGAGAATATGGCAATACAAGCGGATCTGAAATTTTGATATGTGTGTAAATTCATATCTTTACATGATTGTTCGAACTTTGGTTGCTCAAAATTTACATAGCATTTACCATTATTTTTTTATCGATTTTTGAAAGGATTTCAGTATCTGATTTACCAATATTTTTTTATCGATTTTTGAAACGATTTCAGTATCTGAACGGTGGCGATGGTAGCGATTTCTATGCAATACGCGACCTTATGTCGGCGTGTTAAGGTGCTAACATTTTAAGAAAAAACATTAAGGGCCGAAGTTGTTCATCATTTTGTATTGGCGAAACGCATAATTTGTCGGAGCGATATTTCGTGGTAGAATTTATAAACGATGATCTCTAGATAGGTGAATCCTATAAAGCAGGAATCACTTGAATTAGTCTTCTACTCACATCATCATTCAGCCACAGCTGGACACAGGCCTCACCCAAGATCGCAGATCATGGTCCTGTAAGATCACAGTCTTCTAATACCTAAGTCACGTTTATCCAAGTGCAGCAAGGTTATCCACAGTATTTATCCCTCCATCGTCCGCTAGCTCGGCAGGAAACGAAGCAATCACTTCCGCAGCCGCTCTGTGACGTGGGCCCTCGTTCAATTGTACAAAGTAGACGCGATGCATGGCGGAATCTATGGAAAATTTGCGGTACTTCTTATGTATATAAGCACACCGACCATTTTACGAGAAACGTTCTAGAAATCAATTGCTTAAGACCAGCTCAAGTTTAGTTTAAATTCCCTATTTCTGGCTTAAAAAGGGATCACTTTTGTGGTGTCTGAAGTTTTTAAACAGATTATACACATATTAACCTATCGTTTTGGAGTCTTTTTAGACACAGCGGTCTCGAGGGAGTGACCAATTGTCACGCGAGGTCAATGTGTAGACATTTACAACCTGGCAAGCTTATTTCGTTTAAAAAAAGTTTCACGTAAAACTTTGTATGACAAAAAGCTTTTGAATGGTTACCTATTCACAGAAACAAAGAAACACGAATCCAATTTGGCCACAATATTTATGACTTATCGGAATTTTCAAACATTTTCTAACAAATCGCGGATCGATAGGAACTTCAAACAGGTTCATGGAAATCATCGCCATCGCCATTCGACGAAGTCTTTAACAGGAAATGAGCGGAAAATGCAAAGAACAGCATTTAAACATCAGTTAAATAGTTCGCGGGATAAGAAAACGTTTTTGTTGAAGTGAAAAGTCCATGCGATGTTAGTTTGTGAGGAGAATTGGATAGAAATAAGGATGTTGGTAACTCTTGGCCTTGTAATTTACTATAATATTACCAAGTTTCTTACGATCGGAATTTAAAAGAACTAGTGAAACATAAATTTGTGATTCAGTGAGAAACAATTTTTAACCATGAAAGACCTAGACCTAAAAATAAAAATTAGTGACAATTTAAATATTACATTTCCCTATCTAAAAGCATCGTCAGCTGCAAATCCACTCAATAAAACAAACCAAAAACTAGCAATCCGAGTATCACCGGTTTCTCTACTTAGACACAAAGGTTCATCTAGATAATTTACATGAAATAACCGGTAATAATACGCATTAGCCGGTTGTAAACCTCGGTTATCACCGAAATCACGCCCGCCCTCAAAATTGACACCGCCTACGTTAAGCAGACCCTCGCTTAGTAAGGCATTGGGTTTAAGTTAGGGGTCTGTTTGATTTGGTCGTAATCCTAGTTGACCCGGGGGTATAACTCTCTTTAACAAGCTTCGTCTTACTAGGTCACAGATCTACTGCGCGTTGATATACATCGCAAACGGTCGGTTAGGCTTTGTTAAACGATAACGGAGTGTTTCTCGAGTCAGTTAGGATGTCCCTTCATTGGCAGTTTACTGCTATTATCATAAAATAACTTGATTCATTTTCATTGCAAAATCCGGAATTTAATTTTGAGATGAAATTTTCTCCGACGACATGCGTATTGGTAAACTATCAACCACATAAATAAATGAATTACTCAAAGTACCTAGCACCAACTTTGTTAAGTAACCCAATGTAAACTCTAATAAACTTTTAGTTTTATTACTGCACTTTACATTACGAGACTCAGACACACAGAACTTAAAAAAATAGTTTCCCTACGTTGGCTCGAACTTAGGTCATCTCAAAGTTACCTTAGGCAAACATTCTACCAATGCGTAACCGCGACAATAATAATAATAAATAAATATTTCTGACACTCACACAACATTATCTAGCCCAAATTAAGTTTCTTAAAGAACTTGTGTTATGGATACTAGATAACTGATATACTTAAGAAATATATAAACATACATATTGAATAAATACATATTTTTTATTAGAATAAACTTAAATAAACATATAAACATCCATGACTTGACGGCTAATATCTGTGTTCATCACACTGATATCCGCCGCCGCCGGGATTCGAACCCAGGACCTCTGGCATAGAAGGCAATGTATTTTACCACTACACCAGCCGGTCGTCCAAATAATAATAATAAATAAATAATAATAATAATAATAAATAATCTTTATTTGCCAGTACATGCGTAGTCAAGAGTTACAAAATAAATATATAATAGTGCGTTCACATACTGCTGTCATTTCAGCGTGCAAATTTAGAGGAAGTAGTACATCTTCATTTTTATAAATTTAAAATATTATTACTATGTCATTCAACCAAAAAAAATATAACACAATAAATCATACACACATAAAAAGTCAATTCAATATTTAAATGAGTCACAAAGTATTCTATACTGTCAATGTTAAAAATATTTATCTTATAATGTCAACCGTCTTATTATAAAAAAAAAATATACCTATATATATCTGTATATTATGATTGCAATTTCAAATTAATTAAATTCTTTGTCATTTAAATATTCTTTGACGCTATAATACATTTTTCTTAGGCATAAATTAAATAGAGCAGTTTTAAATTTGTTCCTAGGTAGCTCTTTAATTTTAGATGGCAATTTATTAAAAATGCGTATCGCCATACAATGAACATTACTGCTATATAATGCTAGTTTTTGAACCGGTATGTATAGTTTGTCCTTGCTTCTACCACGTCTTCCCAACACTTCACTATTTGTTTCAAATAATTGCTTATTTTGATAAACAAAACAACAAATTTCAAATATATACAGGGAAGGGAGTGGCAAAATGTTAAGTTTAGCAAAATGAGGCCGACAACTTTCCTGAAAATCTACTCTGCAGATTGCTCGTATACATTTTTTTTGTAATTTAAACACTTTATATGCCTCTACAGAATTACCCCATAAGATTAGACCATATCTAATAACCGATGAAACATATCCGTGGTACGCTAGTTTAGCTGCTTCAATTGATACTACCTGTACTATTTGGTTTAGTACATATACAAAGCGATCAATTTTTAAACATACATAATCAACATGTTCTTTCCAGTTACAGTGCTTGTCCAATACCACACCAAGAAATTTTGTTGAATTGACTACTTCTAATTCTATGTCATTATATTTAATGTCAAGCTTTGGAATAATTGAATTATATGTCTGAAATGATATAATTTTTGTTTTGTCAATATTAATAAGTAATTTATTTATGTCTAGCCATTTAATGATATCATGTAGGGCTTTATTCGTTACTTTTCCAGTGTCAATTTTGTCTTTACATTTAATTGTAATGGTTGTATCATCCGCAAATAAAATACACTCTTGGTCAATATTTCTTGGTAGATCATTAATGTAGATTAAGAATAATAACGGTCCTAGTACACTTCCTTGAGGTACTCCACTATTGTTAATTATGAATGTTGACTGACATTTTTGTATAGTATTTTCACTTATACGAGAAACCTCTACACATTGTTCTCTATTACTAATATAGCTTTGTATCCAATCTAGAACTTTACCTCTTATGCCATATCGCTCTAATTTTATGAAGAGTATTTCATGTGAAACTCTATCAAAGGCTTTCGACATATCCAGGAAAATTGATACCGGATATATACCCCTGTTTAGGGATTCAGTAACAGTTTTAATAAAAGTGTAACAAGCTAAAGTCGTTGAACTATTTTTTCTAAATCCAAATTGCTGTGTGCTTAGTATATTATGCTCTGTAAGGAAAGAATACATTTTGTCATAGACAGCTCTTTCGAATGTTTTTGACAAGACTGGTACAAGTGTCATTGGTCGGAAATTATCAACATTATCTATATCACCTTTTTTATATAATGGTCTAACTATCGATTTCTTAAGTCTACTAGGAAAAACTCCCTCAGCCAATGATAGATTGACAATATGAGTTAGAGGATTTACTATATAATTGGCAGTGATCTTCAAAATTTTTGTACAAATTGAGTCATGTCCAGTAGCTTGTGTGTTCTTTAAATTTTTAATAATGTTATACATGTCCTTCTCATTTACCGGTGTCATAAACATAGTTTTCAGATTAGATTTAATTCTTGTCTCAGTAGGTTTAAATTTAGCATTTGTACTATGATTTAAATTTGCTGTGTCACTAAAGTGTTCATTGAATTTATTACAAATATCATGAATGTCTGTGAAAATTTGATTTTTATATTTAATTGCATCAATTGATTTATTTGTATTATTATTTTCTGACGTATTTTTAATTATATTCCAACTTGCTTTACAAATGTTTTTAGAATTAGTCAAATATTTTGTATTTTCAATTTTTCTGGAGTGCAAAAAACATTGTTTTAGCAGTTTTGAATATCTGTCATATTTCTTTTTATTGTATGCTTTATTGTTTTGGCAAAATCTATATTTTAAATATAATTGCCTTTTTATTATACATGATCTCTTAAGTCCTTTTGAAATAATTCTTTTTTTAATTGGTTTATTATATATTTTTACTTTAATCATAGGGAAGCATAAGTCATAAAAAAGAGTTAACTGGTCATGGAAAGCATTAAAAGCTTTCTCTGTGGTCTTTTCACAATAAACCTCATTAAAAGACAACGCTGACATACACTGTAAAAATTTAACTATATTTTCTTCATTGAAATCCCTTTTTTTGTCAAAATAAAACATTTTTTTTTTCATTATTTCATTGTGTCTGCATTTAATAGCCAATGTTGCAGTTTGTGCAGTTTCATGGTCTGAGAGACACAAATAGTGCACATCACTTTTAATACATTTCAAGTTACTTGCAATCAAATCTATACAAGCTTTCTTTCTAGTTGGTTTATTCATGTGCATAAAAATATTATAGTGTGATAGAAGGCTAGTTATTCTGTGAGATATTTTTGTACTTTTAAGAATGTCTATGTTCATGTCACCGCAGAGTATTATTGTTTTATTTCTTTTTCTAGTCAAAGTTTGTAATACAATTTCAAGTTCCCTGAAAAATATATCAATATTGGAATTAGGTGTTCTGTAAACACAGATTACATATAACTGTAACTCTGTAAGTTCTACAGCGCAGTATTCGAAGTGGAGCATGGTTGGTTTTTGTATAACTGTTCTCTTAAACTTTAACCCCTTCTTTATTAAAATACAAGTCCCACCTCTCTTTTGATGAGGGCGTGAGAAATAAAACGGTAATATACGCTTACTTTAAACACGATTTATTTAAACTAAGTTCACCCCTCCGCGTACTTTATTAGAAGGGGTGAAACAAGGCCATTTGAAACTAAACACATGCATGGAACGCCCCGCGCGTCGTGACTTCGTTTTTTACTTGATACATTACGGAGCTAAAAATAAAATTGTCACCTTCGTGGGAACAACGGGTGTACAGTCAAATGTAAAAAGATGTATACACGTCGCAACGTATTCGGTTGTGATATGGTTCAAATTCCAATGAAAATGTATACATCTTGTTAGACGTGACTGTACACCGAGATGGTAGGTAGGAAGTTCATAAAACAATTTATTTTTAGCGCGTGCAACCCTACTGTGGAGGATTTCATTTAGAAATTCCGTTTAAAAACTTTTCGACTTGCGCAACTTTTTAGTCGGCGCCGGGTCCGAATAATAAATCACTTTCGACATAAACATGCATAATTAATGACGGATTTCGTGAACTTTATTTATTCAAAGATTTTAAAGACAAATATGAGATAAATAAGAACTCATTACAAGTACATATTATTTAGGGTCGTCAAGAGAATGAGGGATTTAAAGGTCGCGGCGCGGCGACGCAATGGTTCCCTTATAAAACAAGAATTTCAGTTAAATACAGTTAAAACAGCGTAGGTTTACAATTTTTGTAAATTTACTTTATATAAATTATACACAGAATTTTCCCTTATTTGTAACTGCCCATACAAACCTGAGAGGTGTTTCTAAAACAATATAAGCGTTACTTAACACAACCCTCACTAATAGCTTTACAAACAAATCAAAACTCGACATAATCCTAAAGCAAAAACAGACTATAATCGCTTTCAACGACCAAAGTTAAATAAACAAAAAAGAATTAGATACCTCAACCCGGAAACGGAAAACGTGACGCCTTCAGCTTTTCAGTCCGCCATTATTTCATCCCGAACAACCTCGAATAAACATCACACACCCAGAACCCTTACAGGCAAACATAAACCTTATCCCAATACAAATAAAACGTAGTTTAACCACCTCGAGTGTTTAGGATGCAATATTCTTAAATTTACGCAGTGGCAGTAACTAGAAACTGGTCCCTAAAGAGATATAAATTAGGTTTATAGTAGACTGGGCGTTGCGTGTACGTTTGGTACGTTTATAAATCAGGATGGAGCGGGTCCTCGTCGTAGAGCCAGCTCCGTATTGAAGACTGGAGATAGGATTCACAGTACAGATGTGATGCAGTAAAATTGTTAAAATTACTATTCATTTCACCTTAAATTGAATATATCGATTTGTTCTTAAAATAAGGCAGTATATTAATGATAGACTTCCATGCTGGACTGCGTGCAAAGGAAAACATAGAAAAGTCTTCCCGGGCATAGGTGTAAGTCAGGTAAGGGACAGAGGTATTATTAGAGGTCTTTTGTTTTTTGTATAGGGTGACCCCCTGTCACTATACTTCACTTTTGTCAAACGTGACAACAGATGGTTATATAACCTCTGGTGTTCTGCCTACCCCATAAGGGATACAGTCGTGAAGTTATGTATGTATATTAATAGTCAACAATCTAAATAAAAACGGCCCAAAACAGTATTTATACTACAAATAGACACTTCTGGAACAAGCATACGTCAGCCAGCAAAACTACGGCACAACTTAATAACGTACTCCGCAGCAGAAGTTTCCTCTATACGAAAACTACAAAAGTTTTCCATATGAACGTAAAATGTTTTATATCACTTGAAATTTCGTTACATGTTTGGCTCACTTAAATTCAAATGCCGATAGTAAGAGCTATGGAAGTAGTAGTCAAAAGTTAAACTGGTTTGCTAGGTTTCTAACTAAACTAAAAAACTGCTGAGGCATTAAAATAAGAAAGAAAAGGTTTCGTTTCCATGTCTCCTAATGGAATGTGACCATGACTAAGTGGATTTTGTAGGGCTTATCCCAAGAGGAACCTATTCATTAGTTATTTGACAGAAACAATACTAAGTCTGGTAAAACAGACGCAAACAGTTTATTCCAGGCTTCAGAGATTCGTTCTAAAATTAATGAAAAAAATCCTTCAATTAATGAAAAAATATCTAAAATTAATGAAATATTTAAGTAAAATTAAAAGCGTTTCATTCGACTCTCTTTTTTACTAGCAACGGTTTGAATCTCGTAACTTTTATTCCCGTTGATATAACTTGATAAAATATCATCCTTGATAACATGAAAAACTGGTAAGCTCTCTTAAGTGTATAGATATGACACAACATAAAATGTAACAATAACCCTGGGCGTGGAATTAAGGGTACTATCAAAAAGACTCAAACGCTCGAGCAAACGTGGTCAGTAGACACCGAAACGTCGAGTTAAAGTGTAAAATATGGTTATACGCTATAAATTCGTTCACAAGACGTGGTACTGTTCTCGGTGTATCCTGCGGCAGGATCCAGGACAAAGGCTGCGAGCCCCCGGAGGTCGCTACACAATATTACATTTCAGCTTCAATTGCAATCGCGTATGACTGTACGTTGGATCGCGGTTTGATTTCATGTCTTTGTCTAAATGCTTGTTGGAATCATTATAGTAATGAGGTTTCAATAATACGAACGTTGACAAAAATATCCAATATAATTTCGTCTTAAAATATGCATGCATATTGTATGTGTGCGGGAGCTGGGTGGTATACATAATTCTGTTGCAGACTGTACACAGCCCCAAATAAACAACGCAAAGTTTCAATAGATTAAGGCAATTAATAAAAAACTTTTTAATTTTAAATTTTGAACACTTACTTAGGATAGAATGAAAAATACCCAGACCCGTCTGAAACATTGTAGAACTTAATGTAAATGTTATCTAAGACATATTATGAGTACTTTGTGGGTGTTACGATAACTCTTAAAAAAATCAAAGAGACTCAGAACTTAAAGCTTCGATTTATACTATAAAATAGGACATACTACATACCCTACCATTTCATTTACTTTCTCTTAATATTGTTCAAAAACATTTATAAAAATAGAATATAAAAAATCTTTAGAAAACTCAAACTAACAGTTCAAAAACGTTTCTCCTTCACTCACAACAAGTAAACGGTTATTCAACATAAAGTACACAGAAAACACTGCCCCATGATCAGTGGTATATGTAGATACCCTAGCAATGAGTTTGAAATCACTATAGCAACCTTATCAGAGGTTGCATATTTGGCTTGGACCACAAATAGTTGGCCACACAGAGGTTGGCACGTCGCATTCATATGCCGAACACGACTCACAACCCTCTGTCTGTGAGACGGGGTTGAGGGTTCAACCGGTAATGGGTTTTTAAATGAAATTTTTAATATATTTCATTGATTTACACTCATGTTTCTTGAGAGTATAAATAAAAATGCTTCTAGATATTTCGGTATAAAGTTACCAACAAATTTTTATCACTTTCGTTTATTAATGTCGTAAATGTAGAGTATTTTATTAAGTTACTAGCTGACCCGGCAAACGTTGTTTTGCCATATAAATAAAAAAAAAAATGATGTTGGCCGATTCTCATAGATACCGGATAAGCACAAAAATTTCATCAAAATCGGTCAAGCCGTTTCGGAGGAGTATGGCAACGAAATTTATATATTAGATTCTATAATTTTTAACTTGCAATTTGGTTAAACTGTTTTGTAAAGCAATAACAATAAATAAACATCTAAAAGTTTTCTGCTAGCTCAAATCATGAAAATAAGGTAAATAACTGCCAAGGTTTTGTCAACAAGGAAAACAAAGTTTTCCTTATACCTAGGACATTCTTATAAAAGAAGGAAATTCATTCACAACCTGGATCCTGTGGACTCAGTCGTGGACATAATAAATTTAGTCCATCAATGCAGGTGTCACTTACGAAAAAAAGTTAATTCAACGAAACCAAAACTGATTTCATTTTTCCTGATATGCCCCTCATCTGTATACATGTAAATAAGAAGATATTTCAGCTGAAAACCGATATGCGAGCCGAAAGGTTTAAGTTGCAGACACACGTTTCTCAAGTTTTCCCCAACTTAGCCGATCTTTTCCGAACACAGCTTTTGTGGAGTTTATCCCGTCATGTGTACAATTGCTCGTAGTGTAGTGGCTTCTATGTTGACCATTCGATATCGCAGAATAAGCACCGTTCGGCCTAATCGGAACAAAGATGGGTGACAGTCACTAATAGCACGACGACTTCCACGCTTCGGAGATCACGTAAAGCCACCGTGTTGTATACTCGTATACAGTTGGCGATTTCAGAAGCCTCTTCATCACCCAGGGGAGACTATCGTGTCCCTGTAACGGGCTTATTGAGAAAAGTTTGGGACAGATAAAATTGGACCTTTTTTTGTATATTTGTTGTAAATGATACAAAGAAGAAGTTTATTAGGTATCAGCGATTTTTTTACAACCGCACAGAAATTATTGCTTCTCACTCAATATAGGACCTTTTTGATTTTCGACCTTTGCATACTACATTTTTAACGTAACTATTGTTTTAATGAGAAAATAAATTGTAAAACAAAAAACTATCGACCTCTTTCCTTTTACAAATAGAAGCAAGTACCACAAAAGCTCGTCCATGAAAAGCTCCCAACAATAGCTTGGAACTCTTCCCATCAGTGGGCAGATGCAGGGGCATAGTGGGCGTTACAGAGCTGCCTGACTCTCAATTTACAGCCAGAAAGATGTAAAGAGGACTTCAGGTGTGGGCGGCAATCGCCACGAAAGGTCAGCCTCGAATTAAAGTTACTCGCAAATCTAAATGGCAACTGACTTAATTACCCCGTGAACTGTGTTTATAAATAGGTCACTTTGTGATGAGAATAAATTAAAACGTATTCGAAAAATTATATAAATGAAGTAAAGGTTACTTTTGAGCAGGTTATTAAGTACTTGGTAGTTAATTATATAAATTAATTAAAAAAAAAACAATGTGTATTAATTATGTATGAGTTCTGTTCTTATGACAAATATCGTTCTTCAAACCAATGCTAGAAGATATCGCTTAAGGCGAATGCAATCTAAATTCCTTCTTATTAAACACAGTTATTTTTAAGTTTAAAGGCAGGCGTATTTATTGTTATAATAAGCCTTTAAATAGTAAATAATAATCAGATTTTCTGTAGTCTTCGCAACGGTCGTACAAGATGTAAGTACATACATTGTGATGTAAATCGGCTATCGAGTTGATCGTTGAAACAACTTTATCCTTTTATTTTCCGATTTCCCGGATTATAACGCTTCGGTAAGCTTTTTTGAATACGTTTCCTTATCTTTAAACATCATCTTACGATGTTATTTGATGTTAAATATTGTGCTATTTGATTTGAAAATTTGTTGGGTAACATGTTCCGAGAATATTGCCGTTTCGATATGTTAGATACCTAAATAAACATAATAAACCTAAATAATTCAAACTAATAAATTTATTAAAACCAATATATTTCAATTTCATAACGACACATGAAAAGCACATATTAAATAGAATGTGTGATTTGAAACGTATTTAATTGTCATGTTTGTTAAATAAATGTTTGAGTTTCAGTTTGTTTTACCTTCAATACAATCAATTGTATGAAAAGCCAATAACAGTCAAGCGACCTAAAACCTCACTTAACTAATCGAGAGCAGACAAAAATGCACCATCTAAACCTCCTTTACAAGCATCCGTAAATCAAGATCTTTGTACAAACATGAAAGACGACTTTGCTTTAAACATAACATGAAGACGTTTCGGAGTTAAGTTGTGTGCAAGTTAGCGAGCTGCGCTTAAGAATTCAAATTACAGCGAAACTTTCCTAGACGGCGACAGCGCCACGTACATTCGGGTGGAAAAGAACAGAACTTACGGAAGACCGTGTAGTGTAACCTAAATTTAGATTTCTTCTCGAGACAAATAGTTTGTGATAAGCCCGATATTGGTGCTGTTTTACATATTTGTAATCTATTTGTGTGCTCTATTTTTGTATGTATGTACAATACAATAGGATTGAGAGAGCATTTTTTTTGTTAAGGATCTTATTTTGATCAGTATAACTAATTGCTACTTTAATATTAACATGGTATCCCAGTCTTTATCTTCGATTATCGGTTGAGCTTGCGTGCCCGATAATTAACTCGCATATAACTTTACTTCCATGCTGGACTGGGAGTGAAAGAAAAACATAGAATGTGCCAGCTGCTTCTCTTCCCGGGCATACTGTAAAAGTCGGTTAAGGGACAGAGGTTTTATTGGCATTTTTGTGGGCGATAGGCTGACCCCCTGTCACTGCAATAGCCTCTCGCATTCATTATAATACCTCATTAGTCAAACGTGACATAAGTTGGTCTTATAACCTCTGATGTTCTGCCTACCCCATAAGGGATACAGGCGTGAAGTTATGTATGTATGTATGTTTAGGTATTATGATAACAGAATATTATTTCATATTATTGAACTAACCAATCATATTTATTATAATGGTACAATAATCCATCTTATTTTAACCTTGCACTGCTAATTAATTCACTACTGTTTAATACTATTTTATGCATAAGAAGGATTGTCAGAAAAAAGTTTAAACGCCGCAGCCTCCAAAATTCATGTATTGTAGTTAATACACCAGTGTCTGATTTTACTATATTATAAACAATGTCCTTTATTAGATTTATTGATCGTATGAAAATTGTAATTTAAACAAGAAAAGCATTACTTCTTCCTTTTATATCAAAAACGATTTGTCATAGTGCAAAGTGGCACTATAATACTATCCTGAAATAAACGCTTAGTCGCGACTATATCATTCTGTAGCGGCATCACATGTACAGGGTGTTATGAAAAGTACTGCGATATCTTTAACCAAGTGCTTTATGAACAACGCATAGAAGTGGCAATTAACATGATTTTTTTGTCACAAATACCATCTTATTAAATAGAGCCCCAAAGAAGAGATATGATTACGGAAGATACTTGTATACTTACGTATTTTCCCAATGTTATCTCAGTTTCAATTAAGTTTAGGCACAGCCAATGTTTAATGGGTCTCAACAATACTTATTCAAGGATATTTATCATTCAATCTACCTATGAAAAAGTTTATATAATTTGACTTTCACTTTTTTAAGTTGTAAGTTGTAATAATGTTTCGTAATAAATTTTACTCAAAATCTTGGACTCGAACTTGGGACCTCTCATTTGCTCATTGCTCCGCTAGCTCAGTGGAAGAGGAAGAGCACTCCTGGTTGGGTGGTTTTTATTTGGCACATTTTTCCGTTATTTAAGAATAATTGAGCATTATTAGCATTATTATTATTGAAGTCGTCGTGGCGCCGTAGTTACTGTGTGTATCATACGATATCGCAGGTTAAGCAACGTTCGGCGCGGTCGGTACTTGGATGGGTGACCGCCGACCATTCATTTCTCACGACGACTTCCGTGCTTCGGAGGGCACGTTAAACAGTCGGTCCCGGGTGCTTTATAATTGTATACAGTAGTCGTTAGGGTTTGTCAGAAGCCATCTTGGCACCCTGAAAATTCTGGCATCCACCACCCAGCACTGGGCCAGCTTGGTGGATTATGGCCTAACCTCCTCTTCACCCAGGGGAGAGACTCATGCCCTGCAGTGGGCTCACTACAAAGAGTTGTGATGATGATGATGATGAGCATTATTAAATACAAAAACTTAAAAAATATAATCTCAGTACTTTGTCTTACACCCTGTACACAGCATCGGACGCTATTTACATAAAACTCCGATTATTGTTGTGATCTCTTTTGTCTAGACTGAAGTTGTTTCTTGCGAGGTTCATATATTTAAAGCGAAAATGTGTTTATCTAACAGCTCGGGTAGTTTGTGGGCTTTTAGGATTACTCCGAGATGTGTACAAGTTATCTGAGAACTCAATTAATTTGAAGCTTTGAAATAAGGAGACTGCTTAGCGAAACCTATCAGACAGTCTTCTCAATTTTTTTTTTTTTATAATGTAAAGACAGGACGTTTGTCTTCCATGCCACTTGATGGAAAGTGCGCATGAAGACTATGGTGTTACACGTCCATCCACGAGAAACCTATTCACTCGACACTTAAAAGTTCCAGGACTGTATTGTTCAGGAAAAACAATTGTATGTTGAATTAGTTAACTAGTAAGGCAAAACAACGTTACGCTACTAGTTAAGCTTTGTAGGCGCCTTATCAAAAGTAAACTTTCAATAAAAAAGATATACGATATATCGGAATATCTTTTTTTTTTAAACAAAACCTAAATGAAAGAACTTTCCTTCAACGACCCTGTAGTTAAGAAGAGAGCATTTCATACTAGATGAGCCGAGTTCAAGTAACCGCACCAAGGTAATTTATGAATTGTAACTTTTCTTAAGTTTCCTATTTATGCGAGGACCTAAGTTGAGTAGTAATCATAATAAATAAACAAATTCATGATTCGATCTGTCCCTTGGTAAAAAGAAATGTTACTTACCTTCACAACAAAAAGTTTTTAATTTAGGAACCAGCTTAGTTCTAGTATTTCATTACAGCTATCCTGTGTTACTTTTAAGTTTATTGATATTAGTAACATCATCACCTCTTTGTAATGAGTCCACTGCAGGGCAACGAGTCTCTCCCCTAGATGACAAGTAATCTGAAGTGCCAATATTAAAGTCACAAATTGGGTTTCGTATCAACTTCAAAATAAAAACTTCGCCGGTCACAGAGCATCAACAGTCCATAGAACTCATAAATATTCCGGCATCCCATTGACCGAAGCGTCTGCGTCGTACCTGGCAATAACTCTAAATCCGAACACATTCAATGATATAGATAGATTCGCAGTTTGTGTAGCTGCAACTTTAGGACAGGCTCATAAGCTATAGTAAACTCAGTTTAAAAATTAAATTAATAAGAATAATCTTGAAGTACAACATCACGTTACACGCGCTTATGATTATTGCGAAGATATTTTTAGTACAATATCACGTTACTTTAGTCGTGTAACCTGTAAATCTTATAAAGTTTCTAAGCTCAAAGAACTATAGCACTGACGTTTGCAAAAATTTTAGGACAAATCCTACTAATATGAAATAAATGAAATAGTCTATAGGTATGTATGGATGATAGCTACTCTTTCACGCAAAAAAATCAAATGTATTATTATTAAACTTTACAATAATATAGCTTATGCATCAGATTAAAATAAACGCTACAATTTAAGAAGATATTGGTTACATAGTAATCCTGTACAAACGTAGTCACGGTCACGAGCTAGTCCGAAAAAAAGATGAACAATGAGGACAAAACGATCATTTGTGATCATGATATTATTTTTCACGTAAAATGTCTGCGTGTAAACTAACCCTTACAACATAGCAGTAGCATAAATTCAACTGAGAGACTCCTAAAATAGACATATCTGCGTTAACGACACGTAGTAGAGTTTATGGCCACTGACTAGCTTGTAAACTAAGCTCAATAAAATATACGTTTAAGACTATTGCCTGATAACATAAAATTTAATTGAACTCAAGACCGTCTAGATCTACTACTCCCTTTTAGGTTAAATGGCAAAATTAATCTCGTGTATCATCTAGAATTATTAATGTCCATAGAAACGACAGTCGCTTTATGAAAACATTCTATTTCATAAACATCTACCTACTTTGTTGCCGTTAAAATGCAAGAAAACAAAAACGGGAAAATTTTCGCAACAAAAAAAATAACATCGCAAAACGAAAACGGTTAAACTATTAATCCGTCATCAAGATTTTATCTCCGACATAATTCAATAACAGTAGACTATTAAACCTAATCTACTGCATATCTATTCATCCTTTCATAAAATATCGCTTCACCAAATGCTATAAACAAATGTAGGAGGTTGTAGAAGTGGGGTCGGGAGATAGGCGAGTGTGGGTGGAACCAGAATATCTCCGTTCGAGGTGGCAGGATAGCCAGCCACCCTAGCGCTTACCGGGGGCGATCACTAGATGGCGTTTCATTTAAATTGGCATATTGACATGCGATTTATAGTAAGCAATTGAAAGCCACACCTGTACACAGTGCGGTTGCCGCGGTATTATTTACAACTTTTTAATAAACCTGACATAATGGAGGCTTTAGTAATTAATTGTTTCTGATGGAATCGTTTTAATGCCGGTTTTTACGTGGAGAATGTAATACGATATTGTATCTGATACGGGTGGCATCAAAGGATGATAGGAGCAATAAAAAGTTTATAGCTTAGATTTTAATAACTACCAATTAATAACGTTTTACTGTTAATAGAATTCAAGGCTCTTCACGTCGTTGATTACTGTCATACTGTGTTATCTGTTTCCAAGAAAGCATTCTATTTTTTTGTAACGCAACTCGATATTGAAATCACTTTGAATTCAGCGTACCATACGTCGACCAGGATAGTTCGAACGATTTAAATACTTGATAATTAAATCTATTAAATCGAGAGCTCCTTAATTGGCAAGGTTGGAAATCCATCCAGGCATTAAGCCGCAGACAAAAAGTCGAAGCGATTAAACCGCTCGGCAAAAAACAACGGCCTCTGCTTACGAACCACGGCGACGGACGGAGGACTCGTTCCACTTTTGACAAATTATATAATGTCACTATTTATTGCTACTTAAAAACCACGAATACAAGAAAAATGCAAATGTAGAGTTACTACGTTAAATCAACAATTTAATAGCTAGAACTATTTGATGGCAATCGTAAAGGTTTAGGTAGCTTTTTAGATAAAAATAATGTTATTACGATAGTATTATGAACATACAGTCTCTTTATTAATCTATTAAATAAAATGTTGGATGCTGGACTGAGAGCGAAAGAAAAACCTGTTTTTCTTCCCGGGCATACTGTAAAAGTTAGTTAAGGGATAGAGGTTTTATTGGCGGTTTTGAGCGCTATTGACTGACCATCTGTAATAGTCTCTCTCCATCATTATTATGACATCAGATGGATTTATAGCCTCTGCCTCTGCCTACTACATAAGGGATACAGGCGTGACGTTATGTATGTGTGTATTATGCAATAGTATTTCTTTATTTATCTATTAAATAAATGCTACGATTATTTCAAAGAGAAAATACACGGATTGTTAGTAAATTACTTCGAACTGAAACCATTTCATTTTCACCTCTGATGAAATATCTGTAAAATGTGTCGATTTAGCTACACGGCGCAGCGCGGCGATTCCGAAACGACCCGACTGAGATCTTTCAATTTCCGATCCGTGGTATCTTTGTCTAGTAGAGCATGCCCACTACAGGCCCCGAGCAGATTACACTAAATTATTTGAAAATACACAGCTCTGTAAACCGAAGTTCTTTTATTTTCTCTTTGTATTTGGTAAGCGTATTTTTTTTTAATTTCATTGGAGATGATAAATAAAGGCGAGGCCGTAGATGAAGAAAGCGCTTTTAAAAAGAATATTAGTAAATCTTATATTCATATATTTTGTTGAATGTTAAATATGTATGTATGTGTATGTATATAGATATATATGTATGCTTAATTACTAATATATATTTATTACATATATTGTACGACATGACACGCTTTTACGCACCTGAAATCCTCTACCCTAAGGTTGTCTGTAAAAGATCGCTTCTTTAGCGATAAGGCCACCACTTGTACCTACTTTAAGTTTTTATTTCTGTACATTGTCTAAGCAAATATTTGTAGTTGTGCAATATAGAGTAACATTAAGAAAATACGTGTTCTATCTTATTTGACCTTTTCAATCAACAGCGGTTTTCATGAATCTGCCGCCAAATCTTACCGCTCCGGCGGTGATGTGTAGCTACCGGCATTATATTATGAATAGTCAGCTCTTTCCTAGGCCCGTGTGACGTCATCTTCACTTACCTACCCCCAGGTGAGATTTAGGTTAAACCCGGGCTTAGTCTTTAACACAAATAATACATTCATTTTATTTTCACCACTCTCTTAAGTTCATAAATCACTGCGTACACCTCTAATTCTTCCTAGTATATTTCCATATCCCTCAGCTCTGTGGCAGACGAGCAATGCAGCACACAATCTCGACAAATGCCAGATTGCATCGAATGCCCACCCTACTTCGTCTTAACTTTTCAATCCCGCACTAAACTATTGCCTGGCAAGCATCCTTCTTTGCGGATTTTTAAACCAATCTCTTCCATTATGTGGACTTGTATTGTAAGTATTACCTTACAGTTTATTGTAAAGTATGTCTTTTTTCTTGTTGCATACAAGTTCTATTAGAAGAATATACGAGTACGTATGCGTGAGTTTGAAAGCGCTCATATTAGAAGTTCCAAGTCCCATTTGATAAATGGGCAACTGGTTTTTGTCGCCATTTCTTTACATAAATTTACCTACATCATACCTCGACATTTCAGTGTCTTTGCATACCTTAGCCAATAATTTGACTAGCCAATTAGGTCGACATTGCAATAGAACTGCCCTTGGTTTACTGCCTGTAAGATCAGACCAGCCCTTACATCCATAGGCAATTAAGATTTGAATCAATCTGTGTTCAAATGTATGCTTTATGAGCTCACCGACGACCACTTTAGCGATGGGGTAAACCTGTCTGCCTCAGACGCCAGTGGTTGCGGGTTCGATTCCCGCACGGAACAAGAAAAAAAAAACGTCCGTTGGTGTTTATCTAATTATGTATTTATATTCTAGGTTCCCCCCTAGTTCGCTGCATGGTATCCCATAACACAAGCTATGCTTACTTTGGGGCCATGTAGTTGGTGTGATTGTCTGGGGATTTAAAAAAATAAACATCAATTCCAATCTGTAATGGAATATGTTTGCTGACATATCCTTCTTTTTCTTTATGCAATACTCTCAACTTCATACATTTTCTCTTATTAGTTTTAAGGTGTGGATACATCAATTGTAAAATAACCAAATATTCGTAACAAATAACTAACCTCAATACTTTCTAAATAGCAAAACTAAACTAATACTTCCTTTCTATATTACTATTACGTTCCAGAATATTCTCTCACGAGAAACCACAGAACAATCGAACGTAAACCGTACAAGTACCATCGTTCGCGGCCATCACAAAGAACACGAAACGTATAATTACAGCCCAATGTGTTATTATTGCTTTAGGTAATCATACATACACATATTACAAAATACTCCGCATCTGTTTGTTTTTACGCGAGAAACTCAAAAACTGCTCAACTGATCTTTATTTCGTTTTTATCAATGGACGGAGTGGTTTATAATGAAGAGTTAGGTGTATCAATCAAGCTTTTGGTGGTGATGGGCTAAATTATGACGATGAATCAAAACAAACCAAGACTGTGTATATTTAATCTGGTCAAACTTAGAATTAGTGACTATAACATCTGTTAATGTATTATAAGTAGGTTCTTATTCATAACCATTTATTAATAATATTATATAAAAACTAAATGACCATTTGTAAATCTACCGAAAAGTCGGAGTTAAAATGTAAAATATAAGCGGTTAAATCCTGTTAAAGTTAAATTTAAGCACTGCTTAGTTCGGGCTATTGTAAACATAATTTTCGATGTAAAATAGTTCATACCTATCAATTATTCAACAGTTTCGTTGTTCATAAATTCAACTAAAAGTTAAAAGTCACAGCACCGAAACTGCCATCGATATATTTGAGAACAAAAAAGTTTGATACGGAAACTTTAGAAAATTAAAATATAACCGCAAAGAATACTTGCACCGGCTATAGTGGTACAGTCACCTTTTATATGACTCAGTTTATAAAACAAATGTTATATAAGAATGTTTAAATTATGATATTGATGATCTTTATGGCGCAGTGGAGCGAGCTGATCTAAGAGAAATTACTACGGGTTTGATACCAACTGGTATCTGACAACCTATGTTTATATGTATTATAAGTACTTGTATGTTTTAGGGACCCTGTCTATCTCTACTTAGTTCAGAGTAACATTATTCATTTATTAACTTTAACAAACTGTACTTCTCCCTGCTACCAACTTCAACACATCTATCAACTTTAAAGTCTTCTAAACTTCAACAACTTAACGACCCTCTACGAATCACAACAGTTCCCATTTCAGTATCCGACTGTACCATTTCAGGCGGCGAATGTACAATATAAACGACGCAGGAGTTAAAACTTCATAAAGTAATGTACAAACGAACGTTAAGCCACCCCCTCACAGAGTTGCCAACTTTCAGCTGTATAACAGCCGCAAAAACCTAATTGCTGAGTAATTTTTAATATCGTATACAATGGTTTCGAAAAGGATTTTCGAAAAATGAACGTAATCCGCGCTGCTGCATTGTAGAACAATGGAAAATGTGAGGATTCTTCGCATACATAAAGAAATTAATTTTCAGGTTATATGTTGATTTAAAACAATATAAATACTACTGGAATCTTCATATGGAACGCATGGTCTCAATGAAGCAAAAACTGGGCATTGTTAATTTTTTTGTACCTATTATTTTGTGTTACAAATATTAATCTTTAACCTATTTAGATACTAATTTGAACAGTTTTATATATAAGTGTGTCTTTAAATTAATATTGATTTTATTAAATTAGTACGTAATGACGTCATCAGTGACATTAACTATATGAGCATGTGTTAGTCAGTAAAAAAAAACATTAACTGTATCTGTGTGCTAAAGTCCACCCATTTATAATATTATTAAGACAAAGTTGTCTTTTCGTTGTCACATTTTACATCCAGAGTTCACGTTAATTTATAAAAACTTTCTAAAGCAATGAACCGGGCTAATGAAGTAACCTACTTTTGCAATTTCAAAGGTCAACTTATAGAAATAGTGCAGGTAACGAAGTTTACTTATTGTCCTATTAAAAAGTGCAGATAACGTTTTGATTTCTTCACTTAAAATTGTACTTATATTTTAGCGATAAAACAAATTATGATTTCTCAACTTCACAATTCTTATAGAGGCATGTTTGTAGAGCAGCTAACTACAATTAGGTACAGTGATTTCGGAGAATTGAGATAAATAGGATGCCACCCACTGGTTCTCCAACGTAGATACCGAATTTATGCCACGAGAGCATACAACTAAAATAAAAAAAAAATTAAGACATACTTACTACTTTTAGAGCAAAAGGTTCAATTCCCAACCTGGTCCATTTGAAAAAAGGACTTTTTCTACTGATAATGTCACTATCTAGTTTCTATAACATAACATTATAATAGAGCTCAGGTTGCGAAATTATTATGATTTCAAATCTTGACCACCGTGCAAGCAGGTCGTTTTGCTGATGATACAATGACTATTTTATTCCATTCTTGTTTAAATACTCTGGTCCCAGTTTGCCATGTTCGTGTTGTGCATCCATAGCTTTTTGCACCTACTATGTAAGCAATTTGGTTTTGGCATGACATTGGCTCTCACAATTAGCTGTCTTGTGTTAGTTTTTTTTTCATGTCATGATCGTTGTACTGTATGTACCTATTTGTTTTAATTCGTATAATCCTGACTGAAAAAGAGTGCCAAGAGTTTTTTTCCGCCGGCTTTTTTTTTTCCCTTGGTCTACTGTAATATCTTATTCAATAACTATCAACACCTTGTTAAAGTCGAAGTACAAAATTGTGACGTCATTAAGCGGCCATTCGATGGTCTTATGATGAATAAAAATTTTTCATTATCAGTACTCATATTTTAAAGCAAACGATTTCTACAATACACTCAAATAACTTAAAGAAATTCCATATTCCAAGCCTCTTAAATCTTAAAAGTGATGTTAACTTACCGTCTTACTATACCTAACTATCATAACCAAATATCGATTACCTACTCCAGGATGTTGCCGAAATACCGAATTTGAAACGTCGAGAACCCGTGTAATGAACTTCACAAGAAGTAATTAAAAAGTCAACTCCACACCGTACACCGATTAACTAGGTAGTAATATAATTTGTAGCATTTTCATTAGTTGCGTACAAGACTAGCTTCAGGGGGGATTCTAGTGTAGTGTAGTGTGACATTAAAGCGAACGCCGTGTCTGGTATAAATAAAAATATCGAACACACTACATTATTTAGCATGAAGTTTCTTTAAGAACTTGTGTAATTCATGCCTACTAGATAAACTTGACAAATACATTTTGAAAATGGTCATTATAGAAATTTATTTAAATAAATAAATAATAAATATTTCTGACACTCACACAACATTAATTAGCCCAAATTAAGTTTTTTAAAGAACTTGTGTTATGGATACTAGTTAACTGATATACTTAAGAAATATATAAACATACATATTGAATAAATACATATTTTTTCTCAAAAAATAAACTTAAATAAACATATAAACATTCATGACTTGACGACTAATATCTGTGTTCATCACACAAATATCCGTCGCCGCCGGGATTCGAACCCAGGATCTCTGGTATAGAAGGCAATGTACGTTACCCCCTACCCCTAGCCGGTCGTCAATAAAGATACATGACGTCTAATACCTTCATTCATAACACAAATATCTATTTTAGTGCGTTTTTTTACTTCGGTCGCTAAACCCGCGATTTTAAACTCACTTGAAATGGGCGCAAATCTCTTGGTCGATGATATTTATCACAAGAAAATTAATATTTTCAACGTAAGTAAAAATTTTTGCTGACCCTACGTAAGTGAATCGATAATACCTCTATCGGTTGCGAATTAAACCCCGATAGGCGTGAGTTACAATCGATACAATTTGTGACAAGCGGAGTTTGATTACTTCCTTGTCTTCAAGGAAATTGTGAAGCAATCTTACCCAATTAGTATATTTTAGTGAAATAAGGAAAACAACGGACGGAAAATATTTTGTTACCACCACGGTTTAAAAGCAAGATCAAAACAAAGTTATCGCTGGTTTAAAATGACTTACTTGAACCATTCTGATTTTTAAATTAAATAATTTCTTTGCAACTATAATTAGAGTTAAAAAGTAAAATAATAGGGATTTCTATACTATAAATTGTACCTATTCAAATGACAAAGTCTGCTTAGTACAATGCTAGACGGTGAAATCAATCTACAAAATTAGAAAGACATATGAAATTATTTTTGATGCATAAATTAATTCACCTAAACATCACTAACTACCGCATATTTCCAAATCTAAAAACAAATCCTTTTCAAAACCTACATTCCTTCACATTTCACACAACACTGCATCTGACACTTCCCATTCAAAAATCCAGGAAACCCTTTTAAATCCAGAAACGAAATAGAAAGGATTGCATATTGAAAACGGAGCGCAATCTGTCCGGGACGAATAACGACATCCCTCCAAATTCCGCGATTAAACCATCCAAAACGTAAACAATCGATTACCAAGAAAACTACGGAACAACCGTATACAACAGCAGCGCCCTCTGTCTGCCCCGATATGGATTTATTTACCTTACGTACTGTACTCGTAAATCAATTGCCCTCGGGGCGAAAGAGACAAGCGAGGCGGTAGAACAGGACGGCGTCAGTTCAACAGTTTACGATCCGACAATCGTAAAAATACAGAAAGTTCTAATACCTACAACAGCCATGGGAGTCTATAAACGGAATTGGGTTTTAGACAAATCCTTATTTTAATACAAATATAAGTATTTGATGGAGATAATACAGAGTAAACTCAAACAAAAGTATTTCAATAAATTAAATAGGTACAGCTTTAATATACTGAAACATGAAATGGGAATTCTTTCGAATATTTCACAATTAATAAAGCCATTCAGAGCGGGAACAGGATCCGAAAAAGCGGATAGAAAACTGTATTTGTTTGAGCTTCCCATTTCCGAACGTATTCACAAAAAGGTGAGCACCGATTTTTGAACTGACTCCAAAAAAAGTGAAAGCTTGATTGTCTAACGTCATTCGCCAATGATTGGTTATACCGTTAGAGCTTAGATTATTTAGATATTCCTTTCTAAAGACAAGCTTTACTTGGTAGTCAACGTTTTTTCTCCTTGGTATCTATCTTCAACTCAACGATAAGATGTAATTGAATCAATTAAATCAGCGTCATAGCATCCTTGCGATGCCATGGCTACAAAGCTGAGTGGTTACCAATTGGTGGCATAGATCGGTAAATCTGTATCTGAACTTTGTTGATTGTAATTTTTTATTTTCTTCTATGTTCCAATAAATATATTCTATTCTGTTCTATTCTATAAATTCTTGAATATTTCGCAAAAACTGAACGATCCAAGGCAGACGTATCAACCACAGAACTCAATCAACATTTACAACCGTAACAAAACGATTGTTACTGACAGGTGAAAACATTTCAGCTTTTACAACGCAATTCCTTATACCGGTAGAAATTGTATTAGATATTATTATATTGGCCGTAGATACAAGAAGAATACAAAACAAAAACCATCTATCCAAAAGCTTTTCCTCCACAACAAACGAAATATATAAAAATGTTGATAAAACGTTTCCAACAGTCGGTTCATCAAAGAAATAGATCTCGAACAATGGCTATCCGAACTTCCCTGTCCGCCTCCAAACCGCCTGTCAAAACTTTCGGCGCAATTTATGTAAGCCATTCGACATTCTAACCGGGGCTGCACCTTGTATCATTCATGTATTTATGCTCGGATCAGCATTTTCCGGGCCAGCAGCTTATAAGCTCGTGGTAAAGGGCTGAAAGCTGCTAATAATTCATAAGCTCGGCTCTCCTGTTTGAGGCTTAGTGCGCGGGATCGGATGGGAACAAAAAGGCGTTTCTCTGAGAGGCTCGCGTTGAAGGGGCGACCGTGTCATCTGCCCGCAGGAAAGTGACGAGATGGGAAATGTTTCTAAACTGAAAAAAACTAATATGCAGCCGGGGTCAGGCGGGAGGGAATTGACATTAACAGCTTTTTCATAGTAAGTAATGTGAAAAATTATGTTCGAAATTAACAGCATTTAATAAGATAAAAGTAAGAGAAGAAAGATTTTGTGTCTGAGATGTAGAAATTGTAACTACTAGTAAATTTTAAGTGTAGGTAACCTTCACGTACTGTTCTTAAGTCTCATTATTGTACCTACTTCTTGAAAATGGAGGAACATTACGTAAATAAATCTTCACTAACAATGACGTAAACAAAACTTACTTAATCAATAAGTGCTTATAGATTCTAAAAAAGAAAAATCTAAGTAATACCACAGAATAAGTAATAGTTGGTACAGAAGAATTACTCCGCAAGAAGCTCAAAATAAATTCGAGTCTTGCTACGACGCGATACGGTGGAATTCAGCTCGCACAGCATTACGTACCTGCAAATTTACATACCTAGAAGTTTTGTCTCTTTCTATCGCATGCCTCTAATCTTTTCTTACGCTGTTAGGGTTGCTGCCTAGTGAAGAATAATTAATCTCCTTATTTGTAATTAGGTATCTACCGATGTAGGTATTACTGTTATTCTACCTTTGTAAAAAATATTGTTTCAACTTACCTAAAGTACAAAATGAAAAAAAAGTTACGACGAATAATTAGTAATACTACCTATGTTTTGTTTGCTAAATTGAACATAATCAAATCTAAACATAATCTAATTGAATATTTGTTTCTTTTTATGTCCATTTTTAAATACTATTTGCGACCTCGATCATAGAATTACTGTGAGTGCTATTAGGTAGGTAGGTATCTACAACGTCCCGTCGGGCGCGCGCGTGACACACGACCCATTCGAAATCCTCCGGCGGAGCGCTTCGCTGTAGGTAAATAACGGATGTACCGCGCGGAGTGAGCCAGGCCTGGTAATACCGCCCATTTGTTCAGTAGGTAATTATCAAAATAAGAGATTAATATTTCGTAAGTATAAAATCTCGACGTTTTCGCATTAACTCGTGATTACGACGTATTCCCATAATCCAAAACTACACTATAATATCCGTGTGTTTTTTGACTTCAATAATAAATCTTAAAACCTAAATCACGGTTAACTTACGACAAATGTTTTGAAGTCGTCTGAGTAATTGAAGTGAAAACAAATTGATGACTAGATTAAACCAGAAATTCGGATGTTTCAGAAACCCGAAGGGATTATACGTAGTTTCTCGTTGAATAACACACGCTACGCAAACGATATAGATACATTAAGGTTAGTAAATAAATGTAATCAACGAATTTATAGACCTCCAAATTTGTCAAACATGACATCAGTTGGTTTTATAGCGTCTGGTGTTCTGCCTACCCCATTAGGGATACAGGCGTGAAGCTATGTATGTATAGCTTTAAAACTCACTTCGCTAACATTTGTAAAACCTTGTCAAAATTTAGGTTTTATACTTATATGGTCATCATTGAAAATATTCTCCGCTTTCACAGAAACTTAATGCTTTTCAAAAGGTACTCAATCAATTGTGATGAAATTTCTATGGGGCAACTCATAGAAATTTCTTTCATTTGAAACAAAATGGATTCATAAAAAGATACAAAACAATAAACGAATGCAGAGCATTAAAAAAACCGACTTCACGTCAAAACTTTGGCTGATTTGAGAATGTCATCAACGTAAACATTCTCCGAAATCATACATATTTTTTCAAAAGTTTGAAATTTTGAAAAAATATGAATGATTAAAGACACAAAAAAAAACATACAGACGAAATGAGAACCTCCTCTTTTCTTGGAAGTCGGTTGAAAAGAAAACACGAATTGAGAACCTTTTGAAAAGGTTGAAAAACGTTCAATCGAGGAAACCATTATTCAATCCAGATCACATAGACTTAAACTATCGATTATTCTAAATACGCAACTCCCAAGCAACATTCACTTTTCTTCTCCCTATACATAAAAAAGAAGCGATGAAAAATAGACTCTATTATAACGTCCGCAGACATAACTATAACTTGATAAATAAATTTAAAGCTTTCGAGTCATGTTGCTTTTTTCCTCGTTGACGACAGGTGGCGCGGCCGATGCAAAATACGAGCGACTGACATACGCGAGGGTAGCGATAGCAAAAACGTTGTCATTTTTATTTAGAGCAAAATGTATGCTGTTTGTTCATAACTGGTGGCGGTATTTTTGTGTGCACAATACAACGGTAGCTGTTTTTATTAGATAAACGTTTGCAAAGAGAATTTTTCGTACTGTGCTTGTATGTTTTTAAATGGATAGTTGCGGTTTCATCAATTAAGGATTAGGTGAAAGAGATTAACCCAAGTTAGGTTCGTTTAAGTAAAGGATTACATGATTGATCATTTGAAAGCAAGACTAATCTTCTGTTTCTAAAATGCTATTACAAATTAAAGAGGTTTTTTAAGGGTTCTGTAATTACATAGGAAAAAGCTGTGTTTTTTTTACATTTTACAGAACTGCTTTTATCATTATTGTTACAACAACGGCCGGCTTCTCAAATGGTAGTGCCTTTTTTAATAGTTTTTCGTGATAATTACATTTTAATTTACGCTTTCCCTTGTAATGAAACTTTCCAACTTTCAATTACTGTTAAAAAGAGGATAACAGGCTTGAAGACGCTTAGAAGTACACACATCAACTTAATGTTAACAGTGGGTATAAATACACTTTTTTTCCTTTTTTGCTGTCCGTACGCATTGTATCAATGATTTACGAACAGCTGCGGCATTGTGCTGCAATAGTTACTCGTTGGAAACACATTAACGTGAAAAAAACCCTTCTGTAGGTATGCGAGTCGTTGCGCCGACTCGCGAACTATAAACAACGTATTCATGACTGGATTGGATGGAAAGTACCTATTCCAAATTCAAATTTAAAAAAGGATTATAGAGGTCATATAGTTTGAATTCAAAGGTGGATTGTTTGAAAGGCATTTTATGTGCATAGCTATCTATCTACGACTATCTATACTAATATATAAAGCTGAAGAGTTTGTTTGTTTGTTTGAACGCGCTAATCTCGGAAACTACAAGTGGGATTTGAAAAATTCTTGAAAAAATTTGATAGCCCAACTCTTGAGGAAGGTTATAGGCTATATTTTATCCCGAAATTCCCACGGGATCAAAAGTTACGCGGGTAAAATCGCGCGCGGTGGCTAGTATTAATATATAGTCGTAGATAGTAGATAGTTTACTTATAGTCTTTGATTAAATCGATCGTAGTGGCATTAAATTTTTTTTCTCTAGGACACTTCATTATGGTGAATAATGAACGTATGCAATGAAATTACAACTTCTAACGCAATCTATTAACTTTGTAATATACTGTTTACTTACTGTTTTACATTCCATTATGTTTGTAAAAGTCTAATAAAATAGTACGCATATAACCGTATAAACTCTCGGAGCTGTGGATTCTAGGAACTTTTGGACACCTACTCATTTGGAAAATCGCAGTGTATATATAAAAAAATCTATGGACTGTAAGTGAAATAGTGCCTTTTTATATAATCTTGTAACCTTTTTGTAAATATACAAACTTTAACTTTATTCTCTTTATTTCTTTTACCACTTTTTTTAATTAGTAGGTTATAGGCTCTTACTCTAGGTAACACTACAACTTGACTTACTCCATACACCAGCTGAATCTTACCGGTATGATATGAAATACGAAACATTGGTATACGAACGCAAAGAACGAATCGCGGGTCATTTTCTGTTAGTTCTTGATTCCATTGTCTATTTCAGAAGATTTATATCAAATCCTCATATACATTACAAGCTACCCTGTAAAACAATCATTTAAATATAGCAACCTAATCAGAAACGGTTCACTAGTTACTTTGCGAAATTCCAAACATTGATACATGTCGAATCCTTTTTTCTAGTCGTTTAAAAATGTTAGTATAAATTAGGGCTGCCACTTACCAGGTTTGGGAAGGGGCGCTTTCAGCTCGGTGCTGGCCAGCTGCGGGTTTTCCTGAACCTAGCACAAACGATTATCTTCAGTATTCTCTTTGGGTAAGTCTCAATTTCCTTAGTGTTATATTCCTGGGCAGAAGTTAACTGTTGGACAGTCGATTTTACCGCCGGTTTAGTCTGCGGTTCATGACGGACCAGACAACTGAGGCTATTAACGGTAGCCTTATCAATGAATGTATATGCAATTTTTTGATCCGTTAAGCTTTGATAAGAGTTCTAATTTCAACTATTTTCTTGAATAACACATGCCTGATGCCATTGTGAATTGTAAGAGACGACTCATCACAGTGACCCGTAATGCTTTCTTATAGAAACCACTTCAGGATCGACCACTTCAAATAAAGTCTGCCTTCGCTGTGATTGTTGCAGCAGAGCGTTGATATATTATGATCATATTTTATGCAGAATCAGATACACTTATGAACCTATATCGTCACTTACCATTGTGTGAAATTGATTTTGGGTCAAATTAACATTTTAAACTTGAAAATTTACAAAAAGGGATTCTTAAATTTACAAAAAGGGGAAGAGCATAGTCTTGAATCAAACCTAGGACACTTTTCATCCCTTTATTCCTAAAGGACTCGCAGATATACGCGGTTGACACCGTGTAAACAGTTATCAGTATATAAATAAGCAAACAACGATTATATTCACCTTGTTCGTGTAGGGGTTGAAAATAAATTTGTTATCTGTCTCCTTCCGAGGGGTGGCTGCTATTGAGGATATCGGGTTTGGCAGAGCTTGCATTTCCTGCGACAGAAACACGAATTTAACTCCGTTTTATAAGGTAGGTTGTCCTAACAAAACGTCTGATTTTGGGAATATTGACTATTTGTTTCTATATTGTAGTATTGCTAAAGTCACTTACTAAAGAAAAAGAACGTTCCAATTTTCTTAACCAGAAAATTGCAATGTAATTAAAGTCGGGAGTTGCCAAACCAATAATTTGATTAAAAACTTCTTTCATTTCATTTTAAAACACTAAACACAATAAAAAATAACAAGTTTTATCAATATAAATGTTTTATCATTTTCGGCCTCATCGTCACTTAGGTGTCACTTTACTATAGTTCCTTCAGTCGCTGAAGAAAAAAAAAGTAGAACAACTCTGTTTATTTTAATTGAAAAATATGGAGGAACCAAAGCCTGCAGTAACTTATCGTGTCAATACTCGTATGCTGAGATCATGTAACAGGGGAAACTTGGCAGGTCTCCAACGGGTTTGAACCCTGTACTCGATTTCAACACTTGCATTATACTATCACTACCTTGGGTAGGTATTGTTGTAAAGGCTGGAATTATCAATTGAACCGTAACTTCTGAGAAGGAAAAAACGTCCCTCCGAACCAAAATTACTTTTATCCTACAAAGTTTTCAATGTAGGCAGACTCATCGATTTGTTTTAAAACTGTGCAAGCAAACACAAGCGGTCGAAATATATATCAGTTTTGAGAAAGAAATAACTCCTGTACTCATTTCCTAACTGACATGACTGAGCTATTGTTTTATTCGATTTCCCAAAAGAACTGGATTATGTACTTCTTTCCTTTTCAAAGTTATGGTTCAATAGCGTTGGCATAGTTGCAGACGAGACCTTGTTGAAGGCGACAACGCGATTTATCGCGATTTTTTATACAAACTATAAAGTCCAATATTTCGTGTTCCCGTGGGAAACTCGGGAATTACTTCCACAACACAGTCACTAACGGAGAAACCTTTATACTAAGTATCACATCCGCGCACTCAAGGAATAATATTTTTCATACAAACTAAGAAGTTCAACCCCTTCCCGTCAGACTTTCGGGAATTCCTTTCTCAACACAAACATTCACTCTTTGAAGAACCTTTATGCCAAGTATCACATCCGTGCACTAAAGGAATATTCCTTCCTTAGTGCTCCCCACAACCTTTAACGATTGTTCCAATTTTCTAATTTGAAATGTTCCAAATTTCAGCTCTGTACAGCCGTTTTGGCTGTACGTTGTCTGTCAGTCAATCAGTCAGTAACGGAAGAGTTTTATATATTAAGAAGATAGCAGAGAGGACTATTCGGCATTAATGTCTTCGCGAATTAACCATTTTGTAACTATTTCTTTTATCCTTCTATCACCCCTTACGGCTCTGAAGTTTGGTGTGTCTCTATTACCCAACTTCTCTTAATTTTGATAAGAACGTTATAACGATATGTCTGATACAAATCAACGATCCGCTAATGACACACACAGTTTTTACGCATTTGAAGCTGTTTTTGTGTATGGAAATAAATAATAATAGTTAGATATATTAATTACCTTTAATATACTTTCTATAGGCGGCTGACTGCTGTCGATTGTGTGCTGAAAAAAAATTAAACAAAATAAGTTTTATCTCTTTATTATTAATAAATATATAGAATAGAAAATATTATTTTTAGCCTTAGGTGTCCTAAAATTGGGCAAAGGCCTCCCTTTCATGTTTCCATTTCTGCTGGCCAGCTTGGGCTAAACGCGTGGAATCAAAAAAACATGGAAAAAACATTAAGTTATTCGATTCCATGTTCAAACTCCAGAATGGAATCTTAGAAACGTAGTAAATACTTCAAATAGCCTACTCTACGCCCATTTATTTACTAAACACTTAATGAGAAAAAACACCCGTAGATAATCTCTATTAATGGATTGGACGACCACTGTAAACAATATTAGTTCAGTTCACTTATAGGTTTATCAACAGGAAAATCTACCTGATAAATAGAGCTGTTAAACAAATAAAAACCATATTACACAATAATAGGTCACTTATTACTCTATCTCTCTATTACTTTGATGTCTGATTAGGTTTCTTGTACGTCTCTCATCAAAATGAGAGAAGTTTTCAATGTAACTAACCTTTGACTTCTATTTAAAAGGTTGGTAAAACCCGAAGTTGTAAGAGTGCAAGTGTTAACAGATTAAACTACTGTTTACGTAATAACTCGGCTTTAGAAAAACATTGCAGAGGTACATACGTCAACACTAAATATAAATAGACTTCGAGTATTTGAATTCAATTTCATCAAGACGATTAATCACTTTCAATGAAACGATGGTCTTTTATTGAATATGAATATTTGATAAGCTGTACTGTAATTTATATAACTTTGGCTGATTGGTAGTCAGAAAACTAGATGGCAGATTAACGGATCAGACACCTCTTACTAATATTATAAATGTGATTGTTTGCTCCTCAATCACGGCAAAACGGCTCAACGGATTTTAATGAAATTTGGCATAGTAATAGAGTACAATCTGGATCTATACCTAAACCAGAACTAAATTTGTTAGTTTGTGATAGACATTTTATTAGTAGGTAGTTAAGATAATACGTATACACATACTCAATTTCTTTAAGGCTTATACACTCATATCAATGTACCTTAGAGCAAAAAAACGATTGTATTTTACGAAAACAGAAATAGAATAAGGAAAAATGTTTATTTACACGATTGATCTACGCTTAATTGTCGTAAATAAGTCGTCAATTTGCTACTACAAAAAGACTTAATACACTAAAGTACCAAAGCTACGTTGACGGGAAGCTGTAAAATTGTACGCAAAACTCGGCTGACACGAAATGCACAGTAAATTCGTCAACAGTCCACATTTAACATTTCAATGATAGCGCTTTTATTTGTATCCAAAATGGGGTTATGCTGTGCTAGGATCTGTATTGTAGTCTCATTTTGGTTATAAAATCTATTTAAACAACACTGTAAAAGTAAGAGTTTTGTTGAAACTTAAGAACTTAGATGGACAAAATAAATAATATTTAATAATTTATGTATGTACCTAGAAGAAAATTTAAGCAGTTTTAACAATTAAATTGATAATAGCATACATTCAGACCTTATTCATAAAAATTAGATACGGCGAAGTTCGCTAAAATTAGATTAAAAAAAACCTTTAAATTAAATTAATTTGTAAAATATGTTTATTTTAATCGCCTAAAATATTACTAAATATGAGGGGGGTGTTACTAAGTATTTTACATTGGCTTCCAGTTTAAAACTTAACAAAGTTAGTCACGTTGTTATCTCTGAAAAAGCTACCGAAACGTCGAGTTTAGATATATAAAATAAATAAATATTTCTGACACTCACACAACATTATCCAGCCCAAATTAAGTTTCTTAAAGAACTTGTGTTATGGATACTAGATAACTGATATACTTAAGAAATATATAAACATACATACTGAATAAAAACATATTTTTTATTAGAATGAACTTAAATAAACATAAAAACATCCATGACTTGACGACTAATATCTGTGTTCATCACACCGATATCCGCCGCCGCGCCGCCGGGATTCGAACCCAGGACCTCTGGCATTGAAGGCAATGTATGGTACCACTACACCAGCCAGTCGTCTAAAAAAAATAAAATCATCATTTATAAGCTGATCATTTCGTTTTTTTTAAAATCAGCCACACAACTCCCAACAAGGTAACTGTCACGTAACTTGTATCATTCATACCCATTCAACCCGCAAAAGCCACAAGTGATACCACAGGTGCCACCGCAACATTTAACCTAAAAAAGAGGGCTTTACGACCGCGATAAGACATGCCAAGCCATGAACGAAGTATACAAATTCGCATGGAAAAACTAAGTTAACGATGCAGCTTTAGTCGCCCGATCGAATTTAACTAGCGCTTGCAGTATGCGATTTGCTGGGTAAACGACTTGTGATTTACGAGTGCGTTGTTAAAAATATTGTTAATACGATGTTGTTGTTGGATATGCGTGTGAGATGCGATGCTTTCTGAGATAGCTTTCCTTTATTTTTGCATCCGTTTGATATAATTTATCTTTATTTTATAATCTGTACACATTTGGATTTGCTATTGAATTCTGTTTGCGGCGAGTAGACCGTGCAAGCGTGCAAATCCGTGCAAAACTTTTGTTACGAACAAGTATATCTAATGGCTCATTTACGCGAAGATTCGTCAAAATAAACCTAGGTTTTTAAGACGAGACTATCATTTTTCGACGTTTTACCTTTTTGTTTAATTATTAATTTAAAAGCACGCTCTACTTGTACTGCACACAAACACGCAAATATTCATTGGATACAAAATTATTTTGGATTTTACTAAAAATATACATTTCATTTTAAAAAGCAGTAAAAAAATAATTAAAAAAGTTATTTATATATCTACCAGTCTTACACCTGGATTAGGCCCGATATTATATTAAGCTAATATTAGTTCTTAAAAGTATTTCGGACTCAAAAATAAGCAGTTATAAAATCGTCGTACTCGAAGTGAATCGTGAAATTCGCGACAACAACTCTGGAACTCGCTAAAGTTAACATCGTATAGAGTAGTGCGAACGTGTCCATTACAACAAATGCGGGGCGATGTTATGTTGCGCTATAATCTTTATACATTACAGAGTAGTGTAAACAGAGCTTACACAGAAGGAGAAAACGTAGCGGAGCCTGTATCAAATACTCTACGTGTAAACAAACGAATGTTTGTTTTTGTATTTTCTATATTTAATTCTGAATCTTATTAATTTTGGAATTGGTTATTTATGATTTAACTCAATTTGATTTATGGATGCTTTGTTTTGTATTTATTTAAAAATAAAGTCTGTATTAAGATAATTGGCGTGTGCTCTGAAAGTTATGTAATCATTTTCATTATTTAATTGATTATGCTACTACAACTAGTAATCATAAAAATCTTGTCTTTCAATTTGTATGTTACTACTTAATATTTGTATAAGCTTTTTAGTACAAATAACTATATGTCGTAATTTCCGTAAAATATCGTATGCGTATTGTTTTACTTAGCACTTAACGAGTAGGTGTCACATGAACTCATCAGCGTCCTTCGATTCACCCCGTACTGTGAACCTAAAGTGTACTAAATATAAAATAAAATATGATGACGTAAACCATTTGATTATTTATCGTTTAGTTCGTGTAAACAATTGTACAAAGTTACGTCAGCGTATTTCGAAACGCACAACAATGTTAGACGTTATTTCTAGTTCGCACTATTTCGGAACTGTTTATTTACAGGTGTTTTTTATTCTTCATTTAGAGTTAGCTTTTTAATTTATTGCACGGGTCCGCAAATTGTCAACAAATGAGTTTGAGGGTAAAAATTAAATGTTTCAGTTGGTTAAATTGAAGTATTTTGATATTTATAAAATAATATAGAATAATATGATATACCTACATATTTATTATTAAGAAGAAACAATGAAACCTTAAAATCCCACTAGGCCACGTTTATTGCATTGGCATAGGCCTATCGACTGTAAGTTTCAGCTGGAATTGCAATGTTCCTTCCCTTTTTAACAAAACCAAGTTATAAAATAAAGGGGAGTAACTACTCCGAAGAATTCATGATAAAGAAATTAATATACAGGATGTTCTTTTTGATATCCCATAACTTTGAGGTTTTGTTCCTTACTAAAATATAATACTTCTTACCAAAGAATATGTGTTTCAAACGTGCATACTTTCCATCATCAATCTTAATATAATGAGTTTATAAATTATCACCCTTGTAAAATCTCTTTAACATTCATTCAATAGACGCGTGTCACTGAAGCCATACAATAAACAACAAAAACATTTTAAACGTTGAGGATCGTTGCATACAATTTACAACACAAAACGTTGCGAACTGTACCTGTGCATAGCGATAAAAAAGGTCCACGTTGTCATTTTACATAAAATGTTTTGACTTGATCGAATTATTTTGTATGAAAAATAAAAACAATAAAATTGAAAAATTATTCACATGTTATTTGATTCTATTACATGGTCCCATTAATACCCTAGAGTTATGGGAAATCAAAAGGAACACCTTGTATATTTGCATAAAGGTATTTAATGAATGAAATCCTAATAAAAGATAAATGCGACTCAGGCACTTAATAAAAGTATTCGGCGCATTGCATTTATTGTAGAATATATTAATTAATTATTTCAATATGGTAAAAAACATAATATAATTCATTAATAAGTAATATAAATCTTTGAAGGTTGTGATGTCAGAAATGATAGGTGCAATCGTGCTGCATGTTACTTACAGTGTGAAATTTATTTTAAGATTGATTCTCTCTGAACTACCTATATATAGACGGCCAATTGAGTAAATATAAATAAATGAAAAATTTGATAAATAAAAATTACCCGACCAGGATTAGAACCTGGGACCTCTCGTTTGCTGGACGAGTGCTCTTCCACTGAGCTACCGGGGCCTGGCGGTACGCCTCGAAATTACTTACCACATTTTTGCTTTTTCGTTATATTGCTGACGTAGCTCCATCTTATGGTATAGCTTTGCAGCTAAGAACAACCGAGACCAATTTCTTTACAGAAATTGTGAATCCCGGACGAGTGCTCTTTCACTGAGCTACCGGGGCCTGGCGGTACGCCTCAAAATTACTTAACACATTTTTATTTTTACGTTATATTGCTAACGTAGCTCCATCTTATGGTATAGCTTTGCAGCTAAGAACACCCGAGACCAATTTCTTGACAGAAATTGTGAATGCCAGTTAAAGTGAAGCACTGCAATGTTTTAATAATGTTTTTAAGTTTTTGCATTTAAAATGCTCAATTATTCTTAAATCGAATCCTGGTCGGGTAATTTTTATTTATCACATTTTTCACTTATTTAAGTAAATTTAATTCATGAATATTGATCAAATCCTAATTTATAATTCAATTTCTATTCTCCACTGCCTTACATAATAATTGTACAAAGATAAGGAAGTCGTTTAGCGTTATAAATAATCTATTTGCAGATTGGACGGCTTTCGAGCGGGCCGAGTACACCTTATTGATACTTGTGAGACGCTTCCCGGCAAAAAGTGAACGATGTTTTTCAATATTCGCGTTGGGGATATTTTGAGGATTTCGCAGATTTAATTATGCTTCTTTGTTTGTGGATTATTTTAAATGAGTAAATAAATATGCTTTATGATTGTTTATGACACAGAGGGTGATTTAATTAATTTATATTCATGTGAATTTGATAGAGCCAGGTTTGGGACTGAAGTACGTGATTGATTTGAGCTCATGTGCCGATTGAAAAACAGCAGTTCTTATTTCGATGGTCGCGGCTATAAAGCAAATTCTTAGGCTGCAAACTGGACGGCATTGACAGCGAGGAATCTGGGCCGTTCTCGACGCCAGCGGGCGCTCGAGCGATTTGTCGCGGTTTCATACAAACTGAATACTTTCTATCGTGTCGCAGAAATCGCTGCCCGCGCCGCTGTCTCTCTCGCTGTCGCTGTCGCTGCCGTCCAGTTTGCAGCCTTACGCACTGTACGTCTGTATGATAGCGATAAACTCAAACACTCGAGAACACATTCACAAAAGGTTTTCACCAACAGGCCAACTGATTTATGACGTTAAAGTACATTATAAGAATTAGCTACAATATGACTATTACTGAAATATTCCTCGGTAACCGAATTATTTCTATATTAATTTACATTTTACCTCGACGTTTCAGTTTACTGACCCGTTGTCACTGAGGTAGAAATTGACAGTTACAAAGGTGTCAATCATTATCTCCAAGTGGTTCTCAGTCTACTAACGCGACATTCAGGATTGTCAAGAGCTAACAGTATCTGAAGGTTTAGATCTTATGACGATGGATATTGAAGATACAACACATGTGAATGGTACTTAGTTAGAAAGTAATAAAAGAAGAGCAATGGATACGTACTTGTGCTGGGTAACCGTTTGGTATCCGAATAGGCGGTGGTCGATGCTGCGACGGCGCCGTTGAGTTGGTGCCATCGTTCTGTTAAATAAAAACAAAATGTGTTAGGTATTGATGTGATATGATGGCAGCCTTTTCTGCTAGATATCAAGCTTTTTCTTTTCTACCAGATGCCCTGGTTCGATTCCCGGTTGCGGTAGATATTTGTGTGGTGAGCATAAATATTAGCCATGATGACCATAGCGTATCATGTATATTAGTACCGTCGTGATCATAATAATAATAAATAATCTTTATTTGCCAGTACATGCGTAGTCAAGAGTTACAAAATAAATATATAATAGTGCGTTCACATACTGCTGTCATTTCAGCGTGCAAATTTAGAGGAAGTAGTACATCTTCATTTTTATAAATTTAAAATATTATTACTATGTCATTCAACCAAAAAAAATATAACACAATAAATGATACACACATAAAAAGTCAATTCAATATTTAAATGAGTCAAAAAGTATTCTATAATGTCAATGTTAAAAATATTTATCTTATAATGTCAACCGTCTTATTATAAAAAAAATATATATATCTGTATATTATGATTGCAATTTCAAATTAATTCAATTCTTTGTCATTTAAATATTCTTTGACGCTATAATACATTTTTCTTAGGCATAAATTAATTAGGCATAGCGCTTGTAACACTGCCGAAATGATTAGATCTCCAAATAAATGAAAAGCATAATACATATCCCGCTTCCAAAGTTATTTCAAATGTTAATGATAGTTAAATAAAACTTATATTCCAATCACATCCTTCCAAAAATAAAACCTATTAACCAACTATTTAAATATAAACGTTTATCCCCGGAGCACGAAACAGTTTCATTGTCCATTCTATCTGTCAGCTAAAATCACGGGCACACCGAGCTGGCGCACACAATAAAACATCGCTAGGCCCGAACGCAGCACATAATTTAGCGGCTCAGTGAGTCGTGTCGCGACAACGCAGCGCGCGATCTCTCAGTATTGACCAAAATTTAAAAAAATAAATATAAACGCGTCATCATGGAGGTTTTATAGGGTTGGGGGTTTATTTATAGGTTGTAGCTACCTCCATTGTGTACTGTAGCTAGAATTTTTACGATTTACTATAATAAGGTTTTAAGAATTGCAATTTAACTCGTGTTCTTAATCTGAATAATGCTAAGAGCCAAGAATTTTAAGAGTCAGAGCTTTTGCCCTGTCAAATCAACGCCATAGCATCGACATTTCGTGGAAATCTTTAACTTCTTACTATGTTTATACAGGCTAAGCTTAGAAAGCCTAAACTAAGCTGTTCCTAAAATAACATCTAAAACTTAAACAAAACAACATAATAGACTGTAAAATTACAAATCCAATCACAATTATCATATAATCCTTAGTTAGTAACGTAAACAAGGGGTCAATACCCAGGTCGTTACCGAAAGAACCCCACACTCAATAACATTGGTTCAACAAACTGCCACCGGAGGGCGCCACGCGTTTTAATTCTACACTCTCGGCGGAGCGCTGCGGTCGCAAAATATCAGCCGCATTGCGAATTTATTGGTTATTAAATGTTTGATGCTTAAGCGAAAACTGCTTGATTTTCGCTTTATGCATGGGAAAGTTATTTTCGAAATTAATAAAAGTTAAAATTTTAGGTCATCTTATCTGCGGTAGGGTTGATTCTGGTTTTGTGTAGTATTGCCGTAGGTTTTTGGTTTGATTTGAAAGCGATGAATTCCAATTGAATTAAATGTCCTTTATCTCGCTTATATATTTTCTCTGATCTGCAGATAGAGATGTTGATTTTTGAAACAATATTCATCGAATATTCGTGTGCGAAAATGTCAACGAAAGTTTTTCAAACACATAATAAAGTTTTCATTTAGAAACGACAATTCTTTCAACATATTAATTACATCCCAATAAAAATAAAAATCGGAAAGCTTTCAAAAGTATTCGAGCAGTACGTAAACAAAATGCATATCAGCATATCGATAACTAAATCCGTCGACACTGAAACGAATTAAATCAATCCTGTATAAGTAAAGTGAGTTCAGTTCCGAGCTCGATCGCGTCCCGACCGCAGACCGCAATCCAGCAACATGCTCCCGACTTAGTGTGTTAAATACCTTTATCTTTTATTCTACGTGACTATGACCTATGGTAAATTTTATTTATACTAGTTTTATAATTTAGGTTATACATATTCCATATTACCTTTTTATCTACATTTAAAACACTTTTTTAAATGTATGAAGAAGTGTACTTTATACAACTAACTAATTAACTCTAACATAATACCTTGTTGTAGTTGTAGGGTCGGTGGTGAACGCGTCCATTTTGCGGCGCATGCGACGGTTTCTTGAATTCGCTCTCTCGTCGCGGCGGACCTGTCAACAAAACAGACATCTTCATTATATTACAATCAAAACCACTTATACTTTTATTATAATAAAGCGTGACCAGAATAATACATTGTCACCAAACACAGGTGAAATCACTTTCCATTTTATTCCACACGACGATTAATTACTATTTCATTCGAATAGATAAACATCGATATCGATAGTCACGCACGCAGCATTCTACTGTCAGTAGTGACAGATTGTGACAGTGCCTGATAGGGTAGCAGCTGTCAGATTGTAATACGTGGCGACGTGTAGAATGATAATTAAATCGGCAATTAGTGGGATGATAGCGCGACATTGAGACATCTGTATTATGAGAATTTGTGAAGCCTGTTTTTACTGTGATAACTTTGAATGTCAGCAGGTGCGTTGTTATTACCGAATTTATGTTTCCTTGTTAGCAAAACCTATTAAAACATTTAATTGGATTACTTTATGGTAATTTTAATCTGCTTGTTATTAAACAGCAACAATGTAAAACAACAATTACACTGATTCAATGGCTTCTTGTTTCTTTATGCGTCGCTTACTCAAGCAGCGCAGGCCATTAAACGTTCGATAAGTTTGGCGCAATCAATCATTTCATTTCATTCAAGCCCGATTGCCAAATTATCGATATAGATTGTAAGATCTTGTAACTAATCTACTCGCAAATCGCAATTATGAGAGGTAACACCGAATAGCGTATAATGTCATCTCGCTCACACGTCGTTAGTTCCGAGCCAATCACCTCAGGGGGTCTGCTTGTAATTGACAGGCTTTAATTATAAATCATCAGTAGCGTGTACGTTATTCGAACAATGCAACCGGTCGTGAATAAGCGATATTGTTAATCCGAGACGGTTAAGTGACCTTGCAAGGAGATTGCAAAGATCTACAGACAGCAGTATTATTTCCTAACACGTAATGTTTTATTTAGTTATCGGGCGAGGAGTTAACGGATATAATAAAAGATCGAGTGAGCCATGAGAATCGTAAGGCACTTTAACTCCCGTATAACCGAGGGTAGGCGGGGAGGCCCACCCTCCGCGGCTGTGACACCCTGTATACTGAACCCGAGCGAATTCCCGCAAGATATCTATAGTTCTGTGTTGTGAAGGCTAATTACGATTAAAAATGTGCTAAAGTCGATTTGAATTAAACATAAAAGTGCGTTTTAATATTCAGCTTTCTATTTTTTTGGTTTCTTATTTAAAAAGGTCAAAAGTTATCGGAACGCAAATCGGTAACTTTAAAGTGATGAAAACTTTAAGGATTAGGTAGAAGTATTTTTTTATTGAATTCGGGGTATCTTCCCGGCTTGTGTGGAAGAGATTGTCTGTAGATGAAAAGGCCGCCTATTGTGCACTGAACCTATAATATTGTTATTAAAATTATGTCCAATGAAGAATAAATAAATAAATATCTTTTGAAATATACAGTTTAAAAACACATGTCTAAAACGGAACCTTTCGATACAATAAAAAAAGAATCTGTTCGTTTCCTAAAAGCGTATTAAATATTCAATTTCAGGATCCGGGGAGTAAATATCCGGAACGGGATCGGAACGATCCCACAAGGGGAATCTCGGCTAGGTGTTTAGCCGGGCAGGTTTATGGAGATTGCGATCGGGACAAAGGACTCCGAGTTACGACGCGGCTCGATAGATGGCGACTGTGTGTCCATTGTCGCGGAGGGATGGATTCTTAAATGTTATTTGTTTTGATTAAAAAGTGGCCTTGAACTTAGAGATAACAATCGTATTTCTTAAATTCTAAACAACTTTGCATTTTGCCTAAATCTTACACGATGGTAAGTGTCGATGAGAACAAACATGAATGCGAGTCCGCGAAGGAATTTTACGTTGTTAAAACTCTTAAGTTTATTATCATTCTTTCTTTTAAATTCCGGAAAATTTAAGAGATATTTTAAAAGATTGTAAAAAGTCCATAATTAAAAATAAATTCTAATTTCAGAAATTATCAAAGTATTTCAAATAAGATCAAAATCAAAATGGAAAAACAACGCTCTACTCAACCTCTTTTCTAAAAAAGGGCCGAAACATCTCAATCTCCCCGCATTACTCTCCCTCACTAATCCACCAGAAAGAATTCCAATTAAGCTAAACTTCAATTTACAATCTCACAGCTACTTAGATCTCGGATTCCACAGAGCATGTTATAATGGCGAATTCTTAGATACCAAAAGAATTTATAGCTCATAGAGGCAGTATCTGAAAGGCCGATCGCCGCATGCGTCGCCTCTAGGAACACACGAACATTAGTAGCTCTGTAGCTGGTTTGCTTTGTATGTTATTAATGTTTTATTAGCCTTTTTATTTCATTTTAAGAAATACATATCGATGTTATGTAGGACTTATAATATTTGTTTATATATTTGCACTGTTTGATAGGTACCTTAACAGACGACGACGTGTTTAAAACATGATAAACTGAAAATTTTAAATAAGTCTTAAGACTACAGAATTAAAGATGTTGTAGCATATGACGACCGGCTGGTGTAGCGGTAAAATACATTGCCTTCTATGCCGGAGGTCCTGGGTTCGAATCCCGGCGGCAGCGGATATTTGTGTGATGAACACAGATATTAGTCGTCAAGTCATGGATGTTTAATTGTTTATTTAAGTTTATTCTAATAAAAATATGTATTTATTCAATATGTATGTTTATATATTTCTTAAGTATATCAGTTATCTAGTATCCATAACATAAGTTCTTTAAGAAACTTAATTTGGGCTAGATAATGTTGTGTGAGTGTCAGAAATATTTATTTATTATTATTATTATTATATCGTATTATATCAGCTTAAGATGCAAAGCGTGTCGCACGTATGTTTAAATTGCAATCATACGAAATGTTTTCCATGTTGCAATTTGAAATTGAAGTAATAATTAACAATATTTTTAGATGATAATAGTTTCCTTAAGAGCAATTAGTGGCTATTACCATCACAACCACCAAACCTTAACCTACAAACCTTATTTCTTTCTTTTGGTGAACGTTTAGGTGATCTCAGCGTTGTGTAGATTCCGTATCTATTAGACCCGTGTCCATTCAATTAGCCTCAACATCATCATTGTTATCAGATTTCGGAAAATAATCATCACTGGTTATATAAGACAACTGTGGGCTACAGTTAAATGACCCTATTTAAAAAAGACAACGCCCTACATCTAGCAATCAACGTATTGTATCTCCATCTGTCAAATAAGTAAGACGAAAAACAACCGTCTAAGTTATCAGTAACCTATCGCAGTAATTTGCCAATCTGTGGGGTTAGCTAACATGAAGAAGACCACACATACATACATAGGTACATAACTTCACGCCTGTATCCCTTATGGAGTAGGCAGAACACCTGAGGTAATAAAACCATCTGATGTCACTGTGGAGAAAGGCTGTATTGCAGTGACAGGGGGTCAGACTATCGCCCACAAAAAAAAACCTCTAATTCTGTCCCTTAACTGACTTTTACAGTATGACCGGGAATAGAAGCAGCTGGCACATTCTATGGTTTTCCTTTGCTCCCAGTCCAGCATGGAAGACCTTATCTCCAAATAGCTTAGTTTTATGGAGAATGAAGATCATTGAAAACTTTATTACTGATAAAAAAGCCCAAAAATTTCAGGTACATATATTTTTTTTACTTACAAAGCATTCATACATTGTTAGTCGGGAAACTCAAGTCGCAACTCTCACATATCTAGATACAAAGTATGAAATAATTACGGCCAATTACAAGTGGCCCTTCCAGATGAATTATTAAGTCTTGAGGAATTTGCTGAGTACATTTTATCCTTGTTACTTTGTACAGAAAAAATATTCTTCAAATTCTATTTCGCGATGGATTTAATGTTTTAGAGTTTTTATAAAGCTTTGTAGTTGAAAAAAAGGTTGTTATGAAGTTAAACTTTTTGTTATGAAGAATATTAGATTTCTAAAAGGTCTTTTGAATCGCATTAATTAACTTCGTATAAAGCTTATTATTAAGGAAAACATAAGCCTAAAAAAAGTGTTCAAACAACGACGATGAAGCAAGGCATTTACAAGCTCAAAAAACCCGACGAAAAATTAAAATGTAAAGTAAGTTATTTCTTTGTAAAATGCCGTTTAAGTTTTAAATGCCATGTCGAACAGAACTCTTTTAATTTTCACCTCTAAATTTATTCGCAAGTTTACTTCAGTGTCGTTTTCAACCTGATTCATCGCGTTTATTTAAATTTTACTTCGACGTTTTAATTCAATTGATGTGTGGTGTTTCACTGCGAATAGGAATACCCCATTTCTTCTCATGTGAGGAATTTAATTACGAGATAGCCTGCATACTGCGGCTGCCAAAGCACTTTACAGGGACTCGAGTTCAATTTTGTCTCTACCAGGATAGTTAGCTTGCAAACAAATGTAGGTTTTTTCTGAGCTCATTAAAACAATGGTCTGCATTATAACAGTTAATACATACAGCAGCGCAGCGGTTTAACTTATGATCCCTTATGTTTTTATTGATAGATAATATATAGAATATAAACCTTCCTGAAGTCGTCGTGGCGCCGTGGTTACTGTGTGTATCTTACGATATCACAGGTTAAGCAACGTTCGGCGCGGTCGGTACTTGGATGGGTGACCGCCGACCATTCGTTTCTCACGGCGACTTCCGTGCTTCGGAGGGCACGTTAAGCTGTCGGTCCCGGGTGCTGTATACTTGTATACAGTAGTCGTTAGGGTTTGTCAGAAGCCATATCGGCACCCTGAAAATTCTGACATCCACCACCCAGCACTGGGCCAGCTCGGTGGATTATGGCCTAAACCTCCTCGTCACCCAGAGGAGAGACTCATGCCCTGCAGTGGGCCCATTACACGGAGTTGTGATGATGATGAGGATGAAACCTTCCTCGAGACTTGCGTTGTCAAATTCGCAGCTTCAGCACTGTGTGATCAAGGAACTATATCGATTCGTATGTATACGAATGTTCGCATAGTATGGTCGATTGCAAGTTGTGAGAAGCACTTTTCCGGTTAAAATTTAAATCTACCTACTGTCGCACGTTATGTAAATAAATGTGTGCGTTGTTACGTTTGAATGTTTGTGAACATGTTAAAAAATTGAAACCGACTCCATACTATGCGAACACTCTTAAACAGTATATGATGTATTATGACATAAGTATAGACTGTTAGAACTTGCAGGATGTTGGCGTTTATGGCACAGGCAGCTATCGTTCCATCGGAAAAACTTATTTCCTCGAACAGCCAGCTAACTTCAGCTTAGCGTTGACAATCCGTAACTCTGACGTGATTTATCTAATTAAAACCAAATAACCGACCATTAAATAAAGCGACACAAAAGCGCATCGGCTAATTAAAACATAAATAATCTAAGTTTTATCCCAGGCTTAATGATTGTCATTAAATCCAAAACGAAGCCTAATATTGAACCAATTAGTGCATGCCAATCGACTCTTGCGATTACAAATTGAATTTATACCCATTGCCGAGGCCATAAAGTTCATATTTAATTAAACACTCGTATAAACTGCATTAACTTTAGCGTAAGTAAAGCGTATATAATCGAAGTTGTATCTGTGTAAGGAAATGACTTGAGGAAATACTTTGAATCTTATATTGACTTAAGATAATTGAATGAGTTCAAGTTCTGATTCTTCAATTACATTAATTAAGATTATATTTGAGTGAGAGCATTGAAATTACCGTTCATAATCTTCATCAATTCACATAGAACACATAAATTTGAGTTTGATTTTTGAAATAAAAGCTACAATGGTGACCCTGGGTCTTCAACTATCTTCAATCAAAATTTCATCCAAATCGGTGTGATAGTTTAACCGTAAAAGCTTAACAGAACAGACAGACAAACTCTCGCCTGGTTTATTCGCTTCACATTTATACACAGGGTGTAAAAACGTTTAATTTTAACTTTGATGATACTACGTTCCACGGACTCATTACGGAAAAAAGTAGTTTATATGAAGTACATAAGATATCAGGACATTACAAAAACTACAAGACCCGCGCCGCGGCGCGGGCGCACACGTCATCGACGCAAGCGCAGGTGGCACGTGTCTCGCCATTGTTTACACACACACGCGCACTTCGTGATTTACTGTAATAGGCGCATGCGTTTCGTACTGCGGAATAAGGTTTCTACTAAGTTTTTAATGAAGCCGAGTTTGAGACGGTGATAAACATAAGGTTTTCCTGTTTAGTATTTTTCATTAAACATCAAAGGCATGTCGGGTCACATAATGAGTTTGTGTGTTTGCCAAAAAGCAGATTTCGGATTTTTCGTCTTGTCTTTGGTGACTTATTTATTATGATAATGTTTACTAAACTCTCACATATTAGCAACACCTTCACGACTCTATACGCCACAGTTTCCTTGACAAAGAACCTTGTTTAAGGTCTAAGCTGTACGTAATGAGAATTTGTTAGGCACTTCCTTACGCATAGTAGAATTTTCTTACCTACACTTGGTTATAGTACCGGGCGATGCGCTGCTATTGTTGCATACTCACATGCACACAGAAAAGACTATGTGTGTGTATTAAATGTATGTTTATGTGTCTAGTTATTTGTGATAGTTTTATTACCTATTTGATGTTTTATAATGAGGCTTTGTGTGTGTAAGTGCAATGTACCTCTGTGTAGGTATGATGTAGGCACCCCACATGCCAAAAAAATATAAGTTACTAAAACTGTGAATTCGTAAAGGTCTAGTATAACACAAATTACCAGAAAGACCCGAAAGAATAGGCAATACTCGAACTGCCTTTAAAAATACATGTGAAATTTACCCTTTTATGTTGATTACTGACAAAACCTGTAGCTATTACTGTGAGCAATCAATTTCTTCAGCTACACAAAGTGACATCAGAAAGTTGAACTTCCAAAATAGATTTTTTTTTTTCTAAATTTAAGTTCGTCCTACTGGCATAAAACATCTGCAAATATAACAATAAAAATGTGCAGTCAGCTTTCAAAGCTTCCTACATTTTGTCCATTTGGATATTGGTCTCCCGAAGCAACGGTTCGTCCTAGGCGTATACCTACCTAAATGCTTTCAAAAGCTCACATAAAATAACCCCTATTGATGCACTGTACAAGCCTTTTGTCTTTTAAAAACTTTTGGAAAATCGCCAACCATGTTCCCTACGTATTCCGCGAAAGGAGTTTAACAACGGTTATCAGAAATATTCGTTGTTTTCAGCACAACAACTACTTAATTTTAAATAACACGGGAAATTTGCATTTTTATTCGTGTTCTGTTTGGTTTAGCGTGTTTTCGGAGGAAATCGTTCAAAAGTAGATATTATTGTTCAAAGTAGTTCTCTAAAGAGCAGCTTTGTAATGAGGCCTTTTTGGCCAAGATCTTCATTTTTGCTGAAGTTATAACATAAATGGCAGACACAGTTCAAAGTAGAAATGAAAATTCGGACAAAATCAAAGGAATCACAGTAGCTGCTATCCCGCGATAACAAAGACTTAATTCATCAAGGCTAACCTCTTAAAAAACATCGAAAAACGAAAATAATCATCCAATTACGGACATAAACCCGTAATAAAGTACAGCATTAAATAAAAGTATATCAAGGATCAAGTCATAAAAACTGAAACGCAAATAAGTTGAAACCTGCCTTTGAAATCCAATTATTGGACGGCTAAAATGCCGTTCAGTTATCGTTCTCATTAACGCCCTTGGGTTTATAACACGGCGGCGCTGGTGATAATATCTTACTTTTTTTCCATTCAATAAAAGTGTTCCGGGCGCCTCGGTGAAGGAAGATTTTTATTTATATTACGTCGGCGTAAGCTGTAAGCGTCATTTTCGATATAAAAAGAGGTTTCGCTTTGAGCTTCAATGGAAGATTTCATTGTAGACCGTATTTATTAGCGTATTAATCGTTTTTGATGATTAGTTTCAAGGGAATTATCGTGTAAAAGAAAAGCTATGGGTGGTCTTTTTAGTAACTTACTAGTAAATTTAACACCTATAAAAGCTCTATAAACGAGTTTGAGGTATCACAGAAGCTAAGTTTATGTACCATGCTGGAGTAGTGCCTATATGCTTTATTTTTATAACTTTACTGGTTGTTAATGATCTTTATGAGCCCCAAATTCACTTATGATCAATTTCCCAATTTGTACAGGTTCGTTCATATTACATCGAAGACATAAATCGACAACTGCGAGCAAGTTATAGGTATACAATAAAATACTCTTTTTCAACTTTAACTCTTGAGCGCGGGAAATTCGAATATCACGAACAACTTATTCGTACTTACTGGTTCTCTATTCAAACACGCTCACATATTCTGAAGGCAAAAATGTCGCAAGTAACTGGTTATTAATAAAATGGCGGACATGGCAATGCCTATGTTTTCCTTTTTATTGATTACCTATAATATTATATTTGGCATATTGTTACCTTCTATTAAATAAATAGTTGATATTAAAAGCAAGATGATATTAATAAAAGTTATCTTACAATTTTTATAAGTGTAAAACAAAACAATAATAAATTTGAGAACTTGAAGCTGTCGAGTAATACTTTATTCATTATATAACTTTTTTTCGACTATTGAAAAATAGGGCCACAATTTAGTTAATCGTAAAATCTTAAAACAATATAAGGTACCCTCTAACCTTGACTAAGTAAACATTATGCAGTTAACAAACATACAAAGTAACCCACACTTTTACTACATTAGTAGTGTCACAATTACGGATGCAATTTTCGCTGACAAAAGCTCACTGTTTTTTGCCAAATCCCATTCGTAAAAAGAACAAAACTTTACTCCTGTTGCTAAATTCCTATCTTCTAACATGTGTTAATATGTTCTCATATTATGTAAATCGAATACATTGTTCAATGAATTGAAAATGCAAATTAAATCATATGTAACTGATAGTGCCACGGCAATTATGAAGGGTAACGGCATATATTATTAACGAGGTTGATTTCAGTTTTGAGATAATTTTAGTAATAATCAAAGTCTGCTTTATTAATCTTATAGACAAAATCAATGAAATTTACTTTCTGATATTCTCGATATTTATATAAATGAGAGGTCTTTTACAGAAGATCTACTAATAGTATATTTTTGGAAAGCACAATAAATTACCCGAAAGCTTTTTATCGAGCAATACTTGGAGTAAATAACTGCTACAATTACTAATCGTCGCATCAACCGATAATCTTCAAAATAACGATCAACGAATCAAGAACACTGTAGCCTACAAACTACAGAGTCATTTACAAAACCATTCCATTGGCCAAATTGTAAATCATCAATTTACAAGCACTCAAACAAACCACGTCTCGACGAGGTCACCGAAAATCAGGTCAGTGTCAGTTGGAAGGAAGTACTCTGCAGTTTAGGCAACGATCGCTAGATGAATACATAGAGGGATATCGGAACCATTGTCAGTACACAACATCATGTGGGTAATTGTTATTCAGTTAAGCCTGGAAGGTAGCTTGTGAGTGTCGCTGTGTTGATAAAGTTTGTAATAGGCTTTCGAATAGCAACTTGAACTAGGTTGAGTTTATGCTAGGGGGCTTCAAATTGTGCTTTTTAGTGATTAGCACGCGTATACATCGGTAATTTCTAAAGGCAATTCAAAGCGAAAATACAAGCTTAGGATTTGACATTCAGATTGTTAAAGAATTTGATATTTCATTCAAATAGGCAACAAATGAAATTTTTATAAGAAAGAGTAGGTAAATAAAAAAAAACTTTATCTTAATAAATCGTCCAATTTGGCCCAATAACGAGAAATATTAACCGTTAACCATGTTTCTAAAATAGCTAGACACATCAATTAGTCTTTAGGTAAACAAAATTAAAATGCAACCTCAAATAACTATTTACTTTTGGATTGCGTATGATGGGATTCTGAATCTTATTTAATTGAGGTTACATCACAGTAAAAAGCCCAGCAAGGTCGTACTTAAACGACGCGACGACGTTCAGGTTATTATTATTGTGAAATAGTTTGCCAAGAGATGCAAAACTTGCAAATTATGCCTAAATGAATAGTTATCGCGAGGCAATCTTAGACATTGAAGAGAGAGATTCGTTTCGAGCATAGAGATACATCATCACAATCGATCGATGGCAGTGGTACAAAAATAGAAGAATAATATAAATTCAGAAAGGAACCTTGGAAATTCTTTGAAATTTTCAGACTAAAATTAAGAAAAATAGGATTCTAGCTGAGCTAAAAAACTCCCGAAAATTGTTTCTGAGTAGTTACTTAGAAGAATTTGATTAACCTTGTTATACTTCTTTTGGACATCTCAGCAGTTACTAAGAATCGTGAGTCACGAGCGTACTCATTACAAATAGGTTCTTTTACCGTCTGCCTAATAAATATTCCAGACGCAAGTAGCTATATATATTTTCTAAAAAGCATAAACAAGTTTTAACATTTTTGATTGTGACACACGTGACATTAATATTAATAACGCAAGGAGAAGCGGGTAGTTTAACTTTTCCAATATAGAGTGGCGTTAGATGCAGTGTTTTGCATGCAGGCGGCCATCTTGCCAAGCGTTCGGAGGGAATATAAAATTGTGAACATTATTTGCACACCGGCTGTGGTCGTGGAAAGCTATAAGTGAGTTTTGAAACTGAACATTCTATTTATTTTCATCTGCTTCACATCGCTCGGATCGGAACTATCTGGTGACTTGTTATTTCTTAAGTCCAATGGTAAATAGCCTTTGAAGCGGAGACATATTTTCCCAGGCCTTATAACGACTGTCGTAGTTGGTTCTCATGGCTAATTATAATATGCATGACCATCAGATATTCCATGCGTAACATCGCTATTTAACAAATTATCGGCCTAATGATTTCCGTCTTAGGAGTATTCTTTGTCATACAACCGGTATTAAAGGTTGTCAAGTTTCATTATGTATAGAAAAAATAGAACCCTGAATTGAGCCGAAGGAATTTTTTGCTTACTTTCAATAATGCTCAGCAAGGTGTAACTTTACTAGATTCTGTCAATGTTATGAACATACCTGAACAAGTAATTCAGAATCAGAAAATTCATATGAAATCTTCTTTACGAGTACATCTATTCAATACGAGGAAGGGGAATATCACAGGACATATTTTAAATGTGTAAAAATTTATCTACTATGGAGACTTTCTGGTAAGGCAATATGCAAAAATTTTTCTTGGCAAGAATATGTGTTCATTGAACATAATTTTTGTGTATTCAAAAGAAAGTTTGTGACATCAAAATTTCGCACTATTATTTGAGTTTTAACTGGTTACAACAACAACCATTATTGGAAAGACACCTCTGATTCGTTTATTGTCTTTTAAAGACTCAGCGGATAAAGAAACAGACAATCACATTAAATTCAAGTTTACTCAAATTTAAACGGCTCCTACAACCGACTGTATAAAAGCATATTACTATTAAGACAAATGGCGACAACGTAAGCGGAGAGAACCTCAAAAATGTAAATACTCGGGATGTAAAATACTCGGGAACGTCACACGGGCATCGCACAACTAAGTTGGCCGAGTAAAGCGGACTACACTACATACACTACGCAGATGCGGTCAGATATCTGAATCTTTTCAGCAGGGCAATCGCGTAACGAGCTCGTCGACGAGATGGCAAAGATTTCGTCGTTGAGCTCACAGATATTACTCTCGCGATGAGCCCTGGTGTCGTGTTATGATATAAGCAAGGACTGTATACCGGTATGAATTTCTGTACAATTTTTTTCTGTATGACGTCATACCGTTAAATTAGGTGTATTTAAAAATAACTGTACAGGAATTCATACTGAAATAATTCTTGTACCTTTTTTATTATTGTAGCATAACTGATATTTTTTTCAGTTAACTGAAATTTTCCGGTATTAATATTAAAATTGATATAAAATTTTTATTTTTAAATAACTGTAGAATGTTCGATAGTTTAGTTGAAGCCTATGAAGCGTAGGTACATAATATGCTGACCTTGACATTTCAGTACAGAAATTAAATAAGTTAAAATATTTCTGTACTTAAAACATCTACAGAAATTAATCCGGTATAAATTATTTGGGTACTGATATAATTAATTTAGATTTTAATAACTTGTACAGTTATTGTGTTTGATGTACATGTTTGATGTACATGTTTGATGACAGTACCCTAATAAGGGTAGTGAAATTTTACTAGTACTATTTAAAAATTTTATACCGATATGCAGTCCCTGGATATAAGTGAATACCAAATGTCACTCGTCGCTGTTGCATCGATGAACTCGACGCTGTTGTTTAGGAGAATAGCCCTGCAGATATCGTACAACATCGTTTTGTATACAATTCGTATGAACTAACACAAACAGTGTAGATTTGCATCTGCGGATATCGACATATATGGATAGATATCTGCAGATCACATCAGCTCACAGATATGGCTCTAACAAATCTACTAAGGCTGAAGGATTTCGAGTGAATGTATCGTCTCGTATGTTATCTTATCTGTCCAGTGTGAGGTGCTTTCAGGTAAGATAAGTTTTTATACGCAGATAAAATATAATCGTATCTCCTAAGTCTGTGGTCCGCTTTAGCGTTTCGTGCTCGGCGCGAATACTACAAGCAATGTGCGCATTATAATGTCCGTGCATTGTTCGGAGCCGATCGACCTCTCTAGTATAGAGTGGTCTTAGTCTTAACCGGTTTAATTTACAACAATCGTTATAGTTGACGCGATATTTTGAAATAGAAAGGGCTTTTTGGAAACAAAATCATGGCATGCATTTTTAATTCACAGTCGCGGTTGGTATTATCCGATAATTGGTGAGTGCCTCATAGGACCATGCTGTGAGAAAAATCAAGTGGCTTAGCTTTTACGCATTGGAATAAATTAAATTTAAAATAGCATAAAATAGCAGTGTGAATTAATGCGATTTAAATAGAGCTTATCCACCACCCAGCACTGGGCCAGCTTGGTGGATTATGGCCTATACCTCCTCGTCACGCAGGGGAGAGACTCATAGCCCTGCAGTGGGCTCATTACAAAGAGTTGTGATGATGATGATGAAATAGAGCTTTATTACAATACTTTCCTTTAGGTATACTAAAAATTCAACGTAAGCAATAGCACATTAGTTTCTCGAATAGATCTCTTACATACTATCACTCCTTATTTGCAGAAACGATACCATATTCTATTCCCGTTTGAGCTAATAATGCCCATATAACGCTGCCTGCCCACCGATGTAAAATTGCAATTTTATCATAATCTGCCTAACCGAACAAAAATCTACTAGGATCACATAGCCACATAATATATGGCAATATATTCACGTGTCGTCGCTGAAAGGCTCTCGTCAGGCCGTTCATCTCCCGCATTTGTATGCGAGCCTGGTACATCTGACGGGCTTTGAGCATGTATGTATGGCCTTAAAGCTGAAATGTATGGAGGTTATAAACAATCGGCGATGTGCTTTTTTGTCATTCAAATGAAAACATTGTTTTGATACTGCGGATTTACTAAATTGTTTTTCAACGTAAACATTTTATTTGTATGTAATGTTTATTATGTATACGCAAAAACCTTGACTGTCAATCGTGACTTCAAACGTGTCATAGGTAGAAAGTTAAAATTACAAAAGAGCCCTTTTCCATCCTTAAACTCCAATATAAATATTTGAAATTTTCCCATTTCCTCGGCCTTCGCATACAATTGAGTTATCGCTCGTAATATTTTTGGAAATATCAGAAGAGAGTAATCCATCCACGGTTGTGGAGTCGCATATAATCCCGACGTTCATATAATATTCATTTACGTTCGCCGCAGCCAATGTTATGCTATTTTACGTTTTCGAAAATTGTGGCGTTCCTCTTAGACTAAATTTTATATACCTTGCGAAGGACGCGTAGATATATTTGTTTCTACATAAAAATGCTTTTTACGCAACTCTCTGCAACATATAAGTACAGTACATAGATAACCTTTCCGGATCGATAGCAGATTTAATTAATACCTCTTATTTTATAGGATATAAATTACCAATTTAAAATAAAAGTAATCCTGCTTTTAAATGCAAATTCAATAATTAATGAACGGATTTTGATAAGGTTTTCACACATATATAAACAGAGTGATTCATTAGGAAGCTTTTTGTACGTTTTTTGTATATTAGGTGAAAAATTATGATTTTTGATTAAAAAATTCGGTAAAAATGAAGACCTTTGAGATACTCAATACAATTGTATATGCTAACTACCCGAGCTAACCCAGAACGGATCACTTGCGCATGATAACAGTGCGAGCACAGAACTTTACCGACTCGTATTGTTACGAATGTTCGTATAGTATGGAGACGGTTTGTTAGCAATAATTGAAATCTATCCGCACGGCCAGCTTAAATAAATGTGTGCCTTGTCAATTTTTAATGTTTGTAAACATATTGTACTTTTAAATAACTGTTAATTAAAAAATTACAATGTTACTAAAACTTGCAACCGACTCCATACTATACGAACATTCGTAAACATACGAGAAATAAAGTTCTGTGCTCGCACCGCTGATCAGTCAACTACAACTTTTACATTACACAACAAAATAAATCGTAAAACCTAAGCCACAAAGGCTAAGAAAATTTCCAGTTAATCTGCCCTTAAAGGTACACCTCACTCGTCCAGCCATTACAAGTCTCGCACGAGATTAGTACACAGAAGGCCGTCTCAAAAGGTAAAGGTTATTGGCGAGTATCCGGAACCCCTTAAAAGGGTTCAAGTGTGCCGAACGATCGACAGGAAAAGTCTTCTTTATAATGTCAAAGGCAGATTTTTTATACTCGAATTTAGTTTTGAAGTACCGGGTGCTTTGGATAAAGTAAATGTTTAAAGTGAAGGTCAGTCTTAGACCTGGTGATATAAATATATGAATACATTTTAAGTAGCTGGCTCTTTATAAAAGAAAAACACTTTGAAAATCAGAAAGAGAAAGATGTTCTCTTTTCAATTACGTAACTTTCCATTCGATATTCAAATTTTCAATAGTAACATGTACAACACAGGCAGCTTTGCACCGATCACTGATAAAGATAAAAACAAACACGAACGTAGTGTACACATGTGTGTCGAATGAACCCGCCATAACTCCTGGACGCAAGGAATCGTGGCCTGACCTTACTCCGTACTTTATAGTCGCCGGATTCAGCTGGCATCGACTTCAAGTAGCCAGGCGCTGATAGATTTATACATCAGTCTTCAGGACTTTATTAAACCTTAATACCAACGCCGTAGGATCTAAAATGTTATCAGCAGCTACACATAATATGTTTCTGACTGTACCTTGCGATATCGAGGCATTTTTATGATGTCGTGTGTGTTATTTGTTTTGAATTGTCGTGTTCTGTTTGATCCTTATCCGAACTGTTTACCGCGTGGAAGGAGGTGTGTTAATGGATGTTTCCGAGTGGATACTAAAATTATGAAAACGTATAATTATCTACGGAGTTTATGGATTTTAAATAAACGAGTAGGTGTCTTCTGTACTAGGTAAGTTTGATGAGCTCTTAAAGCGGAAAGAGGAAAGCTGTATATTAAAAAATAAAAAAACTGTAGAGTCAAAAAAGTACCTCAAATACTTTACCGCGTGGAAGGAGGTGTGTTAATGGATGTTTCCGAGTGGATACTAAAATTATTAAAACGTATAATTATCTACGGAATTTATGGATTTTAAATAAACGAGTAGGTGTCTTCTGTACTAGGTAAGTTTGATGAGCTCTTAAAGCAGAAAGAGGAAAGCTGTATATTAAAAAATAAAAAAACTGTAGAGTCAAAAAAGTACCTCAAATACTACCTTTCCCTACAACGAATGATTCGTTGAAGGAAAAGGTAGTATTTGAGGTACTCATTTTAACACCTTTTCATCAGCCCACTGCAGGGCTATGTATGAGTCTCTCTTTTAGGTGACGAGAAGGTTGTCAGATCGAGAACCATTACGTTTTAACGCTTACAATAAGCTATCGCATACTTCAAAAGTCACTAAATATATTTTGTCCTGCTTACAATCGTACAAATTTGGAAAAAAAAATTTAACGTTATCAATACTCCTACAATTCAAAAATAAAAAGCCAACATATTCTAGGTCAACGAAGGTTGAAACCAACCCTTCAAATTACTCGCTTATTTCTCCGAGCCCTATTCCCTAGGGCATCATGTATCACACCGGTCCTTTAGACAACTGTCAGTAATAGTAGGTAATGGTAGCGGTAACCCATATCTTACATTACACCTACGTGATCCGAATCGTTTGGTGGTTGTAGAAACTAAACGAGAATGGGCTATGACAGATTAGGTACTCGTATTGGAACGGTTTGAAGAAGTTACGATATAAACTGTATATGAATATAATAAGTTAATCAATTTATAGCTGAATATGGTTTTAAATTAAATCAATTAATCAATTTTTTAAAAGAAAATTAGGAATTATATAAACACCTTAAGCGTTCTCGTAAGCATAAACGATGGGTAAGCAGCAGTATTAAAAATATAAAAACAAGCCACTGCAATTGAGATACCTAAACTATTATACAAAACGCAAAATATTACTATGTACTTTAAATACCTATTACTACATGGTTGTATGTAAGTAAACCTTATGTTGGAAAACTCACACAAAACAAATGAATATCAAATTTCGTCGCGTCTCGGGAACAAGGGTAAACCTGACAACTGAAAACATTATTTTATAGGGTATCTACTAGTTGACGAAAATAAAACCTTATAAGAAAACATTCAAGATTTACAATTGTAAAAATCACAAGGCCACTACAGAGCATAGGCCATGGAAACTTAATAATGCTGTCTTAATTTCTCACGATTAAATATTTAATATTTGATTAAATATTTTAACATGATTGTATCGCGTATAAATAATTGTATTTTCCATTTAAACATAGGAAATGACTTAAAAATACATACTGCACTTAAAAAACATTTTCACGTGTCTAAAAAGCACTCAACATGAAAGTTTGGACCGCAAAAAGCATATTTAAACCAAATACAATAAGATAAAATATCAAAGTGAAATAAAACGCAACAACAATTATTTCCGTACACGCGAAAACGCTAGCTAAAAACAATAACTTGACGTGCGCGGGCGGAAAGAGGGGCGAAAAAAATTGTAATTTTGGGGTTGAAATTCGAAAAAAAAATGGATGCAACCGAAATTACTCGGCGAAGTGCTGCATACTGCACTGTGTGAAACATAGCGGCGAGGACTTAGTGGCGGCGAGCGATTCGGTGGCATAATAGTATGAATACTAAATCTCCATGCTTCCATGCTGGACTGGGAGCGAAAGAAAAACATAGAATGTGCCAGCTGCTTCTCTTCCCGGGCATACTGTAAAAGTCAGTTAAGGGACAGAGGTTTTAAAGGCGTTTTTGTGGGCGATAGGCTGACCCCCTGTCACTACAATAGTCTCTCTCCATCTTTATAATACCTCCAAATTTGTAAAACGTGACATCAGATGGCCTTGTAACCTCTGGTGTTCTGCCTACCCCATAAGGGATACAGGCGTGTTATGTATGTATGTACATGTACTAAATCTCATAGAAACCTTAGCATGTTACTGCATCAGAAAGCGGTACTTCTATATGGTTATAAGTGACAATATTATTTTTATAAATCTGAAGTGAACTTCCTTGACTTCTTTTTTCTATGATTAAATAGTTGCACATTGATTTCTTCTGATATTTCAAATGAAAAATGTAATTAATTTTGAGTTTAAAGCAAATATTGAGTTTAACTCAGAAATTCCACTAACTCTACCAACAATTAATTCTACACAAAAAGAAACAATATTTATATTCATAGGCACATTATTTTCCGTATTGTTAGATGCGTAGAGTCGGTTTAAAATACAATAAGTATTTTAAATACTAAAGCCCTTTCGCCTCTGTATAATCATGTCGTAAAATAATATAACAAGGTTAAATTTAAGAACAGTACCTATATTAAATTTACTTAACAGGAGTTGATAATAAAACATGGCTATTTGTTACCTCTTTTAAATATACACACACACAAACACTCAAAACACACACACATAGTTACATACACACACAAACATTGTCATACACTGTAGTCGACCTAAAACTAAAGTAGAAAAATTGAATGACTAAATGTCTTTTCTTTGTGAAATATATATTTAAGAATGATTTTTGATTTAAAACATTTTCTAATCATTGTACCTATCTCTCTTTTTGTCTGCTTAAATCATCTAAAAATTGTAAATACGTAACTGGCTGTCAGTTTTATATATGTACCTACTGTTATATTTTATTTAAGAGCTGTGGATTTTGTAACCATTAAATAAATAAATAAATAAAAGGCGTCCCATCCGAGTAGCCGATGTGTTCCGACAATATTTTATAATGATCTAGTTCCTACCTAACCCCATCTGTTATGCTTGACCTCATCTGCACTTACCATCAGATAAGATTTAGCTCAAGCGCGGGAATAGTTCACAAATAACAAAAGCAGATAGCAGTCTCAAGTCGCGTCTCCAACACTATGCCCCGACCCATCTAATTCTCTTCCGGCAGTCCAGCCCGCGATAACCAAGCAAATAAAACAAGCGTTTCATATCTGTTCAACTTTTTACTCAAAACATGGAGCTGATAAACTGGAGCTAGTGTTAAAAAATATTTAGATATGAAACACAGTTTTGAGTACACGCCAACAAACCTTTTGGATTTTTTGTTTCGGTTGTCGCGAGACATGTTTTTTGTAGTGTTGATAGGCATTGTCACTATTGTAAAGATAGTGGTTTGGCAAATAAAAAAATATGACGTAACATTTAAACCAACATAATAGTTTTGATGCTTATTCAACCATAACCTTTTGGTGGTATTTTACGAAGATCCTTCTTTAACTCATATGTTATCGTCTTCGAGAGTCACAATAAAACAATATCTCGTAAAAAGGCGTATTAAGCGTAGTAACAACTTCTTGTTATTAACTAGTAGATTTCAGTTTCTAGGAATATAGAGCTGCTGCCTGATTGTTGAGTGTAAGCGCTTTGAAAAGCTAGTCTGCGCAGATACGAGTACTAACAACGTTCTCCTGTTTTCTACCGGCAAACATGTATGTCTTCTTCCAGATGAAAATGCATATCGAAACCGACTAACCTCTCAGATTCGACATACCGTTGTTCTCCTGCAGTTACAGGAGACTATGGACGGGCCTCATTCCTTCAAATGAGGCGTGTACCTTGACGAGCGTCAATAAGCGACGCGACGCACTCCAGGAAACTTAGGTGGAATCGTAGGCCACTTACGCTATATTCTAGGGCTACTTGATATTTTCGCACCACATACGGGTGGTCATTTTACCCACAGTTCACATCTAATCACGTCTAATAGTCCACTAAGCTGCGGTCAAACCAGGTAAAACAAGACAAATCCACCAATTGATCACACAACGAGACTGGCATCAAGTAGGGTTAACTGCCCAGTAACCTCTTTCGTGTAATTGACCGGTCATACCGGAGACAGGGTGCTTTGACAATTAATTGGCAATACGTCGACGCTGCCTCCCATTCATTGAAGTTATCGGTACAAACGAGCCGTCGTGAATGATGACTCCATTTGTTGCACTATTCGACATGGACGTGACAAATTTGCTTTGAAACAAACAACGATCAATGTAACAAATGTTTCCCTATTATAACTATCCATGACGAAAATTAGGCAGTTTTATATAAAACAAAAATTGCACGAAACATTTTGTATTGTATATCTACTAAGCTCCACTAAGCTTTTTAGAAATATTACACAGAATTAAATTACTATGATATTAATAAGTGGTTGGCGAGTATATCTAACCAAGGACATCGACGCCCAAAGGTCAAATAGGTAAAATAATTATGGAGCTGAACATTTTTTCCTGGCTTTTCATCGACATGATAATCTCAGGAACGAAAATGGAGTTTTAAAAAATTCATAAATTGAGTAAGGTCATAAACTTAATGTCATCAACAACGAATACAGGAGTACAAGGACGAGGGTGAAACCGTGCCAAACTCATAAAACAATAAAATTGAAAAAGCTATAAATTTAAGATTCGTATCTTAAAAGTCAACAGAATTAGAGAGGATCTCCAAACAGAGACAATATCTGACAATTATCACAAACCCAGCATACAAAGGGTGCGTTAGTTTCGGCACGCGCAATTACTCGAGTAATCAAGTGACGAAGCGGCACGCAGCTCTCTATGTAACAAAACGTACGTATTGTTTGCGCTGCAGCGCATAATTCTATTGGACTTCAGGCAGCGCCGGGATTTTCATTGGCAGGTTAATTGAAGTCAGCGTGTGAACAAACTGGGATCTCGATTGAAACAATCGAAATTTAGCAAAAAAAAAACGAATTGTATAAAGTAAAATTATTACTATAAACATAATATGCTGCATATATAATTCAAATAAGAAGAGCATAATTTTATAAGTTAGCCTTGACAAATATTAAAATCAGAATCTGCTGACTTACGATAGAAGGAATAGAATAGAAGTTACACCGATTTTCATGACAAATAAATATTTGACACAGTTGTAGATTATATTCGATCCATTGCAACTAAAGAAGCTTAAATGGTAAAATAACAAACTTTTGAACTTACTTGGTAAAAACATACGTACCACAATCATATGCAATGTTTAAGCGTTGCATCACCACACCCATTTCATATTCGAGGCGCATTCTCGCCGCAAAATAAACACGAAAAACATAAGACTGCCGCGGAATGTCTATGAGATATCAAATTCACATCACATAGCAAACATTGCATTACTTACATAAGTCCGAGTACAAAACTTACGCATCGAGCAAAACATAATCATTTATTAACCAGTCCTTCGGTATGTAGGTTATAGAGGACATTACGTGTATCGCGTGACACGTTGTCACCCTGGGCTATCCCTAAGCTATTGTATATGTACTGCGACGGAGCGTTAGCTAGGTAAAATCCTAACTAGGTCACGTATAAACGCTTTGCACTAATACGAAAAAGCAAAAGGCTCCCAGTGATTTACTGCTTCAGATTTCAATTAACTCAAACATCTGCATTCCGAGCTTTACTTTGTTTTTCCGTGTTACGAACTAATAAATTAGCATTAACTTAGCGAGTTGTCCTGCATTAATAACAATTACACAAACCCAACTATTGTAATTAATATGAATTTATCGCCTACGCACGCTATCGCAATGTTTAAATAACGTAACGTAAAAAAAAATACCTCGCCCAATATGAGCTCATAATGCAATTTTTCTTCAGCATTGTTCATTACTCAAACATGATGTATATAGTTCAAAAGTAGCATAAACCAAAAGAGCGGGACGGAAGAAATCCAATATGGCCGCGAGGAGGTGATGTGTCGTATACGATTTTTGCATCATTTATCAAGCCGGGACAGAGTTCGTGGCGCGCAATGTGCAACAAGGAAGTAATCACGGGGAGGCTTTTCTATTTAGTTTATTTGAAATAAACATATCCTCATCAGTCCCTGGTTTGAATACTGTTACGGAAGGATATTTGTGTGGTAGACATATCTCTTTGTTATCGAGGCATGTATCACCCACCACGTTTATATTAATGTTTATATTTTTCTTTCACAATTCCATTGCCCAAGTTCTAAGTGAAGCTTAATTTGGGCTAGATAGTGTGGTGTTAATCTAATATAATCAGTTCATCGAACTGAAACACACTTCCCGAACCAAATTAGGGAAGCACTTAATTAAAATACCATACCGAGACATTCATGCAAAGCATCAACTTTACGAAGTATCAATCTATCCACATTTGCGGACTATCCAGCCAGACGTATTAATTTTCAAAGAGTTTCAAAGGGTATTATAGTCGTAACTTAAACTAACAATAAATGTCTCGTTGCATTCCACAACATCAAAATGTTAATGTATATAAACCCGATAACAACCATTCAAAACCTCTTTATATTCAATATAATAAACTGAAAACTTCAGCTATTAACGTGTTTACAAGATAAACTGCTAATCCATTCAACTTTTATCAGTAGATCGCATAATCGATCAATACTCGATACATTTTACGATACGCGCACAGCAATCAAGTCGATATAATTGCGTCGTATTTTGCTTTTTAATTGGCAAAGGCTGTAAACTAAAATAATTATATTGATTTTAACGGTTTATAAACTTTCGCGATTTGAATTTATCGATAGTACTGTATAAATCGCGATTAAATCGTGTTACAATATTAGTTTACATGAGAAATAGTCTCGTGATCACCATCAGTGACAATCGTTCGACACGTCGAAATAAATAAACTTATGTTTTAACGCGACGAGTACCTACTTCGGTATCATATCAATGTTTATAGTTAATTAGCTATTCCTTGCAGTATCACATAATTTTAAACACCAATCCTAAAGGAGTATCAGGATAAAAATATCTTATGTACTTTTCCAGGCTCAATACATCTAGATATTTCAGTGTTCAATAGAAACATACGCCCCCTCCAATTTCACATGTATAATAAAAGAAGTATTGACATAATAGTAAATCGTACAATCGCATTGAACATTAAAACGACTATTTTAACATGAATGATTCGATTTAGGCACATATCAGGCATTTCATTCGTTCGTTCATTAAATTACCGCGCTGAGCGTACAACTCATTTTATATTCAACAGGGGTAATTTACCTTTATTAAAGGGAGCACCCTGTAATTTAAATGACTAGCCGACAGAACTTATTTTATTTGAAAATGAGAAAATTGTATACAAAATACTTTAAAATTCAAGAAACAGTACAAATGACAGGACGGGTTAACATAAGTAAATCAAGTATAGATTTATTTATAAAACCAGCAGGCCTATTACGGTTCTTTCATGACATGACATAATAAACAAGATTTCTATGATACAATGATCAACAATTGTGACATAAAGAATAAACGAGTTGCATGCATGTTAGCATGCAAGAGGCGTTGCATTACCTTTTAAAATTCAATCATCAATCATCGTCTATGACTTAAAAACGTCAATTGAAAAAGGTGAGATCGCACCCACCTCTATGATATGTTGGTTTCTTGATTTCATTTGTGTTCTTCCATTTCGTTTGCTTTCATAAATAAATACTTAATTATTATATATAGGGGTTATTGTATTCAATTTACATGGTATACCAAATAATGATCGTATGATAAGTTTTAAGGCCGCTCCACATTCTCGCGAGAATCTCGCGAGTCGTTAATATAATTATCTTCATACATAGAATATAAAGCCTTGAGATCAATATGTTTTTATCACAATTTATCTTTATTTGTTAGTAAATAAAACATATTAAATATTAATTTTTATCTTCCTGGACCATTTTCAATACTAACAATATAAAAAAATTAACAAAAACTCTTAAAATCTATTACGAGTTACTTCAAAACTTGACTCCTACACAAAACTCCAAACTCCCCACAAACCCCAAAACCCACAAAAAGTAGAGAAAAATGAGAGAAATTGAGTAGAATACGAGTATGGCTTTCTCGGGAGATTCTCGCGAGAATGTTGAGCGGCCTTAACGTCAAAACTATTTCATATCATCGCATGGTTTTGAGATCCATAATAGGCCTGCTGTTTCTCTTTTGAAATATTGCAAATAATATGCTTGTGGAAGAAATGCTGAAGACATCAATTTGTGTCCGTTACGTACCTATCATCATGTATTTTATCATTTAATTTTACTTTTTTTGCATTTTTCAACATTTAACAATTACTATAAAACGTGGTAAAAATCGATTAATAGGACCGGATTTTTTTGATTTTAAATCATACTTTAAGCCATACTTGACCCCTTTTTCAAGTGATTGGAAGTGACAATAAGGTTAAAGATGAAAGCAACAAATGGGTTAAGTAAAGAACTACTTACCACAAAAGATTACTGGAATACACGAAGGTGATATTCAGCAGCAAATTTTATAACCCACGCTAGCCAGACAAATTTGGAAGGAGTCCTTCCGCCAAGCAAGGACCAATCGGAATATACCCACGACATTGAAAACTCAAGCAATTTACTATATTTCAAAAGTTTGGCCATAGCAATATTTTAACGTTTAGTAGCGCTGCTTATTACACTAATTACTGGCAATAACAACTTGAAATGACTGAAAGACAATCAATGGCTTCCGCTATTTGATCACAAAACGCTGCCGGCTTGTGAAAATCCTACGCATATCTGTTGTAAACTGCTCATATCTGCTGTGTTTATATTATTTCCTGCAAACTAACAAGTACCTAACGTCGAGTGAACTTTAGTTTATCAATTAGGTGACTGAATTCTTGTGATGCTTGATTGGCTTCTTGATACACATATTTACGTCGAATAACTTAATTATCAAACATGGTAGCAAGTGTTGGTTTTTGATTATTATAGTTATTAGTTCATTAGGTCGTTACTATTGAAATGTAAAATTAGCACCCTTTCTTTCACATATGAAAACCAATATTTATGAACAAACTACTATAGTATTTTTTTATTATACACCACTCAGTAACACTTCAATCCTATAATGTTGATGTGTCCTATCTGTACTTGTCCATAATACTTTCTAATCTGTGAATATACCAACTTAACTTACCAAAGATTGTAAAGGCCATTATTTACTAAAACTACGTAGTCAAAACAGTACAAAATTATCACATAACACATCATCACTGTCAACGTTAACGCTGATCAATCTACTCTACGTAAACCGCAACGTTTATCAATCAAGCCTGCAGTTCATCCGACCACCATATCGTGACGTCATAACGGCCGGCCGCCGACGACACAACATCGCAGATCAACGTCAAAAAACAAAAAACATTTTTAAAATTCGAATGTGGATTTTTCAGGAGCAATATTCCGGGTATTGGCAAAATAATTTGAGTGGTTTTCCCAAATATTTTCCTGCTATACATTTTTTTCGCCTCTTGCAAAAAGGTCGGCACAAATGCTGGTACTGAATATCATAATGGAACGCAAATAATGGTAAACCCGAGTATGAATCAAGCCTTTATCATACACAATACTATTAATTTAAAGCTTCGGTTTAATATAGTAATGTACATACGGTAGAGTCTAAGTTGTCCCAAATAGATTGATGAAATTCTCTTTTGCTAATAATTAAAAATAATAAAAAAAAACAGCGGATACCATGTAGCGGACTAGGGGCCATATGGAATACAAATAATTATACATATAGATAAACGCCCAGACCCGGAACATTTTGCTTGGTGGTAGGATCCCTTCTGGGTCCGACTGGCTAGCGACCACCCTTTATACAAAGTCTGCCGCCAAATGTTACCGCTCCGGCGGTAATGTGTTCCGGCAATATTGTATAAAGAGCCAGTTCCTTCCTAAACCCGTGTGCTTTCATCTTCGACCTCATCGTCACTTACCATCAGGTGAGATTGAGGTCAAACGCGGGTTTAGTCACTTATAAAAAAAAAAAAAATTTTTTTTTTCTTGATTTGTGCGGGAATCTAACCCGCAACCACTGGCATCTGAGGCAGGTATACCCATCGCCAAAGAGGTCGTCAATAATGACCTTAAGTTTCAATCATTACATCATATTATAATAAAACTTATCTTTATTGTGTTCTACATATAGAATTTTCATCATCATTTCATATCACCACAATTTAATTTGGGATAATTTGCTTTATAAGAGATTGATAGAATTTCAATAGAGTTCCCTACATAGTAATCAAGACAAAACGTCACAAATACACATTAAAAAAATAAACTAAAGCGAAAGAAAATTTAATAGGCTTACATTCCTACAATTCCAAGCCGTAAGTACTCGAATATGACAAAACTATAAATAACGTAATGTATATAAAACGCAAGGCGAAAGCAAGATTTCATATCTTAATTTCACTATAATCAAAGAATTGGCACTGAAAGAACTCAAGAACGACGCAACAGCTGATTAAAACAGATAAACCCGGCGCTATCAGAACTAACTGATAAAGTGATAGAACTTCAAACAATTATCTAACCTTCAGAAAAGCTGATAATCGTTATCCCAGTCAGTGATACCAAATGTGAAAAAATCTGCTTACGGCAAGACAGATGGGAATTTTTGATTACTCTGTCTGTCCCTTTAATAGATATGTATCAATAGATATAAATAAAAAAGTACTCACACACAAATTGATGTAATTAAATATAGTTAGTTGATAAACAGGTTTTATCTCGTATCAATATATTCCAAATATTAACTTGAAGATTTCAGTGTCTTTACTTACAGTCATTTGTGACCACGCAATTAACTATAAAAATTTAGGACAATGAAAACTATGTAACCTATTTAAAAAATTCCCAAAACAGAGGAGATAAAGAACGAATAAAATACGAAATTACAAACAGAATACGCAAATACTTTTAGAAGCTGTATACTTGCAATATAAATAAACATATTAAGATACAAGAAAAATATCTGTAGATCATACAAACATTTCACATGCAATGAGAATCGAGCTCAACCCACAAACTCTCAGGGGAATGCGACCGTCAGTCGGACATCCAAAGCAACGCGACAGGGAACTACAGAAACATATATTCTGATAAGAATGTCATAGAAAATTTATATAGGAAACAGTAAATTTGCTGAGGGTCCTCTGGTCATGATAATTGCCATCAATATCCAACTCTAGCTGTTCTTACCACCCTGTCCTTAGGTTAGTTTAGGTAGACTTCAGGTTGCAATTGTCAACCTGACGTCTGATATTTTGAAGCGTAAAAAAATCCAGTAAAAACATCTTTAAATCTTTATCACTATCCTCATCATCACAAACCATCGTATCATTAGGCAGCCCAAAAAAACTAAACATCTCAACCGTCGAAGAACGGGACAAAATCTCCCATGCATATGTGGAGCAGGTATCCGGCGAAATGGGACAGAATTGCCCATTATGCTAATCCCTAGAGCCAAGGAATGAGGAGGAACCGAAAAAATCTCGATACCTTGAAATTAGGAACCGAGCGCTTCGAAAACAATATTTATGAATGAAGTTATGCCTGTTGTTTTGTAACTTTAGATCGTTTTAATATTCGTACGGGAAAAAACCCGGTCCGTACATTTTTGAACCGTGGTAATAAAAATATGATATTTATAGAAACATCAATTTGATATCCTGTCCAAATTTAAATAATGGTCTCCCTTTTTTACTTTTGTGAATTTGAACTCTCTTTTTCCTGTTTTTTTTTTGTAATATACATAATAGGGTTGCCATCCGTCCGGGTTTCCCCGGATTTGTCCTAGTTTAGAGGGCATCCGGGGAGCGTCCGGGGAAGGTTTCATTTGTAGACCGAGTTTAAAAAAATAAATAAATAAAAAAAATGACACGACACGCGCTATGCTCGCACACCACGATCAACCGACGAACCAAGTATATTCACCGTTCCCCCACCCCTCCCGTCACGGTTGCCACGGGCGGCCCCCCGTTTGTTCGTTCGAATTCGCGACCCGCATCAGTTACACGGTACGAACCGATGCTCTTAAAGAATTCTGCGAAACGGCTGAAGTCGAATATAAACAGCTTCTGTATCATTCCAAAACGCGTTGGCTAAGCCTGTTTTCAGCTATCGAGCGAATTCTGAAGCTCTACCGTCCTTTACTTAATTATTTTGAAAGCATGGAAAGGCCACAGTTTTTCGAAAATCCTCTCTCGGAAGCATACCTGTTCCTTATACACTCAATTATGCACACCATTCACACAAAAATACAGACATTAGAGAAAGGCGATAATTCAATTCTTGAAACAAAAAGCATACTTGCTTCCATAATAAAAATTTAGATGACCAAATTAAGGAAAATTTTGTGTCGCTGAACGTTCAGAGTATTATAAATAAAGAAGATAAAAACAGGAAACAAGAGTTTAAAAAATGCGCACATGACTTCTACAATAAAATTAAAAGATATATTGAAGAATGGATGAAACCTTTAAAACAATTTGAGAAATTTGATTGGATGTTTTTGCCGAAAATTAATAACAACACAGAGTGAACTCTTATTGAAGACACCGTCCTCTATTTGAAAGATAAAAACATAGACATTGACGACGCAAAATTAATTGACGAGTGGGTGAATTTAAAGGCTTTTTGCCAAAACTTAACTGAACAAGATAAGCTTGTAAATTCCAATCAACTTTGGGTACAATTTTTTAAAACGCCAAATGCGAATTTATATTCGGAATTGCTGAAAATTGTGCAATATTTTTTTTGCATTCCGGCGCATAATGCCAACGCGGAGAGGGTATTCTCAATAATTACACAACAATGGACTAAAGAAAGAAATTTACTAAGCGTAGAAACAATTTCTTGAAAAATTAAAATTAAATTCAGGTTCCAAGAATACAGCTGCACTGATTTTTATAAATTACTTTTAAAAAGGAAAGATATTCTAAAAACTATCGGAAAAAATTATAAATAAAATAAAACTGAGAACTAAACAGGCAAGAGGCTGAGGAAAATGCTTCAATAGCTAGATATTTTGAGTGCAATAATTGCTTTTTATTTTTTTAGTTAAAGTTATGATTTTTTTCATTGAGTAAAAACTATTTAAAATATGCTTGTTGATCAAAAGTTTGAGTTGATGAAAATGAGTATAAGATTGATTATTTTGTTTAAAATTTAAATAATGTGTATTATTTAAATTGTATGTTGTATGTTCTGTAAATGTAAATGTTCTGTTTTGTTGTTTAATATTTGAGAAGATTGAATTTAGTTTATTTTCTGCTAAAATAGGTTTATTTGATATATAAATGACTGCTGATAAAAAGTAAAGCAGATAATAATTATAGAACTATAGAAAAGTTACCTCGAAAATTGTAAGACTGAATACTAGAATGGTCTAAGTAAGTAGGTACTTTTAAGATTTTAATTCATTAAATATATTTTTTTGTTTAAATATAGTTATGTTTTCTTATTTCAAGAATTTCAAAAGCTGATTTATATAAACTATTTGTAACAAATTGTAATATGATTCTGTTTTGTTAAAATAATGAAAGAATAAAAAAGGTGAAAATTTGAAAATGACATTTTCAACAGAACTGTTTTTCATTATATTGAATATGTTTAAAAGATCTTGTTGATATGTCCGGCTTTCGGACTCTAAAATCCGGGGTTTTCACGCGTCTTGTCCTGTTTTCTAAATTTTAGAGATGGCAACCCTATACATATATGATCATAAATAAAACAACAAGGGTATTCGCATATCCATCGTTAGAATCATGAGTTATCTGGAGTTCATTCACAAATGCTATTAAAAACGAAACATTGGATTTGACTTTTGTCCATTGTCCTTAAAACCCTGTACAGGGTTATTGCTAATGAGACCAGAATCTCTTTAGGTGACGTAGGAAAGGTCATTTCCAATCATTTGAGCCCAAATCATGTAATCACAAAGCGAACCGGTTTTTAAATATTTTGGGGTTATTCCAAGGGGTTACACCTTGGGATTACATGATTTATAACCCTGTATACAACAAAAAATAACAACACTAAATTTTAGTTATATAAATAGATCACACAACGAATGTTTAATTTTTGAAAGCTACACAAAAAAGAACGCTATACTACAAAGTCAGAATCGTAATGGTTTTACTCAAATCTTTTACCGAAGCTGCCATCTAGTGGTAATATCTGCACCTCAGCCGCGTACCGCCCATCCGTATCAAATAATTTATACAATCGTTTTTATTATGATAATGCCTTCCTGAAATTATCCCATTCCAGCATAATCCGAGGAGCGAATAAAAACTTCGGTGCGTATTCATAAAGATTGCTTATTCGCCGGAAAGTCGTTACGTGTAATTTTGCGAAACAATAAAGTTTCGCTCCTATTCGGAGATAGCTGTGATTTGTTGCCCAATGTAGCGTGTGTATTAGTTTTTCTGTGGGCGATGTTTCCAAATATGCCGTGAAATTCCCGTAAATTTCAATGTTTTCGGTGATTTGATCACGTAACGCGATTTTGTGGTTTTACGCGAACAAATCTAAACCAAGCATTATTCGGCCCGGACGATTTATTAATAAATATTTCAGTACAAGACTAAATTATTAACTTTCTCGGTTCGACCGGATTACTCCAATAAACGGTTATAACCACACTTATTATCCTATTAGCAAATGTGTGGGGGCGTTTATAAAGCGATCTACGTCACTGCATATTAGAATAATATTGACAGGTTAAGGAAACTTGTCTAATTGGGCGTAACATACTGAAACCCTATATATATTAACCTAAATATATAACAGGCTCACAAAATGTTTTAATTTTTTACCCCTGATATCATCGTAATCATGTGTTTCATGCCATAATAGATTAAACCTAAGTCACTATCATTAGAATAATTTTAAAATACATACTATCATAAAACATCCAAATTCCCGTTCCTGCTCCAACACCCGAAACAGCACCACGGAGGAAAGGGACAAATATACAATTACCCATATCACAAAGGACCGAAACTATCAGCTACAAACAAATTATAAACTGGTAAACAAGGTTACCCCACATCCGAGGAAACTCCATTACGAAATCTGTATCAAAAGGTAGCAAATTAAATGGGATTTCCACTTGGCCGGGTTATACGTCTTGTGGGCCCTCCCGAGCCCTTTGAAAGGCGCACTGATCAAACGGAATAACTTTACGATGGCAGTGGTAGGGTGTGTGACTTTACAGCTGATATACGGAATGAGATTTTTCGAGTAAGGAGTATCGTGATAATGGTAGATTAGTTTTCAATCAGAAGCTTCGAGATTTACGTTTAAGCGTGAAAAAAGACTGTAAAGGAAAAGCAACTTAAAGTACCCACCACTAGTGATTCAATTTCAATATTATTGTTATTTAAGGTTCCTTTAAATTCAAATTTATGTTCCTACTCGAGTTGATTCTCGAAATGTTTCCGACAAAGTTTTATAAAGAGACTGTCCCTGCCTAAGCTCGTGTGCCGACTTGATCTCGTCTTCACTTATTATACGTCGAGATTGCAGTCAAATTCGGCTTTAGTAACCATTAAAAAAAACTTTAATTTTAGATAGGTTATGTGGAGGTCGAAGAATATGACCATGGAATCAAGAGAACTTTTCTATAAATATTACTGAACACACCAAGACATATTTAGCAAAGAAAGGTTGTATTGGCTATGATGCGTATACAGTGGCCACACTTAAGTATACGACCTGCTGAATTAAAGGCACTATGTGATAATAACCGTCCGATAAGCCTGTTGCACCGTACACGTCCAGTGGAAAACGAGGCAGTCGCAATATCCCCTCTGGTTTACACTCATAATACGTTTGTCAACCAGGGAAACTTGATTAACACTTCAATGATTTCAAAATTTCCAGAGAAATCTTCGAACGATAAAGCTATATAATATAGTACCTATGCGTTCATGAAAGCATGAAATAAACCCGTCTAGACCGACGAACTAGCAAAGGCGACCTTTACTCGGGGATAAAAGGAGCTTCTTAAAATCAACATATATCGTAAAAACACAATAAAAAGTTCTCAAAAGAATTTTCTAGGTATACACCGGCGAATCATAAATTTACATGAAACAAAATAAACCAACTCGAAAAATGCTACAGCCAATCTGTTTCGGTTTAGATTCCATCGCAATTTGCCAACAAAGAGTCTATGTGCCAAAGCCTGTCGCGTTTTCACAGGTGAACCGGCGCAAAAAAAAACAAAACACAAATTTCATTAGTGTTTTGTTCTCTGTAAATAATTGAAAAAAGGCCGCATGGGGTTATTTCTGACGTGCGGATTAAAAATGCCGAAATACATTTAAAAACGGATACGCGATAGGTTATTGCAAACTGCGGGGCAATTATGATACCGTAGTTTAGTGACTGAATTTGACGTATTGGCATTTTTTTGCGTTAGTTGAAAATTAAATTTCGTTTACATTTTGTAGATTATTAAAAAAATGTTTTTTTTTTGTTTTAATTAAGGCGTGATTTGTTGATTGAAAGTGGATTTCAATATTGAGACTCAATACTTTTAGATTTATACGTTACCATGGAAACCCAAATAAATTTGATTCTAAATTGAGATTGGATATTCAAATCAAAGGTACTAATAATAATTGAGATAAAAATACCAGTCCACGCGAATTATCCGTGTTATTCTGGTTTAAAGCCATGTAATATTCTGTAATCTTATAGGCTATCAAATCCGCTATCCAAATCAATCCGTAAAAAAGGCTTCTTTTTCTTCTATAATTAGGTAACTAGGCTGACAAAATCAAGGTCATCTATAGTGATATATAAAGCTGAAGAGTTTGTTTTTTTGTTTGTTTGAACGCGCTAATCTCAGAAACTACAAGTGGGATTTGAAAAAGTCTTTTTGCATTTGATAGCCCAACTCTTGAGGAAGGTTATAGGCGAAATTCCCGAAATTCCCACGGGATCAAAAGTTACGCGGGTAAAACCACGCGCGGTGGCTAGTATTACAAAAAGCAAACACCTATCCATCAACCAGCACTAGGCCAGCTTGTTTGTTTACAGCCTAAGCCTCCTCGTCATACAGGGAAGAGACTTGTAGGCCTGCAGTGGGAGAGTTACAAAAATATGCGATGAGCTAATAATGAAATAATCAACGAATGCTGGGCATTAAAAAACCGCCTTCACGTCAAAACTTTGGCTGACTTGAGAATGTCATCAACGTAAACATTCTCCGAAATCATACATGTTTTTTCAAAAGTTTGAAATTTTTTATTAAGTACACAACCGATTTCGATGAAATTTATATGGGACCAACTATGAAGTATCCTCTATCATATGAAACAATAATTTTCAAAATCAATTCATAATTTTCCAAGATATCGTGTAACAAAGACACAAAAAAAACTTACAGACGAATTGAGAAGTTCCTTTTCTGGAAGTCGGTTGATTAAAGTAACACAATAAGAAGTGAGTCATGGTCAAGATTTTGACTAGTTTTTGATAGTACGAGTACCTATAGTTAATTCAATTATCACGTCCACTTTGGCGATGGTGTAACCTGTGGTTGCGGGTTCGATCGCCGCACAATGCAACTATTCTGGTCTGGGTGTAGGTAGTATTATTTATATCCGATGCCTAGTGCCTACAACAAAAGTTGTGTGCTATATTTAAGGCTAGATGTCACTGTTTGAATATATTTCCAACAATACACTTTTTGATGAAACTAAGGTGATTCCTCAAGCAACTCATTCTAAAGAAGGTACTCACATGGCGCCGGGCTGGGTGGTTCAGCACAGATGCCGATGGACTTGCTGGGGTCGTCCAGTAGCGTCTGCGCAAGGTGGTAGTCTCCGAGCTTGATCTGGATCTGCTGGCTCACTCGGTCGCGGTTGTTCACCTGGAGATAGAGGATTTTAGGTTAGAAGCGGCCTTCTGCTGTAGCGGTTTAAGCCTTGCCTTCTGTGTTTTTGATTTTTTTTAAGATGAATTGCGGTATGGATGTTTTTTATTACAAAGGCAAACTTGACTATAAAAAGAGCTTTTTTCTAACATTGTTGCAAAGAGAGAGGTAGTTTTATTTAACTAAATATCCATTAGTAAATGTATACGTATTGGAATAAGTCTATTTGTCCATTGACTAGAATCTTTACTAGAAATCCTTAAAAAACTTAATTGTGGTTTATCTAGCCGAAGCTACTCTGGAGGGCGAGCACAGAACTTTGTCGACTCGTGTGAATGTTCGTATGATATAATGTTGTGATAAATTTAATACTTTATTAATAGCTATAATCATCTGGTAGACGTCCATAAACGACTGATCAATTTATAATCCCTATAATTGCCGTACAGAAGTAAGGCGGTTGTCTAGTAACACCCACACAAGAAAGTTTAGAAAATTTGGCTTCCCATCACCCTCCGTGTATTTATAGAAACAATCTAAAAAAGCCCGCTTAAGGAAGTTTACTAAACAAAAACCTTAAAAAATTAAGTTAAGAGACGGCGATCAATGCTAATAAAGAGAAATATAAAGTGATTAAAGGTCCAAAAATGTAAACAAAGGTGCGACTAAAATTCTGAGAAACTTTGTAATTTTCCTAAAGTATTTCATTGTTTCCGTTGAGAATTTTTAAATAAACTTTACTTTTCAAGCATTTTCCGTATTTAGTCCGCACGTCACAAAAGTACAGTCAAGCACAAGAGTTATTTCAGGTTTAACAAATTTCTTGAACATCAAAATAATTTCAACGCCACGTTAGCTGAGAAAAGACACATCGAACTTAATAAAACAATCCGGACTCCACGTCATAAATCAAGATGATAAATATTCAGCAAAGAAGATTAGTACAGCCACCTGATAATTCAGTGAATACACCTTGTGAATATAGGAGTCTTATTATTAGGCAGGTAAGGTTGTGAATGGGAAACTCAGAAGCGAGACGTCTCAGAGCGACGAGAAAAGATTATTTATAGAAACATAAAACACAGCGGACAACTTAACAAGGTCACTTGTACACTCGGGAGCAAGTTGATCTAGGTATATTGTAAATACAAATTAATGTGTTGTTGATGTTAATTATCAATATATGTACATAAAACTGTTCCGTTAAGGACTGGGTGATTGAATGAAAGACAACGTACAGCCATAATTACTGAACTAGAAAATAGGGATGTACTAAGGAAGGAATTCTAGTAATTCCCACGGGAACAGAAAATATAGGATTTTTTAGTTTGTATGAAAAATCCTATTCCTTGAGTGCACCAATGTGAAACTTTTCTTTAATGGGTAGACCAATGGTAGTGGCATTGTGGAAGGAGTTTCTGAAATTCCCACAGGAACGAAAGTTGTAGCTCTTAATTTAAAATAAACATTGTTTATGCGCGTACGCAGGCAAAAGCTCGTTACGACAGACTAGCTTGAATCCACCAGATTGTAAAAGTCATCCGTCGTGCTCATAAGCCTATCATCGTAAATCCTATTGTTCCTGTAATTTCATCAGCTCATCCTTATTTAGAAATAAGCATTTACCGCTTTCACTTGGTTAATACGACATCACAGGAAAGACGGAAGTGTCTACTCTTATAAGGACAAGGCTACTACTGGTACAAATAAACGATTAATTGTAAAACTAAAACATTATCGAAATTATTTCTGAAGTCATAGTATCTTAGCCAGAAGGATTGCAAAGCTGAAGTGTCAAGCAGGGCACATAGCTCGCAGAACAGATGACCGTTAGGGCAGAAAAGTTCTCGAGTGGCGGCCACGTACTGGATGGGGGCGGCGCTGGACCGGACGACGACGTGGAGAACCTTGGGAGAGGGCTTATGTCCAGCAGTGAACATGACCGGGCTGACAATGAGTATCTTCAAATTAATACTTAGCCCACTGAAAATCTCCACATTTAAACTATATCCACATTGACCTAAATAAGATAGACGTGATGAACTCCGTGTCGCAGTAGTGTATTACGCTACTAGGTATTTCTTGAGGTCGCGAGTTCGATACCCGCACGAAGCAAGAAAAAGTGTTCCGGGTCTGCCCGTTTATCTTCATATTTACATACTAGGCTTCCCCAAGTTCACTACATGGTATCCCATATCACAAGCTTTGCTTAGTTCGGGGCCATGTAGTCTTGGGATTTATTTATTTATTTACAAATAAATAGCTATTTTGCGCGGTTTTACATATTTAAAAATAAAAAATTGTGCTATTCTAGACTGTACACTATCACTATGGCAAATTTCATCCAAATCCGTTGAGCCGTTCTGCCGTGATTGAGGAACAAACATCCATACATCTAAACTTTCACATTTATAATATCAGTAAGATAAAATCTACTATAATAAGCTAAATTAAGAAAACATACACAGGGATATTGATATTACACAATACTTCATTGTATAACGTTTTAAAATCACACACAGTATACAGTTTCCATTTCACCCACTTGCAAGAAACTAGAAAGGGAGAGGATGATTCTTGGATCCATTCCGATAACGGTTTAGAATGGTAAGCTGGGTACTCAAAAAGCTACGACCCGATTTCCATATAAACAGCGACCTTCAACACATTGTTGCTTGCGAATAGCTTCGCTATTACTGATAAAATTATAGCTTCAAGGTAATGTTGGCCACAAACTTAGTGCTAATACGTCTGTTAATAAGACACAGTGGTGTTTACCTGTTGGTTGCTGATCAAAGTGGAATATCTACGGATAGCGTGTGCTTCGTTTACCTAGTGCTACATTTTAAGTTGCGATTGTTTATTACCATTTTAAATGGTGTCAAAAAGGCATGATTAATTCATATTTTGATTAATTTGATTAATTTCAATTCATTTTGACGACCACTTTGGCGATGGGCTAAACCTGTCTGCCTCACACGCAAGTCTTTGCGGGTTCGATTCCCGCACGGAACAAGAAAAAAAAATGTTCCGTGTCTGGATTTATGTATTTATATTCTAGGTTCCCCCCCCCCATCGTTCGCTACATGGTATCACAAGCTATGCTTACTTTGGGGCCATGTAGTTGGTGTGATTGTCTGGGGATTTTATTTATTTATTTATATTGTTACATAGATTTCAATTTTTTTTCTTTTGCTAGGTACGCCTTTTGCCGAACCTGAAAGCCACTTCATAATTTGGACTTTTCACCATATTCTGGCTGATTATAGAATGAGCTTTAGCAAGTTTCAAATTTACTATTTAAACCCAAGTTTGTGCTGTTGTCCTTCTCAAGTGAATTCAATAAATAGACCATATAATGTGCCTCATTAACTCAATTTTCTAAAGTACCTCAGGCGTCCGATCTAACTTATAACAAAACTCGCTTATTTAATCCCATTACCACAATCCAACTACAATTCAGCGCAACTCTACATACATCGTGCGTCTGACACAGATTCGCGGTACTCGTAAAGAAACCGTCCGATCTCGTCGAGTCGAGGCCGACGGCACGGTAATACTATCTACAGTAATTCAACGTCATACAAACGGACGAAACGCGAGCTATACCTACGCGACTCGCTTTCGGCATGCGCTCGCCATGCGGCCAGCCGCGCCTGACCGCATGCCGAAACAATTTTTGACTGAGGTTTACATTTTTTATACTTTGAAATTAAATATTAAATCATTTCGTACGTCTCAGTCAAGGCGCAAGTATTTTTCGGTCGCTCATTTATAAGACCGATTTGTTATTCAAAAGTAAACATGGTTTTTGACACAAAATTAAGTAAAGTATTTTATTTGTTTATAAAAAAAAGTATACGTACAATCACAAAACTAATTGGAAGTAAACACAAAGTAGGCAAATATAGTGAACGGACAGGCATTTATTGCAAAAAGATGCGGCCGAGTTGAAGTACTGAATAGTATTACTACCGTGCCGACGGCGCGCGCGCAGCATCGCACGCAGGCCACTCGTCAACAAGTGGATATTTTGTAAATAGACTTAATGTAATGTAATGTAACATTGACTGTGAAGAGCCTCTTGGAGGAGAGTGGGAATTGTGATTCTTCGTTTAACCAATAGATCACTTTTGTAGAATAGCTTTTTTGTTTTTGTGCTGTTTAGTATCCCTTAAACAATTTAACTAGTCAATATTCATAGGTAGCTTTTTTAAATGTATGAATAAAAGATAACTGCAGATTAAACCTACATATTCGATTTTTGTTAACTCTTACCTACAAGCATCGCTTTGCTGTCAATTATTCACGGAAAAATGTCAAAACTAGTACTTTGACAAGGATAATAATTCACAGCGATTGAATACTTACACGTGAAAATAAAAAACTAAATAACATAATGGAATGGCACAATTTGTATCTGCACATAACACGTACATAATCGCACATTGAGTCAACCTAGTTGTTGTTTTTATAATACCATACGAGCGGCTATACATATAGCATGCGCCCACGCAACTTCGACGCTTCTACGAAAATACCCGACAACCGTATCTACGGGTAGCCGAATCTTAATATTGAATTTATACAGGGTGACTGGTGACAAATTTTATATACTGAAGGAGAGCAGTCTGAACTCGACTCTGATCATAATTATGTAATAAAAGTAGGTCTATAATTTTTCACCAGAAATCCCTATGAATAAATAAAGAGACTTTACTGACGCGCTGCCCCAATCAACACGCACACAGAAGTGTTCACGCCACACGCACACCACCACCAGGAAAGAATCTATTGCATTACGCTAATGTAACCATGCGTTGCGTAATGAGTTCTTTAACTTCGGTTAAGTTTACTTTACGTCCTGGAATTTCGAAAATGACCCACCAGTCACCCTGTATATTGCATTAAATGTTTGTACGTCATAACGATGGTCCAGAGTTCGCAATAAACACATTGTTGATGATGTGACGTGATTTTATTTAAAATACATAATAACTACACGCCTGTATCCCTTATAGGCAGATCACCAAAACCATTTGAGGCTGTAAAACCATTTGAGGTCACGTTTGAAAAGTTTTGAGGTATTATAATGATGTAGAGACTATTGCAGTGACAGCGGGTCAGTCTATCGCCCACAAAAACGCCAATAAAACCCCTGTCCCTTAATTGACTTTTACAGTATGCCCGGGCAGAGAAGCAGCTGGTAGATTCTATGTTTTTCTTTTGCTATCAGTCCAGCTTGGAATCTTTATAATATGATTTTATAACTATTTGATAAACATTAATAGTACCTAAATAATAATAGTAGTAAATCCACATTTGTGAAAAAGCAAAAGTTTCTTCGGTACGTTTCTCGCAAACATCCAAATGTGTTGCCAAATCAAAAACGATATATCCATACGTAATAACAAAGCGCGTATAGAGATCTCTCAGCCCTATCAGCGAGAGTGTGTCACGTCCTAAATTGTAGCACTCAATGTCACCGAGCGCGACTCTTGCGCTTATGAATCACGCGCAACTCCGCCATCGACATCCCAACTTTATCCATCTACAATAAGGTTCAATTTTGTTTCTTGGAGCTGCATACCTTGACATACGGAAGGATGTACGGAAGATTTTTGGCCGGTATTTCCCGGAAGTTGAGTTCAAGATCTGTGTGTTATTTATATGGAAGAAAGGTTATGCGCGTTGTGGCTGATTTGGCACAATCGCAAGGATTGCGATGTTGTTTTAGGAGGTGATTAAGATTTAAATTATTAATGCTTGAATCATTTTGATGCTACGGATGTGGATCCAGTACTAATTAAAGCTCATATCTATTGCAAGCTCAAGGACATTTAACGAAATAGCTTTTCCATACTTTATGATTTAAATATTATATGGAGTTAGATAAGCAGATTGTACTATAGGTATGTTTCAAATCATTGCAAGATAAGATATTTTGGTACATTTTCATAAAAGATCATGATAGAAAGAAACTTTATCACGCCAAATGTCAATTTAAGCAAAATGCAAACAAAATGAGACGCCCATCGATTCTCAAATAAAATCTTTCCACGATTAATTATCCGCTTTATAATCCGCCATTGCCTACGAGCTTCACCCTGCCGCACATTTGTAACTATAATTTATATACAACCCCTCTGAGAGACCCCTTAAGTTTATCACCGTCCGCAAACAACATGAAAGCAATCAAATTAATAGCAAAACGTATCCTTTTCGGAATAATTCCAAAATAGCACTCTCCTTTTATTAAGAGACAATTAACGATGTCTATTTTTAGAATGCTTTGTGTTTTGACTTTGCCTCGTTGGTTTACTTCAATTGCGATAAAATATAATATTTTCTGTTCATTATAAAAGTCATGTAATTTACGAACCGTTTTATAGTATTTGCGTAGAGTTTTCAATTATTTAGAATTGCGCAAAAAAATAGATAGTACCTACCTACAATGTTACAATTAAACTGAATTCAATACAGTAATAAACACTCAATCGACTTATTAAAAGTCTTAGTTATACTATTATTTTATTATTTGAATGCCTCATTCCACGGATCACATATTTATCAATCAGGTGTATGGCCCAAAAATTTTATGTAGACCTATAATACAACCAAATCTATCAATTTACTCCGTTGGGCTTTTTGTAAAACAACTAACGCCACCTCGCGGTCATAGCCAAGTAACTCAACCTCCCAACCCCGCATAACCTTTATCAATATAATAACCTATATAACCTTCTCAAATTCTAGATTAGGCATTCAAATTTAGAAACAACCTCCAGGTTTAGTATATTAGTGCAGATTCACTCGCCCTTCAACCTAATAATTCGATTTAGTCCCTTCAACCCAATCATTTGAGAGGTTCAACAACACTACAGAGTAGCTTCAGAGATTTCAATATCAATTCTAAGCCTAACTCAAACATTTCTTCGCTGAAAAGAAAACACATTAACGGCGTATGTCATGAATATATAAATATGAAATTAGATGCAGCACGTGTATGACAGGAGTAGTATATTCGATATTATGTTTCGCTTATATTGCTTTAGAGTTTTACGATTGTTTGTGTGAAATAAAAACGGTTTTTAACCGGGGGTTTTCATAATTTCTATTTTAACTTTATGTTTTTTATCTTTGTACTTCTAGATCGTGATCAGAGGTGGCACCTAGATTGCTTTCATTTTAAAGCATTCAACGTGTTTTTACAATAATATATAAATTTCAAGAAACAATTTTTATGAATCAGTACGTATGTCTTAAAAACTTGTACAAAACCCCAAACCCCAGGAAAACACCATTTTATAGGAACTTCACTGCTTTCTTTAATGCCACTTAGGTTTTACTTAGACAAAAGCCAACTAATTGGCCAAGAATTCATGTAAAGCTTGGCTATTTGCAATGTTTTCAAGCCTTTAAAAGCCAATGGGCTATCAAATACAAAAAAAATCTTTTACAAAATCGACTGTTATTTAAAAAATTCCAATAAAAGCAATATATTTACCTTTTAAGTGTTTTATTTAAAAAATGTTAAACCTTTTTAACAAGAACCAATCAACAGCCTTCAAATAACAGACTGCCACATCCAATACGACCCATCAATAGTTCGTATCAACGGCCGCGAGAGGGCGCCACGACCCCGAGGGTCGAACACGTGGCCGCGACAGCTGATGCCCGCTATATACTCGTCGAGACGCCCCGCGCCGATTGCGGCCACGTTCTTGTTAATTGTTTTTTTTTATTGTTACGGCGTTTTTTGGTTTGGCTTTAGAGGTGTCTGGATATTAACAAAGTTCGACATTTGAAAAAACAAATAGTGATATAATTAGGATTGAACGCTAATTAGTAGGATTTATTTTGAAATCCATTTAATTTATTATATTGTTTTAAATTGTCATGGTTCATTATATTAAATAGAGGACTTTTAATCGGATTTTAGTACGATTTAATTAGTTAATGTTTCGTAGTGCTATTTTAGTTATTGTTTATTTAGGTTTTTGGTTCATCTTCGTTATATTTAACGGGTCATAATTAAACAGACTTCTTTTAAATAGCATAATTCCCCTCTAAAAATCTAATTTGCCTTCTAAATTACTACGTCAGCCTCAAACCACGTCGGGGTTATATAAAAAAGCTCTAAGGTTTATGGCTCTTCGCCGGCCGCTGCCGCGGCACCGCACCGCTCACTTCGCTCGCTCGGCTCGCGTACGTATATTTCTATATACGACCTCGCTGTGCTCGTCGTTGCACCTAACCGTACCTACTACGTCTTCCGAAACGGGAGCCCTTCTTGTCGCATAAAACTTTTCATCGCAATGTTGATAAATATATTACTTAGTATAAATTATTATAGTATATATAAATTGCTTCAAGACAATTTTTTCGCAAAAGTTATTGTCTCGTGGCTAAGTTATGAAAATAGAAGCTTTATTACGTGGCCAAAAAATATTCTGTGGCTGGACTTATTATTTCTCATATTTAAGTACATTCAATAAAAAAATGTAATAAGTAATAAGTAGGCAGTACAGAAAATGCTGCAGTAACTAAGCATATAACCAAAATTTTTGAAACATAACATCAATACTGTCTCTTTTTAATAAGAGTTAAATATCTTGGAGACGATTGCTCCTATTTTCACCAAATAAAACTAAAAACCATCTCACCAGAAAACACTAAAATATATCCAAAGTTATAAAACCCCAAAATTAACACCCATTACAGAACAAAACTCAATCCTACAACTAATTCCCATTAAAAAATAAACAAATTAAACAGTACACACTCCAATCCAACTTTAAGCAACACATCGGCAAGAAGCAGTTACTGCTCGCGAGTTTTCAAACTACCCGCAGGATCGAGATTCCGAGACAAAACACGCTCAACTTGGTCAGTGTGAGACGCGGCGTGCATGTGTGCAGTTGTGCTGCGGGGAAACTTCGCTTCTTAATCAAGAGTTCTGTATGTCTAGGTGTATCTACAGGGGACTGTGCTTTGCTGTCGTTGGGACGAGTCGTTAAGATGTGTTTGCATTTAGAATGCGAGTGACGATAATTTAAAATGTTAAGAACAAATAGTAAACTCGTACTTTGATTGAAGATTTAAATATTTTTATTATATTTCATTAACCATTAGAGCTCATATTCGGAACATATGACGACCCAACATATTTAAATAGTATTATTAAAATATAATTTGGCGATTTTAACAATAAGTCGGGACTTAGCGTCATAACATTAATTAATTTATCTACCTCAAAGAATCGACCATTAAACAATCTTAAATCCCGACTGATGTTATCAAAATCTATTATTGTCAGCGAATTTCACAAGACTAAATGGCGTGATAAAGTGCGCGAATAGTAGCAAATAAAACGACTCCTACATTGACATCGCTTCAGTTCCCCGGGGTGAAAGACCCTTTACATACTTATATTTTAAATGAGTTTGCATGATAGCTCTAATGCAAAGAAGTAAGATTAATAAAAAGTAGTTTTTCACCAATACATATTAACAATTCATTCGAAATTTCCCTTAATTTTCAGCCGCTGTGGTATTAATTACCTAAAGCATACATATTTTTTATCAATAAAGTGCTGTTTAATTTACTAGACTTAAATCGTGATCGGCGGAATCAAAGTAGTTTTAATTACAATATTAATTTGGAAATTAATTATTATAATTGATTGAATCAGGCGTTACTTTGCGGAAATCCATGACAACTACTTTAACAAAGTTACCTTGCTAATTCCGCGACTTGTACTTGCACTAGTGATGCAGGATTTTCGTGCGTTGGTTCAAATCCTGTTGGAAAATCGTGCATCACTAGTGCAAGTACAAGTCGCGGAATTAGCAAGGTAACTTTGTTAAAGTAGTTATTATTATTATATTAATTATTTTTTAATTGCAATTTCCAAATGCAATAACTTAAATAACAACTAAATTTCCCATCACTCCATAATTTATCGAGCACAAAGTTCATCCTAAGACGACGGGACCGTATTGAAACCATTATAAACCTGACGAAAATTCAAATCGTTACGAATCTCATTAATCTCCGATCCACGATTACGTTATAGAACTAGAATATTACCATTAGATATTTAGAGCAGATCTGACACCCCCCGTCCCCCTCCCAACGTTACTATCACACGTAGTCAGGGTAACCATCATCAGTGTTTTAATTTTATTGACATCCTTGATAACTGCGCAAAATTGAAAATCATTCATTCACGTTAGACACAAGCAGGTTAATTTTAGATAGCCTTATTTATCTTTTCAAAAACAAAAAAAAAGACTAATTTTTCTTCAATGATTTTATGATTAACTTCACAAGATTAAAACACAAAATTATCTAAATAACTCGAATTTCAAAACTTTATTAAATACATTTATGAAAAATGCTATTTTTGTATCTTCGCAATGGTAGCCCTAGCAGGAGAGAGGGGGGTTTACGCGACTGGCTGTAGGGGGGGGGGGTCGTCGTAGTAATGAGTACGTCTAGACGCTCGACGTTTTCCTGTAGTACCAACATTTATTGTATTCCACTCATTGTCTGCATAGGTCTTATTGCCCCGATAATAAGGCAGATATTGAAAGGAATTTATTCACACTAGATAATGAGAGAGAAAACAAATTAACAGCACTGAGAAGTGAGGCTTAGCGGGGAACGAAGTTTATGAAGCTATCAGTTTTTTTCATTCGATGATTCATTATCGCGTGTCACTACAACGTGTCTGTGCAATGAGGTTTCGTCAAAAGTTAGCTGACGCCTAGAGAAGATCGATTTAATGTCGAATTTAATAACTACAGTCACCTTATCTATACCTATATTCTTTTATGCTTTATTCAACACACTAACAATCTACTTAAATATCAAGATCTTTTCTAAGTCACAGCTGAAGATGCAACCATTACAAGGTCTGATATAAACCTTCCACAATGGTGACACCACTTTGGCGATGGGGTAAACCTGTCTGCCTCAGATGCCAGTGGTTGCGGGTTCGATTACCGCATGGAACAAGAAAATAAATGTTTCGTGTTTGGGTGTTTATCTATTTATGTATTTATATTATAGGTTTCCCCCTAGTTCGCTACATGGTATCCCATAACATAAGCTATGCTTACTTTGGAGCCATGAAGTTGGTGTGATTGTTTGTGGATTTTATTTTATATCCTACCACAAAGAAAATAAATAATAAAACACCCAGACACAAAACATTTTTTTTTCTTGTTCCGTGCGGGAATCGTACCCGCAACCACTGGCGTCCGAGGCAGACAGGTTTACCCCATCGCCAAAGTGGTGGTAATTGTCGGAATACATGCTTATGTGGTCGCCACTGGTCCTACCACACAGAGGGGATCACTCGAAGTACCTAGTCGCCTTTTACGACATCTTGGCTCAGAAATACTCGAGAGTGGACAGGAGTAGCGAGCGCTGTGGATCTATTTCGCCTCGCAAGAGACGGGACTCGCCATGCAGACCTGACTGCCAGCCTCCGATAGGATAGTACGATGATAGATGCAGCACGTGTATGACAGGAGTAGTATATTCGATATTATTTCGCTTTATATTGCTTTAGAGTTTTACGATTGTTCGTGTGAAATAAAAACGGTTTTTAACCGGGGGTTTTTATAATTTCTATTTTAACTTTTTTTTTTCTTTGTACTTCTAGACCGTGATCAGAGGTGGCACCTAAATTGCTTTCTTTTTAAAGCATTCAACGTGTTTTTACAATCAATATATATAAAACTGTTCCGTTACTGAGTGACTGAGCGGGAATCGTACTCGCAACCACTGGCGTCCGAGGCAGACAGGTTTACCCCATCGCCAACGTTGTCGGAATACATGCTTATGTGGTCGCCACTGGTCCTACCACACAGAGGGGCTCACTCAAAGTACCTAGTCGCCTTTTACGACATCTTGGCTCAGAAATACTCGAGAGTGGACAGGAGTAGCGAGCGCTGTGGATCTATTTCGCCTCGCAAGAGACGGGACTCGTCATGCAGAGCGGACTGCCAGCCTCCGATAGGATGGTACGATGCTAGGCCTAATCTAAGTTAATCCTACGCCGAAAATATGATAGTTTGACTTATCGGTTACAAGTATTAATTTCAATAAAAAACCCAACCTGAAGCTAAACACACACTAAGTTGATTAAATAATTAATCAAGCAAAAGGCCGTAAACCTCCGAAGGTAGTATAATCGTGGCCCGCTCTCGTAAACAAAACCCGGAGAGGGTGAAATTATTCAGCATGGCGCCCCTCGGGCATCGAATTCGGGATACCCTTTCATTTAGCCATGTTCAAAGTTATCACTTTGCCAAGTACAGTGTTTTCTATAAACGAAAGATAACAATGGTGTCTTACAATACGGGTTACATGTGGATTTCAATAATCAATTTAACAAAGTTTGCTATGTTTAATATTTGAAAGGATAAAGATACTGGAACATAAGAAGTCTCCATCTTTTTGATACAATTTTGAAATAACATTTATTTCTTACTTTTATGTAAATTAAATGAAACTTGTTATTAGCATTGCTATTTATAAATTCACTTCTGTAATATACTTTTTTTTTTGCTTCGTGAAATGAATAAAGAAATGTAGAACATGACAAAATTATAAAATGACAATTTGATGAAAATTTAAACTTGATTGATTTTATTTGTATTTATATACTTTATATTTATTATATACCAAATTAAATATTGGTTTATAATAAATTATGAAGATTATGTTTGTAAGCCATTTTTGCAAATAAATATTTTCTTTCTTTCTTTACTTCCCAAATATTGAAATAAGGATTAATATTACCTAATGGAAACGGGCTAATATTTTTACAATCACAAATGTTAACGAGCCATCGAATCCGAGTATTCGGAGCACAGATTATATTAGCGCCTCGCACATCTTACAAACAATATTGCCACGCGTTGATCGAATTTGGTCGGGCAAATCGATTTTGTGGCGAATAAGTTAGATTTGTACAGTTCAGTTGATAAGTTAATAAAAAAAGTCTACGTAAGTATTTAATATACTTTTTATAATACTTAAATTTCTTTGAAACATGTGTTTTTTTTAAATATACCTAACCGATTTGTTCGTTTTTCTTCCTTCATATTTGTACCTACTTCATTAATTTAAAAGAAAAATGTAGAGGTGTCGAAAACCTGTGTGAATACCATCATAATATAATAATTAGATAATAAATGTTGGTACCTATAATAAATATTAAGGGTAATGCGCCATCATGCGAATCACTGACCATTCGCAATCAAAAATAATACATAAACTATGATGATAACATTTCTTATTCTTATTTATAAAATACACTAGTCCCAGTAAGTTTACTGAAAGTAAACATTTTGCATTAAACAAACACATTTATTTATAGCAACATGCTATCAGCCCTATACGCAGAACCGCAAGAACGTAGAAGATATATATAGAAGGTCGGGGTCCCTACCCCCACGGGAATCCGGCTTCATCTCATTGAAACACCTTCAAGGACAGGCGAAGGGAATTGGGAAGTACGGGAGATATACGCGCAAATAAAGAAAATAAATGAGTATCATTTAATGCAAGGAGAAATTCAAGGTTCAGCCCTTGGATAAAAAAAAGCGTGTGGTAGGAAATCTACCTAAGGCTGCAAACTGGATGCAGGCAGCGGCGCGCTCAGCGATTTCCGCGACACGATAGAAAAGTATTGAGTTTGTATCAAACCGCGACAAATCGCTCGAGCGCCCGCTGGCGTCGAGAACGGCCCAGATTCCCCGCGAGTTCAGTGCAAAAGGCAAACCCATTTGAACTCTGTTGGAGTTAAATTTCCAAATAAAAGTAGTCACTAAGTCAAGTAAGCCAAGAAGCCTTATAACATTAGCTATCTACACGTGAAAGTCCTGTTAGAATGGGTCCAACTGTTATTAGGCTATACACAAAAAAAAATATTTTAAAAGCAATATATTTGTTGATGTAAATATACGCATTGAGAGAAAATCTGTTAATTGTTATAATTACAAACCGACACTTAATTCTTTTTTGGATACACTTAGGACTGATCTGTAGTAAAGGAAGTGTTAACTAACTTCTTAGTAAGAGACACAACCACGCAATGGCTGAGGAAAATTAAAGAGTTATTATGTTATTTGCGGTTTTCTTAACGCTACGGTTGAGTGCTGGTGTTGCCAACGGTAAAAAAGGTCTTGAGTTCGAGTTTCCGCGGTAACTATTTGATAATCTGTTGTTATTGAATACGTTAGCCCAAAATTCCCCTGTATGCTACTCGTAAGACTAGCTGTAAGTTATCTAAAGAATTCATATCGAGTAACTACATTTTTATTTATTTATTATATTAAAAAAACACATTGGTCATAAAGTAAGTTCAAAGGCAAAGTTACTTCTAGAGAATTTTTGTACGCAGACCCAAGACTAGAGTTAGGTATTAGAGTTAAAATATGGACTAAACTGACATTTTAACCATAAGACATATAGAATTGACCCTTATCAACAAAGTGAAGCCTTGATCGATTTAACTTATTAATATAACTTACTACTAATTAATAAATAACATACCCATTTATTAATTGGACAATTAAAAACCGTTAATACCTGCAATATTAAATAAATAACGTTTTGTTGAGTTCCATTTTCAGATACCACTACTAACCGAAACTTCTTAACTGTGTCAAATAAAACCAGTATTTCAAAATGAAATAGAATGTATAAATAAACATAAGGTCGTAGCTTTTGGTGCGGGTTAGGTATAGTGTTCCGAGTGTGTGTTCGTTGCAATGGAGGGAGGACGGTGCATGAACATAAGAAAATCCTGCATCACTAGCGCTCGAAAATAGCTAGTAACTTAGTTATAGTAGTTACAATATACAAGTACGATAATCCTTCACGATCCCACACAAGCGACCATTATTAGAATCAAGCATGCGCATCATGAAGCCGAAATTAGTAGCGCAGGCGCAGCTTATGATTACTACGAAGGCATTTGATAAAACTAGCTGTTTATTGTGACTTTACTTGACAAAATATTTATCCCGTGAGAATTTTAGGATGTTACTTCTGCCTTTCTATGAGGAAAATTTCAGTGAGTCTAAGCGTTTTAGCATGAAAAGTATTTAGCACACATCCATCTTCACAGAATATCTAATATTAAACCCTATTTCTAATATAAATAGGGTTTAATATTATGATGGAGTAACTCAAGGTCGCTCGTGGGCGCCACATGGTCTCCAAAGACACGGAAACGTCGAGTTAAAATGTAAAATACATATTATTTATATACAGTTATATATACATACAACAAAATTATACACTGTAAATCCGATTAAAAAGTTTTTATTTCAATAAGATTTCTCCATCGATTGTCCCTACCTTCCGTAACACAACAGTTAGCAGGTACGGCAGTTTAACTAGTAAGGACTGCAGTTACGCCTTAACTAAGCCCTTGAATAATAAAATAAGGATCATCCATAACCTAAAACATCGGTTTCACTTCCGCTTCATTCAAGTAATGACAGTTAATGATAAAGGCACGTCACTTCCACTTCGAAGTTCAAACACAATGGAATACAATTCTAAAAATAATTTGAATGTCAATTAATGTCTCTGAAAGCGGAAATCTTTATACATCATCTATACATATAATAAAATGGTAGGAAAGTCAAAACTGTACATTGAATATTTTTTTAAAAGAATACTTGGGGTATGATCTACAATCGAAACAGAAACAAAAAATATAGTTTTTAGAATTTTTGTCTGTTTGTCTTTCCGGGATAAACTCAAAAAGTACTGCATGGATTTACTTCAAATTTGGCATGAAGATAGTTAAGAAGTCGGGTCAACATATAGGCTACATATTATCACGCTAGCAGTGTTATAATCGTAGGTGCGTTTGGTGCTGCATAGCGTTCACGCAGACGACGTCGCGGGCAGCAGCTAGTAACGTATAAGCAGAAAACTTAAGGTGATTGCAATACATTTGGATTTAACCAAGGAGGTTTTATAAGAAGTATCTCTATTTGTGAAGACTTTAATGCTCGATAATTAAAATTGTTATAACTGTCGTATATTCATCTAAATAATAAACTCAACACTTGGCATAATAAAAACGTATATGGTCACTGCATACTCGTTGTATGTGTAACTAACTGACCACATAGAAAAAAAACAACTAAATCAAGTTGAAAACTGACACTTTAAAATTCGACCTTATTAAACTGCTGCTAAAGCGTAAAATACTAAATGCTGAACGTTTATTCAAATTAGATTGAAACAGAGCCTTATTATGATGGCTGTAAAGTGTTATTTGGATAGCGATGTTGGGAAGTGAATTAGGTCACATGAACGCAGTGGCAGGCGACACCGATAAGACAACCGCGTTTGAAGTTTTATTATAGTGCTCAGTAGATGCTATTTCAATTTTGAAATTAGAATGTGCCATACCATTTGAAAATTGAATGAATTAATGGCGTAGATTTTCATAATTAACGTTTGTTTTCGCATCATATTCAGCGCACCTGTAGATATCTATTTATATTTTCGTAGCGATGTTCGTCAAAAGATCTGCCCTTATATTAACACACATGAATAAAGCTTTTTGACAAATAGTAAACCACATCAAAATCAAATGCTTAGCAATCGCCAACGAAAAGAAATAAGAAACACGTCACACTAAGCGGACGTTATATACAAAGCATACTGTATAAATAAATAGACTCCTGTTTTTGTTACTACTATTATACCTACTTGTATGTACTATCGAACCAAATGAATCGTGACCCACTTTGCTGAAAATTCGTTTGAAACTGTCAAACTTGTAAAGTCTATCGCGTATAATGCACTTAGGACATTTTGGATACTGTACGAATTCTGTACTCATAAAATGTCAGTGTCGAATCAAAATGATAACAATTTTATCACCAAGGAAACCTATCTTCAAGCGAATTTCGACCTACTAGCATTTAGACGATTTGCCAAAATGAGCTTGTTGTGGGTCATGATCATACTAACTAAAGCTTCCACTTAACTTATTTCGTGAACCTTCCAACTTAATCATCTCAAAGTTAATTTAAGAAATCGTTCGTTCAAGCAATAGTTACTTCATCTTGAACAAGATACCATCCATTTAAAGCAGATATTAAGAGCGACATTTCTTCCGTAAATAGAGCAGTTTTCAAAACAAATGTAATTCACACTGCGTCGCTTTCAGTCGGGAGATATTAAGCAAGCGAGAATTTTACGCCGGTTACATCCGACTGCAAGTGTGTCATATACAACAGTTTCATAGTTATAACATTATCTATACTTATATTATAAAGCTTAATTTTTTTTATACGAACTGAACTGTGAACTTCTCAAGTCAGACCTGTATTTTTGTTATTGATAGCCTCACAAAGAATGCCGAAGAATGGTTATGGGATCAAAACTTCTATACTCTGGCAAATAATCCAGTGTGCCCACTTTCAGGAAGAAAAAAAATAGTGATGTGAATGAATCTGATGATTTTTAAATAATAATATCGTAATGTATAGAAAAAAAATATTTTGGCTCACATTTTTTTTCTTATGGTGCTGTTAGAAAAGGACAACTTCATTTTTATTCAATTTCATTTTTAACGACAAAACGAATTTAAAAACTTGAAGTTATAAAGTCGATTTAAGTTCTACTGTAACCGTTTTAAAGCACAAGGTATATTTGATAATGAATTATTTTCATTAAAGTTATTTTAAAAGTTACACCCAGCACAGGACCAGCTTGGTGGATTATGGATTTTCTCCTCGTCACACAGGGGAGAGACTCATGCCCTGCAGTGTGCTCATTACAAAGAGTCGTGATGATGATGATGAATATGAATAAATCACAATAAAAATATTAATGTTTAATCAAATTATTTCTAATAATGAACAAATAACAGTGAATTATCATGTTTCGTGAGGATTTCTTGAACTGCGAAAGGTTGTTAACAGTAGTAATTTAATATTTAATCCAATTTATACTAAACACCCGTCATTTATACGACTGTAACTATAACAAACAAAAACCATAGCTCTATCTACTACCGTTTATTTCCTAAGTACTAGGTTAATTCGCAGTTAACCCACAGAACAGAATATTGCATCTCACAATAACATTAAGTGTTACAGCATTTTTGGCCTACTTTCTCAGGTCGACGGATTATGTTTCGCTCTGTCTTTTGACTAGCATTAAAATCAACGAATACGTGTTTTTTTTTCATAAAGTATGGACGGGATGTTTATCTTCCATGACACCTGATGTTAAGTGAACATGAAGACTAAGGTGGTACACGTCCATCCACGAGAAACCTATTCACTCGACGCTTAAAAGTACTAGGACTATACAGGTCAGGGAAAATAGACGCAGGCAGTTCATTCCAAACCTTGGCGACCCGTATTTAGAGTCGAATTAGACTCTCTTCACTCGCTTTACATTGAACTCTTCGTTTCGGTGTTTGTATTTTTCCACCATGATCAACTGCTCCTGAGATGTTTTTCTTTTTATCACAAACTTTTTGTAATGAGCCCACTGCATGGCCTTGAGTCTCACCTCACCCCTGGATAACGAAGAGGTTTATGCCATAATCCACCAAGCTCGTCCACTAACAGTAGGTGGATGTTAGAATATTCAGGGCGCTGAAATGGCTTCTGAAAAACCTTAACGACTATTGTATGTCAATTATACAGCACGCGGACTGATAGCTTAACGTGCCCTCCGAAGCACGTAAGTCGTCGTAAACAATTAATCGCAGCGGTCAAACATCCTTATGCCGATCGTAGCATTACCTGCGATATCGTGTGATAAACGCCACAACGACCTCAATTTTCAGACTTCGTTTAATAAAATTGATTATTAAAACTGTCTTACAATATATCAAATTTCCATTCCCCCCAGATCAGTGTTCAAATTAACTCGCAATTATATACAAACTCCGGGGACGTCACAAGTGGTTACACATTGTTACAATGGCGTCAAACGTAAACACGCCGCACAGTGGCTCGTATTTGGGGCTCCATACTCATAGAAACTAAATGTCACAATTTAGAAAAATAAAAATATACATGTCTTCAGTACACCTCCCTTGGTATATATTTTTAATATGGAGGGTATGCACAGCTCCTCGAAGGAGAAAAAAAATTATAGATTTTTTTTTGTATGGGAGAAAACACATAAAGTGTTTTTTTTTTAAACTGACCGAAACTGAAGGGCTGTTGCTTACGTCATCTATTGTACCTTGCACACTGATCAAGATGACATACTATTTATGTACCTTTGGGTGCCGCTTTGCGCGTAGCAATTTTTTCAAATTTTGAATTTGGTACTGTAGTTTTTTCAAATAATTAGTACAATTATATGAAGCAAGTAATTGTTTTGAATGCAAAAAAAATATTTTAAGTAGGTTTGTGTATAATAACGATAATATAGATACATAGCAAGAGGATACTTGCAATAATTTTAATTTTGAATCTATGTTTAAAAATAAGGAAATATTAAAGACACGAAGTTTTTTTTAAAAGATAGTATATTATTTAATGTAAATAAAGGGTACAAATCTTAACTTTCCAAATATAAATGATTAAAAAACAAAAAAGTACATAAAAAAGCAGTAAAAATAAAAATTGTGCATTACGAAATTTAGAATAGAATAAACATTAATTATCACGCATCTAAATGACACATACACACACATATAAAATAGTTACACAATGATAATAATAATAATAATAAACACATAAAACTAAAGAACAATAACTATTAAGTACTATTATAAGGGACAAAAAGTGATAAAAAGTAAAAGGCTCAGCTTGAGCTGCTGAGATTGTAAGTTTCAGCAACGCTGGTTTTCAGCCTTCACTTTGTTCTTAGAAAAACAAAATACATAAAATCATGTTGAGTTAAACAACATAAGGACTTAGATAAAAAAATAAAATATAAAAATTAAGTACTAAAGACAATTAGAACTATTCACAACTCTTATAACTATGAAAATTATACTATGTACTACAAAAATAAAAATCTAATTATTTAGAACTCTAATATATAAACATATGTAAAATAAATACTAACAGAGGCTATCTTCACCATCATCGTCCTCTAAATCCGAGTCCAACATAGATGCATTAATATCGACAAATTCAATATTCTCCTTGTCGTTGCCTGCATCGTCAGATTCCTCAGTAACAAGAAGAGGTCTCATATCATTAGTGATAACTGTTTTACTTTGTTTTCTCAGCACAGGTCTTATGCTAGACAGGTAGGGATCTGACGACACAAGGAGACCATTGAAAATATCTTCGTTTGTAGCTTTTCGACAAAATTTGCGTGAATGCTGTTCTCGGATTTTCTTAAAGTCTTTGTTTCTGGCTTCTGATGCCTCTTCAGATAATTTGCCAATAGGCAAAACATTGAAATGTTCAATTACTTCAGCACCGTGCATTAAAATTTTGTGAACACTCGAAGGCATGTTATACCAGCCATAGAGATCCACAAACTTTTGTGCAGTAAGAAGCGCAAAGCTTTTGAACGCCTCAACATTAATGGGCTCTCCACACGCCATCACACGCAAAATCGTTGCAAATCGTAGGACCAAACATGGATCCAAGCCCGTGATAGCGGCAGTTTTTTCAGGATCACTAAAGAATTTCCTGGCCGTGTTCCCATCGTTAGTTGTTCCGGAACCTGAAAAAAAAAAACATGTACAAAAAAAACGGAAAAAAGTATAAAAAGTTAGTAAACAATTACTTATAAATAACGGTAAGGTATTTAAAATTAAAAGGATAAACAACGCCTGTTATTTTAACTCACCTTGTTTAACAATGTCTACTAAGAGACCCATTTCATCACGGAACTTCTGCTGAATTTCTTGCTTTCTTTTCTTTAGTGATTCTTTGCTGCTTGGATGTCTGACTTGCCAAGTTTTAAACTCTAGTCTATAAGAAATGTGAAGCAGACATTCCATACACCTTATCCAAGCATGAAGCGTAGACAAACCGTACTGGTATATTTCAGTTGAAACAGGTTTTCTGGAAAAGGTGATAAAATTTTTTAGAAAATTATTAAACAGTAAGCTGAACTTTATTGAGTAGATATATTATTAAAAACTTACTCTAAGATTATCTCTAACTTATTCATTTCAGATGGGGTAGCTTTACAGATATCACAAGTCTGAGTCGAGGTTTGAGATAACTGCGATGTAATTTTGCCATCTATCATGGTCATGAGCATCGAGTGATTAACAGCATGACTTCCTATAATAGATGGCTCCAGTGCTGCTATCTCTGCTTCGATTAAAGCCTGTTCTTCTGGGATGTTTAATTTATTTTCACTTGCAAACTTAAAATATAGTGGTCTGCAGAACATCGTGGAAGATGGTTTGGGATTCTCCCATATGCTTTCTCCATCACAAACTAAACGTAGAGGTACAAATGAACACATAAAAATACTGTCATCGTCACCCGCTATGGTTTGTTTGTATAAGCTTTGTCCTGAAGCACCATCAAAACCCCACTTGCTTATCAATTGTAGCTCTTTGCCCTCGACCGAAGATTCCAAACGTAGAAATTTTGCGAGCCTAGCGAGAGTTTTATCTAAAACTGCTTGCAATTTCACTTTAACTCCTATTTCTGTGACTTCGATGGCATCTTTAGGTGGGTAGCAGTCTTTCTTCGCCTCTGTAATTGCATGATATGAAGGATAGAGGGGTATTCCTTCTTCCTTCGCACAAGCCCTTAACGTGATATACTGCCACTTCGAAAGTTTCAAGGAAGTTAAAATACCTAACGCTTTATCTGCAGAGTAGACAGGCACTTTTTTTTTCGGTTTTAACAACTCTTTGATCTTTGCAGCCTCTTGGGGATGCTCAGTAACCAACTTGATAACATCTGCAACGTTTTTATCGTCTGCACTTAAACCAGTTGCATAAGCAAGGCTTTCAGTGCTATGCGCTAAGAGACCTTCTACTCTTCTTCTCTTTTGTTGCGGGCTTAGCTCGGAGAATACTTTTCTTGGACTCGCAGCTGATGTTGATGTTCCAGCATCGCATGTGCCCGGTTTGAAGGATGTTGATGCGCCCTCATTCACACCAAAGTCTGAACCTAAACATGTTTGCAGCTTTTCAGACTCTAAAAATATTTTCTTCTCCTTCATAAAACAAGGCCATTTTATGTCTTCTTGTAGCCATGACTCATACTTTCTTATGAATGTACGTCTCGTGCGATTACAAGAAATCCATTTGGTTCTCAATGAACACACATAAGTTTGACAGAATTGTTTCAATTCCGCCAAGTTATTTTCTGTCAAACCATCAACGGACTTTAAAGCTTCAAACAATACACTAGGCTGTGAGAAACAATGATTATTTGCCACAAACATTAAAAGGTCCAAATTGGTACCAAAACTCTCCATTTCAACAAGAAATAAAACACACGTTATAGGTATAGTATTCACGCACAAGTGCTAAGAGCTACTGATGGAATGTAGCTCAAATGAACTATTTATAAGTAACTACCCTAACGAAGCCTCATTATCCCTTATTTGTGTTTTTGGTATTAATATCTAATGAACACTTAGTGACGGTGACTACGTAATGAGTTACTTCTTGGAATGCAAATTTGGAGAGAACAATAAACATTAGATATCATTTTCTATTATGGTGATTACAAAAATTATAGGACGCTTTACCAAATTACAAAATAAGTAATTAGGTCGGCAACCTCTCTCTTTAATTTACTTCGATGTATTGAAAAATAGTAAATATACTTAAGTTATTCTTAGAATGCGAATTGAAGAAAAACAATGAACATTAGATACCATTTCCTATTATTGTTGTTACAAAAGTTAATAGGATGCTGTTATCTAATTACTAAATACGTAATTATAACAAAATACGATCGGTAACTTCATTTAATTACTTCGAAGAAAGGAAAAATAGATTTGCAGAAATTCAAAATTTGAAAAAATTGCTACGCGCAAAGCGGCACCCAAAGGTACATAAATAGTATATCATCTTGATCGGTGTACAAGGTACAATAGATGACGAAAGCAACAGCCCTTCAGTTTTGGTCACTTTAAAAAAATTACACTTTATGTGTTTTCTCCCATACAAAAAAAAATTTAACATTTTTTTTCTCCTTCGTGGAGCTGCCCATACCCTCCATATTAAAAATGTATACCAAGGGAGGCGTACTGAAGACATGTATATTTTTATTTTTCTAATTTGTGACATTAACTTTCTATGAGTATGGAGCCCCAAATACGAGCCACCGTGCGCCGCCGTGTTTATTATTACTCGGCGGCTTGTTTCGGCGGTAATGCGAGCCGTGCAAACGTACACTGTTTATTTCCTACTAAAATCTTTGTGATATAATTTGTCATTTAAAATTGAAGTTAAAACATATACAGTAAACTACAGGAAGATATTACAGTCAAGATTGACCACAAAGTCTGTCTGTAAGGCCTTCGAAACGCTGCGATAAAATGTATAAATCCGATCAAGAAAGTCTTTTAGGAACATTTAAGATAGTACTTAATAAAATAATAGATATTATAATACAATAAGAAAACTTTAAAGCTTTTTAATATGGTTTTTTGTTGGTATTTTTTTTTACCATTACATAAAAAAGCACCAATGCAATCCTGAGTGGTCAAGTGAAAGTTTGAAATTCATAGTTTTTATATTGGGTGAGAGATTCCGTCACTGACATCAATTATCGATATATTATAGACAAGATTTTCCATGTAATTCAAGCCACGATGACACAGACAACTATCCAGATATATGGCTAAATAGTAACAAATGTTAAACCTATAAGATCAGGGGTTCATAAAAAGAAAATCATCTTATAAGATTACCAGTAACAAGAACTAAACTATATTCTATATTATTCTCCGCTTCACTTTCGGAAGCGCACCACCCTATTTGAAAATAGAATGATTGTTTACAGGAGGTATTACGTGGAGGTTCTATTTTAGTATTTAGCATTCGTTTGTTAAGGATTCATATGGGCCCTTTTTCGAATCATAGATTCCTACCTTTATTTTCCTTGTAGGATCGTCTACAAAAAACGGTGTTCTTGGATAAGCGTATCGTAAGGGGATTAATCTGAGCACCCTATTTAAGTGGCAGAACTCTTTGAGCAGGGCTATTCCCGTAAAAAGAAGCGTCGAGTTCATCGATGCATCAGCAACGAGTGACATAATTGGTTTTCACATAACACATAATACGACCCCAGCACTCGCCGCTGATGACGGCGTGATTAAGAATTGACATTCGTCGAACTGTTTTAAATTTCGATGTTATTTTACTTACGTGAACAGCCCTGCAGCAACTATAGCAACTGGCTGTAGTCCTTCTTTTATATAAAGGGTGCTGCCAAATATAATTAATCAATTGCTTTTTCATATGTAAGAAGAAGAACCAGATCTCATTTGAACGTGTGTTTGTTTGTTATTTATTTCTTAGATAAAACCATTTTTAATTAGATATTAACCCCGTGGTCACTTGTTCGAGAAAATAAAAAGATCTTAAATAAAATATTCACGTATCACAATCTAAAATAAAAAGGTAAATTCTTAAGACAATATTCTGTGCTTGTTATCTTTTTGATAGTAATCTCCTTAACAACACGTAAGATTTAAGACGAACGCGGTCAAACGCGTTTTCGTGCACCGATAACAAAATCATCGTGATTGCTAAACTCCTTAAGTAAGCATTTAAATAATATCGATACACATAACTACATAACGATAAGACACAAAGTCGCATAAACAATGCTGAATAATAGTTTCATAGCGTGTCTCCCCGGCATTAGATCTAACGCGTTATTTTACTATGATATATGATCGATACTGGATATTCGATTAAAGAAATAATTTCGAACGATTTATTGTAGATATCGAACTGTTTCGGTAGCGGCCACTTAGGTGTGAATCAATCAGCATTTATTAATCATTGTTAAAGTGAAGTTAACTTAAATTTAAATGAAACGTGATTATTACGCAATCGATACATGATATTGCTGCATTCAATATTTGATGCAACCTTGCCAGTTTTTGCAACTTCGCTACAATTTTTAAGATAATGTCAAAACTTGAAAGTCAATGTCAATCAATAAATATTTTTTAATAAAGTAAGAAGGTTTTATAATGCCTACAAAATGACTAGATCGAGTAGAAAGGATGTAGAAATTCCCGGCGCTCTTTCGTCAAAACTGCCTTTTACCCAACTTACTTATCATGATAACCTAAATCACATTATTTTCACGGCTAAGTTATCAGATCAAAAACACCCCCAAAACGCCTGGCCTACAAACTGCAACATAGTCAACTCCGCCCATGCACCGTGTTTCGTTTCCGGGTGTACCTTCATAATTGCCTTTTAACAGGACGCACGATAAAGCTGATCGCAAACGTTCGACGTAAGCAGAACGTGTAGTCGTGTCGTGGCCTCGAACTTCGTCGACATTGATGTGACCAGTTAACTGTGGCCTCGAGTTGATACCGGCGGCAAAGACGTCGCAGTCATAGTTGTACTGGTCGTCAGGAAGTCGACATTGGCGTGACCAGTTCACACTGACCTCGCAATACTGCAAGCGGCAAAGACACGGTAGTCACAGTTTCTCTGGTCGTCACTTCGACTATTCTACGTTTGACTGTTAGTTAGGAAAGGTGTATTGTTTTGTGTCGAGTGCATATTAATTTATGTTATTGTTTTTGTAATTGCTTAGAATAACGTTAACTGCCACAAGCATACAAGTTACTAGGGGGGGAAATATAATACATATACCTACAGGATGACGTTTAGCTGCAGAGACTCTTTCAGGGTGCATCTGAGAGATGTTTCTTATTTATAAGCAGGGACCGGAACCGCTTACCCTTAAAGAGGTTTTTGATTGGGTTTTTCATAGACTTGTTTTAAAAAACCCTATCAATTTGGTAACCGTATCGAAGAATTACCCTAATTTAAGGCTTACCATATCAATAGAGTTAGCTTCATGTAAGCAGTAAGCCTATCGAAAACCCTATTGAAGGTTACCGATTCAATAGGGTTTTAAAACCTGCAGGCAAATTTAATCTCTAAGAATATCAAATTATCAAAAATATCACCATCTATTCAATCTCGCACTTCGAATTATACTTCCGAATTCAACAGCATGCGCGGAAAAGAGATAGAAATAGGCAACCCTATCACAGGGTAAGCGCATCCGAAAGTAGTTAACTTTATTCAAAGTGTTACAAATTCAAATTCAAATTATTTATTGCTTCATAGTATCGTACATACAAGTTGTTATATAATCATTTCAAGTTCTACATACTATGCTGTCCATCAGCATGCAATATTGTTGTTAACATAAAAATAATAAATTTATAATCTCAATACAATTTACATATTATTCATGTCATTATATTATATTTATTACAATTTTATTTCATGTTCAGATGTTTTCATTTTTACATTTATAAAATTCCTCTAGAGAATAGAAACATTTATTTTTAAGCCATTTTGTAAGTTGAACTTTTAATTTATTATTCGGAAGAGTTTTAAATTCTTTAGGCAAGGCGTTATAAATTTTTGTACACATTGCACGTCGATAGGCTTACCATATCAATATGGTTACACTTCCATATGGTAAGATTTTGATAGGGTTACCCTATCAATAGGCTTAATCAAATAAAGGGGTTTTCCGGTCCCTGTTTATAAGACGATATTCCAGATTTTTAAGATGCAAAGTAAATCTCAACTTTTGGGTTCCTTGACACATCTCACTCAACAGATCCATCTTCTGAAATTTTCTCATATTATTTTTAATGTGTAAACATTGGGACTAATCCGTGTGTTGTCATCTTCGACCTCATCTTCACTTACCATCAGGTGAGATTGAGGTCAAATACGGTCTTAGTCTATAATAAAACAAAGGTTCATTTAACGATTTTATCCTTAATCGATATTAAATTTATGAAGTCACCGAGATCTTTTGACTTCAAGTCCATCAGCCAAATAAAGTCAACAATAGGTAGCGAAAGCCGGATCTGACCCCCATTACGTAATAATTATCCTAATCAAGTTACAAGTAACTGTGCCGCCGTGTCCCCGGCGAATGGCCCGGTTTACATTCCATACGCACTAATGTCACGGTGGGAGATCTATTAGACACCTCCATCGGCTGCGTCCGCGCAGGTGACGCAACGCCACTATTGTCTATGTGCGTGAGATACTTTCGAATATTTCGCGAATACGTAATGTTCCGGTCTTAGATTCGATGAGTTGTAACTACGTCAGGGTGTGTATTAGGGAAAGGTTTTTGTTATTATTATCGAATTTCGGGTACTTTTAATTTTACTAGAGGTTTTACCCGTGGGATTTCTCATCCCGCGGGAATAAAGGGATTCAAAGTATCCTATATGTTAATCCAGATAACAATCTAGATCTGTATCTACCAAGTTTTATCTAGATCCGTTAACCCGTTTTTGCGTGAAAGAGTAACAAACATATTAAACATACAAACTTTCTAATATTAGTAGGAAGTAGGATTTGCGCTATGCTTGCATATTACTTAAAAATTTACTCTCTTCAACCCACCTAAGTTTTAAAATCGATTAGATTAGAAATCTAAGGCGTGCAGTATTCTACAAATATTACATACGCTACAAAATGAATGAACAGATACGCATCTACAACATAACTTAAATTTCGTGCGTGCGTAAATATGAAAATGACAAAAAAGAAAAAAATATAATTAGATTGGATTTCGTGTTTATTCTACAAATTACCGAGAAATAGGTTTCAAATTAGGCTTTAATTAACATCGTTTATCAAACATATTATCGGAGATAATAATTCCCGTAATTTCTAAGTTCAAGTTTGAATAGAAAGTTTCAACTTTTAATCATTTCGGTTACTATGGAAACTATGAGGTTTCATTATTGAAAAGTAACGTCAAGAGGGCTGCTCTGTCAGAAAACATATTGTGTGGGATAACAGAATTTCTCCAGCAATGACAGGCGCACGTGTTCTTCGAACACAAGGTCTGCAAACGAAAATAAGAGCTTTCGAGAAAACAGGGACAAGGTGTATCCACAGTGGCACGGTTTCTTTGAATAATAAATAAATAACATACCTAGACAATCACACCATCTACATGACCTCAAAGTATGCGAAGCTTGTGTTATGAGATACCATGTAGCTAACTAGGGGGGAAATATAAATACATATACAGGATGACTGGTGGGTCACTTTTGAAATTCAAGGACGTGATAGTTTGAGATCATACGTGAAGAGAAAAAATATAATTAAAAATAAATATTAATTATTTACTGAGTAAACTTAAATCAAAGTTAAAGAATTGATTACGCAACGCATGGTTACGCTAGCGTTCAGGTCAGATGCCGCGATTAACTCATTTGTACGTTGAGTAAATAGTAACATCGTAGTATTTATTTATAGGGAACTTTAGTGAAAAATTAAGTACCTACTTTTTTATATAATTATGATCAGAATCGAGTACAGAGTGCTCTCCTTCAGTATCTAAAATTTGTCACCAGTCACCCTGTATAGGAATAAACATCCAGACCCGGAACATTTTTTTCTTCTTGCGTCTGAGGCAGATAGGTTTACCCCATCGCCAAAGTGGCCGTCATAATCTTGAAAATAATTAAAAATCTGATACATGTCACATTAAGCTTTATTTTATGGAGACAATACAGTATACATCCCAGTTCGAGTCTGTTTTTATCAAGTAAAAGGACCTCTTACACCTCTCGACCAATGCACTAACATAGGCCGTCATATCAACTGGTAAGTACTTAGTTATATTTTTTTTATTAAAATACGTACAGTGATTTTTTTTTAATTCATTAATAAATGCAAGAAAATATACCGCATATTACCAAAAACTACGAAAATTGGTTAAAAACAAGTGTGTTATCGTGTTCATTGAGTGAAAATAACATAAACCATTTACCTACTATATCTCCTAACATTCGCAAGTGTTCCAACCATTACAACGCAGCCTAATGAAAAGCAACAATTCTCTGGTTTGAGAAGTCCTCAACCGTACCTCAAGGTACTGAAAAACTTCGCTTTTTCCACCAACCTTATTACCTACATCATAAGTGTTATTTTGTCTTTCACGAGCAACCTTCGTTCCTTTACAGTAAAGGTCGGAGTCGTTCGTCTTCTTGACGTCCCCGCGGACGGTTTCGAGACTAATTGCTTTTCTCAAAATGGCGTTCGATTATGAAAAACTTTCTTTAAAAGAGTTCATTAAGCTGAGTATTCTAGTTATTGGTTATTGGTGGAGGTCAATCGCGTTATATTCTCAAGATTTGAATAAATGTAGTGGTAAAAAGTGAGAATTCGATGTGATATAATACGAAAGGCTAAACACACATGTTTAGCTAATATATAAAGCTGAAGAGTTTATTTTTTTGTTTGAAAGCGCTAATCTCAGAAACTAAAAGTGGGATTTGAAAAATTCTTTTTGCATTTGATAGCCCAACTCTTGAGGAAGATTATAGGCTATATTTTATCCCGAAATTCCCACGGGATCAAAAGTTACGCGGATCAAACCGCGCGCGGTGGCTAGTTTAGTATAATGAACTAGAAGCTAAAAACTAATTAAGTTGGCAATGTATTGGTTAAGTTCATTGAGAACTACAGTGTTAGTATTCAGTTCATTTAAAAAATGATACTGGATGGGTAATTTAATATAAAACTCTATGATTTTTCTATTACAAAAGTATCTGCTATGTTGTAATAGGTAGTGCTGGTGAATCATTTCGGTGAGAGTAGATTTTTGCTACTTGGCTCTTATATGTATAGATCGTTCAACTTTATATGTTTTTGAATTTTAAGGTGCCTTCGAAACAATTTGAAGGCGCGCCCTTAGGGCTTATTTTGATTTGGAAGACGAGCAGTGTTATCACATCAAAGTTAAGGCTAGTTAATATTGAATTCAGCAGTTTAAAGTTTTCGCTAATTGGAATAAGTATCAGTAATTTGCCTTAAACAAAGGTACAGTCTGCAAAGCAGAAAAAAAACAATGTAAACAAGTTTTCTGTGTCTAGAAGTTATTCAATCTTGAATATTAATGTAAAACTTAGAGGAATAAGAAATACTTAGACGGTTAAGTTAATATGATTTATAATGATTTAGTATATGTAGGTAAATTCCTTATAAACAAGACCTTTAATAAATGCAGATTAAATTTAATTAATAAATTGAATTCCACGAAATTTACCTCTTAATTATTTAATATTGAATTTCAATTAGGGACCGTATTAAAATAGCAATTACAATATACCTAGATTACGTAATTTTCCCAAGAATAGGTGAGACTTAAACGCACATATGAAAATTCCAAGGTTAATGTATAATAGTATAATGTAAAACTAAATATTCTTTATTCCATTAAAATGCTTAGCTGAAACAATTGCTTATGAAAGTTGACATTGTTCACTCGGTGATCGCTGCAGCCAAATATCATACGTTCGCTGATATGTCTCGGCCGTCTATACTTTTGTTCGTAACGAACAATTCTAAATGGTGCAAGGGAAAAACGCGCAATAACTAAAAAGTCTTATATTTCCCATTCCGTGGGGAATTTTGGGAATTTCTTCCTTCGTTAGGGGTGCACTCCTAAGTAATGTATATTACAAATTTCAGCTCTCTACGGCCCTGTTTCTATAGCTGTACTTTGTCATTCATTTACTCAGTACCTCAATCAGTAACGGAACAGTTTTATAAGTCTACGTATAAATCGATAGTTCCACTCACCCGTATTGGAGCCGGGAAGAGCGACGAGGCGTCGTTTTCGGCGGCGTTGGCGTGCGACATCTGATGCGCGCGCGCCTGCCGCTCGCGTTCCCGGTCACGCTCGCGGTCACGCCCCGCCCACGCGCCGCCGCCGCCGCCGCCGCCGCCTCCGCCGCCGCCGGACCCTCCGCCGCGGTCCCGCTCGCGGTCCCACTTTTCGTACCTGTGAATGAAAATGTCAATATTAATACATTGGTTGAATAAATGACATACCGGAAATCGAACAGATTTACTTAATGAAATAATAAATAAATAAAATGCCCAGACAATCACACCAACTACATAGGTCCCAGCTAAGTAAAGCTTGTATGTAATACCACGTAGCGAACTAGAGGGGAAACTTGAAAATGTATTGATAAACACCCAGATCAGGGTTTATTTTTTCTTATTCCGGGAATCGTACACACGCCCTCAACAATATCGCAGTAGCTTTTTAGACCACTAAGTCACAGATTCATTGTTGAATTAACTGGCTAACTAAATATTATGTCAAAGATCAGTTTAATAAGGAAGTTAGTGGCTTGTCGCAAGCTAATAAACGTTTACATGCATATATGGACTATTTTGGTCAAAAGTAAAGCAAATAAAGTTTATGAAGAACTGACTTGTCGTGAAGATAGGACTGGATGACGCGTTAAAAACAGTTTATTTCTTATTGTTTGTATAAATTTTAAATGTGTGTTAGTCTAGGTATGAAATAAATATGGGCCTTGTCTTACTTATTAAAATAAAGCATAAACTTTGGGATTTGTTATTCTAGAATGCACAAAAACTAACTGAAAATAAAAACGAAAGTACCTAGTATTTAAGATGTGCCATTATTTCAAGATGACACACTAGGTATGGTTATATGCCTAATACACGCGAATTCACGCGATAAAGTCCATTTCAAATCATATTTTACTTATAATCATCATAAACATCTAAAAATCTGTGACCAAAAGAAAAACAAAAAAAAACTGTGTAGGTCACACATCTACTTACAAAACCCTTCTCTGTACTTAAATACTGATGCCTCACTTTATTATCTTATCTAATACACAACCTTTACACACATGTACGTACTACAACAATACGTCTCGTATTACCTACTCGTACAACCTACAGAGTGACACTTAATTGTTTTGTTTTGTATCAAATCGTTACAAACAAAACAATCGGTCAGTGAGACACGATATTTCAAAATTCACGACGAAGTTTCGACGAGTCGATAACAGACCTTCTTATAGAGCTTAGATAGATAAAAAATAAATAACATCTCAATTATTTTCTGTATCTAAACAAATCAAAAAAATCAGGAGTGGTTCTTTTAGAATGCTATAGGTACGTTTGCATATAAAAAGGCTCTCAAATCCGCCGTATTTATTACCATCCCAGTTTATATTTCAACCAAAAGCTTTCACATTATGGAAGAGAACTACGCAACTATTTAAAAAACTAATTCTAATAAAATTTGTATTTCATAAATAAGGGCCAGTAAATTTTAAATGTAATCGAGTGGCACTAATCAACAAATGCCAATTAATTAAATCAATTAAAAAACCAACTTCAAGTGAAAACTTTGGGTGAAGTATATTTCTTCAACAATTAATTTTTTTTAATTTAATACTTAATCAAATTTCGATGAAATTTATATGTATTTCTGGAGACTATCGTATGAAATAAGAATATTTAAAATCGATTCATAATTGTCCAAAAAATCGTGTAACAAAGACACAAAAAGCATACCTACACACCAATTGAGAAACTCCTTATTTTGGAAATCGGTTGATAAAAATCCAATATCTCATTTTATGTCCAGGATTTTCACTAACAACTATCCTAATACATAAGTGTCTTACTTTTACACACACTAATTTTGGCCTTCTGCATTTCCCAAACAAACGTCAACAAGTATTAAACAGCAGGTTTTGCTATTGCAACCATAAATTAGTTATTCAGGCGAGTGTACTCAACACAATAGCGGAAGCATACTATAAAATATAATATATATTAACAAATATAGAAAATAAACAATACAAGGTGGACACGAGCACGAGCCACTGACACCAATGCATTCAATATTAAAACAAACAAATCATTTTTACATCCACTCAAACTGGACTTTAACGGTTACGGAATAAAGATTATAATTAACATGGATAACGCAGATATATCATTGTCCTTGTCGGCAAGGAACGAGTTTACACTGTATATTATAATGACAACGTATGAGGAGTGAGCGGACGCAGCGTGTACAGTGGTCCAAGAAAATTTTGTTTGATATTGATATGATTTGATATCCCAGGCAACAAAATTTCCAAAAAGGTTCAAATCTGCCTATCCCTTATGGGGTAGGCAGAACACCAGAGGCTATTAAACCATCTGATGTTACGTTTGACAAGTTTGGACGCATTATAATGGAGGAGAGAGACTATTGCAGTGACAGGGGATCAGCCTATCGCCTACAAAAAAAACCTCCAATAAAACCTCTGTCCCTTAACAGACTTTTACAGTATGTCCGGGAAGAGAAGCAGCTGGCACACTGTGGTTTCATTTGCGCCCAGTCCAGCATGGAAGAACTAACCTACTAACTAAACTAATCAACCTCAGTGGACCTTAGGGCGCGGTACACTACTTTTCGTCCCACTGTACCCCCTACCACAGACATTTTCCAACACCGTATACTGTTGTCACCGACCTATGGCTGTTGACAAATCATAAATTATTAGTCTCGATGTTACCCCTGTATAAATACTAATTAGGGAACGGTGTCTGCGGCGCGACGAGACTAATGCGTTTATTGCCTTTTTGTCCTAAAAGGACAGAGAAATACAGCCCTGTCCCTAAATAAGCGCAACGTAAAAAAGAGTAATTCGATTTTCCAAACAATAATGGAAAAGCCTTTTCAGGATCCCTTGAATAAGTCAAGTTAAATCTTACATATAAAATTCTCGTGTCACAGTTTTCGTTGCCATACTCCTCCGAAACGGCTTGACCGATTTTGATGATATGTGCTTATCCGGTATCTATGAGAATCGGCCAACATCAATTTTTTATTTATTTATTTATATGGCAAAACAACGTTTGCCGGGTCAGCTAGTACTCTCATAAAACCTACTTCCAAAGATCCGCACGTACTGTCTTCTGCCATTTTTTAGTAATGTTCTATCCAACACATTATTGACCTTCCATCATTTTTTATCAGCGGATTTCGTCAGAATAAAATTGAAATTGGATGTGAGGGACTGCATGTTCAAAACATCCCAAAGTTGATTGAGGCTTAATTTGGTCTACACATATAAGTTCGGATATTCTATTATTACATCAAATACATTTTCCTCGAAGATGCATTTAATCAGTGCGCTAAGTAGGCTGCGCTAGCCCCGGTTACCACGTGAGGAATGTGGGTTATCTGTCGCATAACGGAATCATTTGCAAATGTCGTTCGTGCGTCGGAATTCATGGCTGATTTCGAAAGGAATTCATCGGCGTTTTATGAGATTTTCGCATTTTTTTTCTTTTTTGTTATTTATATGCAAATTGCTTTATTGTGGTTTATTTGATGCGATGTCGGTTTAATTATTGTAAGGTTGAGAACAAACGCAAGCGCTTTGATCTTTGATTGGTAACCTTGACACAAAGTAATTAAGTATTTAGGTATTTAACTAATTCAGTCATTCAAACTGAGTTACAATTAGTCTGAATTCAGTTTAAATTTGTTACATCCTGTTCGTATAAGTAGAGCTCATTTTATTTATTCTTGTAGAATCGCCCGGTGCTCGCATTCCCCATACATTTTATATGGAAAAACCCTTGTAGTACCGCGAAGTAATTTACATTTAACAAATCTGCACTGTAGTAGGAAAACAACAAAGTAACTTTCATGTGGAACAATTGAAAAAACACTACGACGAAATGCGTAGGTAAATACCCATATAATTTCTTAAACATTTCACTAAGTAGGTACCTTTATATTATGAAAATCTCGAAAGAATTTGTTACCACAATTATTATTTATAAATCAATGTCTACCCTTGGGGGGAAGTCAGGGTATGGTCTTGGTGGGAATCGATGCACGTGAGAACATCATTACCTACAAAGTGGCAAGAAACCACCTGCTGTGTTAGTGGCGGAACACCGAGTTAAAGCAGGGCCCTGGCCAGTCCGAGTCACCCACGTCCTCGCCGTCCCTCCCGGGACCTGCTGCAACCGCGCAGACGCGCGACCGCCAACTCGAGTTGCAGCTGAGCTGAGGGTGCAGGGCGAAAGGCGAATCTTCTGCGCCTCAAAACAGAATCTATCTCACTAGGGAGGAAACCCGACACAAAACCGAGCACTTCCAAAGGCTCTGAGGTGGCAGCCCCACCAATAGGATAGGGTATAGTGGGCTAATCACTCGCTTACCTGAAACACAAGTGATTAAAGAAACCGAAACAGTGCAAAACCGGACCGCTCATAACACAACGACCTTTGGCATGAAAATACGGACACGAATTGCTTGCTGGAATGTGCGAACGCTGACCGAGGATAGCCGACTAGCCCAAGCAGAAGCAGAAATGCTTAAATACAAACTGCAAATTCTCGGTCTCAGTGAAGTGCGCAGAAACGGATTCGGGGAACTGAGAACGTCGAAAGGCCTTACATTGCTCTACTCCGGGAAAGAAGATGAGGAAGACGTCCATGAAAACGGCGTGGGATTCCTCCTTTCTGATGTTGCGAAGAAGAGCCTTCTCGACTGGAAGCCGATCTCAGAGCGAATCATCACAGCTCGATTCAACAGCAAAGCCCGCAAGATAACCGTCGTTCAGTGCTACGCGCCTACAAATTTGGCATCTGGGGAAGTCAAAGATGATTTCTATAGTGCACTCAAACTAACCTTGAAAAACACCCGCAAACAGGATATAGTTATCGTCATGGGTGACTTGAATGCCAAAGTCGGTGCTAATAACGACGGCTGTCAAAGACACATGGGCAGACACGGGCTGGGAGTCCGGAACGAGAACGGGGAGAGATTTTTGGAGTTCTGTCAAGACAACGATCTCACCATCGGAGGTACTCTATTTATCCACGGAGAGCACCATAAATACACCTGGAACTCGCCCGATGGAGTTACCAAAAACCAAATTGACCACGTTGCCATCAGTTCCAAGTGGCGTTCATCACTGCTTGATGTTCGCAATCGTCGTGGTGCAGATATCGACAGTGATCACCACCTTGTCGTAGCGGAGGTGAGGCTTAAGGTAGCCGCAGCCCGAACGGCTAAAACGACCACTAAGATTGGCAAACGGTTTGAGGTAAACAGGCTACGAGACCCGGATATAGGCGACGCCTTCAGACTAGAGCTTCAGAATCGCTTCTCCGCCCTTGTAACGGACACTACTTCTGTCAACGCGGAGTGGAATCACATCAAAATGGCCTATTTAGAGACCAGCTCCGTCGTTCTTGGACACAAAACACATACACGCGAAGACTGGATGTCACAAAGAACGTGGAACCTCATAGAAGAAAGGCGCAGACTCCATCTGCAACTCTTGGTAACCAGCGATTCGGCGATGCGTGAAGACCTGAGGCTGCAGTATAGACAGATACGCAGAAACATCTACCGCAGTACCCGTCGTGATCGGCGAGCATGGGTGGATAGTTTAGCGGAATACGCCCAACGTGCTGCCGACTCTGGGAATCTCAGAGAGCTGTACAAAACAACGAAGACTTTAGCTGGAAAACGTAACAAGAGGAATAAGCCCTTAAAAGATAAAAGAGGCCAGTTCATCGTGACATCAGAGGGGCAGCTTCAACGATGGCGAGAGCACTTTGAGGAGATCTTCCGAGTCACGAACGACCCCATTGCCCCAACACCGGTATCAAGCTTGCCCGCGAAAGGTATCGATATTGACGTATCTCCCCCTAATAGTGATGAAGTAGTGAAAGCCATCCAATCACTAAAGAACGGCAAAGCTCCAGGAGTTGACCTCATCACGGCGGAAATGCTGAAAGCTGACGTAGCCACCGCCGCGAACGCGCTGACGCCTCTCCTACAAAAGATCTGGTTAGCAGAAGAATTACCCGACGACTGGAATAAAGGCCTTCTCATCACCGTACCAAAGAAAGGCGACCTCAGTGAATGTGGCAATTGGAGGGGCATCACTTTGCTCTCGATACCGTCTAAAGTGCTTTGCAGGATAATACTAGACAGATTATCGAGGGCCGTTGAACCTCTCCTTCGCAAAGAGCAGGCAGGTTTCCGACCCAGCCGATCGTGCACGGACCAGATTAATACCTTGCGCATAATTCTCGAACAAGCATCAGAATGGCAGAGGGAAATTTATTTGACCTTTGTGGACTTCGAAAAAGCTTTCGATACGCTTAACTGGAATTGCATCTGGAGCCGACTGCGTGAAATTGGAGTCCCCGAAAAAATCATCAACATCATTATGGCCATCTACAAGAATTACTCTTGTAGAGTGACACACAATGGCCTCGTCTCGGAGGACATACCGGTACATGCGGGCGTACGACAGGGATGTCTTCTTTCGCCTCTCCTTTTTCTCGTAGTTCTCGATGGCATCATGCGAAAAACATTAAATAACAAGCGACGCGGCATAGAGTGGGGAATTTCCAGTGTCTTGGAAGACCTGGATTATGCCGATGACCTATGTTTGCTGAGTCATACACGCGCCGACATGCAAGCCAAGATAGACGACCTACAACGAGAGGCAAAGGAGACAGGGCTCAGAATCAACACTCGGAAGACCCAGGAAATAAGGTGCGGCGCAACGAGCTCCTTGCCGTTGCGTATTGGCACAGAGGATGTGGAGAGAGTCCACAAATTCCCATACCTCGGTAGTGTTGTGTCGGAAACTGGAGGGACCGAAGAGGACATAACTTCCAGAATCGCCAAGGCAAGAGCAACCTTCGCACAGCTCCGCCCCATATGGCAATCGCGGCAACTGACCAGGAGAGTTAAGCTCAAGATATTCCGGTCCAACGTCAAAACCGTGTTGCTGTACGGATGCGAGACGTGGAAGGTTACCAAAGACATCTCGCACCGGCTACAGGTCGTCATCAACCGCTGTCTTCGTCGTATTCTCGGAGTTTACTGGCCCGAGAAAATCTCCAATATTGAACTGTGGGATCGCTGTGGTGAGACTCCGATTGACCACCAAATCAAACGCCGCAAGTGGAACTGGATCGGCCACACTCTGCGAAGGGACCCTGACCATATACCGAGGCAAGCCTTAGAATGGAATCCCCAAGGAAAGCGTAAGCGTGGCCGCCCAAAACAGACCTGGAGGCGGACGATCATCACAGAGGCGACGAAGATAGGGAAGACCTGGAGCGAAATGAAGCGCGAAGCTCAAGACCGAGCGGGATGGCGGAGCACTGTGGAAGCCCTCTGCCCCAACTAGGGGACATAGGAACTTAAGTCAAGTAAGTCAATGTCTACCCTCACTTTTAATTTTGTTGGTTTGTTTAATTATTAAGTACTTAAGTGTTTTTCTTTATAGATTTGTAATCTAACTAGAACGTAAGAGCGGAAATCTCCTAATACAGGTTTTTAAAACTTAACAGGAGACTTCCAAATCATGTAATCGCAAATTGTAACACTAATAAAGAATAAAGAAAGAAAGAATAAATATTGCCTGAAAACAGTTTGTCCTACCTACTATGCGGTGACATCAGAACGATGAATCTTTCGATAGCAATACACGCCTACATACGTAATTACAATAATTATTATACTCGTATAGTGTTTGGCTTACATCAGTCGAAGTGTCGATTGATACGATTTTTCAAGGACTACTTTATTACAGTCAACATTTAATGAACGAGTAACGAAGTCTTTAGACAACTCACTTCCGCGATTTCTCTATTTTTTTAAGAAACTAAGCCCGCGTTTAAATGTACCAATAGGGTTAAAATATTGTCTTCGTGAACTCTAGAATTATCAAATCCTAAGATTTTCAGCATAACTTAATATTACCCAACTGCTAATTGTAAAAGTCTGAAAAAATCTCCACGGCAATGTCAATCGACATTTTCAACGCACATACAATTCCTTACAATTACCAATCAAAACGCAAAATCCTAAAACTAACCAAAATATCTCTCTCTCCTATACTTCACCAATTTTATTATTTTCTATTTTATTTATTTATTCGTACACATTGTACAGGTGGGCTTAATGCCACATGGCATTATCTACCAGCCAACCTTAGGGTTGAAAATTGAGTTGGTGGGCAAAGTATATTTTTATATTAAATAAAATTAAGTTAAATATGTAAATAAGTAAGTTTTAATATACATAAATAGAAAGCAAAGGGTCTAAAAAGTTTATTAAAAATAAGTTATGTTTTAGAATATTCCCATATTATAGTATAAATATAATCACAATTTTCTTAACTTATTATAAATAATTTATATATATCACTTATTGATATATTTAGTATATCTATGTGTGTATTTTATATTTATACAAATATCTCTATAATGTAAGTATATTTTTATGTACTGTATATTTTATATAAAAAGTATGCCTTTAACCCCAAGCTACATGTACTGTTCTACGTCTATGGTTGTTTGGTAGAGGTCGCTTCGCAGCGATAAGACCGCCAATTGTATTAACAACAATAACTACGTATTTCCTGTTTTTGTACTATTTTATAGCATACAATAAAGTGTAAATAAATACAATTCAAACCCCCAAAAAAGCGTATAAAATCGCGAATCACACATCACCGGAATGCGGACGTACTGACCGGCTCATCCGCACTGCAATAGAAAGTCGTATGAGTACATAAGTTGCACGTTCGTCTTCCAAGACGCCCTACGACCTGTTGCTGGCTCAGTGAGAGTACTCTCCACTAAGAGAGACTTTCGTTTACTTATTTATCTCTAGAGACCGCACTGGGTTTCATGAAGATACATAGATTCTTCTGATAATGGGAATGTGAAAAGTTTTTGTATGAGAAAGAAACACGTTTGATACTAATTCAAAACGGCTTGATACATTTTGCTGAAAGAGTTCACGTGCCATACAGTCTCTGACCTGTCAAACTACTTTTTGTTAGGTATGTGAATATATAAAGACTAGCTGACCCGTCAAACGTTGTTTTGCCATATAAATAAAAAAAAAATTGATGTTGGCTGATTCTCGTAGATACCGGACAAGCACAAAAAAATTCATCAAAATCGGTCAAGCCGTTTCGGAGGAGTATGGCAACGAAAACTGTGACACGAGAATTTTATATATTAGATGATATTGCCATCGAAATGCTGCCTGTTTATATCTAAACTATTGGTGCAGACTTGATTTAATTTCTTAGAAACGATATCAGGATTTTCATTTCAAGTGGATGATACTAGTAGTCTAATGAGTAACTTGAGAGCGTAAAATATATAAATTCTTACTGCAGTTTCTAATATAAGTAAATGCGTTGGAATTATTCGAACATGAGCTATTATTTGCACTGCATGTTTTAATACATTTGAAAGAATTCACAAGAAGTGTGTTATGTATATTTTATGTTATTTACAAGGATTATTTGAAGGATTGGTATTATTTTATTATTTGACATGTACAGGTTAAGGGTAGATTAGGTTTTAAATATTATTTATGTTATGTTTTTTCTCGACATAATATAATGTGATGTTTATTTATTTCATTGAATTTGATTTTATTCTTATTGATGTTTTTTATTTGTATAATTTTATTTTGAGTTTGACTTTATTAGTAAATATGTAAATGTTGACAGCACCATAGCATTGGAAGAGTTCTGTAAAGGTGGGCGCTATGATTTTTATATCTAATATATAAAATTCTCGTGTCACAGTTTTCGTTGCCATACTCCTTCGAAACGGCTTGACCGATTTTGATGAAATTTTTTGTGCTTATCCGGTATCTATGAGAATCGGCCAACATCTATTTTTTTTATTTATATGGCAACACAACGTTTGCCGGGTCAGCTAGTTAAATAAATATATTTATAAGTAGTCTAAGATCTGACAGGTCAGCTATGAACATTACTCTTTCGCACGCAGTTAATTAATATTGGAGAATTATTGGATGCGTAGGATCGGTTTAGAATAGCCTTATCGTCCCTAAATAAGCGGCTCGTAAAAGGCTAATAATCCCAGCGACATCTGCTTGGGGGTAGAGCCCCTCCAGGGTTCGCATGATATAAGATTATAACGACCACTTTGGCGATGGGGTAAACCTGTCTGCCTCAGACGCCAGTGGTTGCGGGTTCGATTCCCGCACGGAACAAGAAAAAAAAAAGATGTTCCGGGTCTGGGTGTTTATCTATTTCTGTATTTATATTCTAGGTGCCCCCAAAGTTCGCTACATGGTATCTCAAAACATAAGCTATGCTTACTTTGGTGCCACGTAGTTAATGTGATTGTCTGGGTTTTTTTTTTCCGCAAAATATCACCCCTGCTTCGTGGCGGCGGTTATATGTTCCGGATACGTTTTATAAAAAGCCTTCCGTAAAAACGTTTGCTGTCAATTCCGACCTCATCGTCCTCATCATCGACCTCTTCCCATCAGATGAGATAAAGGTGCTTATTCAATCCCGTGTTCATAGGGATTGATGCGGGAAAAGCCACAGGGAACAGTTAATTACGTAATGTTGTAATGTATTAACAATTTCCGCGCACTTTATATCTTGCACGAGCGCAGTTGTGTGGGTGTGCCACGCTACTGAACCATTTGGTACACGTGTCAGCGTTTGTATGTACACTATTGACATTAAAATTGTTTTTATGTTTGCTAATCTACTTTATATTATTCTTGATCGAACTTGCATTTTCACTTCAATAAGAGAGCATTGTAAGTGACGATGACAATGAAAATGGGTTCAGATCAAAACTAGCGCATCATAAAACAAATGAGCATATCATAGCCGTAGTGACGATATTTGGCGATAAATTCTACCTATAATGTAGTCGTTAACCGGGAAACTCAACAGCAATGTTTATAATTTCATCTCGCCATCTTACAAAAAGAGATCGCCAGTTTGTATTTTCAACGTGATCTTCAGAACCACTGCTCAGATTTGAATCTGGATTGCACGAGTCAAGAATATTTCTCCGCGCTCATTATAGGTTATTAAACATCACAATACACTGCCAAAGAGCAAAGTTATCATTATCAAGAAAGTCAGTGCAAAATATTTCAAAAAGTCTTCAACTACGAAGAAAGCGACAACATAAAGCCAAACTGCACCCAAACAGCCTCCAGGTAATATACCAGTAAACAATAAAAACAAGGATAAACTTTAAAATTTACGACAACTTGTAAATTACAAAGCGCCGGGTCGTCGAAGCCTGCGCCTCGCAGCCTTCGAACTAGGGCACCTAGCAAGTGGGACATAGTATAGTGTGCGCCGAGTGTCGGGGACTTGGGGTTAAAGACCGGATCATCTTTTTTGCATTAACTAAACGATTATAATAACGCGTATAATGATACGATAATTTGCAGCGCAGGGTACACCAATATTCTTTCCCTATAGGATACATTTTTAATTATCATCAGATTCACAAGTATAATACCAGTTCAACACAGTTGTGCCCGAAGACACGGTAATATTACCTAATTAAGCGTAGATCTTTAAACCAGTAGAAATTTCATGATAAAGCTTGGCTATAATATTCCTTAAGAAGTAGACTCAAATTCAAGAACAGTTTTTCAAATCCCGCAGGCAGGTTTAGAGCGATAACGCGATAAAATAGACTGCTTTACTATTTCAGTACAGAAATACTATTGTATATTATATTAATACAGGGTTGATTTACAGAAACGATTTTTGCAAAACAAAGTATTTTTTTACAAGGAAATTAATTTATTCGCTAAAATATTAACCAAGGCATGGTCCCTCTAAATTACCATTTAAATAAAGATGACTACGCACTACAACACACATTTTATAGTACTACGTCGTAGTATTATCAAGGAAATGCCGCGTCGTAGTAGCTATGTTCATCAACAGCGACTATTTTTTTTTAAGTTTGTGGTTCCATATTTCTATTTTTTTGTACTGAGCGACGTTACAATAAATATGCAGGTACGTTTATATCGCATCAAAGAAACCAACATTTAAATTTGGCTGGTGACGAAAAAACAACCTGCATATTTTTTTTTTCAATTCAAGGGTATCTGTGATATGCGACTTGACAATGGCTAATTTTGTGTCTCTACTCTGTAATTTGGGACTTTCAAGTTTAGTACATGAAATTCACGTTTAAGAACGCTGAACGAGGTCGACGCGGGACCAACCGGGACGTGGAGAACCTCCTTTCAGGAGGCCTTTGTTCAGCACTGGGCGTCTCAAGGCTGATAATAATGATTATAATATGATCAAAGTATTACTTTTACAGGTGATGTTAAATAAAATTCGATAAAAAATACACAAATCTCAGTACAGACATAATAATTACGAGTTTAAAGATTTCACTGACGTCAATAGAGGTCGAGGTTATCTGCGCGTATGTTTCACTTCACGTATTAACAAGATATCTCCGTATACAAAGTTATCATTGACTTGTTTCACATTTGGTGTTTCCTTGACGAAATATTACAATATACCTACCATATTAAGGCGATTAGTTAATGTGTCTCTACGTTTAACACAGGAAATACGTTTCTTCTCATATTTGTAGTGACATTTTTTTTTTTTTTTATAAGTGACTAAACCCGCGTTTGACCTCAATCTCACCTGATGGTAAGTGACGATGAGGTCGAAGATGAAAGCACACGGGCTTAGGAAGGAACTGGCTCTTTATACAATATTGCCGGAACACATTACCGCCGGAGCGGTAACATTTGGCGGCAGACTTTATATAAAGGGTGGTCGCTAGCCAGGCGGACCCAGAAGGGATCCTACCACCAAGCAAAAAAAACATTTCGTACAATACAAAGAAACACACATGTAAACTTTCTAGTTATGGCTTGGCGCCATTGCTTTGTGCCTCTCTATGTGTTTGAAATTTAAAAGGTTACTAACAACAACAAAAAAACACAAAATAAAACAATGATTTAAAGTCAAAGCGCACTCCTAATTGTGTGCCCTTAGGGGATTATACAGGGTGACTGGTGACAAATTTTAGATAGCTACTGAAGGAGAGCACTCGATTCTGATCATAACTTACTTAATTTTTCACTAGAATTCCCTATAAATAAATACTAATATGTTACTATTTACTTTACATACAACTGAGTCGATCAGTTGTATGTATGCCATGTTGTCATTATGCCAACGCTAATGTAAACATGAGTTGCGTAATCAATTCTTTAACTTTCTGTTAAGTTTACTCAAGTAAATCATTAATATTATTTTTTTATAATATTTTTTCCCTTCATGTATGATCTCAAACTAAAACGTCCTTGAATTTCAAAAATGACCCACAAGACACCCTGTATAAAGAAAAAACTTTAGGCCCTTATCCTGAAAGCTTAATTAAACGCTGATCATGACTCAAGCGTAGCTTCACTATCAATTGAAAATCTACACTCAAGTAGGTTGAAATCAATATAAAGTTCTTCTCTTCTCCCAGCATGAATACTCAGAAGATGGTCGATTACGACTATAAGGCGAACGATAAGGGGCTATTCAAATAACAACCAAAGAAGAACAATTCTATCGCTGCTGTGCATATGTTTCTACTTTCTAAAATATATATATTTTGTGATGCTAAAAAATAAAACGTTTAGTAAATTCCTACAGACCTTTAATTCAGTAAATAATAAACTAGACAGATGGAGAGTACTTCAACCCTCGTCCATCAGTATTGCAAGAGTTATAAATTCAAGGATTAACTGCCACTCGAAAATGTTCCATTTTCTTAGAGGCTTTTAAATTAATAAGTATCTTGGTCTGTACAGTCGCAAACTTAAAGCTTAATTACCCGCCACTTTGTTACTGACTGAAAAGTAATCGAGAAAATAAAAACATAATTAATTCTGCTAGACACTTTTTAATAAACAGCTTTTATAAGAAGTAGTTTAGATCCTTAATGCTGTATTAATATAGTTGAAAATGAAACCACAGAAGCCACAGGTCAGTTTCCGCTAAATAAGTATAATACCGTTTAAAATAAACCAATAAAAGGAGCTTTGATTTTCGAAAATGGAACAATGCAATTCACTAATGGCTTTCCACTTTCGATACCAAAAAATGACTTCCCTTTTTGCCGGCATACATTGATTAATTTTTCAGTCGCCCTACCAATATACAGGGTTATTTTTAGCCAATGTCTTTTTAAACACTAAGTATCATTTATAGAAACGATTTTTGTAAAAAAAGTAACTATGTATTTTTTACAAGGAAATTAATACATTCGACAACATATTAGGCAAAGCATGGTCACTCTTAATAATGAATGGATACTATTAAAATAAAGACGACTACGCGCTACTACAAAACATCTTGTAGTACTACGTCGTAGTATTATCAAATGCCGCGTCGTAGTAGCTATGTTCATCAACAGCGACTATTAGTAGAAAAGTTTGTGGTGCCATATTTTAATTGTTTTGTACTGAGTGATATCAAAGAAAATAACTATTGCATGAAATAATGTATAAATAATGCATGAATTTCCAGTCTAGCTATCTGTATATTTACAACTTCATAATTTATTTCCCTTATTCAAGGCAGGATTTATTTAATTAAGCCGAACGTTTCATTTCTTGTTATGGCCGACTATAAAATCGGAACCGTGCGACAGTGTATGTAGATGAATTCTGGGAATGGTAATTTAATTATGACCGCAAATGATTTTACAATAACACCGAAATTTGGTTGCGCTTAAATGAGTTAACCGATATTGTAGTATTACTGTTAATTATAGAAAAGTTCAACAAATAAAATAAATAAATATGCTGGACTGGGAGCAAGGAAAAACATAGAATGTGCCAGCTGCTACTCTTCCCGGGCATACTGTAAAAGTCAGTTTAGGGATTATTGGAGGTTTCTTTGTGGGCGATAGGCTGACCCCATGTCACTGCTATAATCTCTTGTCCACCATTATAATGCCTTCAAATTTGTCAAACGTGATATCAGATGGTTTTATAACCTCTGGTGTTCTGCCTACCCCATGAGGAATACAGGCGTGAAAGTTATGTATGTATGTTTTGTGTGTGTATGCATTTGTATACAGTTTTACGACGTAACGGCTGAACGGATATGAGTGAGTGAGTAGATTCATTCATATTACTGTTATAGCACTTTAAGCTCTATGGGGTAACCTTTAAAGAATGCAAATGATCGCTTGCCGCACAATATAATCACTTGGCAGCATTTACTATGGTGTAGGTATTACGGAAGATATAAAAAAATATTACACGTGTAGTGTAACCTTGCATCTTTAACACAAGCTATGTGCTGACTTAGGGGCCTTATGAATATATGAGTATGTCAATCAACATATTTTTTGCGGTAGGTATTGTCTTAAGTTCAAGTATCGATTAAAGGTACCTATTACAATAAAAATATATGCTTCAATATGATTAATAGTTGAAAAAACAACGTACGTTTAATATTAATTTTTTTCTACTCAACTGTATTTTGCCCGTTATTGTTAGTGAGATCCAATGCTAGCGGACAAAATACATGAATCGTCCTATTTGTGTTTAATTAAAGTTTTTTGTGGGCGATAGGCTGACTCCCTGTCACTGCAATAGCCACTCTCCACCATTATAATACCTCCAAATTTGTTAAACGTCAGATGGTTTTATAACCTCTGATGTTCTGCCTACCCCATAACGGATACAGGCGTGAAGTTATGTATGTAGATTAGAATAGAAATTTTCAGGACTTTCAGAAAACGTGGTAACCCGTAACCCTTGACCATCTTTTATCCAATAACTTCGCAATCACCAGTGAACTCAGATCAAAAATCACGACGAAAACAACGTTTTAATTAACTGGCGGGAAATGAGCACGACAATTGCCTGTTAAACATAGTAGTTACATTTATAAACAACTGGCCCTAAGGGACTAATGAATGGGTTTATGCCTCCAGAGTACCTCCTTTGTCTCTCATGTTTCGTTCTGTTATTGTTTGGTCCCTTCTTGGCTAAAGGTTTAAGGGACGGTTCGGTGATTCTGTATCGCGATAATTTATATTAACTGTCGATTATACAGTCTTTTGCCGAAATGTTAACGGTTGAATAAAAGTCGGTTTTGAATGAACTTTATTGCGTTTAATTATAGGTCTTTTAACTTAATCTTTACAATCTATAGATGTTATTAGACGTGACCGATGGAGGTCATGATAACTTTGTAATTGTCAACCTGACGGCTATAAACTCTGTTAATCGTGTAAGACACCAATAAAACGTCAAGTTTAATTTATATTATAATAAAACATGCTAAAATCGGGCTGAAAACGTATTTACGCTAATATCAACAATTATGTAAACTTTCGTCACCTAGCATTCTCAGAAAGACGTCTTTGTCTTGCGGAGTTTCATTTTCACAACTTTATTAAACAAGAAAAAGTAGTTAGCAAACAAATTAAAATTTTACCTACTATTTAAAAACAGACTTAGTTTTCAAATCGAAGGCCACTTTCACCTTCGTCAAATATAAATATTCCGTATTACCAATCGTTTTTCATTGCCGACTCTAAAGCTTTGACATTCTCCAATCAATCAAAAGTAGACATTTGTGAGAAAATTTAACTCTCTAGTTATTAAAAGAACTTAAATTTGCCGTAGCAAAAGCAAGGCACGGTTTTAACATAAACTACAATGGTCACTCACATTTCAAAAACTTTTCAAACAGAACCATATCGTCATTATCATGATGTTTGCAATAGCGCCAAAATTCCAAGACCTAGAAACGAATAAAATGTCACGATAAACGTCCCGTTTCCACAGTTTATTTATTCAAGTTACTCGTTAAAACATTACAATTAGGTGACTGCTAGTGCAAGTGAAAACTTTGCAGACCGCTTCAAGTTTTCATCACAAAACCACTTGAACTGAACAAAACTGCTTCTTATTTTAATTAAAGCTGCATGGTAACTACCCGCAAAAGATAACTTGGAAGAAGGCAGTAGTAAAGGTAACTACGATGAGGTATTTTCAACTTTATGGTGTATAAGATAGAGTTGTATGTATCAGATTGAATAATTGGTGATTTATAGACTTCATAGGATTATTTATCTTACTTCTATGTTTATTTATTTTTAAGCAAAATTTATTTATTGCATACTGTATTCTAAGGTTGTAACCTACACTACTAGCAATAATAATAGTTAGTTATCATAGATTATGCTATAAATTTATTTTGCACTTTACGTCAAGTGAAATACCTACAATAATGTTCTATGTTCCTGAAATTATCTCATTCATTTAAGGCTATAAGGCTGCCCAATGAAACACGGTCTGTGCATAAGTATTTAAAAATAAATAATAATTATTAGCCTACACAATATCTATTACTCGTTTATACAATACATCATCTACCACGCTCATCCACTGATATTTCCACGAGAGTTCCAGCTAACAGCTAAAAGGCTATATTTTACACCGCATCAACCACGAGTGAGCAATAACTACTTAAAGCCGTCCCTAAACTAAACCTACAAAGCGTTCAGGCTAGACTCGCAGCAAACAATGCTAAACGCGCCGAAATAGCAGCTATGTTGCAGTTACACACAACACACAACGTTACACACTGTATACACACAACACACAACGGAACGCAGCGGCTTAAAACGTTTATTATTGCGGTAACCGGCGTTTACGCTGCGTAGTTGACAAATGCGCGTCTGCAGTCCCCAGCTAGGGATGAAAATACAAAAATACAAGTTTGATTTTTTCGTAACATTAAAATCTAGCAAATTACATGTAACTTTGGAATAATACTTTTTGGGACTGTATGAAAAATTTAAATTATACTAGTAGGTATATTACGTATTTTTAACCGACCAAAAAAGGAGGAGGTTCTCAATTCGTCTGTATGTTTTATTTTGTGCCTTTGTTACTCGATATTTCAGACAATTATGAATCGATTTTAAAAATTCTTAATTCAAATGATAGAGGACATTTCATAGTTGGTCCCATATAAATTTCATCGAAATCGGTTAAGAACTTCATTTAAAAGTTTCACATTCTTGAAACAATTGTATGATTTCGGAGAATGTTTACGTGGATGACATTATTAGTCGGCCAAAGTGTTGACGTGAAGTCGGTTTTTTTAATGCTCTGCATTCGATGATAATAATCGAAGTATTTTTTATAAATTAGAATGAAAGAAAAACAAAGATACTGACACTTATTGCATAATATTATTAATGTCATATTATATTAAGAGAAAAAGATTTACTATTATAGAAAAAATAAGTTTCTACAGATCAATATCACTATCGTGGGTGCGCCAAATTTGAATACGTTTTTAGATGTATTTTTCTTTAAAACTCTATTGAAAAATACAACGTTGGAATGAAAAATACGTGTATTTTACATGTGATTTTCAACCCTAAACCCAGCCGAAACGTGTAAATATAAGGGTTTATATGTGTACTGTTTAAATATATAATATTGTCTTAAGTTTTCGCGATTCATACTATTAAATAAAACACTTTTTAACCGGATTTATCGCGTATATTTACATTTTAAATTTTGACTCGACGTTTCGGTGTCTTTTCAGACCCCGTGGTCACGAGCGACTGAGGTGTCAAGCGTCGGATTGATAGATTGAAAAAAGTTATACATCATCATCTCCATCTGTTTCTCAGTCTTCGAGCGTAGCGTTCTGGATTGACACAAAACGAGCTGACAGTATCTTGAGTTACAGGTCGTGCAGCTTGCTGGATGTTAGATTTAATGTTTTTCAGGATAGGGTCCCATGTCGGTGATAGTTTCCAACCATCTTCTCTATTGAAATTAGGGTGTTTTTTAATTTCAATCGCTTCTCTGATCATTCTAGGAATGTAATGCTTCTCTCTAGATTTTTTTTTTTTTTTAACTCAAGTTACTGTCAGCTCGTTTTGTGTCAATCCAGAACGCTACGCTCGAAGACTGAGAAACAGATGGAGATGATGATGTATAACTTTTTTCAATCTATCAATCCGACGCTTGACACCTCAGTCGCTCGTGACCACGGGGTCTGAAAAGACACCGAAACGTCGAGTCAAAATTTAAAATGTAAATATACGCGATAAATCCGGTTAAAAAGTGTTTTGTTTAAATATATTTCACGGAAATTGAAATTAGCGAAATTTCCACTAAATATTCCGAGTGATTTATTTGCGGGTTTTGCCCATCTCGTCTTTGTCTTCGGAGTAATTTTGAATAAACTAGGGCTAATAGGCTGATAAATAGGCTACGTTTTAAGGGTCGCTGTTTTGCTGGTGTCGAGAGTTACTAAATTATTGCCCTATATTTTATAATTATTAAACATTATTAAACATTTTATTGACGTTTTTGTGGGCGATAGGCTGACCCCCTATCACTGCAAGTCTCTCTACATCATTATAATACCCTCAAATTTGTCAAACGTGACATCAGATGCTTTTATAGCCTCTGTTGTTCTGCCTTCCCCATTAGGGATACAGGCGTGACGTTATGTATGTATGTATGTAAACAATATTTAAAGTTTCTGATTTTGAGAGCTCTTTGGTAGTCACCTCGATAACGGAGACCGAATAGAGAATAGTTACAATCGTTCTTTTATTTATAAAACCAAAAGTTAAGTAACTAATAAACATTACATTTACTAATGTTAGTAAAGTGAAACAGTTTTTAGTTTAACCGATCTAATCTCTAAATTAGATTTATAAATATATTCAAGATTTAACACTTCAAGAAGGTTATAGAATATAATTATCACGAAATCCTTGCGAGGTCAAAAATAATTCGTTTTTGACCTCGATGCTGGTCTTACGGCCCGGTCTCAACATCAAAAAGTTAAAGTAAAGATATAAAAGAGATGTCCCAAGATTGTATGGAGCTTTGGCTAGGACTATGTACACCATGTGAAATTATAGCCATAAACGTGAAGAACAGTTTTTAACACATAAATTACTACAGATTATATCGCATTATAAGTATTTTTCGTTGAAAGAGTAATATTATTTAAATTTTTTGAGATGCTGTACGAATTCCTTGCCGAGGCTGGGACATCTCTTTTCTAAACAGTCTTGTGTCAAATCTGTCGCAAAGCTGTCACTTGAGCTCAAGATAGTATAGGAATATCTTTACTTTCACTTTAACTTTTTGGTAAGTTATGGAGACCGGACGTAATTCAATATTAATACTTTACATCACATAGCATAAGATTATTAGGTCAAAGACCCAAATAAAAAACCCATTATCATACCGCAAACAATAAAAAATATTAAAGGCACAGCCAACTACTGCATTCCGAAAATTAACGCATACAATAATTGTTAATTCTCTCGGTATAATTAATTATTGGTTATAAAATCGTTGTAAGTTCGTATTGTTATACGAGATCGTATTTCAATTTGATTCTTAAGCCACTTAAAATAAGCTATATTTTTGAGGATTTTATGAGCAATACAAAATAATAAAGTAATTTTTGGTATGCAGGCGGTTTATTGACTTAACATGAGAGGTACCGAATTTTGGAATTACACTTAATATGTGGTTGTTCTCGATAGATCCATAAACAAATACAGATATATTCATTGTATTGCAAAAAGATAGACTTCAAAAGGTTTCAATTGTTTTTTTTAAGCAAACAAACGATGAGACGTTGGTATTCTACACTGAAAAAATGAGGAGTTAGCAAAGTACCTTTTTGGCTTTGTTAAAAGGATCTTGTTTATTTTTAATCAAGACTCGTGGAAAATGATGGAAGTAAACTTGGTAAATAATATATACGTAAACATGGCTAAATTCACTTGTTTATTAACACCATACTGCTCATTAAATACAAATAGCTCAATCTACAAATTTTACAGTTTACAAAATTGTTTAAATTTTAATAAGTTCACTCAATAAGCTTTAACAGAGTAATTCGTGTAATATTAACCGTTACCACTCACGGTTAAACTTAAATAACCAGTACTTTACTACTAACAACCACTTAGCTTTGCTAATACAAAATAACACTCATTAGTATTTAACCGAGTATACTTATTTATTGGTAGCAGGGTGGAGTTAGCTATTTTGTTTGCTATTTAGTTAGTTATTTTTAACAGAGTACTTGTTTAAATATTCATAAGTAAATATTCCGGCTGCCGGTGGAGCCGCCAATGCGCAGATATCCCCTCCACGTTTCGGTCAGCGCTAGAGTTATGTGCATGCCGCAAACTAACCGTCTTTCGTTCGAACGTTTAATAATTTAATTAAGTGAGTGCGACGACGCATAAAGGAGTGTGTTACCTATAAAACGTAGTTGATTGATTAGGTACCTATATGCTATTGCTTTGTGCCTGAACCTACTGTTTATTCCTAAAGACGCTGCCGGCAGCGGCCCCCGACAGCGTCGTATTTTTTTTATAGTCAGGTGATTTAATGTAAATGGATGAAGAAGTACAAAATCTGCTGAAAGCCTGGAGTCTGGAAGGTAAGTTCTGGAAGGTAAGTTCGTTTATGTATTTAATTTTTATCTTATATATTTTATTAGACAGAGACCGTACAATCGCACACCAGTGGCCAGTGAACGCGTGATCTTGAGCCAAGGTAGCGCCGCCGTAGAGGGTTTCAATACCTACTATGTGAGACTAGCTTATACTGGTTTATTGCCACTGATATGCCGTTGTATCTTTAATTTACAGCTGACTAGCGGCTTTGCGCGGTTTGACCCGTGTAGCTTTTGATCCCGTGGGAGTTTCTTAGCAAAATATGTTACTTCTGGTTAATGTAGCCATCTAATGGTGAAAGAATCTTTGAATCGTTCTAGTAGTTTTTGAGTTTATTCATTACAAACATACAAAAATACAAATCTTTCCTCTTTATACTTTAGTAAAGACTTCAAAAAAGAGGAGGAAAGTAGTTTTTATTAATATACATTTGAACTATACATTTTGTTCATTTGATACATTTGATGATCATTTTTCTTAAATCAGTTATTTAATTACAGAAAATGCAATTATATCTCTATCACTTCCACTACTCCAGGAATCTGACAAAAAGGAGCTATTTCCTAAAATTGGCCATCGTGACATATTCTCAAAAAATTTTGAAATACTTACATAAAAAGACTATGCATCCTATTACCGATGATAAGTAAGTCACTAACAATTCAAAAATTTAATCTGTTTTAATTATCTGTATACTGTTGTCTTAATTAATCCTTCAATTTACAGGCGTGTGATGTTTCAAGCTTTAACTTATCTATGTCTGACTTGCTGACATATCCGGTTGACCCTGATGCACGTCCTCAAGCTTCAAGCTCACCCGCACCCAAGACACCTATTACAATAACCATTCCATCAGAGAACAAAATTAACATTATCGTATGTATTGTAATATTTCTTCAGAGCTATAATTAGGTACTATCTATACATATATCTCTATTTATCATCATTCATACAAGATGTAAAAAGTCAATTAAAAATAAATGAAGTCAATTAAAAATGAATGAATAAATAATATACCACTTTGAATCAACTTTGAATCCTGAAAAAAATCTACTGTTCCATATTTGTTACAAATTTTTCAAACAGATTTTTCTTATATACAGAGTGTCCCGTAAGTCATGGATCAATGGATCTATTGTACCAAAATAATATAACACATACAACAGTTTACAAGTTAGATGTTACAAAAAGTTGTGTCAAGTTATATAATCTGCAGCCGAACCAGGTTAGATACCTGTATGTCGGCAGACAGTGCCTCGTTTTTAATAGAAAAAATATTATAAATTAGGTAGAATGAGTAGAAATTATAATTTATTTATTTCTGTTTTTCAGGATTTACCGTTACTTTTAAATAGTACCCTTGAAGGAAGAGGTTTATTAAATTTAGATACACATATTCCGTTGGATAATACGGCAAGAATAAGATTGGTAAGGCTCATCGGAACCTACATTTTGAGCAATCATCCGTCAAATGCAATAAGGAGTACCATTTATGCAAATTGGGTACACGAAATTATTAGAGTATTCCCGCAGGAAAAGGCATCGGTGTACTTCCATAGCAAGATTGTGGAATCTTCACGAGGTTTAATCACCAGGTTGGCAGGAAAGTTGCCTGATCAAATCCTGTGTGCCTACTGTGCCTATGCTGCTGTACTGTGCTAATGCTGACTGTGCCTACTTTGTAATTTGGGTTTAGTATTGTAAACTTTGAGACTGTTCTTTTGTGATTTTCAGATATATGACAATAAATACTAAGTGAATAATAACAGTATTTTTTGTTTTTTTTTTCTGTTACACAACAAATAAATTAAATGTGTGATACCGATTGAAAGTAAAAAGAAAATCGATTGCATCTACATAGCAAATCCAGATACCAAATAGGTTTGCCGGCCTCCTTGGAGTAGAGGTAAGATCGCTTGCCTTCTATGCCCGAGGTTTCAGGTTCAAGTCCTGGCGAGGGTGGATATAAGTGGTTTGGCTGTGGCTACAGAGTTAAATGACCCACATTGCAGAGAAAGTCTGCTATGGCTACAGAGTTAAATGACTCGCATTGCAGAGAAAGTCTGTTGTGGCTACCTAGCTAAACGATTGCAGATACCAAGTAGGTTGGCTGTGGCTACAGAGTTAAATGACTCGCATTGCAGAGAAAGTCTGTTGTGGCTACCTAGCAAAACAATTGCAGATACCAAGTAGGTTGGCTGTGGCTACAGAGTTAAATGACTAACATTGCAGAGAAAGTCTGTTGTGGCTACCTAGAAAAACGATTGCAGATACCAAGTAGGTTGGCTGTGGCTACAGAGTTAAATGACTCACATTGCAGAGAAAGTCTGTTGTGGCTACCTAGCAAAACGGTTACAAATACCAAGGAGGTTGGCTATAACTATCCAAGAAAGTTTGTCAATATAAACAGTAAAGTTGGCTACGTTTGCAAACATTTTGTTTGTAATAATAATCAAGCTTACTTTGTTATTTCTAAGCAAACAGTTTTAACCGATTTACTCGGTTGATTCTGATCAAGTAAGAATAGCAAACTTGACTTATTTATTTTTAGCAACAAACTTTGCAGGTTGTATATTGACAAACACGCTTTGTTAAAATCAACCGAAACTTAGTTATTTTTACATGCGAAATTTTTTCAGTGTATGTGACCTGGTGAAACGAGGTTATGAAGACCAAACAGGCACACGTTCAACATCTTGGCGACCCATACTAAAAAGAAAATACCACAACACTTTTTCCGACATTTTTATCCATTCATAATTTAATTTATAAAAAAACTTCGGATGTGCTCTAGGTGACACTTGTGCGAATTATTATAAATTCGCACAAGTGTCACCTAGAGCACATCCGAAGACCAGCTCTTTAGTCGGTAGCTATAACATAGCGTAAAGTGCGTCCTACTTGATAAGCAAACTACTTAAATTATTAATAAATCTTTATTAGCAGTGCCATTTCTTATGCTGTCTTAACATCCAGTAACCATCAATATATTTGTTCGCAAAAAATCATCAATGTTCTTTAATTTAAAGGACGTAGGTTTGATTGGAGGTTTTTTGTGGGCGATAGGCTGACCCCCTGTCCCTGCAATAGCACCATTGACGACCACTTTGGCGATGGGGTAAACCTGTCTGCCTCAGACGTCATTGGTTGTGGGTTCGATTCCCGCACGGAAAAAGGAAAAAAAATGTTCAGTGTCTGAGTGTTTATCTATTTAAATTCTAGGTTCCCCCCTAGTTCACAACATGGTATCCCGTAACACTATATTTACTTTGGGGCCATGTAGTTGGTGCGATTGTCTGGGGTTTTTTAAACCATTATATGCCTCCAAATCTCACCATGACATCAGATGGTTTTATTCTGGTATTCTGCCTGCCCCATAAGAGATATAGGCGTGAAGTTGTGTGTTGTGTGTGTGTTCTTTAATTGAACAAATTTACAAATAAACTAATTTGACAACACCATATCGATTTCAAACCCAGTTAGAATACAAAAGCGATAGTACTACGGCAAAGGTTGCATACAAAACATAAGCTGGTTAATGCGAGCTGCCTCCAATTCTAGTTATTGGATTACACAAGGCAGCTTAGCTTAGCTTAACCCATGGACAGACAAACGCGGCGAATACACTTTTATATAGGTAAATGCAGAGTATCGGAGAAATTTTAAAGTCAATCACAAAGTTACGGACCTAGGGGAAGTTTTTTTTGTTTTTAATTATTAGGAGCTTTGAGATCAAAACTGTCATTCATTTATAACTTAACGCCTGTATTCCTTATGGGGTAGGCAGAACACCAGAGGCTATAAAACCATCTGATGTAACGTTTGACTCGACGTTTGGAGGAATTCTAATGATGGAGAGACTATTGGGTCAGCCTGTCGCCCACAAAAACGTCAATTAAACGTCTGTACCTTAACTGACTTTTACAGTATGCCCGGGAAGAGAAGCGGCTGGTACATTCTATGTTTTTCTTTCGCTCCCAGTCCAGTCAAATAAAAAAGTTGAATTTAATTGTATGACGACCGGTTGGTGTATTGGTATGCTTCATTGCCTTCTATGCCAGAGGTCCTGGGTTCGAATCCCGGCGACGACGGGAGAAATTTCTGCGATGAATACAGATATTAGCCGTCAAGTCATGGATGTTTATTTAAGTTTATAGTAATAAAAAGTATGTATTTATTAAATATGTATGTTTATATGTTTCTTAAGTAAATCAGTTATCTAGTATCCATAACACAAGTTCTTTAAGAAACTTAATTTGGGCTAGATAATGCTGTGTGAGTGTCGGAAATATTGATTTATTTATTGTTAATCTTCATACGACAGAGAAGAGTTATTTACAGCCCTGGATAAGCGTTAAAGGCGACTAATCCGTCAGCGCTTATTGGCAGGACCACTACACAGTTTGCCTGCCTAGCGACCCTTCAAATAAAGTCTGGCGGTGAGGCAGCTCCTTCCTAAACTCATATACTGTGCATATTAATAATATTAAATACGCTTTATTGCCATTAATCTTAAAAATAATTATATAAAAAATATTAAAAATAAACGACAATTTAGGCGGCCTTATCGCTTTAAGCGATTTCTTCTAGGCAACCCGAAGCAAATAAAAAATGATATCACAAACTTAAACTAGGGCAGAGCATTTCACTTGTAGGTCTAAACATAATTAAGAAACAAATAATATTAACTATTAACAAATTAGAAATAATAAAAAAATTATAATTAATAAATATACCTAACAAATATTAATAAAATTTCGACCCCAACCGGAATTAGAACCCAGAACCTCTATCACAGATGGCAAAGTATTTACCACTGCACCAATAGCATATCAAACTATGAGCATGCGGTTGAAAACTTCGATACTGGACCGCCAATAAATATAATAATGATCTAATTATCCCTACTTAAATATGAACCGCAACCATTACATTATATGATTGACACACAACCCTAAGTTTAACCCGGGAGTGGGACAGTGGCCCTTAGTACAGATTATTACATAATCTAATTAGGGATCAGTTACGTTTAACTGTGAAGTTTAACCTTAATTCTTGTTGACATAACTTTTTTATTTTGTATAGGTATTTTTTTTTTCAATGTAATCAGACAAAAATCCACTGTTCAAAAGATATGTCAAGTGAAGTGACATTGACACATCGTTAACTTTGTTCTTCACAAAGATGTTAATAGCTACAGACATTCTGTTGACAATATTCCACTATAAATATGCATACAAATACACCCTAAGAGTTTGTATAGAAAACATATTCAGGCCACCATGATAAAAAAACAAATTTCAGGTCAAAAATCCTTGACAAGTAAGTTATTTTGCATAACACCGTCCTGTGCATACACGAGCGGCTAAAATTTGTTTCTTACACAAACTCTCAGGGTTATACAATAAAAGTGATTAAACAAACAATCCTTACCCAGTGCCCCCGTTCAGAGGAGCGACCAGACCCGGCCTTTCATAGCACATATGCATACCAGCTAAATAAATCCCACAATATTACTGCACTTATTGTAAATTCACACTTCAACACGACACTGTAAGATTCAATTTTGAATCAGCACTTAATCCACACCACGCGAGAACATTTTCCACGTTGTTTCATCGACAGATGAAATCACTCGTTTTAATAACTGCGAACTGTGTTTAATTAGTTGCCGCCACGCTACCTAAGAAATTATTAAATACTAGGTTTTCGTAGTTTTTAATGATTTCTTTGCTTATCGTGAGTTAAGTTAACTTGATTCATTCATGACAAGCGATTATCGCCGATTATATCTTATACGGTTCGTTTTTTTTTGTTCTACACGCCAATCAAAACAAAGTTAGTTCTTTTTTTAAATCATCGTTTGTAATTGCTATCAACAGACCATGAACTTAAATAATACGAATTATAAAAAGCGTCCGCCACAAAACTTGGTTTTCCTTGTGGCATAAACAAGGTAACTTAGTGTAAATAAAGATAAAAGTAAGTTATTTAAATGTATGTCCAAGAGCAATAACTCAACGTTAACGTTATGCGTGTCGTCTTTCCAACCAAGTTTCATGTTACAACAGCTTATTAATACACGGATAAATACGTTAAATACTTGAAATGTTAATTTCGAAGCGCTCAATACAAATTCTCGAAACATATAGACGCTTTGTTGTATGAATAAATCACAAAAGTTACTAGTTTTTGAGATGAAAGTTCCATACACTGTGAGTTATGAAGTGAATGTTAGATGACGTCTACCTATGTCGTGCCGCCGTCACCGCGCCCGCCCTGTTTACACGGTCGCCATAGCAACGCGTACGGTGAACAGTCAATCACTCGTCACACACAATTTCAACTACACATCAAACTTGACACGGCGGCGGGTCGCGTGTTGTTGACCTGTCGCTATTTCGAGCCTATTTTTTTGGAGTTTATTTCAGGAGACTAGGTTTTTTGACCGTGTTGTCACTGACAACAGTACTAGCGCGACGCAGTTCATTCAAAGTGAGTTAAAAATTGACGGTTCGCAGAATCGATATCGCAAATTCTGTTCGTTGAATTAAAAAAACCGGGCGTTAGACATGTAAACATTGAATTTGCGTCACACGGAGTGCATGACGCGGTCCAAACTGAATTATAAAACTTACGTAAGATATTTTTAGGACATTAAAAGTGGGTGTAGATTTTTCAGTGGTTTTTAAATTTGTTTGAAACGTTTGAGGGATAATTGCGTGGGATGTATCCATTTCCCGTGGGACGTATCCCGGAGGATATTCTATGATTACGTATGACCTTTAACTTCAATCTCAATGGTTATTACCGAGATTCTTAATCCCGTAAAATTAAAGTGAGGGGGCGGGGTAGCCACTAGATCTTCATTAAGTATTTCGGAAACCCATCACCGCCAAAAATCTGTGCTATCTTTGGATTTTCAACTCCCTCTTAAGCCGCGTCAAAAAGAGTCATTATTAATGAACCCAAAACTATCATAATACAAAACAGCCGTTGTTGGTCGTTGATAGAAAAGAAATAAAGACTGTCTAAACTCCCAGTGATTCGAACGGAATGTTTCCCGGAGAGAACTTCCCTCACAGGAAATAATCCCGAAGGATTATTGCCTAATATAGTGTAGTGTAAGTAAAGGCGGCCGTTCGTCATTAGGTGTTATTGCTTAGAACCTTTCATGATTAATTGCTTAGTAGCTGTTTGGTTTCAAACTGTTTTTGTGTTGCAATGTGTAGCACTATTTAGGATAGGGTTGTCTCTTTTTAGTTTTGTTATCTTTAATAAGTTACTATTTCTTTGATAGGTACAGAAGGCGGTAGATCAAGCGTTACATACCTGTCAGATTTCCTCAACCAATTTTTAACTTAATGTCGAGGGCACAGAGTTCAGCTTCAATTACAATTTTTTGACAGATTTGTAAAGGTTGATCTGCGGCCTTCTGTACATACCTTATATCTTGTAAATGGTACTCGATTTAATTTAGATTTTTGGAACCAAAACAAACTTATAGTGAAACTTGTAAAAAACACTTAATATTATGAATCAAATGAAAAAAAAAACTAGTAAAAAAGTGAAAATAATAGCAAACTTAGCAACTTTAAAAGCATCAAATGCAGCAATTCGTGCCATCACACAACTTACAAATCAAACTCAAAAGTCATACTTGCAACCAGACAATAAACAAATCACCTCAGAAACGCCATGAAACGTAATTTCCACGGAAAACAAACACGAGCCACCCCTATCATCCCACCAATGGGAAGGCCGTATGTACCCGCGGGATTTCGCGCGGGCCAAGCGGGTAATTTCGCGCGCCTTTTCCCGCGTGATTGATCGTCTCCTCACTCACTCGTTTGTACTATGACAGAGTGATTTTGCCACGAGGCAACCTCCCCGACCCTCCCTAACGCTCTTTTAACGGGCAACCTTTTAGGTGGGTACATTTGGAAATTTTATTATCTGTCACCTTGTAGAATCAACAACGATGCAGACACAAAGGAAGGACATTGCGTCTTTAAATATACGCTGAATCATTAGAAGGCTTGACTAAAAAGGAAAAGCTTAATAAGTATCATATAAAAAAATTTACAATTGTCATAAATCTCTAAGTGCGCTTAATTTTGTAGTGGATTTCAATAGCCCACCCAAATTACGTACGTATAATAGAAATCTGTATTTGTTACGTTACGTCGTATTAGCTATGGAGGATTGAATTTTAACATTGAGTTTGTACATAGTTTTTAAACTACTGAAAATGATACTACACAACGGATAAATATAATAATACAATTTTTTGCAAACAAGGCAAACAATGTCCATCCATGCACTTAAATATTTACATTCTACGCGGATCGAACTTGCAACATCACCACAATCATAGACTTGCAAATACAAAAGAAATATAACTCGATTAAAACAAAGCCTCCTATTCACGTCCGACTATCCGATTAAAACTAAAGCCTGCTATTCGCGTCCGACATAGAAATAGTCGCAGCAAGGTGAGCGAGAGTGAAAGTTTCTATTCTGAATATGGACCAGTTCCAAACGGCCGGCACAATTAATTGCATTGAATTAATATTACATCGCGTATGTTATTTATGAAATAAAACCAATAAAATAACTCATTCGCGCACTGGATTTGTCAGTGTTGCTAATGGGTTGTGTAAAACGATTTTTCGAGTATGTACCGAATTGGAAAATACTCTTTTTTGTATTCGAGTCGGTGTGACTTATAGAGGCATAGATTTGCAAGCAATATAAAGCAACAAGAAGGCAATTTCGAGTTATCTAAACTTCTAGAACAAAGCTACAGTTTGTTTGTTTATAGGTTATGACCTATAGTATTTAGTTACTAGGGTAGCAAGCACTACAGAGCTGTTTCGCCTAGGAAGAAAAAGGACTTGACCGCGGAGTTGATGCGGAGACCTTCGATAGTCAGTAGAGGCACGAAGAAGGTTATATCAAGAAAACCTGCGGGATCGAAAGTAACGCGGGTAATACTGCAAATGAACGCACCTTTATTATATCAATCCACTATTATAATAAACAAAGTTTTTAATTCTATCTATACACTAATATAATCTTAACCCCCGGAATATTATAATGCGGCTGTCACAATGCCATAATCAATTTTATTATTTGCAGATTAACAAACGTGTGGTCACGACCCGATCATTAGTAAATTAACCGAAACATTTGAATAATTAGTTATATAATATACCTGACCTTGCGAATGGAACTATAATCTAAATAACCCGTGCATTTAGTTAATTAGTTAATCTCGAGTATTTAAATTCGTCTCATTTGCCCAATTTCCATATGAAATTAAATTTAATTTCGGAAAAAAAAAATCTTCTTTGTTATCATCTCCAAATGGCAAGTGATTCAATAATAAACCAAACATTTATTAAACTCCAATCCACGATCTACCAACACCCAAATTTACTCCATTGAAATTTAAAAGTACCAGGGCGGCATAAATTATAAGGTGCATTGTAGAATTTCAAATCACAACAAACTTCCAAAGTTACCAATTAATTATGCGCGCTTCACTACGCCGATGAATACAGCACTAATTTCCCTTGTTTTAGGAACAATTTGGCCAAAAACTTGCAAACGAAATTAACCCAGTTCCGACGGAGGGCAGACAGACAGGCACGTCAGACAAATTTTACGAAAGCTACGACGCGACGACGGTACACAGAATATTAACGGACGCCTAATTTATAATAAGTAAGTTATATTCATCCGAAAAATAACGGATTTTATGAGTCTGGGACTGGACAAATTGCCACCACGGAATTATATTTGAAAATGAAAATTCGCAGTAGTATGTGGCTACAAATATAAAAATGTCATTTCAAAAAGAACAGTTAAATGAAAAAGTGAGTCCTACACCCAGTTCTAAAAGAAACACGACTTGCAAAGTATATTGGACTGTCCTATCTTTGATCTCATTTTGTTAGAATGTTAAAGCACAAAAAATGATCACATTTAGCGTCACGTTACCAAAATCAACAAAGCCAATCTATCACAAAATAACCGGAGCAAAATAAGAGTAAAATACTCTATATTGTTAAATTACTCACCAGTTCCCGTATAACACATAAAAATTCCTACTTTGTTATAAAAATACAAAGTAACAGATCGTACAATATTTGCGGAAACATATTTTCTTCGATGTTCTCAAAATTGTTATTTATGGTCGGGTAAAATATTAACATTCAGACAATAAGTAACAATAATTACCTTTTTCCTCAATTTCAATTAATGGTAAGTGAACATATGATGGAATATGAAAGAACACACAAAGGTTTAAGGAAGGAGCTGGAATAATTTAAAACACAGAACCACGGTATCCTGGGACGTCCGAAACTGATTTAAAACAGATTGGCATCCATAATATTTCAGTTACAATAAATAATTAAATTATGTTAGTGAATAGTGTTAAATACGTACTATAGTAATAAATGCATATAACTAACATGAAAATAAAAAAAATGTCTCAACAAATGAATAATTACAAATCAATTTCCATATGTAATCGACCGACCTCTTCCTACGGACCTATTTAATTATTCAAATTTAAATTTTGTGAATTCTACTTAGAATTTGTAATTTCTTTGAACTGTAGTCGAATAAAATATGTCACCACAAATAATGTATAAATGCATGCGTTATACATAGTCTCCACTGTCTTGCAAGCAATAAACGTTGATTTTTGAATTTTGTATTTAGAACACATGACTGCATGAAGAAAATAGACCTAAGACTCTTAATTTTTGGTTCAAATGGCATTTTTGGTTACAGAGCGAATATTAAGTACTTAGATATATATTTTTCAATGCCTGCAGAAGTAAATAGTAGTAAAGTTTTAATGTTTATTGAAACAATAATAGCTTCCATTATAATGCGCTTAGAATCGGTTTTCCGGAAGCGTTTATATTGCCTTTATTCCTGCTTTTTAATTAAAAACTTGACCTTAACAGGAATTCCAATAGTTTGATGAGTGCGATAATAAAGGTTCATAATGATTATTTAAGCATGATTGTAAATTATGTTTCTCAGTAGTTAAGTGAATTATTTAATTCGTATGGGAAATAAAAATTCTTAAATCATAATTCTGCCAATATCATGAAAGTTTATTTGGTTGGAAAATCTTTCCCGCTAAGACCTCTATGAGTATTGCATATTATACTAAGCTATTAATGGGCCTTTAAATCTATACTAATATAGTCAAGTTGTTTGTTAGTTATTTTTAACTAGTTAAAGGCAGAAACGAAAAGTCAAATTTGAAAGCCCAGCAATGTGATTAAGCTGACAACCTAATTGTTGGATTTGGAGAAAGCCTTTGATAGCCTACTTGAGGAAGAATATTATTTAATGAGCACGTTACGTATGTAAAACAACGCGAATCTGCTAATAATACAAATAAAAGCCGATTTCTTTATAAACAATTAAAATACCACCCGAAATGTCAAGCAACCCGCCATCGAAACCCACCTGCCTTACGCAGGGTGTTCACGATTAATTTCCAAACCCTTCGTAATCCTAGACGCCGCGTTAGAGTGAGACGGCTGTATAGTCGTGGGAAAAACTCGGAAACAATGCCCCAAGTGTACGTGACTGACGGACAGGGACGGCGATATGATACGCCGACAAAAGATGGGGACCGATCTCTTAGGTCAATACGGTATGGTTTCATAAAAGTTTCTCAATGGGACTTCAGTCGTGTTGACTTTAGGGGTATTATTTAATAAGTATGCTGAGGTCAAGAAAGGATTTTAATTTACATAGCTACTTATGATTTAAATTGTTGTCTAAGAGACTTAGACTGAGCATTTTGAGCAAATAGGATTATTTATTAAATGATAAATTGCAGAAACATTTAATCCAATGTCATAACCGTAATTCCTACTTTTTGTGTAAAGTCGGGATATTTAATATTATTAATAGCTCAAGCTTCTAAAAAAATAACAAAACTGTACACAACAAAAGCAATACCGCACTGGCCACTGAAAACTCAAACGAAAAAAAAATACAAAACCCGAAAGGAAAACCAAATTCCAAACACACGAGTTCGAGATTCAAACACTCCCTTTCAAGTCGTCGTCGGGGCGATTTGACAGATGTCATTCCGTGTTCCCTCAAAAAACGGATTCCCGTGCGACGATGCAAACAAAAGAAGATCGTCGCTCCGTCGCCCCATAAACCACCGCGCGCGGGTAGACGTGCGTTTCATCGGAACGCGCCCACAAACGATGCGATCCGATGATTCACGTGTTTCCCAAGAACACTCTTTTATGTTATTATCGGCGGAACATCTCTCGATTGGCCGTGATTACCACTTACTTAGAAGCTTACTACTCAGTCAGTAATCATTGTGATTATGATGACCTTTGATTTCTGTTGGTTTTGGAAAATTGGTTTCTGAATTGTCGTTCTGTTAAACTATTGTATTTTAGTGTTTCGTTTTAGACCGATTATATTATACGCAATAAACGATAACTTATAACCTTATTAAATGTTCTAATGTTTTCATAACAAATCTACCGTGCATTGTAGTCAAATATCATAATGCATAATTAAAATGCAATAATTATTATACCTATGATTTTTCTATTATTCAAAGAAAGGAAACATTTAAAACTGTCCGCGATATCAGCGATCAAGCATGTCATGAATGAGTCAACACATTATGTTACATCCGTACTCGAAATCGGCAAGTTAGAGAGATTCGAGAATCCTTAAATCCAAAACACTGCAATCCAAGTGTCACTGGGTGATTTCACTGTGACGCGTGGTAAGCGCGCGCATTCCTTTGCTTCCTCACGTAAACCCGCTAAATGTAAGTTTTATACCCTTGATTGTGCTGTCAAAGATATGAGAGTACGGGAGACGTCCGAACGGTAAGCGAGCTCAACCGCGACTGAGCGCGCGGGGCGGGACAGACCGATCCGTCGTCGCACAGGTTATCGTTACTCAGATAATTATGCCAAAAGTGGATCGTTCAGATGGCAATGACGGCTTCTTACATTATGTTTACAAACTTTTTATTTTTTTTTAAAGCGTGGCAAGGGTTTTACATTTTTTTCTTTCCAGATTTCTTTCAACGAAATGTCACGTCGCGTCGTTGACAATTCAAAACATTTCTTTGTTCGTGTTTGCACAATATCTTGCTGCGTTTCGATTAGGATTACCAATGTCAGTTTAGAAATATAAAACAACGCACCGATAACTGGAGTGCGAGTTATTGTAAGCAATTATATTTCCGTTTATCGGAAGGCTATTGTTAAGTAACTTGTTTACGTGCAACAGCGTTAGTTGAAATAATTAAAAGAACAAGCTGGTTCGTGTGAGATGATTGTGAAAACGTATGGATTTCACGGCGTTTTGATCGATTTATTTCCATATTTTCAATGAGTTTGCAGGGGAATAAAAGGGCCATTTGAAAAGGGTATTTGCTTGGCGCCTTTTTGTGATCGCTCTGGTGGCTCTATGCGGAAGAAAGGAAGTTACACAAAAGGTATTGGAATCACTGAGAGGTGCAAGATAATTGAATCATTTGAAGGTGTTTATGAACAATTTTGCTTTATTGTTTGGTTAAGTTGGAAGAGATTTATGTTCACCAAAAAAAAGGTATTTTGGATAAGTTGCCTCATAAGATTAAGGAAGTATGGAGCTACTTAGAACTGCCTTTGCAAGCTAATGCTAAAAAAGGTTTTTATTGTAATAGTGGCTTCCTGATGTAACCGTAAAAACGGTTGGGCGGTTATTTGTGTGATGAACACTGATATTAGCCGCCAAGTCGTGGATGTGTGTATATTTATTTCTAATTACTATTTATTACATATGAATAACTTACTTTAAGTCTTTGTATCTATGCCTAGTGCTGAATTGTAGGCACATACTTTCTAATAATATTAGCGAAGTTGTATGAAAGTTTTTAATTTGATTATTGAATGCTTTTAATTTCGGATACAGGTACGGCATAATAGTAGACCCTGATCCTGATATTTTGAGAAGATCGAGATTCATTCTCAGTGGTCATTGACGATCACTTTGGCGAAGGGGTGAACCTGTCTGCCTCAGATACCAGTGGTTGGGGGCTCGACTCTCGCACGGAACAAGAAAAAAAATGTTCCGTGTCTGGATGTTTATCTATTTATGTATTTATCTAGGTTCCCCTCTAGTTCGCTACATGGTATGCCATAACACAAGCTATGCTTATTTTGGGGCCATGTAGTTGTGTGATTGTCTGGGGATTGTATTTTTTTTTTATTTATTCTACCTTCCATGCCACTAAAGTATCGAAATCAGATTGGAACAATGCTTAGCACTGCTAGCATATTATGGGGTGTTGACATTTGCCTTATGCTGTTCCACCATACCGCGTGCAGATGCCTGACGAAAAGGCGGTATAAGGAAATAAAAACAAAAATTAAAGTACTAAATTCGATTGTGTCGCTCAAACTCAAACTCAAAAATTCTTTATTTCGTAAGTATTTAAATACATTTGAAATAAGTCAAATAATTTACAAATTGAACTGAATCTACCACAACTGAATCTACCACGCTCGGTTACTTGGTTCAAATCCTAATACTTTAAATCTTGAATTTAATAATTTAAAATTTGAATTTAAATCGTTACGTAACCCTCAATTATTTACAAAAGTGACTAAAGCCCATGGATTCATATCTCAAAGGGAACTGTTCGATGATTCATCTGTCCCTAGTTAGTTTGATGGTATTCCATGACGTCATTGTTTAGCATTAATAAACAAACGTGATCATAAGAAACATGAACTACTTGTGAAAATACCAGCATTTAGTTAGGTATCTATTATTTATTGTGTACAATTGAATTCCACGGCGTGCAACAGAATCGGAAAAGCCCTAACTGATTGCCTTGCGTTGCCATTTTTATTTAAAAGTAAACTTTTTATGTTATTTAATTTTGTGATTCTATACTATACTACAAAGGTTTTATTGGCGTTTTTGCGGGCGATAGGCTGACTCCCTGTCACTGAAATAGTCTCTCTCAATCATTATAATACCTCGACATTTGTCAAACGTGACATCAGATGGTTTGATGACCTCTGGTGTTCTGCCTACCCCATAAGGGATACAGGCGTGAAGTTATGTTTGTATGTATGTATGACTCTATACTAATAATTATTGCTGTGAATGAACTTAAGCATGAATTTATTTTGTAATTAAGTTAATTTTTTTAATGAATTTGTCCCTTGATTTGGGACGTTGATTTTTAATTTGATATTTTCCCTTCCATGCTGGACTGGGAGCAAAAAAAAAACATAGAATGTGCCAGCTGCTTCTCTTCCCGGGCATCCTGTAAAAGTCAGTTAAGGGACGGAGGTTTTATTGACGTTTTTATGGGCGATAGGCTGACCCCCTATCACTGTAAGTCTCTCTCCAACATTATAATACCTTCAAATTTGTCAAATGTGGCATCTGATGGTTTATAGCTTCTGGTGTTCTGCCTACCCCATAAGGGATACAGGCGTGACGTTATGTATGTATGTATTTATTTTGTTTAATTTTTAATGAAATTAATTGTAAAATCTCATTCAACCGCAATAAAAAGACTAGTTAGTTTAAATCGAAACATAAGCGCATGAGAGAAGTTATTAAACAGATCGCTTCCGAGTTCAAACATGTGTGCGACCCGAATTCCACGACATATCTTGATAGTTACATTACAACCTTAGTCGGGCCGCCGGTCTGCTATTCTGAGAATTTCGATACAAAGCGCATCGACGATAAGCGTATCTCTGTGTTATCCTTTAGCCTGCCTGATATTACAGATAATATTATCACAAATATTCACGATTCTCATCATAAGACACATAATTGATCGTGATTTTTGTTAAAAACATTTTTATTCGGCATTTCTGTGCCTTTAACAGACGTCGTTGTCGATCGTATTGAATTTTATTTATATCGATGATATTGTTTGGGCCACTATTCTTATACAGGGTGACCCGAATAAAGTTACATCAGACGGTCAATTACATGTCACGGTTATTTAATAACAAATTTTATATTTTAAAATTTTGCCGTTATAACTGAGAATTAGAAATCATATAATAACAAGAAGGTGACGATAAAAATTCAAATCTATCATCACATGATAATGCCCTTCATTTGCAGTTATTTTATTCGTGCGTCTCAACTCCTTATTATTTCTTCACAGGTCTTACTTAAATTTGAACTCTACTTAATATAGAAAAATTGACATTACAACATTATAAAATAATAAGCTTTCACAATCGATATTGCATAGCTTCAGAATAAGTCGCCCATGCAAGACATTCGGTCCCCGGCGACGCACCCACAGTCTAGCGAGCTAGCATTCAGATGTCCACTGAATCTTAAACTTAGAGAGATTATGAACTTTAAAAATAATTTCAGATAGTATAACAATTGTTTTGATATTGTTTTCGCGCTTAGGGTTGATTCGATTTTTTTGGATGTCATGAATTGCCTCGGTCCGAGTAAGTCTATAAGTTTTTTTTTTTCAAGACCACACAGCAGAAATAGCTTCCGAGTTAAGAAGCAAACCCAAGCGAGTATTGAAATTTGCTATCATATACTGACCCTTTAATAGTTTCCCTTCAAAAATTTGGCTGAGTTGAGAATGTCACCAACGTAAACAATCTCCTTCAAAAGTTTGAAATTTTCAATGAAGTACCCAACCGATTTCGATGAAATTTAAATGGCACCAACTATAAAGTATCCTCTATCAACCAAAAATTTCAAAATAAATTCATGATTGTCCGAAATATCGTGTAACAAAGTGACAAAAAAAAAACATACAGACCAATTGAGAACCTCCTCCTTTTTTGGAATTCGGTTGATAATAATCACCACCCTATTAGATGCCAGTGATAACACTGCCTATCTATCCGAAAACTTCTTTGGCGTTGAAATTAAACAGGATCATATAACTTACAAAGACATTGTAGGAACTGTATAAGAACTTTGATAGCGCGATGCAGGAATTACAACATCCCGACATCAACCGTCGGGCCGTGGGCCGCGGCCTGCCATCCCTTTTCTTGGGAGTAGGAACAAGCTCCCGTTCCTACAACAAGAACGCTTTACAAATCGACCCTTAACAAGACGACCCTTATAATACTCAACTATCAGCCGGTCCTGTTTATATTTACCTTTACTTTCGATCTCGTATGAATATCTCAATAAAATAAACAACAACCAATCAAACAAATATAATTTCAAAAATATATTTCAAATCCGTCATAGGCGCATAAAAAAAAATAAACCCTTCGTCTATATTACTATCAGTATCAATAAATAAGCGTAAAATTACCAAAATCCTTTCAATTCTAAACGGACCACTTGACTTATCCCAGTTCACCACTCTAGTCACACCCCAATATCAGAGGTCATCAATCAAAAAATCCCACCCCGCGGGCTTGGGGAATCACTGACGGAGCCTTAAAACTTAAGATCCTGTCACGGTGGGATCCCGTAATTAATATGGTCGAGATTGGCGGTCTAATTGCGAGAGAGCAACGCCGCAAAAGATAATGATGTACAAAAGGATACTTCTAAAAAGTGTTAGAGACTTATGCTATTTTGGTTTTAAAATATTAAAGCGGCGATAACAATATAAAATGTGAGTATTATGGCGGTTAAAACAATTTTAAACATAATAAGACGACCGGCTGGTGTAGCGGTAACATACATTGCCTTCTATGCCAGAGGTCCTGGGTTCGAATCCCGGTGGCGGCGGATATTTGTGTGATGAACACAGATATTTGTCGTCAAGTCATGGATGTATATATTTTATTTAAGTTTATTCTAATAAAAAATATGTATGTGTATATATTTCTTAAGTATATCAGTTGTCTAGTATCCATAACACAAGTTCTTTAAGAAACTTAATTTGGGCTAGATAAGACGACACATCGAAATGTTTTTTCTTGAAATCTTAGCACCTTAACACGCCGACATAAGGTCGCGTATTGCATAGAAATCGTCACCATCGACACCGCTCAGACACTGAAATCGTTTCAAAAATCGATAAAAAAATTATGGTAAATGCTATGTAAATTTTGAGCAACCAAAGTCCGAACAATAATGTGAAGATTGAATTTAAGTAAATTCTAAGCATTAGGATTGCATAACTACGTAGTAATTTTAACAAAAGTATGTTTTTAGACGTGTTTTCGAAAAATAAAACTATCGAGTCAAAATCATCAAATCATGTTTTTGAGCAGGCAAAGTTTAGATAAAGATATGAATTTACACATATCAAAATGTCAGATCCACTCGTCTTGTCACATTCTCATAGTTTGCGATGAAAGTCAATGCATTTTTTCAATATGTCCTCCTGGAGATTCACTGCTCCATAGCTTAATAATTGTAGTCTTGAAATAATTGTAGAAGAAAATAATGGTCTGAGGATGATCATGACGACAATATTTGTATGTGTAAAGGGGTATTTGGTGCCGGTGTCCATCGAAAACTATAAAAAATCTATACGTTGAGACGGGAAACGAGGCGGCGACGTAAGGGCGATGCCAAGCCAAGTCGAACAAATGATAGTCCAGAGCGCTACGTATCGCAATATAAATATTTTTTTCAATGCTACTCAGTGAGAATTGTGAATATTCACATGACATTAACAAGTAATAAGCGACCATAAATGTTTACTGCTGTAATTTAGAGAAGAAATGCATGCAGTTCGCAAGTGACGTTACGTGACTGGAAGTACTTTTCTGTTTAACAAAGTTATTTTTAATGAGAAGTTTTAAGATTCGATATTTAAACAAGGAAGAATATGTAGATGTACTACGCAAACTGAGTACTCAGGGTCTATGTCAAAATAAACTTTAAAAAGCAAAAAGTCATGTATTCTAACACAATTTTTGAACTGGCGGCGTGACTGAACTATTTTATTTTAATCTTAAAATGAAAACTACTAGAAATAATTTATGTTACGACAGTTTTCTATGGACAGTTGACAGCAAATCTTGGTTTGTGTGATTATCAGCGCTAAGTAAATCTTTAAATATTTTTAATATTTTTAATCATCATCAAATTTCATCCGAATTTCGACACCGATTCCGACACTAAATTGTAAATACAATCCAGTTTCGTTATATAGCGCCTTCTGTAAGTTTACATTATGTAGCCCGAACCCCCTTGAAAGGTTTAAATTTGCACGCAAACTGCCCAAAGGATAGGGTTACATTCCGTGCGATACTGCGCCGGTAGGGTTGGCGATCGCACTGTGCATTGTATGAGATTCATACTGCGTATCTGCGTTATAACATAGCACACGAAAACACAATGAATTTTGTTCCAGATTTCATGCTGTTTTTGCTATCGTGAAACTCAAACAAAACGAGCTTGAAATAAAAAACAATAATTTGTTTTCAAATAGCTCATTAAAATAAAACCATTGTTTTAAAATAACTTAGTTTTTTCGAGAGCTTTTCTGAATAACATGCGCTACAAGATAATAGTTCAGTAATATTTTCGTCAAAAGATTTCGAAAAAACACCTACTGGCTTCCTAGTAAATAGCAATACGTTTTTAGTTGTAATAGCAACGCTGATGGACACGTCGTGATAAGTTAATGTGGGATTGACAATTGAACTTACTATACAATTTCCCTTTAGTATATGCATACATTCTCAACCGACTTGAAAAAAAGAAGTAGGTTCCCAAATTGTTTGTATGGTTTTTTTTGTATTTTTTTTGTGTCTTTGTTACACGATATTTCGGACAATTATGAATCGATTTTGAAAATTCTTGTTCCTTTGATAGAAGATACTTAATAGTTGGTCCCATATAAATTTCATCGAAATCGGTTGAGTACCTACTTCATTGAAAAATTTCGAATTTTTTAAAGAATACATATGTATTGTTCCGGAGAATGTTTACGTTGATGACATTCTAACTCACCCAAAGTTTTGGCGTGAAGTCGTTTTTTTAATGCTTTGCATTCGTTGATTATAAAATTTATATTAGTTTACTAAAGATCGACAACCCTATTTAAACCATGCGTTTTATCATAACTGGTTCATGTTTTGTTTATGGGTTTTATTTATATTTCTGTCACAATAGTTAGATCTCTTCGGGTTCACGGTGGCTGGACTGTCTGTTTGTTTTGACATAAGCAGATAAGTAAAGTAAAAAGGTAAAGTAAACCCATATCTTTCATAAGCGCAGTGTTAATGAGTATTACAAGCTTTTACCCCCGGGTTTGGTAATGTTGTGTTCGATTTGTTAATGTGAAAGTTTGTATGGATAGATGTATGGTTAGTTCCTCAATCACGGCAGAACGGCTCAACGGATTTGGATGAACATTGGCATAGTGTACAGTCAGTTTTTATCCCGATATACTGCTGGGATTCGAAATTGCGCAGGTGAAACTGCGTGAAAAAGCCAGTACTGGTGCGTACAGATTGATGTAATGGAACTTGTATAGCAATCTGTACGCACCATAACTAATATAATGAGGCTGAACGATTGTTTTTTTATTCTTTTCATTTTTTTATTTTTGGAATAATGCCTGAAATGCCTAGTCTGATTTGAGAATTTATATACTTAGAGTATGAGTATGAGATCAATATAAACAGAGATTTTATCTAGAAAATCTGACTATATCATATAACGCGGCGCGCGGGTGAAATTAAATTAAATCAAATTTCATTAAAAAAAACTTGAAAATATACATACCTACATAACTTCACGCCTGTATCCCGTATGGGGTAGGCAGAACACCAGAGGTAATAAAACCATCTGATGTCACGTTTGACAAATTTGGAGGCATTATAATAGTGAAGATAGACTATTGCAGTGACAGGGGGTCAGCCTATCGGCCACAAAAAAGCCTCCCATAACACCTCGGTCCCTTAACTGACTTTTACAGTATGCCCGGGAAGAGAAGCAGCTGGCACATTCTATGTTTTTCTTTCGCTCCCAGTCCAGCATAGAAGCAACTTGAAAATATTCCTCCTCGCATTGTACAAAATCATGTAAAATTACCATAACCTTTCTCAATAAACTTATTAAAAACGAGTTAAGAGTTTTATATAAAAAATCTGCCCGGCTGTTTTATAAACCTGTTAATTTAAATAAAAAACTACCGACTGCCAATTCTTACTTTTACATTAGGTGTTCTCGATATGTTTGACGCGCAAAGCAATAATGAATAAGCTATTAAAACAAGCCATTTTAAAGGACAACCCGTTTTGCTGTATAATTAACTAGCAATTTATATAATTTTTGTACATCTAAATTTGTATTTCATCATTTGCCAAAGGTTCTGAGTTCGAATCCCGGGTGGTGAAAGTGTATGTGAGCCGTTAACCTAGGTCCCATTAACGGCGGACAAGGATAAGGACCGTGGGATTTTTATTCCCTTGTTATCTTACTGAGACTTGATCACTACCTAATTATAGGCTGTTTATCGGTATTCTTTGGAGAATTGGTAGCAAATTTGTGCTTGAGTCATGATCAGGGCTTGAGAATGCTTTTAAGTATAATAAAGGTCGGTAAAGAGTCCGACATTACCGAGCTGCTCCCCTTGAGCGGATACCTACAAACCTACGGTTTTTTTTTTAAAAAAAGGTGTTTATGTAATGAATAACTTTATGAGCCGCAATGTTCTATTTTTATTTAAGTTTTCTTTTAAAATTCATGTCTTAAAGAAAAAAATCATACCCTTTCTTACCAACTATTAATTTTCTTCTTACTCAAAATTCAGAACTAACCACACTCCATAGACAAGATAAGAAAAGATCGTAATTTTAATTAAGGATCGAACGAACAACCTCGCCGCGGTCTAATTGCAAAGGAAAATTTCGGTGTCAATGACATAGCCACGCGTCCTTTACGATAGGATTAACGTCCGATATATAGGTTCATTGCTCGGTTTCCGTCAACTTTTCAAACTAATTTCATGCGCAATAGATCTGCACTGGGATTATGAATCTGTGTTTATTAAGAGTTATGAAACCATAGGTATAGATAACGAGTTGCGTCAAATTTAAAATTATCAACGTTAAAGTTTGTTAGAATGGATAGATGTTTCCATACACACATACCTACATACATATCTTCAGGCCTTTATCCCCTATAGGATAGGTAGAACAACAGAGGTTATAAAACCATCTGATGTAAAGTGACAGGGGGTCAGTCTGTCGCCCACAAAAACGCCAATAAAACCTCTGTCCCTTAACTGTCTTTTACAGTATTCCCGGGAAGAGAAGCGGCCGATACATTCTATGTTATTCTATTGCTCTCCCAGTCCTAAGTTTAAAGTCCAGTCCCAGTTTTTTGAAGTTTTGTATCTAGGACAGGGTCGGTAAGGTAAAACAAAGGTCGGCTAGGTGAGGCTACGAAAACAGCTAATAGTTTAAAAATTCTTTCTCACGCGTATACAAAAGTTAAGTAAACATACCTCAATGTTAAATGTGCTTAAAAAAATAATTAATTATACGTGACAAAATCCGGTTAAAGTATTATATTTAGGTTTCGGTTTGTTAAATGTTGTGGAACTAAAAAGATAAGTTGAGTAAAATAGCAAAATACTTTTCTATATTCAGACAGACGATACATCGTTGAAAAAAGCTACCGTTTTAATTTATAACTGACTTTGTGAAAGGCGTGGTTCATTCCGATCAGTCACATTTCATGACTCGGAGATCTTAAAGACGGCAGACGTTTTCAAAGTTAATACAGCATCTTATTGAGACTTATCGCTATAGTAATAAGTACTTTATAATATTTCTTCCATGATGGACTGGGAGCGGAAGAAAAACATAGAATTTGCCAGCTGCTTCTCTTCCCGGGCATACTGTAGTCAGTTAAGGGACAGAGGTTTTATTTTCGTTTTTGTAGGCGATAGCCTGACCACTTGTCACTGCAATAGTCTCTCTCCATCATTATAATAAATAAACAGTTTAGTCATATTAAGGTATAATTACTTGTACAGTAACTTATTAGTGTTTACGCGATGTTCGTCTGAATCTTCGGAATAATCTATGGAACTGCGAAACAGATTTTGATCTGGTTCTGGCAACAGTCTTAGATTAGTGTTGGGGGCTCACTTTTAAATATCTCGATACGTTACCTAATAACCTAGCAATCATGGTTTTTCTCAACGATGTTCGGGAAAATATCTATTTAAAAGGTTTTCAACTGTAAAGACTGTGTTGGTAAGTCGGATTTTACCTTGTTTGAATTACCAAAATTTTAATTTCACTCTACGACGCGACGTCCTCCATGAAACGACTGACTTATTCAGTTAAACCACTTATTCAGTAATTTAATCTCAGTATCATAACGTGAAATCTATCAATTCGTTTGGCGATTGTTTAAACAAGCTTATCATCGTCCGGTCAAACACGTGTGCGCAAACGCACCCAAAGTGATTAACCAAGTGTATAATGAAAAACTTGTTACCGAACGAGACTTTATTGCTAATTAACGCCATATTTCTAGGGCATTTCGGAAATAAACCGAAGCGAGAGTTTATTGCTGGATCATTATCATAATTTTTGAGTATAATGTATTTACCAATACGCGACGTCATTTAAGTGTTTAATGTCAAGGAGTGCCGTCTGTAATTATGAAATTATAGCAACCTGCAATCTGATATTACTTTTACAGTTTTTTTTTAATATAAATGCCTCCAGCTGTAAAATTTCGGTATACTGGAGTTGTTTCTATATGTTTTAAATAAATATTTCTGATATTCGAACAAAATAATGTTTCATAATAAATATAAATAATAATATTATTGGACATAATATATTCGCACAGCGCCATCTTGCCCTAAAGTGTTAGGTAGGTACTAGACAACTGATAAACATACTAACCCATAACTATTTTTTTTCCGTAACATACATACATATACATATAACTTCACGCCTGTATCTGGGGTAAGCAGAACACCAGATATCACGTTTGACAAATATGAAGGTATTACAATTATGGAGAGAGGCTATAGCAAGGACAGGGGGTCAGCCTATCGCCTACAAAAAAGCCTCCAATGAAACCTCTGCCCCTTAACAAACTTTTACAGTATGCCCTGGAAGAGAAGCAGCTGGCACATTCTATGTTTTTCTTTCGCTCCCAGTCCAGCGTGGAAGTTTATTTTTCCGTTAATACACACATAACTAAACTCATGAAACTGGATACCGGATAATTAATTTAAGAACCCCTACAGCCCTCACAGCTTCAGCGACATAATTCATGATCACATCGACATGCATTCCATGCTCTGCTCTACTTGCGAGCTAAATTACAGCTCAATCCGTCCATCCGTTTCAACACAAAACAGCAACAAACATACATCAATCCATCCTCACAAACCTTAACAATATTAGTAGGATTGCAAAAGAAAAGGTGTAGTCAACTCAACAAACAACGTTTGCCAATAATCATCCACCCCTAGAGAACCCCTATATAGAAGTACCCGCGAGACTCGGCCCATAGGCGACACATACGTAGGGGACAAACAAAGATACTTCATAGCGGCTTTAAAACTAAAAGCAGGAAAGAACTGTAAGTATTTGGTGAAGGGTTCCGTAGTTTCCGGTGGACCTTATGTGAATAAAGTAAATCTTTCGAGATGACTCTTTGCTCTGGATACCTATTTATAAGTAGGAGAAATAAATAAACTCTAGAGTAGAGTCTAGCACTAAAAGTCAATACAGTAGATTACAAATAAATAAATGTTTGTGTGGTATATTATGCATTATTGCATATTATTTGATAACCTATCAATAATGGCGTCAATTATACGCTTTCTTATAGTACATTTCCAATATGAATCTATCAATCCTAGTATTTCGTAGAAAAAAACTTACTATTTACTTACATACTTAGCGTCATTATTTAAATACTTGAAAGCATTAAGAATTAAAGAAAAACTGAAAATAATCAGTTCACCTGACAAAGTTACGGGGTTTTCTCACCAACTCCCAAAGACCCCTAATAAAACAGCACCCTATGTACTGAACCAGATGGAAAGCGCGTCTACCTCCTCGCTCCCTATCTGCGATTGTTTCTACCAAGTTAAAAAAGAAGTATATAATAATTATTGAGCTAAGTGGCGTAACGTCAAAGCAATGAACGAGAATTTTTATTCACTTGTCTGAAGTCATATTCTGTGTAGGTACCTATACTTAATTGCCAAATCAACATAACCAATGCCAGAATAAAACCTTTTTTATTTCGTTTTCTTTGTTCTATATTTCTGGTTTCTTTTAAGGGGCACCTAAAAAGGCAGTGTAATTTCTAGTTACATATAGAATGAATGTAGTTATAGTCAGTGTAAGTTCAAGAAGGGCCATCTAATGCCCTTAGGTGGGCAAAGCAGCGTGGGTAATAAGTGATGACTATATAGATTAGGTATTCTATTATAATATGCTCGTTTGCTTCAACAGCAAAAAGTCTGAGGCTATGGCAGGTGGGTATGTATGTATGTAAGTATGGACGGCGAATGAAGACTACTTATTTTCAGCTTTCCATTAATTTCTCATAAGCATACATACATAACTTCACGCCTGCATCCCTTACGGGGTAGACAGAACACCAGAGGTTATTAAAACCATCTGATGTCAAGTTTGACAAATTTGGAGGCGTCTGAATGATGGAGAGAGACTATTGCAGTGACAGGGGGTTAGCATATCGCCCATAAAAAAACCTGCGATAAAACCTCTGTCCCTTAACTGACTTTCATAGTATACCCGGGAAAAGTAGCAGCTTGCACGTTTTATGTTTTTCCTTTGCTTCCCCAGTCCAGCATGGAAGTCTAGACTGGGAGCAAAGGATAAACATAGAATGTGCCAGCTGGACTCGGAGCAAAGTTGAGCATACATAGCTAAACAATTCCACATATCTAGGTATTTGTTTCTGTAAACAAAATAAAGGTATGTTGAATGAAATTAGGCGATACTTTACGGAATTACTACAGGTAATTCCTAACCGTTCCTAGATTTTATTCGGATCGGAGCTTATCAATTATCTCTAATTCAAATACAATAAGGCATAAAAAGATTTTTTGCCACACAGAGTGCTCGTTTTTTTTTTAAATACCGAGACATGCCTTAAAGTCTAGACTTTACATAAAAGGACCTATCCTAAATAACGTGAACTTGAGTAGGGGAACGGCACGCCAGACTACTTGTGTTCTTTTAAACCCTTTTTTGTGCTGTCGTTTACAATGTCATATGAATATGAATTGTCAGTTTTATTTGTGTTAAACTCATCTTCATATCTTAGTAATTGAGTAGGAAATATGCCAGCTCCGGGAGAGTTTCTGATAGTCAATTATGAAGTGCTAGTTCTTATCTAAGTCTGTTCTATCTTTGACTTCATCGTCACCTAACATCAGGTGAGATTAAGGTCAAACACAGTTAAGTAACTATATACAAAGAGAAACAAGTTTATTTATATTTTCTTTTTTATCAGCTACACTTGACACGTCAATCTAAAACATGGTTATAATATTTACTAGCCACCGCGCGCGGTTTTACCCGCGTAACTTTTGATCCCGTGGGAATTTCGGGATAAAATATAGCCTATAACCTCCCTCAAGAGTTGGGCTATCAAATGCAAAAAGAATTTTTCAAATCCCACTTGTAGTTTCTGAGATTAGCGCGGTCAAACAAACAAACTCTTCAGCTTTATCTAATATATAAAATTGTCGTGTCACAGTTTTCGTTGTCATACTCCTCCGAAACGTCTTGGCCGATTTTGATGAAATTTTTTGTGCTTATCCGGTATCTATGAGAATCGGCCAACAACTATTTTTTTTTTATTTATGTGGCAAAACAACGTTTGCCGGGTCAGCTAGTATATTAGTAAAGATAAGCAACTGTCATATTCAGTTATGCATACATATACGCTCTAGACGTTAATCTACCTATGTAGTTACCTACATATTTATACGAAAGTATTTTATTCCCTTATACGTCTTATTTACATTTACAAGGTATTATCCAGCTTTATTAATTCACGAGTACAATTTATCACACAACTACAAATCGTATAACTAATCACTCTACCACTCAAACAAACAAAGCCCTCTCACAACTCTAGCTGGAATGCGAAATTCACAAAAATAATGTTCCGATCGCAACGCGATACGATACCGGCAAATATATTTGTATATTTGCCATTCGAGATCTGCAACAATGTTTCGTGAAAATATCTCCCCTGGTTACCACCTGGTTACTGCTTCGTACTCCGCAGAAGACTAGTCGAGGGCAGTCCGTAGCGGAGCGGGTTTCCTTTTATATTTACAGGCTTATTGAATTTACTTCTATGCTGGACTGGGAGCGAAAGAAAAACATAGAATGTGCCAGCTGCTTCTCTTCCCGGGCATACTGTAAAAGTCAGTTAAGGGACCGAGGTGTTATGGGAGGCTTTTTTGTGGGCGATAGGCTGACCCCCTGTCACTGCAATAGTCTCTCTCAACTATTATAATGCCTCCAAATTTGTCAAACGTGACATCAGATGGTCTTATAACCTCTGGTGTTCTGCCTACCCCATACGGGATACAGGCGTGAAGTTATGTATGTATGCTTATTGAAACAATAAGTTTGACCGTGATACATATTATGCGTTGCGCGGAAAAATGCAAGTGAATAAAAAAGTTCATAACGCAAAGAAATTAAACAAAACTTATCTATTTAAACTATATTTCGTGACGATATTACAGTCATTCATATATATCTTGTCGACCGAAACGTATAGTTAAAATTTAAAATATGATTATATGCGATAAATCCGGTTAAAAAGTGGTTTATTTAAAGGTATGACTCGCGAAAACCTAAGACAGCTTTATTATATTACCATGGATTTCCGTTGAACACTAACACAGAATCCAAAACTAGGGGAGCACCCCAGACGCAGCCGGCCGGCATGCAGCCTCATTGAGATGCTCGCTGACCGGCGCGTCAGGTGGCCCTGCAGGCTTGATGCACATGCTTACGTTTCATCTAGTGGCTAGAACGAGTGTCGACTTTTGTTACTATAAGATATATAGGTAATATGATTCATCTTCATCACCACAACCCTTTTTAACGACCAGTGGAAATGTACAGTGGCGCAGGGGTGTGATTCTTGTGTGCGAGGTTCAGGCCGTAAAGCACCAAGATCGCCCAGATTTTCAGTGCCGAATTTTACGATACACCCTATAGACTAATGTTATAAAATTACACGGCATCCTAGACCAAATGCTTAACATTTCCATTCAAAGTACAGAAGTGCTGGTGAGAAGTCGGCGGCGTTCACCCATTCTTGTACCAACCGCGTAAGGCAATACAAGACAGCTGTTTTTATTTCCGCTCCTCACTAAGGCAACTCCCCGAACCCTTCGGGAAGCACCCGAGAAACAGCCGGCCGGTATGCAGCTTCCGGATAATAATTGAGATAATCGCTGACGCGCGCGCCGGGTGGCCCCGCAGACTTGACGCACACGCCTACGTTGTTATTATTGTTACTGTGAGATGGTTAATATTATCTATTAACGCCTTCAATTCTAATTTAGAAGCGCACTAAGATATGCGTTTATTGGTAACTGAATGAATGGAAAGGTACGAATGATTTTCGTCCATCTCACTTTATAGTGAATCTATAAGACGAAGAGGTCTAACATCATCTTGTAACCAGTTCCATCAAGAGTATAATAAAGAGGCAAATAAGCATGTATCAACAAATTTACAACGTGAAATATCAGTCATCAGTTTAAGTAGGTAATCATCACAGCCCTTGAACCGTAGCCTGCCCTTTTACTCTCAAACGGTTACACAAAGCACATAATTCCTACCACTACTATCCCTTCACAAGTACAGCACATAGCCTACCACTACCTTTCTGTTTAGATCGAACACGATTTGATGCTCATGTATTTTTCAAACCGAGTGACCGGTACGGGCGATAGGTTGTCGGAAAAAGCGCCGAAATTACAAATAAATAAGTACTTCGGTGTGATAAATTCGTTGTAACCATTTAATAGTCAACATGAGAATAGGGAAAACTGAAGGTTGTACTGTACCAATCCTGGTTGGTATGGATATTTGCTTATTATCAGTAAATTGGTGTTTATATGATTAGGTATTTCAGAAAATTTTATCCTTTATCAAGTTTCAATATTATACGTTCTTAATGGAACTTAATTTAAAATAGAAATACATACATAGTCACGCCTGTATCCCTTATGGGATAGGCAGAACACCAGAGGTTATAAGACCATCTTATGTCACGTTTGACAAAATTTGGAGGTATTATAAAGATGGAGAGAGACTATTTTAGTGACAGGGAGTCAGTCTATCGCCCACAAAAACGCCATTAAAACCTCTGTCCCTTAACTGACTTTTACAGTATGCCTGGGAAGACAAGCAGCTGGCACATTCTACGTTTTTCTGTCGCTCCCAGTCCGGCATGGAAGCAGGTAATAGAAAATGTGTGATAAATGTAAATAATACTCATGTATTTGGTACAATTTGGTAAACATTAAATAAACACTATTCTCTTCAACAAATCAACACGGATGCATACCTTCATGAACTCCTATTTGTGCAAGTATTTAACAATGAGTGTTCATGAGGATACTAAATCCACCGCGCAATGACAAAACCATGACTCAATACGATTATTTAATTCATTCATTTACCAAGAACCTATTCTACAAAACTCGATAATCTATTCAACGCCTAACTGCAAAGCAAATAAGGTTATTTTTTCCAGACACCCATTAGTATATTAAATTGAATCGTAACCGAATACCTTTTGAACTTGTACCCAGTCTGGAGGCCTCTGACTCAACTTCATTATTTCAGAGAAAAGTATATTCTTGTTCACAATTCGGGTGGAGATAATTTACAGTCTTTTGTTTTTCTTGAACAAGTTCATTAATTTGTAAAAGTTATTGGAGAAAGTCGAATTTGCATAGTTTGCTTAAAGTACGTGCCTATTTAATTGCTTTTAAGGTTTTATAGTGATAAAAGTAAGTCGCTACAATGTTTTTGTCTGTCTGTCTTATCTCCATTTCGGTAACTCGAATCGATATTTGGAATAGTTTTAATTAAAAGTCCAAATTCATAATGGATTTAAAAAAAATCTATTTCAGCTTTTCCTTTTAATTAAGTTATAATTTTCAAACGTGGAACTAGGTCGAGCAAGATATCAAATAATTTTACCTCGATTTATAAATTGCACAAAACTTTTTATGACTTACCAAAATGGCACTTTTTATTTAAGATAATGTAAAGCAAATACGAAGTAATAACAAACTATTATTACATCAATAATCAGTTCTCTTCTCGCTTAAAAAAAGTAAGTCCAATCGCCAACCCACCTCGTTTACAAAAACCTTTTTAGTATGAAAAAACAGATTTTTATGCATAAAATAATAAAAAAATACAGACGCAAGCAAAATTAAAATGAATACAATTATTGTCAACACAAATTACGAGCCAGCCAGTGGTTGCAAGGTCCTCTTATAAAAAATATAACTTGTATAATTTTTCAATTAATTTCAAGTACTGAGTGAGTGAGGTAAGCGAGGGATGTACTTCACATCAAAGGCTTTCATTCATTTCATTCGTCGGCTCTTTAAAAAATAAGCTACAAAAATAACTTGGAGTTAAGTTACCAAAGCTAACTAGACACACGTCTGCGAGTTATTTTATTTAATACTAGCTCTTTCCCGTGGCTTTACTCGTGGAAATCGGGACTCTATGGTGGTATTAAGATAAGAATATTTTAGGTGTTAATTAAGGATGTGTGGAAATATGTCTGTTACACCCATTTTCTTTAAAGCTACTTAAAGCCAAGAGCCAAAACATATTTCAAAATCTTCGAAAACCGAAAGACAATAACTTAGAATAGAAAAGATTTTCAGATCTGGTAGACAAATCCTTTTAGTTCCAAAATCAATCGACGTATTAGAACATCTAATATATAAAATTCTCGTGTCACAGTTTTCGTTGCCATACTCCTCCGAAACGGCTTGACCGATTTTGATGAAATTTTTTGTGCTTATCCAGTATCTATGAGAATCGGCCAACATCTACTTTTTTTTTTATATGGCAAAACAACGTTTGCCGGGTCAGCTAGTAATTTATAATATAACCTCTAAAATTGATATGATTTAAACAATAAATTAATACTCGTTTGACCCCACTTGATTAAAACTTAAAAGCAGAAGAAAGAGCCTGAATAGCAACAACAAAGAAAAACTTTTTAGTGTTATTATATACATTAATTAATACTACTCACTAAGCAATACGCACTTAAGGGTAGGTTAGCAATGTGGGAAATATATCCAAGGTAATCACGAGCGAAAAAGCTACCAAATTTTTCGTAATATTTTTCTCTTTTTAAAACAACAAAGAGTATCGAGTTAAATTTGGAAATTTTAACCCCTCAACGCGTCATACGTTGGGTACAAACAGACCCCAGCTCAAGTTCCAAATTGAAACAGAAACGTTACAGTTACTACCGAGCTGCAAACCTTCAAAATAACAAGTCGATATACACGCAGGTAGAAGAGAGGATAACTGCGAAAAGACGTCCTTTGTGATCAGAGCCCATTGTCGATTGTAACGGGTTCTCTTCCTGTATTATACGAATTGTTTAAGAGTTTATTGTTTAGTTATTACAAAAAAACAAGTTGCTGATTGAATTTGGCCGACTTTTAAAAAAGTAAGTATTTTTTTGGAATGAACGACTTAAGGACTGTCTTGATACGTTCTGAGAAGTTTTGCATCTATTGTTGGCTGTATTTTATCTCCTGAGATGAGAAAGAGTCAATTATGTATTATGTATGAGTGATACCGCATACTTTATTAGTTGTATGGTAAAAAAAAACAACTATTTATATTGCAAAAAAAAAGAGTCAAAATCAAAGGACCGTACGTAAAATTTAAACACGTTTGATTTAACCGGATGGCTCAAAAAAACACCCATGAACTTTGTGCTGAGACAAAACAAAGCGACCAATCCAAACGACCACCGCTTGATGGTTAGTCCGTGGTGAGAAAAATACGAATATCCTTAATTTGACGGCTAAATAAATAGGAGTCAGGACTATGTATCAGAAATATAGAATTCACAACATTCAACTCTCATTGTTTGCAACGTCAAAATGGCGGATATCCAATCGACACATTAAATGAATGTCTATTGCCGTTCAATCGTTATAGTAATAGCTAGTGGTCGCGGATGATAATAACAAATAATTGTATCATAGACAATAAGAGGCGCGGTTAAGGGGTCAAGGGACGGATGGAAAATGGACTATTGGAAATGGAGAGTAGAATTTTTCGAAATCTATACAGTACAATAACGCTAGAGTTCACTTGTTGGTCTTATGCAGTTACCTGAAACGTAAAGTCATACTTGTATTTTGCATTTGATAGCTATTGAGAAAGTTTACATTTTGTAAAGTAATAAACGCGTGAAACTATTGCATCCCTTATTAAACTGGTAAGGTAGTAACTATGAATAATTTGCATAGTAACAAATAACAACATAAACTCTACTAGGTTACCCACAAATTAACACCAAAATAAACATAATTGCTTTGCCCATTTTCTTTTGCATTTACACAAATAAAGAGAGAAAGAAAATCTGTCTACACATTAACCAGTTAAAACCGTTGCTTTACTAATAACTTATTTACTAAACGTTCTTCGGAGGGCACGTGAAGCAGTCGGTCCCTGGTGCTGTATACTTGTATACAGTAGTCGTTAGAGTTTGTCAGAAGCCATTTCGGAGCCCTGAATATTCTGATATACACCAACCAGCACTGGGCCAGCTTGGTTCTCACAGCCCAGCAGTAGGCTCATTAAAAGCGTCGCTTCATGGTGGTATTGCCGTACATAATTTTCGTTTAAATTTTCCTAGATCAAAGCTATAATTTTTTTCAAGATTTTCTTCTTCCTATTAGAAGATTTTATTGGAGCGTATATTTCTTTCGTATAGAGTTATCAACAGGTCGCCAATTTAAACGTTTCTGGGAGTTTTAGTGTCGCGATTTATCCACTAAATTTTAAATTAGTAAGAAAGTATACTCTACATATTATATTTTCTTACTTGCCTAACTTAGTTAAGATATAAAAGTATTCAGTATTATTTTAAGTTTCGGTGACTCTTCAAATAAAGTAAAATATTGTTTATGTTTAAACGCGCTTACGAATATCCTTTGTAAAAGTCCTACCTACATATTTTGCAATAGAGCCACTTCGTATATTTCATATTCAAAACTAAACAATTTATGATTGAAATACAATTAAAAAGCGTAAAATTAAGTACAAAACCCTTCCTCTGGTTCCCATAAAACAATCTCTTCTACCAACTACAACCGTATTTACAACACTAATAAACTTCCAAACTGCCACCCCTACATCCTACTCCACGCGTTGACAACCCTAACACCGAGAAACGCAGCAGTACTTCCCATTAATTGATCATCTCTCAGCCGGTGCCGGACACAGGTCAATTAGCAACAATACACGTACTGACAACAGATCACTGGTAACTGCTTTCAACTACCTACGTTTATCTACGTTTGCAATTCAAGATTTATCATAGAACGAACATCATTTTTTTCCGTCAGATTTTCCTTGTCATAGCAACGCTCATACGTACAGGGTGACTGGAGACAAATTTTAGATGCTGAAGGAGAGCAGTATGTGTTCGATTCTGATACTAATTATGTATTAAAACTAGGTACTAATTTTTTCACTAGATGTCCTCATAAATAAATACTACTATGTTACTATTTACTTTACATACAACTGAGTCAATAGCGGCACGTGACCTGGCACACGGATTGCTGCCAACGTTAGCGTAACCACACATTGTGTAATCAATTCTTTAACTTTTGATTAAGTTTACTCAGTATTCAATTTTTATTTTTTATTATATTTTGTCTCTTAATGTAGGATCTCAAACTATCACCTTCTTGAATTTCAAAAGTGATCCACCAGTCACCCCATATAATAGCCGGTTTCAATAACTTATCGAACAGTGAGTTCGAGTGACAGATTTGACACAACATAGTATAGGAATTTCTATTTTTACTGTTACTTTAACTCTTTGGTATAGATACACTAGCAGCTTTACTCGGTTTCACCCGCCAAACTTATGAACCCATAGGATTTTTTTTAATAGCCTTATCTTACCTATAGAAGTATGTAGAGTATAGAGTTCATTTCTCCGTACATCAGCTGTGATACATAATCTCTTAAACAAGCTTAAATTGAACCTTGTAATTATGTGTTGATGTTAGAAATGTTTATATTTAAGGGTACTAAACCCTTTTCAATTCTCCTACGCCCTTTGTCAATCATCATCATCATAACTCTTTATAATGAGCCCACTGCAGGGTATGAGTCTCGCCCCTGGGTGATGAGGAGGCTTAGGCCATAATCCACCAAGCAGGCCCAGTGCTGGGTGGTGGATGTCAGAATTTTCAGAGTGCCCCGATACGGCTTCTGACAAACCCTAACGACTACTGTATACAAGTATACAGCACCGGGACCGACTGCTTAACGTGCCCTCCGAAGCACGGAAGTCGTCGTGAGAAATGAACGGTGGGCGGTCACCCATCCAAGTACCGACCGCGCCGAACGTTGCTTAACCTGTGATATCGTATCATATACACAGTAACCACGGCACCTTTGTCAATACAATAATTTAATACATTAATCACCCCTAATAGATACATACACATTGATACACTTCGCATTACAGTAAACTAAATTAATTACTATCATGATACATAGATGGCGCTACCGTCTTTGTTATTTCAGCTTGTTTGCTTACGGGCACAATATACCGGTTTAATACGGCCCGATTTTCTTGTTACAGAACAGAGTATCCTGTAAGCCTATAAGCATACGGTTTAGATTGCGGTAAATATATTGTAGGTTGAGTCCAACGCCGCCGGCAGTGTGTTATAGGTGATTTAGCATAATTATAAACACGGGCGAGACAAGAGCGGAGGCAAGTGGTTTATTAACGATTTCATTTTCTCCGTTTAGTATGAATAGCTGAGTGACTTGTATAGTACAGAACGCTGCAGATCAAGCCTTCCAAATATGTCAAGAAATTGTAATTGAACCTGAACTCTATGCACTGGACACTGAAGTTAAAAATTGGTTGGGGAAATTTGAGAGATTTTCGACGGCTTAGAAATATGATCGGCCGGAAATATAATATGCAACGCCCCATTGCAATTTAACTTGTTCTAAAAGATGAATTCTTTTCAACGATATATCATCGCACATGACTATTGAAGCAGGTACCAGATGACATACAAATGTATGAATCGTCCTTTGGCAAAGTTTTACAGTCTGGAATAGAACATTAAAGCTCTTTTTCAACCGACTTCCAAAAAAGGAGGAGGTTCTGAATTCGTCTGTATGTTTTTTTTGTGAGTCTTTGTTACACGATATTTCGGACAATCATGAATTGATTTGGAAAATTGTTGTTTGTACCTCATAGTTGGTCCCATTTAAATTTCATCGAAATCGGTTGAGTACTTCATTGAAAATTTCAAACTTTTGAAAAAATAAGTATGATTTCGGAGAATGTTTACGTTGATGACATTCTCAACTCAACTCAGCCAAAGTGTTGACGTGAAGTCGGTTTTTTTAATGTTCTGCATTCGTTGATTATCATGATATTCTCGCAGGATTCGAAATTGCGCGGGTAAAACTGCGCGAAACAGATAGTTACTTCTTAGGAAAGTAGAAGTAACTTCAGTTATGGCATAACGCCCTTCCAGTCCATAAATACATGATCGTTACAAAAAAAATACATGATACCCACATAGATCTGTGTCACTTTAGAAATTTTATTTCCCACCATACACAATCCAAAATTAATACGCCAAAGATTTTAGCCCATCAGAAGCTAAAGTTAAAAAGCCTTTGTGTACAGAGAACAAAAAAAGCATGACTGTATCGCATTCGTGCGACAAGTCTCGCTGGAAGTTATAGGTTGTCCAGTTAGCCACCTTCAAGAGAACACGTGCAAGCGCTATGCAATAACGCACCATTGCAATTTAACTTTTTATAACGACATCTGTTTCGTTGCCCTTTTTTGCCCCCATTACTCGCAGGGGTGCCAACCGTCAAGTTTTCTCGGGTTGAGTGGGAAATGTGGGAATGTAAATATTTGGTTTATGAAGAGGTTAAAATAGAATATGTTTTGATAATTTGATGAATTGTACAATTTTATGGGTTTTAAATTGATTTGTTATTATTAAAGATATTTCTATTACATTGTGTTTTTTGTAATTGGTGACTTATTTGAACCTACACTTGAAAATGGTATTTAAAATGTAATGGAATACTTTTCATTTATCCGGAAACTGATCTTCTGCAACATGAATCCGAGTAAAAATTGTTCCAAAAATGGAGATGTTTGCATAATTCCACAAAACTGAATTGACGTCAGTTTTGACCGCAAAAAGGTTCACAAAAATACGTCATCTTAAACTGTTATAATTCATAAAATTTTAATTTGATGATATTTCCTTAAACCATAAAAAAACACTTACTCCTATTTCTTTCTTATTAAATATAATAAACTTTATTAACTGAATCAGTGTAGATTTAAAAAAAAATATATACGCATTCAAATTATTACGGATGCAAAATGCAATTTGACAGCCCTAGACTTGTCTGATTTTTCTATACATAATTTCGAATCGAATCAAACTTTTGTAATATCGATGTAAAAACTCATTTCGCATTAATAAAAGATTTTTTTTTAAGTTCCTACATATATGGAATATGCACCTATCTAAGTATTATGGATTGGATACTCATAGCATGATCGATAGTACATAGAACTGAGAGATACTATTTTTATCTTGTTTCCTTTTCTCTAACAGACTTATTTTTTATAGACCCATTAATAAAAATAAAAAGTTTCTTCTGTGTTTTGTCTCGAAAGATATTATCTCTTTTACTTGCCTACTTTATATTCAAATCAGATGCTTCAAAGAGATTCACATATTTTCAGGAACTGCTTCTAGAGGAATGTAATTTATTTGTAGTAATGTAATATACTTACTAGGTATATCTGAACACTTTTGATTGTCAAAGTTTAGTATCTAAGCAAATGTAATGTTTCCAAATTGGAATATTTAATAAACACTAGACCACAATGTAGCTAAAATTGTGCTGGTATCGATAAAAATATCGAAAAATTACAATTAGCTTAATCAGTAGCGCACAAAAATATTAAACTTTAATATAAATGGCAACCGCCATGCTAGTTCGTCTTTACATTTTGCCATTTTTGATACTCTTTTCACTGTCATAACTATCATTGTCATGTCATCTGTCTTGTCATTTGGTACAAATCTGTCACTTGAAGTAAGGAGGAATGGAATGTCTATCTACGGAGAAGCGATTTTAATGAATCTTATGCTTTTTATACGATGTATGAAATTGAGTGATTACTGTTTATTTGTATACTTATTCTCTTCAATATATCCTTGTGCTCACATTCTAGCCCCAGATATAAAGAAACGGAAACATATCCTTTGGTAACTTTACTTACTTATTGATAGTCTCCGTTGTGCATTGCTTGACAGATCACTTACAACGTGGGAGGTTCAGAGTTCGCTGGACCAATTTGGGAAAAAAAGTCTGAACTGGCTCATGACTGGTCGTACGACTAACTTTTTGATTTCGCTAGTAGTCTTCTGAGTACATATTAAGTAACAAGCTTATTAATTGAATCTTATCTATGTGCTTTGAAAACCAAAAAAGGTCCAACATTTTGTTTTATTTTATGTTAACTTATCACTGTTACCATTTATAACTCAACACCTACAAGTCTTTAAAAAGTCGCTCGCTAAATTAAAAGCGAAATTCACAAAAAAGCTATTAGCTACCAGCACCATTACAATAGCGTGAACCCTATCCGGTTACCTAAATATTAAAATCAAATTACAATACCACCAGCTGAGCGACAGAACCGCACAAAAATTCCTTCTCACGGACGCAACGGTACCGTCGCACGCGCATCTAAGGTCACTGCAACATAGTCGTCTCGCTCTAACCTATAAACAATCGCGACGTTAGAGCGAGACGGCGCGCTATGCAAATGAGTAGAAAAAGTCAATGTGACTCGGTCCGATTGATTAGATGCACCTTTTTGTGTGCTCAAACGCCTTTTACGTAGAATTCGAAGATCGTCCAGGCGGCCATTGTTAAGGCTGCGTTTGTTTGTCACAGTTAAGTTATCGAGTGGTTTCTCCTGTGAATTGGCGGAAAAATAAATCGTGTTGGAAGTAGCGCGAGGCGTAGGCTTTTTTGTGAATGTTGTCGTGCGATTGGAGGTTGATAAGACGGTTGAGCGGCGGTGGGTCAGCGGTAAAGCGAAGTTGAGGGTTTGAATTCCGTTTTCACCAAGAAATATACCTAGATTTTTTTTCTTAATGAATATTAATCAAAAATGTTTTTTATTAAATTAAGAATGATAAAATCAAGAACATGAATTTTAATTTCGGAACAAAGTTAATTAGGAAAGAATCGTCGATGCAGACAACCACTACAACAACGACGACGTTCGTTTTCGTTTTTACAAGTTTTGTAAGTTTTTTGCAAATAAGATTGCATAATACATAACTTTCGTCATTGGTGTAGCCAAACAGTAGAAAACTTTTCGAATTGTGTCGTAAGCTCATGTACCAATATCCTACTTCCCATTGATAATAAAATAAATGTGAAAGTGTGTTAGAATGTATGGATATTTGGATCTATTTGTTACAACGGTATGGATATTATTTGTCCCAATTATATTACTATTGAACATATTTGGGCGAAATATAGTAAAACGTATCCTATATTAACACAAAACTTCACAATGTGATTCCTGTGCTTTTTTCGGGATTCCGAGCAGGTTACCAAGAGAATTACTAAGAGAAAACTTCCGATGCTATGTTACGAAATCTTTCAAAGAGATATTTGATATCCATTATACGCTCTCTACTCTGAGACCAAGTTTGAGAGCATTACATACCCTAAGCGCAACTTAAGATTGCGCCTCTAACAATGAAACAGTGACCGATATTAACCGCAAAGGGAATATCAACGAGGGCTATGAGATGACCTCCATCGCTTATTTAACATATTAAGTACCGTTGACCTTCAGAATATAAGAAAGAACAGTGCAACAACTGAGCAAAATATATAAAGATTAACTGTCTATAATTAAACCTATTGTTTCAATGGCACAATCAATAATTATCTTAGGCGATAATTAGACTAGATTGGTTCGTGATTTATTGAAGATATTACTATGAATGATCTCATATTATAGAATATACCAATCGACACATTTATTTATTAGTTTTTTTCTACATCTACACAACAGATAAGATAAGCAACAAGTCTTGCTGGCGGCTAGTGAAAAACAGCCTCACGACTCTACACATAAGTAGTAAACAAAAGTTATAAACACATGTGATCCAACAATGAAACAGTATTACAACAGGAAAACAAGAAAACATCAGATTAAATACACACAATTATACTTATATCTAACTACATTAATAACAGCAAAAGTAAAGGGGAAAGTGAAAGTATTTTTAATTATTGCAACACATGCTCGAATCGGCTACACTAAATTACTTAGAACACACACATATACATATTATACAGGGTTGATTTGTAGTCACCAGCCAAATTTAAATGTTAGTTTCTTTGATACGATATAAACGTACCTGCATAATTACTTTAGCGTCGCTCAGTACAAAAAGGTAGAAATATGGAACCACAAACTTTTAAGAAAATAGTCGCCGTTGATGAAACTGCCTACTAAGAAGTGGCATTTCTTTGATCAACTACGACGTAGTACTACAAGATTTTTTGTAGTAGTGCGTGGTTGCCTTTATTTTAATGGTAATTTAGAGTGACCATTATTTGCTTAATACGATTGCGAATATATTTATTTCTTCGTAAAAAAATTAATCCTTTTTTTTTGCAAAAATTGTTTCTGTAAATCATAGGTACTCATTCTGTAAAAAACAATTTGGCACGTGACTACATATCAACCCTTTATACATAAACCAATCAGTGAAAATACCCCGAACTAGCCGGAAAAAAAAACGAGAAAAGAACAACACCAAATAAATATTTAGCCAATTATGATTATGCAAAAGGAAAACTATTCGAAATGAAATTATATCAACCGATACGCCCGTGTTTACATCAACAACGACACACTTTGGTTCACGGTCGAGAGTAGCAAGCGATGGAAATACCTCCATCTCTTTCTTACGCTATGGAAAACGTATGCGTCATCTCTGTCTAGACTAGACGAAGTAATTCATCACAAGGATTCTGGCATTCCTGCTAATCGAATATGTATGAATATGCGATACGCGTATTAATGGAGGCACGGATTAATTATTTTGTCAGTTCGATCTCATTAGGTATTATGAGTGGAATTTTACGATAACGTGAAGATATTGATTTTGTATGATAGGTTATTGACAAGTTATTAGTAATAGATAATGTGTTTAAAAAAGAGCTTTAAATAAGTTACCTTTTATGAAATTAAAGCAGTTTTTTTATTGTTTCATTGAATTTAGGAAATCGCGGTAATCGCCTGTGTTAATCTTCGTAGTACTCATTTATTTTCACGGTCAACAGTTTTGTCCTAAAGCCTATATCTTTCAACTAGCCCCCGCGCGCGGTTTTATCCGCGTAACTTTTGATCCAGTGGGAATTTCGGGATAAAATATAGCCTATAACCTTCCTCAAGAGTTGGGCTATCAAATGCAAAAAGAATTTTTCAAATCCCACTTGTAGTTTCTGAGATTAGCGCGGTCAAACAAACAAACAAAAAAACAAACTCTTCAGCTTTATATATTAGTATAGATTTGTCCGTCTATGTGAATTTTGTGTATCACTTCTGTTTGAAACACTACACTTCAGTACAAACAAAATATCCTTTTATATCCTTTGTTTCCATACAGAGATTCAGTGGAAACGCGGTATGTTGAGAGCTATACCAACTCTCACACCAGCGCAACAATACGTACTCGATTGCTTACTTAAGGAGCAATTGCAAATCATATTTATTTTACTCATAATTAAACTTTATACCAATGTCCTAAAGGCGAATTTATTAAAAACTATGAAAATAAAAGCAACCTCATACATTAGTTGGAATCGCATATGTAATTAGAAACTCTTGCTTTCCCCGGGCAACAGTTAAATGGGTGTCCCTGGTTCGAAACAGTTCGGTGGCAGCGCTGCTAATTACCCCGTAGCGTGGCATGTGTGTACGCTGACATACGTCATGTGCAGGTAGCGACAGCAAAAAAATATATTTTTTTATATAAAATAATATAATTTTTGATTAAAATTTACATACATACATACACAACTTCACGCATGTACAAATTTGTAAGCATTATTATGGCGGAGAGAGACTTTTGCAGTGGCAGTCTATCGCCCACAAAACAACCTCCAATATAATCTAAGTATAAGTATATAGCAGGGACCGGAAAACCCCTTTATTTGATTAAGCCTATTGATAGGGTAACCCTTAGCGGTGCGCGACTGTGAATGATTTCATTCGACTTATTCGACTTGGCAGGTTATTCGACTCAGTCGAATGACTCTTTGACGTTAGTAACTAACTTCGCCGAGTCGACTTGGAATGTTAGCGACTAAAGTCGCGTAGTCGACTGCCTTAGTCGTAAGTAATGACAACAACTACTAATGTTAGTAATTTGAATTTCAACTACTAACATTAGTATTTAAGTTCTCATTTTTACTTTATATTTATAAAATATGGATCGTTTCTGAAATTAATAATTTATTTAAAAAATATATTACCTACATGATAGATATTAAATAAAATTTTTAAAAATAAGAGCGGTATATAAATCAAAATATAAAGCCTTGAGATCAAAATGATCGTAAGTATCACAATAATCTTTCTTTGCCAGTAAGTATGCAAATCAAACTATTTTTATCCTCCTGTGTTTTTAATACTTGCAAAAAAAACTAAAACACTTAAAAACTATAATGTAAGCTACCTCAAAACTCTCGGTCTCTAAGGGAGTTATGGGGGTGAAGCCGCGGGCAAAAGCTAGTCTGTCAATAAGAATAGTTTGCTTACTATTGCATTCGGTCATTCAACAAATTCATTCGAATGCGTTCATTCAAGGTCAGTCGGCTATATTGAAGTCGAAACACCGTTAGTAATTACTAATATTAGTAGTTTCATTCGACTCAGGACGTTAGTACATTACTAATCTTCAAGTCGAATATTCAAGTTAGTATTAGTAGTTTATTCGACTGACATGATCATTCGCAGTCGCGCATCGCTGGTAACCCTATCAAAATCTTACCATATGGAAGTGTAACCCTATTGATATGGTAAGCCTATCGACGTGGTAACACTTTGAATAAAGTTAACTACTTTCGGATGCGCTTACCCTGTGATAGGGTTACCTATTTCTATCTATTTTCTGCGCATGCTGTTGAATTCGGAAGTATAATTCGAAGTGCGAGATTGAATAGATGGTGATATTTTTGATAATTTAATATTCTTAGAGATTAAATTTGCCTGCAGGTTTTAAAACCCTATTGAATCGGTAACCTTCAATAGGGTTTTCGATAGGCTTACTGCTTACATGAAGCTAACTCTATTGATATGGTAAGCCTTAAATTAGGGTCTTCGATACGGTTACCAAATTGATAGGGTTTTTTAAAACAAGTCTATGAAAAACCCAATCAAAAACCTCTTTAAGGGTAAGCGGTTCCGGTCCCTGGTATACAACGTGTAACATAATGAAGAGATAATACTTAAGGCGATTGTATGTTTGGTGGTGTAGTTTATAAGTAACAGTAACATAAACTTGTAATCCTTACGGTTGGTTCGGAAAACAAGTTCAAAGTTTAGATCAAAATATCTAAGTGTCAACCCTAAAAACAGCTGTTACCTTTTGATAGAATCTATTCGATAACAGATGGCGTTAAAATAAAGCGATAAGTAACCAAGAGAGATACTACAAAGTGTAATTTTGTGCCTACTAAATTAGACGACAACAACGTCTCGGGAATGTATTTTTCGGTAGTATCTAAGTGCAGAATATTTTTAAAACTACCTTTTCACCAATATGTGCGTTTATCACGCGGTTTACCAATTTAAAACTCTACTGAAATAATAGATTTGCACGTTCGAACCGACAACACGTTAATATTAACTATCCGTGAGAATATATTTTCTTAACCTTAAACTATGATGCATCACTGACAATAAACTTCTTGTTTATTCTTACACACTTACAACTATCATCACCACCATACAATAAAGCTTGAAATAAATTTTAAGTAATCCAGCATTCTGCATAATTTTTATAGTCTATGAAATCAAATCAATCAAATCAAATCAAATCAAATCATATTTATTGCTTCAATGTATGGTACAAAAAGGTGGTTATACTATGATACGTTCCTTATACAAAACTGTCTAACAGCATGCAATCTTTTTAGCTGGGTAGGTATACAAAATAATTAATTTGAAGAATGTGTCACACATATAGGTTAAACATCATTGACATAATAAGTCTACATAACATTTCTAAGATTAAATTCATCGTTTATATAATTGTTACTATGAGGAATAAACTTAACATAAATTAAGAATTATCACTATATCATTAACATGGGTTATTTATAACAATTACAGTATCGATTAATATTTTTTATGTTCAAAATATTCTTTCAGGCTATAAAAACACTTATCGTTTAACCATTTAGTCATTTCAAACTTAAACTTATTTAGTGGCATTAACTTTAACTGTCCTGGTAAAGCATTGTAAATTTTAACGCACATCGCATAGCACTGGTTATGATAAAGCTGCAATTTCGGTGCTTCTTTATGAACTAATCGGTCTCCATGACGTGTTGCTCTAGTAACCGTTCTCTCAACATCTCTCGCGCGAATAAAAAAGTGCATATTACATTTTACAAACAATGAACATTCAAAGATATACATGCATGGAAGTGGCATGACATTAAGTAATTTAAATAGAGCTTTACATGATTCGGTTGGTTCTTTCCCTAGCATTGCTCGTAAACATTTTTTTTGTGCCACAAAAGTTTTATAAGATTCACATGAGTTTCCCCATATCAGTAGCCCGTATCTAAGATTTGAAGCGACGTATCCGTGGTACGCGGTCAGCACTGTTGACTGAGAGCATGTTTTACGAAGACGACTTAAGACATACACGTAGCTATTCAGTTTGTTGCAGACCTGTTGTATGTGCATTTTCCAGTTCAAGTTTTTGTCAATATTAACTCCAAGAAATTTCACAGTTTCTACTTCATTTATATTTGTATTTTCGTACACTATTTGCATTTCTGATAAATTTCTATTTGTATTAAATTTAATGAACTGGGTTTTAGTAAGGTTCACTTGAAGATTATTATTTAATAGCCATTCTATAATTAATTCAATAGTATTGTTAATTTCATCTTGATAATTGGTAGTAACATTGCAGTTTTTCGTTTCATTGTTTTTGGAAAAAATCACAGCTATGTCATCCGCAAACAGAAAGTATTTATGTTCTGTCAATTGTGGCAGGTCGTTTATGTACAATAGAAATAGAATTGGCCCAAGTACACTTCCTTGAGGCACACCATTAGAGCTTTCCTTGAGGTCTGAGCGATGTGTAACAAGTTCAGATTTCTCATTTATAGATTGTATTTCAACACATTGCTGTCTCTTGGAGAGGTATGTCTTAAACCAATTTAATGCAGTACCTCGGATGCCATAGTTCTCTAACTTTTGGAGTAATAATGAATGTGAAACGAAATCAAAGGCACGCGTCATGTCAAAAAATACAGCCGTTGTTTCTTTTCTTGCGTTTAAGTTATTTGTTACCTCATTAATTAGTTCGAACAGAGATGTAGTTGTAGATTTGTTTTTCTGGAATCCTGATTGTTCCTTACATATAATGTCAAATTTTGAAATAAACCGGATTAACCTCTTCTTCATGGCTTTCTCAAAAACTTTTGAAAATATTGTAACTAATGATATGGGTCTATAATTGCTTAATATGCTTTTATCACCTTTTTTATGGAGTGGTTTCACTACAGATTTCTTAAGTATATCAGGAAACCTTCCTTCAGAAAATGATAAATTTATTATATGCGCTAAAGGCTTTGCTATTTCATAACCACAAAACTTTATCACTTTAGTACAAATGCTATCAAAACCAACAGCCGATGTATTCTTTAAATTTTTAATGATCAGATCAACTTCTTCTGGCGTAACTGGTTCTAGAAACATGGTTTTGCTTATATGTGTCGTGTTTGTGTTATGGTAGTGTGTTGTTCCAGAATTAGTAAGATTAGTGTAAAATGAGTTAAATGCTTCTGCTATTTCTTTCGGATTTGTATGTATTTTTTCACCATTGTTTATTTGCTCTATTAAGTTTTCTGTAATATCGCTTCTTTTATCATTTATAATTTTCCAGGCAGTTTTGCATTTATTTTTATTGTTATTTAATAAATTATGATTATGATTTTTTTGAGATACGTTCATACACTTAAGCAACATTTTAGAATATGATTCGTATTTAAATTTGTTCTTTGCAGTTTTATTTTTGTAAAAACTGTACCTTAGATAGCGCCTTGTTCTGCAACATTTTTTCAGCCCTTTAGTGATCCACTTTGGTTTATTGTATCCATCCATTAACTTAAGCCTCTTGACGGGAAAGCAAAGATTATAGAAAGTATCAAATATATCAAAAAATGTGGACATTGCTTTATCAATATCTGTCTCGTTATAAGTGTCTTTAAATGATAGGGCTGCCATGCATCTCTTAAATTTAATAAGATTTTCATAGCAATAGTCCCTGACATATTTATAATATTTTTCAGGAACTTTATATTGGTTATTTTCTATGGGCACATATAACATTTGCGCAGTATTATGATCAGAAAGCTCCAAGTTTAGTACGTCTTCCTTCGCATTTTGAATATTACTAATAACTAAGAAGAAATAGCAAGTTCGATGCCCTTTGTCTGCCGCGGATCGCTCGCTCGCTACTCCCGGGCTCTCACGTGTGTTACGTATTATAAAAATGTTTAATACTTATTCTTAGTCGCACTGTTTGTGGTTATGAACGGATGCTGAGGCTCGGTAGCCTTCTATTTCTAATACTTAACAACATAAATGATCGAAATACATTTACGACTAAAATCAAAAATGTTATCAAATTAAGCATAAGTAATCATCAATTTAAGAGAAACGTAAAACAAAACATTAATTTAGGTACTCTCAATAAACTATGATATCAAACTTGTCATACAAAAAACTATCACATTTCTTTAGAAATAGGTACGCTATTGCAAGAAACTACAATGATATTATTACAAATCTATCGGTAGGTATGACGTGGAAATTCTTTCGCACGGCGTCAAATCGCAACTTATACCTAATGAAGAGAGACTCAAATAGACAATCAAACTTACCCATAATTCTAATAAAAAACGAAGAAATATCCTCTCTCTCTTACATTCAAACTTTCTAAGAATTATAATAGGAAACATATTCGGTAAATACCTATGATTTTGTAAACCTCAAACTATGATACAATACTTACAGCTTCTTGTACTTCTTGTATTCTCACTATTTCTCACATACTTATAACTATCAATACATACGACAACAAAGCTTTAAATTAATAAAATTAGCAACTAAGTAAAGTCGTTTTCATAAAAGATAACCCGTGCATAGCTCTTATAACAAACACACAAGGTGTATTATCGCTCAAATCGCGGGACTTCTTTCGGCGTCTCGTCGCGAACTTGAGCCTTTCGGAATTATACCCTTTGAGATTTACCGCCGCCGCCGCGCCGCTTCCAAGCCAAACTAAAGGTTGTTCCGTTCAATATTTATTATGAACAAATTCTCAACTCAATTATTTTTTTTATTTAAAAAAGTTAAATTACTGATGACTAACTAATTATTGTTTTTAGTTGCGTTTGTTTCAGGCAGCTGAAATTATTTTCAAACGCTATAGGGAAAAATATCCTAAGTATACCTGTCCTGAAACTTAATTTTTTTATGAGGAGTCTTTATCTTTTTTTATTATTCTCTTTCTTGAGAAACAAAATGGATTCATTTCTTTATTTAAAATGTGTGAAGCGTAAAAATAAGTTACGTAAATTAACAAATAACAGTTTTTAATATTTTGATATTGAACAAACAATTTAAAAACTATTTAAATGATTTCACGATTGAAAACTATTTATTTGTAACAGAATAACTTAACAATACAAAAACATAATATAATGAAGTCATTTCACTGTATTATGAAATAAAGTGGGTACTAAGATTTTGTTTATCATATCGCTATACGGAATAACCCTAAAAAAAATAGGTACTAGACAACTGTTTGGTTCGGTTATTAGTAAAATTAATAGAAATTTATTTCAGTTCTTTCATGTCCGTTTTGAAGTGTGCACGTCAGTTGCTATCGCTATTTTATTCGAAGTTTTCTTAAAATTTCTCGACTTGAAAGTATTGGAGGTAATGCACGACGACATGTGTATTCAAACAACAAATGTTACGATGTGATTCTGTATGTTGGAGCCGCTAGTAACCACAGCATCTACGAAGCTCGAAGGCTTTACAGGCAGCGGTTTTTGGAGTGCAGGCCGGCAGCTGAACAGCGCCACTTACCCGGCTATGGCGTGTTTCAAAGCATGAGTCTGCGGTTCAGCGCGCCGGTTCTTTTCACGCGAAACCCAGCGCGGCCACCTTCGCGTTCCGAGAACTTAGAAGAGCAAGTCTTGGATCATTTCGAGGAGGATCCGAGGAGCAGCACTCGACTAGTCGGCGCTCTTTTGGATGTCAATCACATGGTGATATGGCGCACGCTTAGTGATGATGGCCAACATCCTTATCATTCCCGATGGACGCAAGAGCTGATACCAGCGGATTTGTGACCTCCTCGGTTAGGCTTTTGTCGGTGGCACAAACGTCATGTGGATGTGTGTGTATTGAAAAAGAAGGCAGAAATTGTGAGCCGTTTTTGTAATTCTGGCCAAGTGAACCCCTAGATACAGTTGTGAGTGTTTTTACGCAAAGTGAACTGAATGTCGATTGAAATAAGTGCGATACTTGCCATAAGAGTTTGTCAGATATTACAAATTTAAGTTGTAATAATTATAACAAACACTCTTTATTGTCATTAAACGTAGAAATAATTATGTACACAATATTTAAGCGATTTAAAAAGCTTTAAGCGATTTCTTTCAGGCAACCCGATTTCTTCCGGGCAACCCGTTTATTATTAATAAATAGAAACTTGAAAGTTGTACTAACATGTTGTTTTATTTGTTTTCGTTAGCTAGGTAGTGTGATAAAAATTGTGTCATTCAATGTGCCAAACGATAGGTAAGTAACAATCAGCTGCGCTGATATCCGCGCCGCGCTACTCGCAGTGGGCGGATATCGCTCGCTATTCAGCCGGTGCGGGAAAGGTCATAAGGTCACTGATTGCGGCGCAAGTCTATTTTTAGCTTGTTAGGTTGACTAGGGTTGTCAAAATATTTTATTGTAAAATTATTTAAAAAATTTGTATGAAAGTCTATACCAGCACTGATCATGCTAATTCTTTTACTGTACATTCTACGTATGGTATAGAAGCTAACCCTAAAGTTTTATCTCTCCATTTTGTTACACGTTGTATAGTAATAATATAAGTATCCCGGGAAGAGAAGCAGCTGGTACATTCTATGTTTTTCCTTTGCTCCCAGTCCAACATGGAAGAAATATATTTCACACTATCAGCTTCGCGCGATTTTACCCGCGTAGTTTTTGATACCGTGAGAATTTCTGGATACTAATATAGCCTAAAAGTCAGGCTATCAAATGCAAAAATATTCTTTTAAATCAGTCCGGGATTTTAATTCCCCATTTCGGTGTCTTTACATATCCCACTGTCACTAGTGACACAAATACTTAAATCGCCATACAAGTGTTTTATTTAATTAATAAATCTCTGTTATTCAAACCACATTAACTAATCCAAATTTTGTAATAACGCAATAGATTTTAATTTTATTAACCAGCCTCAAATTTATTCCAGGATGCGTGTTATTAAAATATATATATAAAATTAAAATTAAACATGGCGTGCTACAGGCGTTAATCGCGTTAAATTCTCAGTAAAATATAGCTTTGTACATTTTAAATCACAGGATTCAAATCGGATATATTAAAGTATCTTCGAAATCCGTAATTAAGTTTGAGGGTCATTGACAAACATCTATGTACCATCTACCTATATGTAAACATTTTCATTGCAATTTGAACCTTATCACAACCGAATAAGTTGCGAAGTGTGTACATATTAATGCAACCTTACAAATAAAAAACTGCAGACGCTAGAGCATCGTCGTAAGGTTGCTTGTTTGACAGTATTTTATCGGCTACATTTTGGTGAGTTTGCGAGTGCTCTTTTTGACCAAATTGAACCCACTCCTTTTTACCACCGGACTACCAGACGCAGACAGAACTTCCATCCCTATATAGTGGATTTACCAAGAAGTCGAACAAAACGCTTCGATAGTTCCTTTTTGGTACGGATTGCCAAGGTGTGGAACAATCTGTCTGCGTCTGTTTTTCCTGACCACTACAGTCCTGGAACTTTTAAGTGTCGAGTGAATAGGTTTCTCGTGGATAGACGTGTAACACCATAGTCTTCATGCACACTTTCCATCAGGTGGCATGGAAGACAAACGTCTTATCCTTAAAATTTAAAAATAAAGCACGTGACTGTACATATATCTAATAAGTACACCCTCAGGATATGACAAGGGCGGTTCAAAGGTTAATGTTTCATCTCTGTCTTTTCGTTAGTAGGAAGATACTAATCATCTAAGAAAATGAATAATATAATGAATAAAGAAGAATTATGTGTAAAAAAAGGATTTATATGTTTTTAATAAGCATAGGATACGAGAGTATTTCACAAATAAAAAAAAATAAGTCTGGTTACTGCTATTAGGCTAGTCTTTTTTTAGGAAAATTTAAATTTAATGTTATTGCATAAGTAATCAATAGACAACGTCCAGTTATTTTCTTCACTTTAAATAAAAAGAAATCCAGTAATTTGTAAATAATTAATAAATTAAATTTTTTTTACTGACCCTACCGGCGCAACATGTAAATGTAGAGTTACGTTTTGAATCGGCAAGCTGTTAGTATTTAAAACACTTAATGTGGTTCTGCTTGAGTATGAAACTAGTTAAAATTAGTTTAGTAAAAATATGTTTATATAAGTTACTAGCCACCGCGCACGGTTTTACCCGCGTAACTTTTGATCCCGTGGGAATTTCGGGATAAAATATAGCCTATAACCTTCCTCAAGAGTTGGGCTATCAAATGCAAAAAGAATTTTTCAAATCCCACTTGTAGTTTCTGAGATTAGCACGTTCAAACAAACAAACAAACAAACAAAAAACAAACTCTTCAGCTTTATATATTAGTATAGATTAGATTCATAAAACAAATTCATATTACTTTAAGACCACTTCAAAGAAACTAAAACTACCTTACTTCGTTTGTCAGTTCAGTAATGTGCTTTGTAAAGAACATAGGGAAAATAGGAACTTTCTTATTTTGGTATTGTCTAACAATTTTTCCCGTTAACATAATAAACCTATCCTAAATATTCCAAAATATACCTAGCCAAGAAGATAATGTTTTCTTAGGAAATTGCCAACGCCATGGAATAAAATTTGTTTTATTTGTAGAAATGACGTTGGACCCTAATTTAACGGCAATATATTATTGAAAAAATCATTCTTAAATACGTGTTGGTTCGGTTTCTGTGTGCGTTTAAAAGCAGTTTAAATCACTTACCGGCTCGACTCCAGCATCATTTTGTGTGGCCTGTAACAAATAAAAACACATCGATAAATACAAAAAACAAAATAAACAGTAAGGTTTTAAGTAAGACATAATTTTGACACGTTATCAGTACATACTCAATTCGTGGCCATTCAGTGTTTGCACCGTGAAATACTTTTATACGAGTGTGTATAAGGCTGCTAACTGGACGGCAGCGACAGCGAGAGCGACAGAGGCGCGGGCAGCGGGCGCTCGAGCGATTTATCGCGGTTTCATACAAACTCAATACTTTCTATCGTGTCGCGGAAATCACTGCTCGCGCCGCGCCGCTGACGACGCTGCCGTCCAGTTTGCAGCCTTATACGAGGGCCGAAGTGTAACCGATTCCATTTTTTATCATTTATTAACATTTTTTTCCTTAATTTGGCGCCCTCGCACTGAGCCACTAAGCTCATTGATATTTGACTGAAGACTATATGCTTAATGTAAAAAAATTACATATTACAAGAATATTTCTGAGCTCTCGTACAGTCAAGTCTAATAAGGTGTATACATTCTCATTGAAATTTTAACCTTTTTACAACCTAATAAGTTGTTTATACATTTTATTACACCTGACTGTACATGTCTACGTTTTTTTACATAAGAAGGTAAGGGCGTTTGTACTCCATGCCACCTGGTGGAAAGTGCGCATGAAGACTGGTGGTACACGTTCATCCACGAGATACCTATTCACTCGACACTTAAAAGTAGGTACCAGAACTGTCAGCGGTGTTTCACTTATTGTAATGACAAGGTAAATGACTTTACAATACAGCGTAACCATAGAACCTTATATAATTGTTAGACAATCAGCAGTTTCATCTATGAACTTTCGAAATTATAGTTGGAATACAAGCATTTCAAACTAGTATAATGTTGCCAGTTAACCGCAAACAGTATACGTGCGAAAAGGAAAAAACAAAATACGTGCGACGAAATCAAATTTGGAACTATACAGTAAACAACAAAGCCTAGGTCAGCGCCTCTATAGCATGCACACGCGTCAAGGCCATCGTTGTAATTTGTTGCGTTATCAGCGGCTTATCACTGATAAGAAGCTGCTTTGTAGTGCAGGTATGTAAATAGATGGGCTTCCTTGGATTCGTTTAAATTTAGAATTGACCTTTAGCAACCCTTTTCTACCCTTCCAAATTAAATACTTTTTTCAAAAGCATTTTATCAGGTTTAATTATAATTTACATTTTAGCCCGGCGTCCTTTTTTGTCATTCGTAAATAATACCTTATAAAATCCGGATAAATAAGGATTTTATTTCATGTAACTAATCGTGAAAACTTACAATATTGCGGTAAAATATAATTTATACTTACATTTAATTAGGTATATACAGGGTAATTTTTTTGAAAATGAAAACAATTTAAGAGAAGGTTAAGAATTATAATATGTGGATTCAATTTATGAAAAAAAAAATGTAGGTAGCTATACTTTTTTTTAAGTTGAAATTTTACAATTATTTTAAGTGACCAAATTTTTGTTTAATCTGTTTTTGCGAATGCACAGCAAGAAATAAAATCGGAGCTTAACGTATTTCTTAATAGAAATAGTTGGAAAGGCTTTTATTTCTTGCTATTTAGTCGCAAATAACTGATTAAAATGTTGTTAACTTATGAGAATTATAAAATTGCAATTTAATAAAAAAAATCATATATTGAATCCACACATCATTCTTAACGTTCTCCTAAAATATATTTGTTCTTCATAAAAAACACCCTGTAATGCAGACGACTTTGCAAATCGACCTTATTGATGCCAGAAACATTCTTCGAGTAAAAACTAAACACACTCTCTTTCACATCCATTATGACATTGAATACCTTTTAAATTACATATAAGAGTAAATTTTCATATATAAAAACTTCGGCTGTCTGCCCTCGTGATATTTAAAAGGCCACAAAATATACGAACTTCCCAAATAAAAAATGTGATAAGGTCATGAACTATTAACAAATTTAGATAAAAGATATATTTAGATACCGAAGTAGACTCAAAGTCACTAGTTTATAAACCCACCAACGTTATAATACCCAAAATAATTAAATCCAAAGCACCTTCAGCCTTTTGATAAATCGTCCTTTACCTCAGCGGTTATTCGGTGATTGAACTTCAAAACTAACGGTCTCATTAAAAAAGGCAAAACAAAAACGTTCAAAAACCGAACAGATTATAACAATCTAATATTCGTTTTAAAAAAAAGTCGCGCCAATAAAAAGGTCCTATGCGATTTAAAAAAGTATTTTATTTTTTTAAATCTTGGAACTCGATCCCTGAGGTCTTTTGGCAGTGAGACTTATAATTTAGTGATGATAAATTAGTTATGTGTTGCCATAATGATTGGGGTCCAAAGTATCGGAGATTCGTTCGCAGCGGATGTTGCACTGCTTCAAAATTATATTAAGTTTTTAGACAATTTTTAAAGAAACGACCTTTTATTCAGTTTACAGTTAAATGTTACACAAGAACACGTTTTTTTTGTTTACATTCTTCGGCTATTGATAGGTCCTGCCTATAAGTGAAAGAATTGTTATCTTACGAAATGCTTATCTGAGGGCAATAAATAATAATAACTAATAAATATTTCTGACACTCACACAACATTATCTAGCCCAAATTAAGTTTCTTAAAGAACTTGTGTTATGGATACTAGGATAACTTAAGAAATATATAAACATACATATGGAATAAATACATATTTTTTATTAGAATAAACTTAAATAAACATATAAACATCCTAACTTGACGACTAATATCTGTGTTCATCACGCAAATATCCGCCGCCGCCGGGATTCGAACCCAGGACCTCTGGCATAGAAGGCAATGTATGTTACCGCTACACCAGCCGGTCGTCGAAATGGATTGCCTCAGTGCAATGGGAGTTACACTAAGGAAATCCTAGAACAAATATCATATTCACTTTAAAAGAACTTGAGAAGAAGTTGTTTTACCCGCCTATATCTACGACTAGCCACCGCGCGCGGTTTTACCCGCGTAACTTTTGATCCCGTGGGAATTTCGCCTATAACCTTCCTCAAGAGTTGGGCTATTAAATGCAAAAATAATTTTTCAAATCCCACTTATAGTTTCTGAGATTAGCGCGTTCAAACAAACAAACAAAAAAACAAACTCTTCAGCTTTATATATTAGTAGGTATAGGATATAGGATACGTTTAATTAAGATTTGTGGATAGATTTTTAGTTACGTCTACGCTCGAGTCATACCTCAATCTTACCCGATAGCAAGGGAAGATGAGGTCGAAGAAACTGCTCACGTGTTCTAGAAGGATCTATCCGCATGAGCGGTGATATTCGCGGCAGATTTTATACAAGGAGTGGTAGCTAGTACCCCTTCATTGCTAGGCGTACCCTGAAGGGGTACTGCCACTTGGAATAGTCTCCTTTAACGACACGCTTATTTACACGGCAGAACTATTCAAAGTCACCCCTAAGGTTCATAAAAACTCATATCCAGGTAATACGGAAGCTGAAAATTCAGATGTTCATTAAGATCACACACCTGATCACACACTTGACGACCTGCCTCAGACGCCAGTGGTTGCGGGATTGATCCCCGCTCGGAACAAGAAAAAAAAATGTTCCGTGTCTGGGTGTTTATCTATTTATGTATTTATATTCTAGGTTCCTCCCTAATTCGCTAAATGGTATCCCATAACACAAGCTATGCTTACTTTGGGGCCATGTAGTTGGTGTGATTGTCTGGGGATTTTATTTTATTTATTATTATTATTACCTATAACATTTTTGTTTATATAATACGACTTCCAAAGAAGGAGATTCTCAATTCGTGTGTATGTTTTTTTATATATTTTGTCACACGATTTTTTGGACAACTATAAATCAATTTTGAATATTCTTGATAGAGGACACTCAAGAGGTGGTCCCATATAAATTTCATCCAAATCGTTTTAGCAGTTCTTGAAAATCTTAAAATTTATAATATTTTTTAAGGTTTTGAGAGGTCCCAAGTTCTATATAGTTTTTTTTTATATAATAGCCCTGGTCGGGTGCTTTTTATTTATCACATTTTTTTCATTTATTTAAGAATAATTGAACATTTTAAATGCAAAAAATTAAAAAACACTATTAAAACATTGCAATGCTTCACTTTAACTGGGATTCACAATTTCTGTAAAGAAATTGGTCTCCTCGGGTGGTCTTACCTGCAAAAGCTATACCATTAGATGTAGCTACGTTAACAATATAACGTAAAAACAAAAATGTGGTAAGTAATTTCGAGGCGTACCGCCAGGCCCCGGTAGCTCAGTGGGAGAGCACTCGTCCGGCAAACAAGAGGTCCCAGGTTCGAGTCCTGGTCGGGTGATTTTTATTTATCAATTTTTTTCATTTATCTAGAAATCTTAAATTTTTTGAAAAAATTTGTAAGAATACGGAGAATATTTTACATTGACGACCTTATACTTCAGCCAAAGTTTTGACGTGAAGGTTTTTTAATGATATGCATTCGTTGATTATTTTTATTGTACAACAGCGATTCTATATTCAAAACGAAAACAAAACACTCGAGAATCCGCCGGCGAAGTGCAAGCTTAGCTCATTAGACCAACAAGCGAGCCGTGGATAACGCCACCTGCACACGCCTGTACCGGGCAGAGTGCGATTTTTTATTTATTTATACTAGCTGCTACCCGCGACTTCATTTACTTGGTGTTGGACTAAGCGGTGAATTTTTAATTTTTAATTTTATTTGGAAAACAAACAGTGATACAATATCATACAAATAACAAGAACAATCACTAAACACCATTTAAATGTTTTCGCATTTTTACAAACTTTCATTTAAAGGTTGATTTTTTTTTTGGTGACTAACCCGAATTTCCAAGTCAATCTCACCCGATGGATGTGAAGGTTTATAAAAAATACGTCGGTCAACGAGGGTATATATAAAAATACTCTATGTTAAATCCTGGACTATCTAATATATTTGTGCCAAAATTCATGACAATTAGTTAAGTGGCGTTGATTTCCTATAAACTTAATATTAAGTTTTCACGATTCATAATTTAAATAAAACTACTTTTTAACCGGATTAATCGCGTATAATTTATATTTTACATTTTAACTCGACGTTTCGGTGTCTTTGCAGATCCCGTGGTCACGAGCGACTCAGTAAAATATAAATTATACGCGGTTAATCCGGTTAAATAGTATATTTCATTACGAGTGCGGAAAGCCTGTCATTGCAAAGAGTTCCGACAAATGTCTACACGAGCCGAGGCGCAGCCGAAGGCGAGGGTTGACAGTCGGAACAAGTTGCAATGACGGTTCCGCACGTGTACTGAACGACTATTTTTAATACAGTTGCGAAAAATTAAGCAATTTTTAAAATATACAAAATGGCGCCAGCCGTGAAAGATTATAAACAGAGATTTTTTTTTGTTTACCCATTCTGGGTAGGCAAGGGAACTATGCCCATACAGCCAAGTCTTTAGTAGATTTTTTGTATTGACATGAAATGAAAATGAATTTAATGAGATAAAATGAAATGAAACCTAAACTAACTTATTGCATCAAATCATTATATCTGATATTAAAACAAATTAGTAGCTTCTTTTCAGAAATATTTGCATGAATCGTAAAAACTTCTAAGAATTTTTTTTTAGTAAAAACTTCGTGGTTGATTTTTTCTTTTTAATAGACATTATTTTGACAGTTGGGAAAGAGAACGCACGAGTGCGGAAAAGGTAAAGAAAAAGCACAAGTGTGTAATAGCCCACATCCCGAACGCTAAACGTCCCTGCAATACGCCACTTTTTGAGCAACTGTATTAAAAAAGTAGTTTTATTCCTATAAACTTACTTTAGTCCCTAAGGGTTGCTTCTTGAAAAACAAGTAGGCTACAATTGGCCCTAGGTTTTCCACTACCTTCATTCCAAATTTCATCCAAATCAGTGCTTTGGTTTACCCGCTAAAGCATAACTGATAAGATAAGATAGACAGACTTTTGCATTTACAATATTCGTCTGGATTTTGTGCAACGCCATTCAAGGATAGTGACCCCGTGGCCCATGACTGATAAGCGATCATTGACCCGGCGTTGTGGGGTTCCAGTGACCTTTATAAAAACAGGAGCTCAATTATTCGCTGATTAGTTTTGTTTGTGAAATCTTATCGATTTGTAAGCGTCAGAGTGTGGCCGTTGCGAAAATGCTCCTTATGTCCACTGAATAAAGTTTATTTCCGATTCGAAAGTTAAAAAAGCTATGATTTTGACAGCTGTCAGGAACGCAAACTCCCACCGGTCGTTTGCGTTAGTATTATAGTGTTCGTAGTATTACGTAAACTTATTGTTACTATGACGGTCTCAGTGGCGCCTATTACCAAGCTAGTTTGTAAATCGAACTAATTTTCAAAACTTGCCCTTAATGAAACTGGGTTTATGTAACACCTTAGATCCAATATGATGGTCTCCATTAGCTTATTAAAAAAGGCTAAATATTTTATGATTCAGTGGGGTGATTCGAATTAATCTTACTTCTTATCTTTTTTTTTTTTTTTTTTTTTAATCTTTATTTTTTATAAAAGGAGTTCTTATCTTACTAGTATTATAAATGTGAAAGTTTGGATGTATGGATGTTTGTTCCTCAATCACGAGAGAACGGCTCAACGGATTTTAATGAAATTTTAATAGTGATAGTGTACAGCCTGGAATAGCACATAGGCTACTTTTTATCCCGAAATTCCCGCAAGATTCGACCTGCGCGCAACAGCTAGTTTATTATAAAACTTCAACTAAAAAAATCTAAACTTTCACATTTATAATATTAGTAACATAAGATAAAATTGTTTTTTTTTATATAAAATATGGATAGGACGTTTGTCTTCCATGACACCTGATGTTAAGTGAACATGAACTAAGGTGGTACACGTCCATCCAAGAGAAACCTATTCACTCGACGCTTAAAAGTACTAGGACTATACTGGTCAGGGAAAATATACGCAGGCAGATCATTCCAAACCTTGGCGACCCGTATTAAAAAAAAGAACTGTCAAAGCGCTTAGTTCGACTTTTCGGAATATCTAACACATACGGATGGAAGTTCTGTCTGCGTCTGGTAGTCCGATGGTAAAAGGGTGAGGGTTCAATTTGTTCAAACAGAGCACTCGCGCACTCACCAGTAAGATAAGATCAGTAATCAGTATAGGTAGATAAAAATGTGACGTAACACACAAAACACTGAAATATCAAATAATAACTTTAGATTACTGGCAGAGCAGTACACTTCACATGTTCCGGTCGATGTCAATTAACGCTCACCTGCGCTGAAACGGATATTAACTGTGAAATTACTGACTGCGAGCTCATGCTGCACTTGTATCGATGAAGCTATTTACTCTTGAATTATATACGTGGTTGAGTGTGGTAAGAAGCTAAATAGTATTTATTGTGAACTCTCTATAGTCGAAGCTTTCTTCACCGAAAATAATACTGTTAGGTATATCTCCCTTCAGAGCAGGTGTGGCGTAAAATAAAATGTGGGTTAGGTTAGGATATATTAATTACAATTGCCAAAGAATCTAACTGAAAGTTTCTGATACTGCGAAGCAGGCCTGTCTTAATAAGTGTCTTCCACACAGGCGCGGTCCCAGGGGGGGGTGTCACAGGGGACATGACCCCCCCAAAATCATGAAAAGATGAACCCCTTATAAGAGTAGGAGGAAGAAAAAGATACTTCTGATACAAAAAAAATGTCTTGACCCCCCCCAAAATTCAGTTGTGACCCCCCAAAAATTTTAGTCTGGGACCGCGCCTGCTTCCACACTCTTGCTTGCTTATTTCCAACAAGGAACAGTATCGCTGATTTCCATAAGAGGCGTATTATGTACTACCTAGTGACCCAGAGAATGGTCGGCAAAGTTATGTAGTTCCCCTGGATCTGAATATTTCCAGACGAAATTACTTAGCATAAGGCAATTACTATTACAATTACTTCCAGCAGGAGTAAGATGGTGATTACCTAGATTAAGGTAATTTTGGCTATCAAAAGCTATTTATCCTTTAAAACCTCCTAATGGACATTGAATCAAAACCCATTATCAATCAATCGTGCCCAAATCAACGTCTTCAAAGCGACCAAGACGTCAACTTCTCAGCCCTTATTGGCATCGCTATCACCTCGTACGTGCACAAAACAATCGCCGGCGAAACATTAGCAAGTAACTTCCGCGCTTTGAAGGTCACGTAAAGAAGTCCGTCCCGGGTGCTATCGGCGCCCTAAAAATTCTGACATCCACCAACCAGCACAGCGCCAGCTTAGTGGATTATGGCCTACCCAGAGAAGAGACCCATGCCCTGCAGTGGGCTAATTACAAAGAGTTGTAATGAAACTGAAATTCAAAGTCAATCAATCGTGCCCAAATCTAGTAAAACAGACCAAGACATCAACTTCTCAGTCCTTATCGGCATTGCTATCGTCCTGTACGTGTACAAAACAATCGTCGGCGCATAAAACTGCACCACGTCATCGTGGCACAGTGACTGCAATGTATAAAAATAAATATTTCTGACACTCACACAACATTATCTAGCCCAAATCAAGTTTCTTAAAGAACTTGTGTTATGGATACTAGATAACTGATATACTTAAGAAATATATACACATACATATTGAATAAATACATACTTTTTATTAGAATAAATTTAAATAAACATATAAACATCCATGACTTGACGACTTATATCTGTGTTCATCACACAAATATCCGCCGCCGCCGGGATTCGAACCCAGGTCCTCTGGCATAGAAGGCAATGTATGTTACCCCTACACCAGCCGGTCGTCAATATATGATCGATACCTACTGCAGGTTAAGCATAGCTCGGCGCGGTCGGTACTAGGATGGGTGACCGCCTACTACTTCCATACTTCGACTTTCTTAATTTGAAGGACACGTTGAGCAGTCGGCTCCAGGTGCTGCATGCTTGTATCCAGGTTTATTAAGGTTATTAAGGTTTGTTCGAAGCCGTTTCTGCGCCCTCAAAATTCTGACATCCAACCAGCATAGGCCCCTAGGCCGTAATCCACCAAGATGACCCAGTGGCTAGGAGGCATTAGACTCATACCCTGCAGTTGGCTCATTACGAAGAGTTCTGATCGAACTGAAATTTAACGACAATCAATCGTGTCCAAATCAACCTCTTAAAACCGACCAAGACATCAACTTCTCAGCCCTTATCGGCATCGCTATCACCTCGTACGTGTACAAAACAATCGCCGGCGCAACATCTGCGCGTGCGCATTTTCCGCGGAAATCGATAAATCAAATGCTCCTACCGCACGGATTGTTCTAGATTCGCAGAAACACACACAAGTTTACAGCTTTATCGCCGCTATAATTAAATAACACGATAACAGTTTCAACAACGTGTGGTTTGAATATGATTTTTTTTTAATTAATTAAATGAAGTACAGGAAAGATAACGTCGCGATTATAAAGCATTGACAACTACGGTCTACGACGCATCTGCCTGTAAATTATCAATATTATACATACCTATCTCTGTTATCGATTTTAGATTTAAAAAACTACAAAATATGCGTTGCCATGACAACCAAAATTCGGATTTCTGTTTTATATGAAAGTATTATTGGCAGATTCTGTGGGGTTGCCATACGATTTTAATTCATGAAAAATGTAACTCATCAAGTCTGGTTGGAAATGTTTCAATGAAACGATATTCGCTTAAACTTAAAAGTATCCTATCCACATAGCGTTTGGCAATGTTCTGGATTTCAAACTAATTGAGCACGAACCTCATCATTTGAATAATAGTAGACCAATACACCAAGTTAACGCACGACGACGCAGCAGACCCGTTTTAGCTAAAATTTCGCATTCCTGTAGGTAAAGTCCTGAAATAATACATAGGATACTTTATACCCTGATATTCTCAAAGGATATACATACGCGTGTCAATCCATTACAAGTATTAATCAATATTACATCATGTATATATTTTTTTTAAATCATAACATGCTTATACTTAATGTTATGCTATCGTGATAAAAGAAAAACGATTGCTTTTTTCATGTATACATTTATATTTAATTGTAATGTTTATAAAACAAAATGGCTGTTTTTGTAAAAGCTCGGACGCAGCTTTAGCAGGACACGTGTGTCTTAAAGCTGTTCGGTATTTGCAGCACCGGGCTGCTACCAGATCGCTCGATTCATTGGGGCTATTTTAGTTAGGTATATTATAATTTGAAATATTAGAAATAAAATTATAGAACAGTTATCCCGTTTTGATATTCGTATTATCGAATATTTTAATCAAAGAAACAAAGATTAGATTTTACAATTATATTATATTAAGGCCATATTGATCTCTCTATATTATATTAAGGTAATATTGTCAATAGTGTTCATATATTTCTAATGTCAATTTAATTCACTACTACTGCAATGATAACTAAGATAATAGTTAAACAACAGCTTTGGAAAAAGTAAAAAAAAAGTAGTTTTTTTAGGTTTTCACGATTCCCTACAGACAGCCAAAATTAACGCGTGTGTAGCTACACTTCTAAATCACACGCAATACAAAGTATCGTTAATTGAATCAGTGGTAAAAAAGCTAAAATCTGAACTTGTCACAGTCAATCGTTTTTAAGAAAGGCATTTGGTCCCTCCCTACAGACAGTCACAATCGGGGCGTGTATATCTAGAAACGGCCCAACAACGGCAGCCGACCCAGCCATCGGCCGGTCAGCGACCACGCGCCGACGACCTTGCCCAGCTTTCGATTCCATATGACGTCTCGCTTCTCCGCCGGTTAACGAGCCGATCGGAATTTGTACTCCCATCGGCACAAATTAACCCTTATTCCCAAATGAATAAAGACGAGTTGGGATAATAGCGCTTTCAGTTTTAACGCTTACGATAATGAGTCCGAAGATATTTATGTTTTTGTATTTTCCGCGGTTTTCTGTTTGATTCTTGTTCGCGACGATCTTTATTTTTTATTTACATACAATTTTCTTATCTTGTAGAAATTAAAATTTGCATACCAGGTTAATTAAAACTAACATTACAGTTTAACAAATCTTTACAAAGCAACGCAAATATGCAAGTATTTTAACAGCATAGGTATACTTATACCGCTTTGACGTCCGTGTTATTATAAGCAACTAATAACGCATAACCTCTCAGTATCCGCGTGAATAGCTACCACCCTCTATACAAAATTGGCCGTTAAATACCATCCGAATTTTGGAAAAGTCACTAAAATTAAATCCACTGCTGCATAAAGAGCTTCTACAAAATAAGCGGGATAGTGCCATAAACGCGCAATCTACCTCCTCTTCACTTCCTACCAACTGACTAACAATTAAAATACGCTCAAACTTTATTCGTAAAACAACTGAATCATATATTATAAAAAAGTCCATTGTAGTGACCAACCTTCTGTTAACCGCCTGAAAATCCACAGAAAAAAAAATAATAATAAATATATAGGTAATGATTTTTATTGTACATTCCACAATTTTTTGCTTACAAATATATTACAAGTTGTACATTATGTCAAACACTTATCACTAGAAGTAGCCCCTAAACTAAGTAAAAACTTGTATAAAAAATAAAAATATAACTTGTACTTAAAAAATATATAAAAGGTACAATGTATTTTATTTTTTAAGACGCTCATTAATTAATTTTTATTTAACATATTAATAGGTAGTATAATTATTCAATTCTTATTTACAGTCAAAGCATTTTTATTATGATATTTTCAGTCGCAGCATAATTAAGAGATAGTAACCCTATAGTAATTTTATTCTTAACCTCACGTTTGTTTACTGTGTTTAAAGCTTTTTATTGATGAATAAGTAAAATAAAGGCCCTTTTACGTCCAGAGACAACATTTCTCCTCCAAATCGTAAAAACCCATGACAATACAAGTGACAGCCATCTGCGAAACGACCACTAAATATTCACGAGCAGTGCCACGAGGCGGCATTGGAGATAATCAACATTTACAATAACTCGCAGCAGAATTGATCAGCGCTACGTGATGTGGATCCGATCGAGGCGAGCGAAACGAGAGTAAAAGTCAAGGCTGTCCAAACTATGAAATGCTATTTTTATACAGTTTCATTTTATAATGTTATATTTTTATACATCCGCATCTTATCTACGCAAATACATGAATGTCTTATGAAAAAAGGTATTTGTGAGCTGCATTTCACGTCAATATCGCCTTAAGGACAGGGACCGGAACCGCTTGCCCTTAAACAGGTACATATGTATTTGATTGGGGATTTCATAGACTTGTTTTCGAAAACCCTATTAATTCGGTAACCATATTGTCGACTTAGTCTAATTTAAGGCTTACCATATCAATAGAGTTACTTCGGCTAAGCACTAACCCTATTCGAAAACCCTATTGAAGCTTACCCATTCATAAAGGTTTTAAAATGCGCAGGCAAATATCTCTACGCACACTCAAAAAAAGAAAAAAAAGAAAAATTGAGTATTAACACAGGGTAAGTGTTAAAATATTAAAGCTATTAAAACCCTTTATGATTAGGTGTAGTCAAAAGGTGTTTATTCAAAAGTAGTTAACTTTTGAATAAAGTTAACTACTTTTGATACGCTCAACACTTTATTCAAAAGTGTTACATCGATAGGCATACCCTATCAATAGGTTTACCCTTTCATTTGGGCAAGATTTTATAGGGGTTGTCCGGTCCCTGCCTTTGGAAAGTAACCTTGAGATCAAAGTAGCACTATAGGTAAATTCTTTCCTAAGCTCGTGAGCTTTCATCTTCGACCACATCTCCACTTACCTTTAGTCTATTATGAAAATAATCAACGAATGCAGAGCATTAAAAAAAAACGATTTTACGTCACCACTTTGCCCGACTAATAATGTCATACACGTAAACATTCTCCGAAATCATACATATTGTTTCAAATTTGAAATTTTCAATGAAGTACCTACTCAACCGATTTCGATGAAATTTATATGGGACCAACTATGAAGTATCCTGTATCATATAAATTAGGAACTTTTAAAATTGATTCATAATTGTCTGAAATATCGTGTACGAAGACACGATGTTTAGACACAAAAAAAACAGACGAATTGAGAACCTCCTCCTTTTTTGGAAGTCAGTTGAAAAAAGGTTTAGTGTTTAACTGGCACTTTATAAAATATAATAATTGACATAAAGATTTAATGAAGAATTGGAAGACATGCAGACCCCTGAATGACAAAACAAGAATTATTCTGACTGTATGACATGCTTTTCTTACTTTATAAAACTTATCTGACTTATATTATAAAAAAAAAGAAAGTTTGTAAGGATCGATGTATGGATGTTTGGATCTTTGTTCCTCAATCACGGCTTAACGGATTTGGAAAATATTGGCATAGTGATAGTGTACGTACTGGAATGGCTACCTTTTATATTTATATTTTATATTCTTTTATGGCTACCAGATATTCCCGCGGGATTCGAATTTGCGCGGGAAAAACCGCGCAAAACAGCTAGTATGTTCAAATAAAAGATTGTCTGCTTCAATATACCCAAATAGGTCCATTTGACGACCGGCTGGTGTAGCGGTAACATACATTGCCTTCTATGCCAGAGGTCCTGTGTTCGAATCCCGGCGGGGCGGCGGATATTTGTGTGATGAACACAGATATTAGTCGTCAAGTCATGGATGTTTATATGTTTATTTAAGTTTGTTCTAATAAAAAAATATGTATTTATTCAATATGTATGTTTATATATTTCTTAAGTATATCAGTTATCTAGTATCCATAACACAAGTTCTTAAAGAAACTTAATTTGGGCTAGATAATGTTGTGTGAGTGTCAGAAATATTTATTTATTTATTATTTGACTGTAAGATTACATTACACCATAAAATTTTAGCAGTTTGTAGTTAAATCATTAATTTTATAGCAAACTTGAGTTTCATCGATCATTATGGTCACTTGTTAAATCCATTAATATTTAAAATAGACATAAACGCTGCGACTGTATTTTGTATCATGTACAACGAATACATCTTATTGTTGTATCTTAAAAACTCATCTCATTTCTAAATAGGTCATATTTCTATTGCCCTTTTCTTCTCTACAACTTAGATCAAAACTTCGTCAGTCCCTACCAATACCTTCACTAGCCCTTCAAAGGTCAAACGCGCGATGAATTATTGCCATCTGTACTTGCACAACAAAGTTACGCGTGCATGACGCATTTTTAAACCATCCACTTAAGTTTACGGGCCGCTAATAAATTTAACTAAAAATAAAAGGTTATTTTCTGAACACAGCCATTCTCAGAGCTAAGCCCTTCGAGTTGAGTGAGCCTTTGGGATCACGAGCGGTAGTAAAAGTTTTTCACAATCATTTTGAACTTAATCTTCAGTTCAAAAGGGCTATTCGCGTAACTAAAATAACAGCGTTGTGCTCGACGACGAGTTCGTCGACGAGATGGCAAAGATTTCGTCGTCGAGTTCACAGATAGTTACATTTAGCAGAACACTAAAACCTAAAGAAAATTGTCAAACAGAGCGACGAATAACAGTTCTTATTCACGCCGTTTTCAGCGACAAGCGCTGGTGTGTCGTGTTACCCCTCGTTCACACATGGTACGTTTTACTGGATACGTTTTACCGGATACGTTTTTTTTTTCATCGATGGCGCATGGAGTTGTATGGGCGACTTCACATATGGCACAGTATTCAGTATACGTATTTTCGATACAAAAAAGGTATCCAGTAAAACGTATCATGTGTGAACGGGCTGTTACTAGGGTCCGCGTATAATAGTCAATTTTATTTTAATAGCAGATTACGAACGAGCCTCTCATCTCTGATTTTGGAAAAAAAAAAAAAATTTCATATTTTTCATAAATTAAAATTTCAAAATTGGAGGAAACGTTTTTATTACTTGCTGTGTAGTCATAAACTACAGATCAAACTTAAATTTTGATCACTTAGAAGAATTTTGAACTTTTAATTTTTTTTTTCGTAATTATGACCCACTCATCAGTCTTAATCCGCTATTTAAATATAATTGACTATTATGTGGCGACCCTATATAAGTAAATACCAATTATGTCACTCGTTGCTGATGCATCGATGAACTCGGCGCTGTTGTTTAGGAGAATAGCCCTGCAGAGTCTAGCTTCCACTACCGTTTATTCTATTTTAACGACCATGACACGAACAAGATTAATTGGATTCATAAAGAGGAGTATACACAAATGAAAGGAACAATATGCCTTTCCAACTAGCCTTGGATCGGGCAACGCACAATTAATAATAAGTAATATAAAATCCCCAGACAATCACACCAACTACATGGCCCCAAAGATAGCATAGCTTGTGATATGGAATACCATGTAGCGAACTAAGGGGGACTTATTTTGATTGCATTGTTATTGGTTCCTATGAAGTATCTTCTACCAAATGACAAGAATCATCAAAATCGATTTGTAACAGACAAAATAATCGCGTCACAAACATTAAAAAAATAAACAGACAGACGAACGTATACGTACATACTTAACTCCACGCCCGTATAACTTATGGGGCAGGCAAAACACCAGACGCTATAAAACCATCTGATTTCAAGTTTCACAACTAATGATGGAGAGAGACTATTGCAGTGACAGGGGGCCATACTATCGCCCGCAAAAACGCCAATAAACCAACTGACTTTTACAGTATACCGGGGAAGAGAAGCGGCTAGTACATTCAAAACAACAAAAGAACTAGACACACAAACTAATTTCACATTAAACACACAAAAACTAAATATGCTCAAAACTCAGTTATAAATAGAATTCAACAAACATACAAGACCTTTTTCACGACTCTAAAAGGACTTTCAAAAGAAAAGTAAGTAAAGCCCTCAATAACTGATTACACTCCTCACTCACACCACTACACATTACTCACTCTATACCATTTTTTTTCTTATACATTGCTGTGAATTTTAGAATTTTTAATTTTCAAATTTTGAATCATGACAAACATATTTATATTTGTTTAATCACTTGTATTTTGTAAATTTTGACATTCACATTTCCTTCTTTTGGAATTGTTATTAAATCAACCTTTTTTTTTGTCATGTTTAATAGTACCTATGATGAAATTACTTTCAACAATTCTTCCCGATTCTTTTTATTGAATCATTTTTTATTTTTCATATCTGAAATATTTCTTAAATATTTTTATGTTTGTACCTAATCATTAATTAGTAAGAGCTGTGGACTTTGTAATAAATAAATAAATTCTATAATTTTCTTTCGCTCCCATGGAAGCATGAACTTTTTTGAAGTCGGTTAAAAACGATAATCATATGAATCATAAGATAAATCCCTTGAAGACCTCTTACGAGACCTCTCAACAAGTACGTAAAGTAAATCAAACTCGTATACGGAACAGATTTCCTAACCTCACGGTACCCTCATTTCCAAGAAAGCGATATCATACGTTTCGAACCACCACTGACCTTAGTATGTGTAAAATCACTGTGAGAACATTATTTACTGAGAACTGGCCTAGACTAACTGGGAATTTATACAGTGTTCAGTTATTTAGGGAAAAATAAATTAGGGAATCACGGTTCTTTTATTTGATTTTGGAATTTAACGTAACATTTTTAGTTTTTGATTGTTTGCAACTTCTGATAGCGATACTCGGATGCTCCATACAAATCTATAATATACTTTAATCGAAATAAATATCAAGTATTATATTAGTTTACATTGTGTAGGATTTAGAAATAATAGCTTTGTAATTTAAATGCAGCACTAGTGTCGTTATTTGATAGCGAACGAAACCAATGAGTGCTTTTCAAAATTTAAAAATATAAAAAAATTGTTACTACAATTAATTTTAGATGGCGCCACATGCTTTTCTTACAAAAGTGCAACGTCAAATGTCTTTTCGTAGAGAGCTTTTTTACCAACGCCATCTTTAGAGAGCAAATGATATGATTTTTTTTTCTTTTTAAAATCAATTGGAAAAGTCCTCATTATGGTTTTGCTTGTGGACGTTAAAAACAACAATAGTGGAAAAAACTCTATAGAAGGGCTTTTAAATCTTATACACGGGTAAAAAGGATTACTTAAATGAAAAAAATCGATTTTCTTGCGATTTCAAGGTAATAATAGCTTAACGCAAGTATATTTACATCATATCAAGAAAGTGTGTGTTTAGAAACAAAAGGTCATGTTTACTTGTTTATTTATCTAAATCTTAAACAAATGTTCTCACCTTGACTTTTTGGATTGTTTTATCGAAGCATATGTCATATTTTAGAACAAAATAAAAAAATCTCTCAAATGTAGTAAGTATTCTTTACCATTAAGTAAACGCTTACTTACGACAAAAACCGTTTTGTTGAAATAAAACTAAAATAATATACTTAATTCAAAACTATGTGACATTGTCAAGAACTAACATTTTCTTATTCTAAAATAATATTGAATCGGTTTAACTCAATTTAATCTTTTATAAAAAAACATATGTATTTATAAGTTTCAAGTATTTATTTGGTTAACCCAAGACAATAACGTGTTGTTGAAGCCAATCAAGCTGTCGTTTCATTTCAATACTTCATATTTGTCTTTGCAAGCAAATAATATTTTTGAAGTAAAACTAAATACACTTAAAATAAAAAAAATATACTCTATAAAGTAAAAAACACATTTATTTTGACATAAATAAAAATGATTTTCAACGAAATTGAAATTGACTTTTTGAAGCAAATCAAGCTGTAGTTTCATTTCAATACTTCATATTATTTGTCTTTGTAAGCAAATAATATTTTGCAAGAAAAAATGTTCAGTATAGAAAAAACACATTCATATTTACATAAAAAAATATGTTTTTCAACGAAATTTAAAGTTACTTTTTGAATTAAATCTAGCTGTTGTTACATTTCTAGAAACAAAAAAAATTACAAAAAAACACACTTATGACCGTTTATCCGCAAAAAACATGGTTTTGCAAAAGTTTACGTTTTAGGAAGCCAAAAAAAGAATTATGTATTCAGTTTATAAAAGAGATATTAAGACGATATTTTTAAAAAATTCATCAACAAAAGTGTGAGCAAAATAATAAAGAATATTGGTCTAGTTTGACTAATATAACAGTTTTGCTAGAAGCATTTTTGTTACTTTAACTTTGATGGTGTACGCAGATAAGAGATATTAGTATATTTTATTTGGAAAATGCAAAACGGAATATGACAATATAAAAGCTTATGATATAAAAAAACCACTTTGATTTGTAAAATTGGGTTTTTTGAAAATTTTCATTCAAAAAGGCTATCATGAAATTTGTCATTTTGAGTACTTTTTCGTGAGATTGAAAGTGCTATTTCAACACGAAGTTTTTGTTATTTTTTGGACTTGACGTATAAGGTGATCCATATTCTACTAAAATATGTAATGGTTTTCAAAAATATAAAATTTCATTTTATTATGAATTATTTAAAACAGCCATAAAGAGTGTTTAGTGGCTAAGTGCAAAGGTTAAAGGAGGTAATAAACGAGGAATTTTTGAACATTTCTTGCCATACATGTCTTTGATGAAACTTGCTATTTTTTTATTGTTTTTTTTGGAATTTTAGAAAAATACCCAGAATTTGGTAGGTACGAGTAAAAAGTGCCCAAATACGGGTTAGTTTGTAAACACTAACTTTTGTTTCCGATAGTTGAATGTAGGTATGTCAGACCACATAAAACTACTTTTATGTAGTTTTATTTGGTCTGACATACCTATGGCGTTGTATTTATGGCTTCTAAAACCATATGGAGGCATACAAAACTTTTAAAAAAATCGTACGTCTTCCCAAATCCCAACTACAACACCACACTCTTCTCTCTTGACCTCACTTATTTTTTAAATAGGACTTGTAGTTCCTGAGAATAGCGCGTTCAAACAAACAAACAAAGTCAAACGCGCTAATCCCGGTTTGAAAAAGCATTTGTTCATTTTTACAAGGGGAACGGCTAAGTAGTACCTACTTATTAACTACATACATAATAAATCAATGTACTTAGGTATTACAACAAAAAAAGAAGTAGGTATGTACTACCTAAATTTGGAAAATAACACGTAATTAATTACGCTCAGTTTCTTGAAGAACTTTTTAATTGCACTGAATAAAACGAAGACATTAGGTACTTATGTCAACTCAAAAGTATGAAACATTAATAAGAGTTAATATTTTCTTAATTTTAAATAGGTAATATTGGATCGGGTCAACACAGTCAAAACTCTAACATTCTACATTCAAGTTTAGAAGCAAATTGACCTGTTGTTTCATTTCAATACTTTTTATTCTCTATGTAAGAAATTATTATTTCCGAATAAAAATTAAATATAATTAAAAGAATAATAAATTTTCTCTTCTTGAAAACACGTTTATATTGACGTGAAAAAATATTTTTTTCAACTAAATTGAAACTTACTCAGAACAAAAAAAGATTAGCTTGTAAGTTAAATATTATATGTAATTCTTTACATTTTCCCTCTTTATTTTTTATTCTGTCGGACGCCGCGGTCGCAACGTTTCCTTCTTCAGAGTCGCAACGTAGGTACCTATTTCGCGGGTCACCACGCGCTTTGCTTTGACCGTTATTATTGTTTGTGGGGTGATAGTTGGTTGTTACTTGTTTGCTACAAGAGAAGATTCAAGTGTAACATCAATTTGGAAGAAGAAAACTCTTCAGCACAGCTGCTCGTGGAAGGTGCGGGAAGACATAATGAAACATTTTGCGGACATAATTATTAAACATGTTATACCCACATTGTCAACATGTATGTCAATTCATTTTATATTACCTAATAATTTTGTCATAGTTACATATATTTTTTTATAAATTAGAAGTTGATAAACAAGCACCGGATCCACCTGATGCTAAGTGCAATCCGGGCCCATAGACATCATCAATCGAAGCCCATGGTGGTCAATGATGTACTATTGACCCTAGGCTACAATTGGAATTGCCTTTGTTCCTGTAATTGCACTGGCTGTTCCCTTCAACTGGAACACAACCACGCTTACATGTAGTTATTATGGCGGCTGAAATAGGAGGGACCATAGTACTTATCCAGACGATATATTAACATAAGGTACTCTACTACAAGTAAAATAGTATATTAATCATTTTGCATCACTTGTAAAATTATATTCTTTTTTTCAATGTGTTTATTTTTATGTTTGTTTCAGCAAAATAACATATAAAGAATACAACACTTTGGCAGCAAAAATAATAACATTATTTCCTAAAGAAGCAGTGGGAACATATTATACAAAACCCATACGAAAATACCAATCTGTAAATAAAAAGTCTGTCGTAGTCAACAACCAACCATGAACATGAAATACCTCAAAAGAAAATATGTCCCGCAAATCTAAAAGGTAAAATGCAGACCTGTTGTCAATCTTCATTTAAAATTAAATCTTATCTTAGATTCAGACAGATTCAATACAAATTTATATGATCGATGGGCATTGGCAAACCTAAACATCCCGTATCTTCCAGTAGCAGTATTGTGATGGACTTGTACCTATATAAAGGGTTGCCTGGAAGAAATCGCTTTATAGTGATAAGGTCGCCCAAATTGTATGCTAATGTTGATTTAAATTGTCATTGTCATATCATTGTCTCTTCTCATTTTTAAGAGATTCTAAAAAATGGTTTTATCTTTGCAGAAAGCCATAAAAGTCTGCCCTTGTATGGCTCCAAAATCATTCTGATCCTTGGGAGGAAGTGGAGATCAAATTGAAAGCAAGCTATGAATAAAGACGAGCGGCAGAGTATAAAAAATTGCATTTTTAAGGGAATGGAGCATTTTAAATGACTCAAGAAGTTATGTTTTAGTAAGTCAATTTGGTACATTAAACTTGATTTATATATAAAAAAAGTCAGAGTAGTATAATAATTGGATTTCACTTTTAAAGTAATTTATTATTTTCAGATAAACATTGATTTTGATTTAATGTTCCCTGAAAATGGATTAAACTTCTATCTTAATTGGGACGACTTTTATAAAAAAAAATGCAATTAACACCTGCACAAGAAGAAAATATAGTTAATTTAACAATTTCTCTCAAGAATTTGGAGGATGATTGTAAGTTTTTATTCATATTTAATTCGAAAATTGTATTTGTTATGTTAAAGGTTTTTAAAGATGAAAATTTTAATTTTATTTCAGTGGAAAGTCCGTCACAAATTTGTACGTGCATTTAATTCCGCCAAAAGGAAGGCTTAATAAAAAAACAAAAAGTAATTTACAAAGTCAATTCGGAATTATTTGTCAAGTCTGAATTTTGATTTGAATTTGAATTTATATATATTTTAATACCTAGCTAATATTTAATAATGTGATAATATGTTATTGTGGTGATAAATTTGTGGAAGTGGAGTAAGAAACTATTTATGTTAATTTATACAAAGAAAATATTTATTTTAAAACTGAAAGCTAGAGAAGTGTTGATACTATTTCTCATTGTGAATGTCCCTTAAGATTATGTTGTGTTTATGTTAAAAGAGGCAAATAATTGAATTTGCCATTAATAACATACAAATAATGCTAGATTTAAGTGTTTATTTTATTAGCAGGCAGCTAATAATGTGTGATGTTAATAAATAAATAAATGTTACTTGTTTAAAATTTAATGAGACTTTAATTAATTTAAACTACTAAGTACACATCTTTCATTCATCTTTTTAAATATAAATATAATGTAGTGTAAGAAAAATATATACTAAGTATAGGTACGTCTTTCACGTATTACCAAAGAAAAAAGGCTAATGAATAGGAGCGGTCAAGATACCCACCCAGGCTGTTCCGTTGTTGAGTACCTACCTACAACAAAACTACAGTTTTATGTAATAAATTTAATAGCATAACAGTGGGGCCACTTGATGACATGTATGCATTCATAGTTTAATTCAATGTAGATGTGAAATAATATAAGTTTTGAGTGAAAGACATCCCTTCTTATTTGAAGAGAATATGACCTAAATTTAAAATAATAAAAGTTTTTAATGAAAGACATTCCTTCTTATTTGAAGAGAATGTTACCTAAACTTAAAATAATAAAAGTTTTCAAATGAAAGACATCCCTTCTTATTTGAAGAGAATATTATCTAAACTTAAAATAATAAATGTTTTGAATGAAAGACATCCCTTCTTATTTGAAGAGCATATTGCCTAAATTTAAAATACTAAAAGTTTTGAATGAAAGACATCCCTTCTTATTTGAAGAGAATATTACCTAAATTTAAAATAATAAAAGCTTTGAATGAAAGACATTCCTTCTTATTTGAAGAGAATGTTACCTAAACTTAAAATAATAAAAGTTTTCAATGAAAGACATCCCATCTTATTTGAAGAGAATGTTACCTAAACTTAAAATAATAAATGTTTTGAATGAAAGACATCCCTTCTTAATTGAATGGTATATTACCTTCAGTCAAGTAAATATTTATTTGATTTACAAGAAAATAATGATTTGAAGTGACATTATTCAATTTTATTGATATAAGCACAATTAATCTTATTTTAACGAAAATTAACCAAGACTATTCCTAATTTTATTTTAAGAAAATATTATTTTCCCTATATATGAGTGAATCGTTTTCTTGGACTCATGAAATTTGCTTTAACTGGAGTAAATTTTCTTTATTTTAAGTAAACTGTTTTTACCGTGTAGTTCGTGTAACTGCTGTGAGTAGAAATTACCAATTTTTTTGGTTTAATTATATTTTGAATATAAATAACTAACTGTTTCGCAGGGCTTTATGATATTCCAGACACTATCGCTATGCCAAATTTCATCCAAAGCCGTTCTGCCGTGATTGAGGAACAAACATCCTTACATCCAAGACATCATATTTTATTAACATTACATAATATATGATGAATTAACATATTAGTAAGATAAGAAGTAAGATACAAATTAAAAAACATAGTAAACCATCCTATTAACGTTACAATCAAAGCTCATTTATTCAATTTCTCAATCATAAAAAAAAACAAGCAATTTAACACCCACTAACAATTTAAAAAAATACAAGCCCGATAGCTAACCATAATAAAATTAAGAAGTGCCTTTAACATATAGAAATACTCTATTTCAATTGATCTTATTATTGTAACACGTCGATAGAAGCGACATAAAGCGCGACATTCGTTTGTTTAGGTCGCATTCAGCTGCGTCGGCGCAGACATAATCACTTCCTTTATTACCATATTCTATATCATCACTAGAATGTGAAACAACTTACAATTACCCATCTCACTCTAATCCACTACGCGAGAGGAAGACGTAACTACACATCAAAGCTACTTATCAACGATTATTAAATGGGTCAGTTTTTTAATAAAAAGCCACTTAATTGATATAGTTCCTGTTGGATAAGTGGTTACATTTTGTTCGTTATTACGAAAGCAGTAAGGCTGATATTAAGATTTGTTACAACATAGGCCAGCGTGGCATATTGTAATCACTTACTTCATCGTTATTGTGAATTATCAACGCTTTCGAATCTTTGTTCCTCACTGGGTCAAAGTTACTTATAGATAAATCAACTGTAAGGTGCTGAGTATAAGGTCGAGAACACAAGAGGAAAAAATGGGAAGCTTTTTAAGAAAATACCTTAACTGATTGATTTTGACTTCTATGACTGATAGGAGAGAAGCACTCGAACATTTTTAGATAGATGAGAACAGTTTATCTGTGAAGAATAGCAAATACCGACTTTAGTCGGATAAGCATGTCATATGCAGCCATAATTTGAATAAGGCAACTCGTTCGAGTTGCCACCACCGCTTTGAGGTAGAAACGTTTCAGATTTTGGCAAAAGCCAAATATCATTTTCTGATGTTTTCTGGCAATATCTATGAAAAAGCCAGTTCCCTGTTAAATTTGCATACACCATTTTTATAAAAAGTCTGCCGCCAAATGTTACCGCTCCGGCGGTAATGTGTTCCGGCAATATTGTATAAAGAGCCAGTTCCTTCCTAAACCCGTGTGCTTTCATCTTCGACCTCATCGTCACTTACCATCAGGTGAGATTGAGGTCAAACGCGGGTTTAGTCATTTATAAAAATAAAAAAAAAACTCATCGAAAGATACCACGAGACTGAGTTCAGAAAAAGGTATCACCGGTTTTATTGAAAACAAACCGATCTAAAACGATGTGACTTCTTTTTCAGAAACTTTTAGTTAACTTTTACTAATACTTACTACTAATACTAAATAATACGAATATAATTTATCTAGAAACCTTTTCGCTCAAACAAGTATTTACTCCTCTACTGAGCTACGTCGAAGTCAAATTACATCTAATACAATTTCAACCGATGCGTTGCACAGATGTAATATTACAGTTCGATAGCTCAGAACTGATGACATCATGCCGCCGTGGCACAAATGAGGCGTGCACAATAAAATGTACATCGAGACCATAAAATAAGTAAGGAACAGCACTAAACATGGTTCTTTAGTAATTATCCGGGGCTTACGGGCAATTCCGATCGCGCTCCAAGGTTTCACCTTTATTTTGGAGAGAAAAACGTAAGTTTTTATGCAAAGGTAGAGCTAAATAACTTATTCAGCTCCATTATAGCTGCGGATCGATATGATATTTGGTAGTAAAGTTTTTAGAATAGAATTAGTCACCTGATGATACCCTTACCTAGAAATAGCAGTCTCAGAGGACCCCACACGTCCAGATTTCATGATAAAACAATTTGCATATAGCAAGTGTAAAAAAGATAAGTACACTTTAGCAAAGACTTTTCGATCACCCAGAAGGACCCAACGTTCTCCGTTGGGTAGAATGTATGGTAGAATGGTGATGACCCACAAATAAACTTTAATAAAATGGGCCTCAGTTAATATAGGTCTGATAGGTGTACAAGTGCAACTAACCATTTCATATTGTTGAAATCTAAATACGACAGAGAGCGTGCTGTAAGAGCTATCTTGTCTCATATTCTTATGTCAAAACGTAAAAAGTATGAAAAGTAACTGAAAAAATGTGATAAATAAAAATCACCCGACCAACGTTAGCAATATAAGGTAAAAACCAAAAAAAAAATGTGGTAATTTCGAGGCGTACCGCCATGCCCCCGGTATGCGGTAGCTCAGTAGAAGACCACTCGTCCTGCAAACGAGAGGTCCCAGGTTCGAGTCCTGGTCGGGTTATTTTTATTTATCACATTTTTTCAGTCATTTAAGAATAATTGAGCATTTTAAATGCAAATCTTAAAACATTATTAAATATAAAAAGAATAACAACATTTTTATAAATAAAAGTTGACTGTATGATCTGCCTATTCGAATAAGCAAAATTTGTAAATCTTATCTTACTATCTTTCTTATATAATAAATGTGAAAGTTTGGATGTATGGAAGAATGTTTGTTCCTCAATCGCAGCAGAACGGCTCAACAGATTTGAATTAAATTTGGCGTAGTGACAGTACAGTCTGGAATAGCACATCACTTTTTATCATAATGTTCCCGCGGGATTTGAAATTGTTCGAGTAAAAGAAACAGTTGTACTAACTTAAATATTCTCCGAGAAGACATACAAAGGTATACATCGTCACAACCCTAGTTTAGGCGTTTCGGTGTAAATGAAACGCAGTTACCGACAATGTCGCTCTGTAGGTTAGACTATAACTTTTTTACGACCCGATGATAGATATCAAGCAGGTTTTGTGGGAAGATCTATTCACATATACAGATAGCTTTTCCGCGAATTTCGGTATTACGCTCACAGTATATGCAGAAGGTTAATATTGATGAGCAAAGGATACAAAACAATCAAACAATATGAATACATTGAGCGTACACAAACATTGTATATAAGGATAATAATATTTATTTTCCTACGCTTCAGAGAAATGTTTGTGTTTAAATATTGAATAATCCTGTAGGAAAATCGTGTAAAAAATATAAAAGAATAAGAGAATAACATAAGCATAACAGAATAATCGAAAATATTGGACAACAACCTATACACAACTTCATCTATCCCTCAAGTAAGCACATAGTGTATTTTATAGACACTTGGGCAAAGGATATACACAATACATCCAGACCAATTCTAACAAACATGTTCCACACACAGAAATAATTGAATCGAGGAATCGAGCTAGCAGCCATTTGCTTAATAAGTGCTTCTTCACCAACTTGATTTCCGACCTTCGAAATTTCCAAAATTGAAAAAGGGTATAATTTCATCAATTACCTAATAAATACATTTTCAGTGACCTAATAAATAATATTTCTTCCTAAAATAATAGATCTGTCACCTAAATGGAATCACCAAATAATACTAAAACGCTTACCTAAATATTAATTAAGAATTAATTGGAAATATTATCCTTAATCAAATAATGAAAATAAAAATGGTTATCGGATTAGCATATTATTTCGTTTTGGCGCTTCGCCGGCCGCTGCCGCGGCACCGTTGCATGACAGCCATGACAGGATACGGCTGTCATGCAACTCTACCAAGTTCCTTTTCAACATTAAAATAATATCATCTATTCATTATTAATCATGAAAATTTCAAAAACAAAAAATATATCCGAAAATTACATCGTAATTTCACGAGCTGCAATTTGAACATCAAAACAACAAAACTCAAACAGTTAACGTTAAGATAGCGTTTCAAAAAGCACAGCTTTAATACATCCTCATACAGGCAAACAACTACACAGCCTTAATAAACTAGAGTTTACGAGTCTAAACGGGATATAACCCAGATGAGCGTACTTACTGCGGATGAGCTTGAAGGTGGTTACGCACTACATCCGTAACTTATCCGATTCGGATCCGAGAAATGACGGTCCTGCGTAGCCGCACAGCTATTTCTGTGGTAGCATAGAGCGGTTACGCACTACATCCGATTCTTATCCGATACGAGTCCGATAAATGACGGTCCGGCGCGGCGTAGCCGTAGAACTATCTATATGGTAGCACAGAATAAGTAATAGTACCGTTGGTACAGAAGAATTACTCCGCAAGAAGATCTAAATAAATTCGAGTCTTGCTACGACGCGATACGGTTGAATTCAGCTCGCACAGCATTACGTACCTGCAAATTTATATACCTAGAAGTTTTGTCTCTTTCTATCGCATGCCTCTTATCTTTTCTTACGCTGTTAGGGTTGCTGCCTAGTGAAGAATAACTAATCTCCTTATTTGTAATTAAGTATCTACCGATGTAGGTATTACTGTCATTCTACCTTTGTAAAAAATATTATTTCAACTTGCCAAAAGTACAAAATGAAAAAAAAGTTACGACGAATAATTAGTAATACTACCTATTTTTTGTTTACTAAATTGAACATAATCAAATCTACACATAATCTAATTGAATATTCGTTTCTTTTTATGTCCATTTTTAAATACTATTTGCGACCTCGATCATAGAATTACTGTGAGTGCTATTAGGTAGGTAGGCATCTACAACGTCCCGACGGGCGCGCGCGTGACACACGACCCATTCGAGATGCGCCGGCGGAGCGCTTCGCTGTAGGTAAATAACGGATGTACCGCGCGGAGTGAGCCAGGCCTGGTGGTAGCTTAGAGCAGTTACACACTACGTCTGATTCTTATCCGAAGCCGACAAAATGAATGGCGTAGTCGTAGAACTATTTCTATGATAGCTTACGCATTACATTATCTAAAATTTGTATTTTTTTTACATACTCGTAATATTTATAAAACCAGGTTATTATATTTTTTTCCATTTTGTGTTTTGACATTCTTTTTTAAATTAAATCCTTTTTGAAATTATATTATTAAATTTTCATTCATTTTTCATTTGTATTTTTTTTTTGTTAATAATTTAATATAGCCGAGTAATGTGTGTGTTTTAATAAGGTTTTAATAATGAATGATGTATATGCCTATAGTTGATAAGTTTACTAGATTTAAGAAATTTTGTAATATGACTGTAATTATTTTGTATGCATATTGTTGGCGTATCTTGCTTAGATAAATAAATAAATTACATCCGGCATCCGTCACTTCATGCAAGATTTCTAGATTCTTATTGTCTCGGATTCTTATCCGATCCGAATACGAGAAATGACGGTCCGTCGGCTGCGCAGCCGTAGAAGCATTTCTATGCTAGCTTACGCACTACACATGGTATCCATCATCCGTCATTTCATACGAAAATTTCTAAATTCTTATTTCCTCGGATTCGGATCGGTATAGTGCGCAACCGCTCGAACCGCTCTTACGGACGAGCCTGAAAGTTGGCAGTCCGGGCCAGACCGCGGTCGTTGCGGAGTTTTGTTCGACGTAATGAGGAAGTAGGGGGAGGGGGTCAGAAACAGGGCCAGAGTGAATTAGGGAAATTGGGGCCTTTTTTTGGAATTTTCGCACACCTGAATCGAACTAGTTAAGGCCTACTTAATTGATTGTTTAAACGTATTCTTATATGGATTATTTTAGAAAGAACGAATGAAATTTATTTACTTAATAGTTTCCAATCTTAAAAGTACAAAGTTAAAACCAAACTAGGAATAATCACATTCTTATTTTAAATACACCCCAGAATTCACAAATTAGTAGAAGAATAACGAATTCGCGTAAGAATTCCGTGATAAAATATAATCTAGACTACATTTGCCTTTCCAGAATGAGTCTATTGATTGTAATTTTTTTTTTGTATATTGCTAGTTCTAGTTCTAAAGATTTGCGTATTCAATGAAACCAATAGTTTAGCTTAATTAAATTAGTATGGACATGTGTACTGAGTGTTCCATTTTCGATAAGTAGGAATAATAACATATATTTGTCTTATTGTTTGGTACAAAAATAATGGCTTAAATAATTTGCATAGCCAAACGAATATCGCTGGTTATAGGTATAAAAAAGCTTAACTTTATTATTGAAATAAAAAAATCCTACACTTATGAATACACTAGCTGCTGCCCGCGACGTCGTCTGCGTGAACGCTATGCAGCACCAAACGCACCTACGATTATAACACTGCTAGCGTGATAATATGTAGCCTATATGTTGACCCGACTTCTTAACTATCTTCATGCCAAATTTTAAGTAAATCCATGCAGTACTTTTTGAGTTTATCCCGGAAAGACAAACAGACAAACAGACAAAAATTCTAAAAACTATATTTTTTGTTTCTGTTTCGATTGTAGATCATACCCCAAGTATTCTTTTAAAAAAATATTCAATGTACAGTTTTGACTTTCCTACCATTTTATTATATGTATAGATAAACGAAATTGCCAATACAATTTAAGAAGCAACACTTAACCGGCGTTTCTTTTCATCGCAATGCGAAAAGAATTATAGCAAATTAATAGGCACGGTGGATCCAACTTGTAATTACTGAATGGCAATCCTCATTATATCTGTGGCAGTCCATAGAAAGATACATACATACAGAACGAGCAGACGATGCGGTGGAAATCCATTTTAGACAGAGACGAAGCTATAGTGCGAAAATATTTGTATGTATATCAATTTTATAAATTAAACATCTTTAGAAAGGGACGAAGCGATAGAGCGAATATTAACTGGGAGTTAATTTTGATTGAAAAATCTTATTTCATTAGAGCTGTTTAACATGGCGTCATTTGTGTAAATACTGATTGTTTGGGAACATAAGACCCTATTAAAAATATAAAAGACCCTATTTCTAATTTCAAGCTGTCATTTGTAAAAAAATTTTGTTTAATACGTCATTGGCATTATAGTATTTCATGTTTTGTACAAAATAAAACGTGTCTTATTTCTTTTAGCATTTAGTTTTAGCAGTCTTGCAAGGTCAGACGATCACAGTTATTTTCACATACCTTTTCTATTTATCTAAGTGTTTATAACTGTTTGCTTTACAATTCGAATATTACAGTACAGTTTTGATTGACATTTAAACATGTCAATATATTTTTCAACAGCTCTTTTATTAGAATATAAAACCATAGCTTCGTCTCTTTCACACAATTCTGACGTTACTTTCGCAAGGTTTACTCTACAATGTCTGCGTCTATGGGCGATCGGACAGACCGGAGCAAGGCTCCCGTTTCCCACGCAAGTGCGCCCGCGACTCGATAATACGTGCTCTGAGGCCATTATCAAACAATTTCGTATGAAGAACAGCATGTTCAATTGGAATTACGAGTGGAATTTAAATTGCGTAACTTGTAACGTGAACTGTAATATGAGGCATCGATTGAAATAAACAGCGTTATATGTGACAATATGGGAAACATACTAGGTGTAGTCATCTACTTATCCGGCTTGCAGTATCATCACGTTTGGAATTTCGGATCTAAACATGAAGCGAATGTTTTTGAAACCGCAGTGGATATGCGAAATCCTAAAGGCTTTGATTTAATTACTGAGAAAGGTAGAATTCATTCGTGCGGCTTATTCAAAGAACTTGCTTCCTTTGCTTTTAATGATTTTCCAGTGCGTTGTTAAGGGTTCCAAATATTATTTTTCAATCCGTTTATAATCATAGTTTTGATTAAGGACAAATTTTAGTTTGCTTGGTAAAACTTTTCAACCTAAGTAATTTCAAACATCTAATATAAACAAAAGACTTTAAAAATGTCGTTAATTACTTAATGATCTCATTAAGATTAAATGTATTGCACTAACGAGTGATTTTTTATTAGATATTATTTTAAACTATTTCCACAACAATGCGAGGCGCGTGTCTCAGCTACCAGGGCAGCAGCGGGCGTGAGGAGTAACGGGACCTACCTCAAGCGCGAACCATGGCGACGCGGGGTCCTCGACCTGCGCCTCGGCTCGACCCGCCTTGACCCGCGAACAGACTTCCTCTTTTTTTCTAAACGCCTGGTACCAAAACAGCCCCGTTCCCGGTAAGACACGTAAGCCCGCGATGACCGAATATACTCATATGAAGAATGATACTCGTCACGCCGCCTCATTTCAAGTGAAACGTATTTAATCTATTGAATGTGGTAATTAACTAACTTGATTTATTAATAAATTAATAATGATGAATGAAAAATCTGCCTTAATCGCAATTCGAATATAATAAGCGTTTACAGCGAAAAAAAAAATGCTTGGCTATGAAATTTAATACGTTACTTAGTGAACAACAAACGTGTTTCACTGTTTATATCGTGCAACATTATAGCACAAGCATTAAGGCTGGGAGTACACTAAACAATATGTCGCAAGTTTGTGACATAGTGGATTTATGATGTTTTACATTAAAGATAATCCTTTGTGTGGCGCAGTACAAATCATGCTTAATGTTTTTAATACAATGCGATGGCGATGCAAAGCCAAATCCGAGGCCACAAGTACGTATGAAAGAAAGGTTTTCTATTGGTAACTAAGACTGATTCAAGAAGAAAAAAATTAAAAAGCTCAAAGATTTTCGAATTTCAGACTTCCAAATCCATAGTAACATAACTCCTTATGAGCTGTTAACATACTTACACCACACTAAAACCGCGCACGGTCAAGTACCAGACACAAATCGCATTAACTCTATCGAAAGAGAGTCCGTCTCATCTCGATCGTGTACGTGTCAGAGCATAAAACAAAAATACTTCTGCCAGCGAAGAAATAATCGTAAATCTCGGACAATCTACGGTTCTACGAAATGGCGTTGTAATTAAAGCTGAATTAGTAAATAACTGCTGTTTAGCAGGTAATATAGTGGACCGCGTTGAATCAACGCTTTGTTTTTTAACGCCGGTATAACGTTGGTCACTTTAAGGCTTAGATCTATGGCTGAAGTGTCGTTTAACATGCATGTAATAATAACATTGTCTTAAGTTTTCACGATTCACAATTTAAATAAAACTACTTTTTAACCAGATTAATCGCGTATAATTTATATTTTACATTTTAACTCGACTTTTCGGTGTCTTTGCAGACCCCGTGGTCACGAGCGACTGAGTGACTAGTTTTATTTAAACATGTAATAATATTTCATGGAACAAAAAATATGAACCAAAACTTGAAACTTTTAAATTCCTTCTAAATTAACGTTGTATTAATAACACATCTCGATTCTTTAACGAAAATTTTATAGACAAACAATACTGTTACTTGTTCTTTAGCCGTTAAATCTTAAGAAAACATCGGCCCAGTTTAACTAAAACAAATGCCTCTCGTCACTGTGTTATTCCTTCTCTCACCACGTGACTTTACAGATACATTGCGTTCCTTTATGAAAATTAAGATTCTCTTCACCCTATCGCGCATGTATAAGCGTCTAGTAAAAGGCGACTAATTTGAATGTGTTCATGAAGAGCCAGTTCTTTCCTAAACCCATGCGCTTTCGTCTTCGACCTCTTCTCCACTTACCATCAGTTGAGACTGAGGTCAAATACGGGCTTAGTCTATAAATAAATAAAAAGCAAGATAAAATCGTCACGGTATTATTCCAAGTCTCACCTCACCTCTATGTCTACGTCCCTATCTAATATCTCTTTGCCTAGTATACAAGGTGACTGGTGGGTCACTTTTGAAATTCGAGGACGTGATATTTTGACATGAAGAAAAAAATATATATATTAAAAAATAAATATTAATTATTTAACTGAGTAAACTTAACCGAAAGTTAAAGAATTGATTACGCAACGCATGGTTACACTAGCATTGGCAGCGATCCGCGCGCTAGGTCACGTGCCGCGATCGACTCAAGCGTAAGTAAAATAAATAGTAACATTTATTTTTAGGGTTCTAGTGAAAAATTAAGTGCCTACTTTTAATAATATAATTATTATCAGAATCGAGTACAGAGTGCTCTTCTTCAGTATTTAAAATTTGTCCCCAGTCACCCTGTATAAGCTAGCCGTCTATTTAAGAGTAGACTACACAAAGTCACTAACTCGTTCATGGGTTAATGTGTACGCTTTTATAATAAAGTTCCATATAATATTTAAGATGTACCCATCGATAGATTTAAGAGTACCGTAGAACAAGTGTTGTGTGAAAAGGATATCCAGATTATGATTCGGAATTCCTCCATCTTCTTGCAAGATGGGATTCCCTGGCTGTAAACTGTAATTGTATATTTTGCTGTTAAAATTGCTGTTGAGTTTCTTGCCACTTCTTTTCAGCAGATCGACTTTCCGAAGTGGTAGTAGATTCAGTTAATCTATACTTATATTATAAAGAGGAAACCTTTGTATTTTGTATGTTTGTATTGAATAGGCTCAAAAACTACTGGACCGATTTCAAAATTTCTTTTACCATTACTTAGAGGGATTCTTCCGAATCCGTATAGGCTACTTTTTATCCCGAAAATCCCGCGGGAATCGAAATTGCGCGGGTAAAACCGCGCGCAACAGCTAGTTTGTAAATAATTGGTCAATTTCAAGTGTATTTATGTACTTACCTAGAAAATAAAGAACTTTTTGACATTTGACCTCGTGACTTCACTCACAGATAAACAAAAGAAACTTTGTGAGAATTATGATTCGGAAGGGCGCCATTTTGCCACTCGCCATTATTGACGAGAAAGCAACTTTTGTTTCAACATAACTCTCGTCGGGTTGTTCGGTCGGCTGGACATTCATAATGGACTCGAGTGGACAGTAGGCTATTCCGAGAATCTGTCTTTCTGTGAAGTTATTATATCTAATTCTATTTTAATGTTATGAAAGCGTATGAGCAATGGGTCTACCCGATGATTAGAGGTATCCAGAATCTTGAACATCATCTATTATTGTACAATAAATACATTTTTGTAACTTTCGCACGAAATTGTCTAGGTCAAATTAAGCTTTTTTTTTAAATGTGTGTTATGGATACTATCGGATAAAAATACTTATGAAATAATATTGTGTATAATATTTGAACCGAATGTATAAATACAGAATATTAGAAATTAGAAAGAAACTTAATCCTTCCAGATGCGCGAGCGCGACTCACATTTAAACCGGTCTTTTGTCTGTCTTACATAAACGCCGCCGTAAGAGCATTCTCAATCAACGAAAGCAAACCGTGAAAAAGAACCGAATTCGCCGAAATATTCAAATTCTTACCAAAAGTATGGCTGAAGGGAGCTTCAAACCACTCCCCATTAACGAATTATTTTTTTAATATTAATTTTATAAGAGTAGGTACATACATACATATATGTGAAAACTGTTAAATGGCCTTCTTCTATGTTATTGCCTTATCTATGTATAAATATTTAGCTGTAAGTTTTCCTGTAATAAATAAATAAATAAATAAACTTCACGCCTGTATCCCTTATGGGGTAGAACACCAGTGGTTATAAGACCATCTGATGTTACGTTTGACAAATGAGGTATTATAATGATGGAGAGAAGCTATTGCAGTGACAGGGGGTCAGCCTATCGCCCACAAAAATGCCAATAAAACCTCTGTCCCTTAACTGACTTTTACAGTATGCCCGGGAAGAGAAGCAGCTGGTACCTACATTCTATGTTTTTCTTTCGCTCCCAGTCCAGCATTTTATAAGAGTCTTTTTTCGAAAAAAATATCGATTTTGATGTTACTGAAAAGCGACCACCTATTTTACAAAATAAAATCACCAATACAAAATTAGCGCATTGACGAAATGATCGCGTTCCAAAAAAACCCATAATCGTACATAGAATTAAGAACTTCATACTTTGAAATCGTTTGAAAAACCCTTAACACGGCTTATCAGCGCAGAATAGCCTTGTACTCATTCATACGTCATCTAACGGTGCCGCTGCTCGGGTTGGCTCGGCCGGAAACGAGCCCGCTCTTGCGTCGAGCCTTCGAGGCAGTATGCTAACGGAGTTTCTACCTTAAGAATATGATAGATAAATCTATACCTAGTAAATATAGTTGGAGAGTTTGTTTGAACTCGGATTAGCTTAGATTAGGCATACTGTCCCTGGATGAGTAGGTCGCAAGAAGCGACCAATCCGAGTGACTTCGCTTGGTGGTGGGATCTCCTCAGGGTTCAGCTGGCTAGCGACCAACTACCATATGAAGTCAGTCTCATGATTTATGAAGAGCCAGATCCTTCCAAAGGCTATGTGCTGTCATCTTCGACATTATCTTCATTTAGCATCAGCTGACATTCAGCGTAAAAGGGGGTTTAGTACAAGAAGAGAACTCTTCTTGACCAGATTCATCGCAGAGGCATCAGAGGGTTTAAAGGCGTTTTTGTGGGCGAGAGGCTGACACTACAATAGTCTCTCTCCATCTTTATAATACCCCCAAATTTCCAAGCGTGACATCAGATGGTCTTGTAACTTCTGGTGTTCCGCCTGCCCCATAAGGGATACAGGCGTGACGTTATGTATGTATGTATGTCATCGCGCATTTTTCACTCGACTTACTTAATAGAAAACTGAAACGGGTAATCTAATCGTTAATCGGTAAAGTTTTACTTAATCAATGAAATTAGAAGAAATAAAATGAGTTCAGCAAGAATATTAGATTCATGACAATATTATATAATTCTAATAAATATAATATAATTCTTTATTGTACACCAACAGAAAAAGTATAATTACAAAAATTACAATATATTTTCATATTTGCACAAAGGCGGCCTAGATACCTACTATCGTCTATGGACGCACTCGCGTGGCGAGCAAATACTGAGAGACGAAGCGTGGGCGGCCCCCCTGCAAGGTAGATCGTCGATCTGTTCAAGGTCACCGGTAAACTATGTCTGTGGGCAAAACCTCTGGGGAAGCCTCTGTCCAGCAGTGGGCGTCATTCGGCTGACGTGATTATGTCTGTCTAATCTGACCAATAAATAGGTAAATAACGCAAGCTGAACTAACTAAATGAACTAAACTCAATCTCACTTGATAATAAGTAAAGATGAGGTTGAAGATGAACTGGCTCTTTATGAAACAGTGCCGGAACACATCACCGCTTGTGTGACGGGCTGGTGGCTTTATATGAAAGTTGGTTTTGCTAGCAAGGCAAACCCTGAAAAAACCTCCTGCTTACCAATAAACTCCAAAATACGCTAGTGTCATAGCGGAATAGAAGCGGACCCTCTAGATACTATAAAAAAGTTCGTTTCCCAAACCATCTCTGACGTCACTTGACTCAAAAGATGATCCACCAAAGTCCTCTCCAAATAAAATAAACAACCAAATCCTAACAAAATCTACAACTCACAATCGTAGGAGTCCCACAAATGGTGCATTTATCTCCACAAACCAATGCCCGGCCCACGCAACGCAACACATCTAAAACATTCTCCTCGCCCCCGTACTCGGCAACGTGAGGAAATTCCCCTGGTTATACGAATAAGTGTAGATGTGGCAATTATTGCGAAAACTCGAGTTATCAATAAGCTCATCTTAAATATGCAGAAATAATAAAGAGGGAAATTCAAATCGACAAGTTGAATTGAATAGGTACTAAGACACTTTTAAGAAAATCGTTTACCGCCAACTAAACTAAGTTAGTTTAGTTTAGCCAGTTTTTCATACATATGCGTCAACCGCAAACTAGGTATGCTTATTTTTTGGTCGACGGACAACTTTAGTTTACTTTAGCTCAGTTTAGTTCGCTGAGTTTAGTTTTCACTTAGTTAGTTGGCGGCGGACAATCGGCTTTAAGGTTCTTTAAATTAACTTTACATGATAAATTACCATGGCTAACTTAAAGCACCCCGAACTATGACAGATGTCTGCAAATAAATTATTTGTGATCAGGTCTTACGCACCGTCCAGGAAATATCAAATGAACTGAAGCGTGTGACTTATTTGGCTTTCTTGTATTCAAAGTATTTCAGCTTTTCAGCATGAAAAAAGTTTACAATATAAGCCCATTTAGCATGATTACACGCAAGCATAAACAACTTGAAAAACATCGATAGGTAGAATCAGAAAAATACCACATCCAAAATCCGTCCACAGATAGAAAAGCGTCTATGATATTAATATGGCGGAAATTCATCACGCGACTGCAACTGACAATCGGACACACGGTGCACCAACACGACTGGAATTAGCATGGCACGTGGAGCACGGGCCCAACTGAGCTCAAAGCGCTTTAAGCTTTTTGTTGACGACTGTCCGCTCCCGACCTACTACGTAATCCGAGCAAGGTTAACTCTTCAAGTTTTTAATAACTCAAATTTATTTTAATTTAACTCTTTTCGCATTAGGTTCATTGGGAGTTTCAGAAATGGCGCTTTTTAAGTTAATGTTATTCGGAGAAATGTTTTATGAAAAATTATTTCCTTTTGAATTAAATTCTTAAAATAGAATGTCTTTGTTGCTTTTTTTATGATACAATTTAGTCATAATATTTGTCGTAGGCTTCGCTATTTGTTGTTTTAAATAAAAGACGTTGTTATCAACCGACTTCCAAAACAGGTGGAGGTTCTCAATTCGTCTGTATGTTTCTTTTTTTTGTGTCATTGTTACACGATATTTCACGGACAATTATGAATCGATCTTAATTATGAATCGAAAATTCTTGTTTCGTATGATAGAAGATACTTCATAGTTGGTCCCATCTAAATTTCATCGAAATCGGTTGATTAATTCATTGAAAATTTTAAAATTTTGAAAAAGTATGTTTGATTTCGGAGAATGTTTACGTGGATGACATTATAACTCAGCCAAGGTTTTTTGGCTGAGTTATAATGCGTGAAGTCGGTTTTTTTAATTCGTTGATCATCTTAGTTCAAACTTGATTCTATTTTATTTAGTTTAATTTTAACAAACAGGTTCTTAGATACAAAAACAGGCCCATAGATATTGTGCCTACTACTTTCAAGTACTACCTATATGTATTTAATTGATATGTATAAGTGATTATTTGGAAATGGTACACTATTTATTTTGAATGGTTTTCCGGAAGAAATTTAATTTTGACAATGTCTTTGTAACATTATACAAATGAAATTGTGAACTTTAAAGTTGAAATAAAGTTATTATATCTAATATATAAAATTCTTGTGAAACAGTTTTCGTTGCCATACTCCTCCGAAACGGCTTGACCGATTTTGATGAATTTTTTTGTGCTTATCCGGTATCTATGAGAATCGGCTAACATCTATTTTTTTTTTATTTATATGGCAAAACAACGTTTGCCGGTTCAGCTAGTATTATTATATGAAGATAATGTACAATATCAATAATCTTCAGATCCAATACTGGACAAAGGACTCCACTAAGGTTCTGTATTCATTATTTCATTTCCAAAATAGCCAATCAGTTATTTTATTAAAATAGCCAAGTAGCCAATTTTCGAAAAAAAGCAGTTTAAAACTGCATTTTTACATACAATTGCTGGTAGTTTTACTATAAAAGTTTTGGCTGTTACCTAATGGTGCGTACAGATTGCTGTAATGGAACTTGTACATGTCGCAGAATATTATTGGTGGACATCTCCTGTTTATAGTCAAGCCTGAGTTTCTATACCCATATTTTTATATGTTTCAAAATAGATTCACTGAAAAAAGGTCTCCATTCTGAAACATCACTTTCTTTTACTGACTTTTGTAGTAGGCCCTGGAACTTTCACTCATATTCTGATGATTTTGATGAAAATAAATTCAAGAGACACTGCAATGCTGAGCCACTAAGAGAATATAGTTAGCATTAATAAGTTAGCATTAAGTTAGCATCCTAGAGTTAGCATTGATACTACTAAACTGCTTACCCAGCTCTTGTCCCATTATTTTTTATTATTCATTGTGTACACATGGAGTAAGAAACAATTTGAATAACAATGTTATAGGTACAGTGTACAATATTCGGCCTTATCATCTCAAGACGATTTCTTCCAGGCAACCCGATATTTCCAAGAATACTTCAAAAACTTACAGTTTCTTATCGCTGATGAGATTCAGTTGGATTTACAGGTTCAGCGTGGCTAGTTTTTGACCCTGCAGAATCAGATATATCCAAAGAAAAGATATAAACAGCAGGACGTTAGATGTGTCGCCATCATCACCGTTACGGGATGTTTCAGGAACTAGCTCGACATCAGATTGATCTTCCACTATGAAACTCATTCTTATCTGCATTTCTTGTACTGTCGTCTGGCCATTATTTCAGCGACTGTACTATCTATGCACTGAATAAACTATAAATTAACACTAAATTATAATGAAAGCAGATACAAATACCTAGTTGACCTGCTTGTTATTACTAACGGGTCAAAAAGACCACCCGTGAGCGTTCTAGGTATATCTTGTTCTATTTAATTAGTTAAAACACTTTTTCATATAATAACAACGGCGACATGTTAAATATGAAAAATCAATAAAAGTCATCATCATCACAACTCTTTGTAATGAGCCCACTGCAGGGCATGAGTCTCTCCCCTGGGTGAAGAGGAGGTATAGGCCATAATCCACCAAGCTGGCCCAGTGCTGGGTGGTGGATGCCAGAATTTTTAGGGCGCCTAGATGGCTTCTGACAAACCCTTACGACTACTGTATACAAGTATACAGCACCCGGGACCGACTGCTTAACGTGCCCTCCGAAGCACGGAAGTCGTCGTGAGATATGAATGGTCGGCGGTCACCCATCTAAGTACCGACCGCGCCGAACGTTGCTTAACCTGTGATATCGTATGATACACACAGTAACCACGGCGCCACGACGACTTCCAATAAAAAAAAAAAAAAGTAAATTAATAAAAAGTAAAAATCCAAAAGTGGTATTTTTGACCCACGCTTTTTAGTTTTAGTGTTATAGGTATATTAACGAACTTCCACGAACACAACCTTACCGTATGTCAACTGACAAATTTGGTTTGAATTGCGTCATTTAATATCGGTCAAATTTTTTGCAGCTATCTATGGCAAAGTTTCGCTCATAACAGCGGATCTAGGTCAAGGTAACAAAGAGTTCTTGCAAAAAATATTTTTTGAACACATAATCCTATTGCTCCAGATAGTTCTGTTTTGCATATTATAAATAATTTAACTTAAAAATTGTTAAGTAACTTTAACTTTTGATGTTTATTGTTCACAGAGGTACGGCTATGACCCATTCTACCATTCCTGGATTCATCATCGTCTCATCATCATCACAATTCTTTGTGATAATCCCACTGGAAGACTATGAGTCCCTTGGTAACAAGGAGGTTTTGGCCGTAATCCAGCAAGCTGGTCCAGTGCAGGTTAATGGATGTCAGAATTTTCAGGGCGCCGAAATGGCTTCTAACTAACCCTAGGTATCCAGCACCCGGGACCGACTCCGACTCGCCGTGAGAAATTAATGGTGGGGGTCACCCATCTTTGTACAGTCACGTCTAAGAATAAGTATCCATTTTAATTGAAATTTGAACCTTATTGCGACCGAATAAGTTGCGAAGTGTGTACATATGAATGAAAGTGACTGTACCGACCGCGCCGAGAGAGTTGCTTAACGTCGGTCGGCGACGAAATATTGAAAAAATGCATCGACTTTCATCACATACCTACTATGAGTTTATGAATAGACGAGTTGACCTGAAATTTTGATATGTGTAAATTCATATCTTCATCTATTCCTTGATTGCTCGAAAATATGATTTAATGATTTTGACTCAATAGTTTTTTTTTCGAAAACAGGTCTAAAAAAATACTTTTTCTCAAAGTACCACGAAGTTATGGAATCCATACGCCTAGATAATAGCATAAATATAATCTTCACATTATTGTTCGAACTTTGGTTGATCAAAAATAACATAGCATTTATCATTATACTTTTATCGATTTTTGAAACAATATCTGAGCGATGATCACGATTTGCAATACGCGACCTTATGTCGGCTTGTTAACGTGCTAATATTTCAAGAAAAAACATTTCAATGTGCCGTCTTAACCTGCGATATCGAGTAATATTCACAGGAGCCACAGCATTCCAAAACATCCTATATGAATGAATTCATTCTTTACTGATGCTCATTTTCTGTTTGTTGTATAAGCCAATTGAATGGGCAGCCTTAATCCAGTAGTACAATACGCTATTAAGACATTTTTGTGTATCGAATGATGCGTACAGATTGCTGTAATGGAACTTGTAATGTAACATTCTGTGCACCACACATACAAATACGCAACGTGCGCAGAATGTTACATTACTAGTTGCATTACTAGCAATCTGTACGCACCCTTAGACTTCCCGGGCGATTGAGATTCTAAGCTGAACATCATTCTCAGACCACTTTGGCGATGGGTCACTGTCTGCCTCAGACGCCAGTGGTCGCGGGTTCGATTCCCGCACGGAACAAGAATAAAAATGTTCCGGGTCTGGGCTTTTATCTATATGTATGTATTTATGTTCTACGCTACATTCCCATATCACAAGCCCTGCTTAGTTTGGGGCCATGTAGTTGATGTGATTATCTGGGGATTATATTGATTTTTTATATTTATTTATGATGATATCCAAGTTTATACTAACTTTGCTAACATTCTTTTTCGAAAAACATTTTTGAAGTAGAATATTCGTAATAAAAACTATGCACCCTTAAGTATAAACCTATCAATATTATTTATACTCAGAATAAAAACGAGGCCTTGCCTTTAATAAGAGGCGTTTTTAACCATTTAAAGTTACAATTCCTTCAATGCAAAAACACATAATTCTGTACATCCGACATATTTCAGCTTCAGGAGCAACCCATCACGAAATCTCCCTGGGGATTCTCGTCATATTTATAGCCATCTCGCTCGCGGAACCCTTGAAACCAATACCGAGGAACAAGGACACTAGAGAATTGTTTCAAATAGAAATTGCTTTCCATAAATAACTTAATCGTTTTAAAGGTCACATTGCCGTGTCACGTGTCGAAACAGATCCATCAGAATCTATTCTAAGCGATCGACTAATAAATGCTCGCGATTTCTTCTAGAATTCTCTCGAAACATATGACCATCTCATATTCTTCATGTACCTATATTTTTTGATTGAAGCAAATTTTTTAGGTTTACCAAGAAGTCGAACAAAACGCTTCGATAGTTCCTTTTTGGTACGCATTGCCAAGGTGTGGAAAAGTCTGCATGCGTCTGTTTTTCCTGACCACTACAGTCCTGGAACTTTTAAGTGTCGAGTGAATAGGTTTCTCGTGGATGGACGAGTAACACCATAGTCTTCATGCGCACTTTCCATAAGGTGGCATGGAAGACAAACGTCCTATCCTAACAATATAAAAAAAAAATTGGACAAGTTTTCTACGTGAAAGTTTTTTGAAGTAGAAATTTCAGATTTTCTCCTAAATAAATAACCCTACTCAAAGTTGACGACGTGTGAGTTTGCGAGGATGTTTGATGCTCTGTTACGCTGAATAAGCTGGGCAAATTAAGCTGAAAAGTGTAAAACAATATATCTTATCCAGATATAGGTGCTTATATTATAATATATGTATACCTACGTACTTATTCTTAAAGCATGTAGGTACAGTCACAAGCCCATCTATAAGTCAGAGATATTAAAATCCTACAACCAAATGAATAAAAGAAAAATTATATCCACGGAAATAAGATTGAAGATATTCGATTAAAAGCATCCTTAATAATTCATTATAATTAAAGACAAAATACAAAATTTCATGCTGGACTGGGAGCGAAAGAAAAACGGAGAATGTGCTAGCTGCTTCTCTTCTCGGGCATACTGTAAAATTCAGTTAAGGGACAGAAGTTTTATTTGACGTTTTTTTTTGTGGGCGATAGGCTGGCTCCCTGTCGCTGCAATAGTCTCTCTCCACCTTTATAATGCCTCCAAATTTGTCAAACGTGGCATCAGATGATTTTGTAACCCATGGGGACACAGGCGTGAAGTTATGTATGTATGTATTAAAGACAACAGTAATAATAAAAACTTAAGCAAAATAGTCATAACAATAAAAGAAATCCTCTATATTAAAATCATAAAGGATTCTCTATTAATATAATTTATTTCCACTAACTAAACTTAAAATCATTCGTACAAAAGCCGAGAGCACAATAGGCAAGTTTCTTTATTTTTTTTTTCATCACTGGCAACATTTTCTCATCTTCGAATCCGGATTATTTATTCAAGTGGCAACACTGAAATATGAAAATGCACTTGTGCTCGAAACTTAGACAGTGCATACGATACTAGTTGGGTTGCCGAGGTACCTACGTACTTTGCGACTTGATATCGTGTAAGGGTCGATTCACACGACACATTTCGTAATTAAAATATTGCTTTCATTGAATTGACTGTTTAGAGCCCGAAAACTAGGTCTTTTATAACCACATGTTGTAATTACTACACGTGTACCGGATAGCCATTTAAATAACAGGAACAATATGTTTTCTAATATTAACACATTATAATCCTACCATCGATTATTAATGAAATCCATATGCCCGGATGCCACAATATACTAGACGAATGCAAAGGTTTCGCCGATATTTTTTATTAAAAAAAAGTTTTAGTTTATGGCCTACAAGACAAGTGTAGCGGTAAAGTTCTCTATTTGCCAGAGACTTCGAATCCCGATTGGGATTATTATTGCTATGAATACATAGATGTTTACGTATCCTTCAAATTTCTGTACTATCAAGAATCCATAACACAAATTGTATGAAAACGTTTTTTTGTCCTGGACAGTACCAATAATAGTTCGCTAATAACTAAAAATATAATTATACGCGTTAAACTGGTTAAATAGTATTCTATTTCAGTAAAAATTTGGTTCGAAAGACTATTAATTCCCCGTGTAAACCAATCTTAATTCACTAGCCGAGTCTGTGGAGGGTAGTTCACAATCTCCCCCCCCCCTCCAGCGGCGACTAATTTCCGACGTAACACTGCTCCTTGGTTAGATTTCTGCTTATTTCATATTTTATTGTACTATCGCTTGCTTCGCTGTGACGGAACTACTATTTTATATTGAGTCTATTTTGATGCGCTTCGTAATGAAGTAATGAGTCCAGCTAGAGGGCGCAGTGTGGAGTTATATCGTAAAAGTAATAGTAAAGACTTTAGACAGAGGTACGGAAAACAGAAAAAGAGGAAACTCTTATTAATAAGTAACTCTTAGTAACTCGTGTCTAAAAATAATAGACTTAAAGGGAACAAATTTCAATTAATCTGGTTAACATTTAAAACGTACAAGCATAGGTCGAGACTTACATATAACAGTTTGTAGACAAATATTTTCGTACAAATACTTCTTGCTTTCAAGTGGAACATACCTGAAACAAAAACAAAAAAGATACGTTAAAAACACGAAAATGAATCTATATTAAAAAATCAGGTTAATGCTTTTAAGCCACTTAAGCTGCAAACTGGACGGCAGCGACAGCGAGAGCGAGAGCGACAGCTCAGAATCTGGGCCGTTCTCGAAGCCAGCGGGCGCTCGAGCGATTTGACGCGGTTTCATACAAACTCAATACTGCTATCGTGTCGCGGAAATCGCTGCCAGCGCCGCTGTCGCTCTCGCGGTCGACCAGTTTGCAGCCTTAGGATTATCTGAGAATAGCCCTACCGCCAGTGGAAAAGCGTGTGGTAGGTGATAGGACCCGTTGAAGGATTGCTTGGTTAGCGCGAATCCTTCATATAAAATCTGCCGCTAAAATCACCGCCCGGACGGCGGCGGTTCTTAATGGTGCGTACAGATTGCTAGTAATGTAACATTCTGCGCACGTTGCATAACAAGATCTATTACAGATATCTGTACGCACCATAACGCGTGTATTATCATCTACACTCACCATCAGGTGAGATAAAATAATACATAAAATCCCCAGACAATCACACCATCTATTAGCCTCGAAGTAAGCAAAGCTTGCGTTATGAACTGCTTTGTAGCGAACTTGGGGAATCTCAAATATACATACATACCTATAAGTATGTAACCCAGATCCCGGAACATATTTTTTTGTTCCGTGCGGGAATCGAAACCGCTACCTCGCGAGTGGCTTAGTAGCGTCTAGCTAGACCATTGCACCATGGAGACGGTCGAAGATGGATGACAAGGGCGGGTTTTAAATAAATAAATATTTCTGACACTCACACAACATTATCTAGCCCAAATTAAGTTTCTTAAAGAACTTGTATTATGGATACTAGATAACTGATATACTTAAGAAATATATAAACACACATATTGAATAAATACATATTTTTTATTAAAATAAACTTAAATAAACATCCATGACTTGACGACTAATATCTGTGTTCATCATACAAATATCCGCCGCCGCCGGGATTCGAACCCAGGACCTCTGGCATAGAAGGCAATGTATGTTACCGCTGCACCAGGCGGTCGTCAAATTTTTTAGAAATAATGTTAGATTTTCAATAAATGAATCCTTGAACCCACAGCAGACGCTAAATCCAATCTAATCCGTTTCCACGACGAAAACGAAACACATTAAAAACTACAAGTACTTAAAACCGCAATATTCAATTTAGTCAAGTACAGTCGGAGTTGGAAGTTTCCCTCTAAAATAAAACTTGCGAATGATTTAAAATGCCGTAGTTCAAGTTAATACAAAAAGCCACTGTTTTATTGCGTTTCTTACTAGTACGTACATAAATGTCCGTATTAGTTTAAATAAGTAGACTATGTTATTGCATTAGGTACAAGTTACTAATGTGTAAAGCTGAAAGAATAGACATTCGGGGAAATTATGTTATCAGATTGAATTACCGCCAAACCCGCTGCCTTATCACGTAAATATTAGCGATCAGCTATAATGGCGCAGTCATCACGCCATGGACGCGCGATCCATTGCTTTACATCGTATGATCTAAGCGATAGCTGTTCAATCGTTCGTTGATCGCACAATGCATTTATTGATACGATACTAGCGCCAAAAACAATTTGGTAGCTAAAAAAGAAACTAATAAAATGTGAAACAGATGTTTGCTTTTAAAATTTCGCAGAAAAGTACACACGAAAAGTATGAAAGTCAAAGGGATTATATGCACTTTTAGTAGATCGATAGTACGATAGTGGCAGCACAGTCGTCAGATTGCTATGGCTTTGTTTTTGCTGTAACGTAATACGAATTAGTTCTTTTTTAGGCAAATCTTGCGCGATTCATGCCATCGCTTTGCTCTTGCAAGTTAGTGATAAGGCAGCCGGTAGAATACCATAAGTACTGGTGTTAGGACACCTGAAACGTTTCATGGAGAGTGCCCTTTGTAGAAAGTAAGGATGGGACGTTACTCTTTCATGACGCCTGAAGGTAAAGTGCTCATGAAGGCTACATTGGTACAAAAGTCCATCGACAAGAAACCTATTCACTCGACGCTTAAAAGTACCAGGACTATAGGAATCATCAGGAAAAACCACCCGGATCATAAAAGAACTGTCAAAGCGCTGACATTTGCCAACGAGCAGTTAATTATGCTTTGTTCCGGATAGAAGGACAAAACATCTTAAAGCCCCGGTGATTTTCCTAGAGTTACTGATCTCTATGTTCGTTAGTGATTATTTGACATCACATTTTCCGTATGCTCGATTGCCCGTTTTTACGACATTTAAAATTAATCATAATCGTATCATAAAAAAACTTGTTCTTAATTCGAATTTCCCCACAATCATACTCGATCTAAATGTAAATTATCAACTCTATGGTTTTCACTCTTGCAGTATACCTATCTCACTAATCGCAACGGCATCAAGCGGTACCAAGAGGGAAGCTTCCCTATAGTTGACCTTGGCACCGCCTTGACTCGACCTCAGATATGACGATATGATATGATAGTGGATTATTAATTTGTAGATTTAGATTTAGAGAAGGTTTCATGAGAAAAACAACTTAAGGGGTTTAAAGTGGTCGCAATGTCTGAAAAGGCACCGAACGTTGATCATGTTTAAAGCATATTTGATCCATTAGATAGGAGATAGCCATGTCTTATTATTTTAAGTTAATCAATCGAGGTATGTTATTAATAATGCGCTCTTATATCGCTCTTCAAAAAATATTGTCAAATCCTATTGTCGCCCTACATATACCTCCACTTTACCACCTCAAAAATACACCCAATTCATACATTTGTGTACTTACAGCAAATACAAAACGCGAAAATAATCCCCCGCCCCCCTATTTTTTATATCCCTAAAAATTCTAATGCATTCGAAATGTTGTACAGGATTCCGTGCTCGGTCGTCTGACTGGAATAAAAATGAGCCAGAATTGGATCATGTACAGATAAGAATCTATAGCGGTTATAAGTCCGAGGCGCGTAGCTGAGATGGCTTTTGTTTTTGAGGATTTCTTCATAATGGTAGCTGGCAACTTTAATGTTCGTATTGCTGCAATATTACGTTCAAATAACGCAAGTGATGAGCAAAACTGGTTATAAGTTTTATGGTGTCACCAGCACTTCATTAATTTGCGTAGGTACCTATATCGGGATGAAGTATCTATGTAATGCCTTGGTTTTAATCTATCAGTGAGCAAAATTTCAGCTATACCGTTTAGTAGTTTTAGCGTAGAAGTGTACAGACATGAAAGAATAGACGAACAAAAAGTAATCAATTCATGATAGCAAACTTTCAAGTGTATAGGTAATATTAGTAAAGGATTGTAGTTATCATACTTGTGTTCAATCAAATTCTGTATATTTTATCCGCCGCGACTGCACTCACTCACTACCCAATGAAGGACTCCGAAAGAGCCCGAAACTAGTCGGAACCTCCGACAATATCGTGTAAGCAAAATTCGCATAATAAACAATAGTTATAAATAAATAAAATTCCCATACAATGACTCCAACATCACCTCAAAGTAAGCAAAGCTTATGAAATACCATGTAGCGAACTAGAGGGGAACCTAGAATGTAAATAAATAATATATATAGATAATATATGGACACTGCATTGCCATGCTATTCAGTATGTAATATATAAGTAGTGGTATTTTTTTTCTTTTGTTTCTAAAGATTGTTTGTCATGTTATATTATGTTTTTGTTTATTTAAGGATTATCGACGCAGCGACCTGTGCTACGTATAAACCCATAGCGGTTTTTGCAGCATTGTTAACATACCCTTAAGAAAACAATGTAACCTATTGTGAATAAAGTTTTAATAATAATAAAACGCCCAGACCCAAAACTATTTTTTTCTTTTCCGTGCGGAAATCTAACCCGCAATCACTGACGTCTGAGGCTGAGATAGGTTTACCACATCGCCAATGTGGTCGTTAAATGTAAAATTTTATATAAACAGTAGTAGAGTATTGAGTCTTTCATTAAAGTTCTGCTTAATTAAGGGTTAGATGGAGCTTTATGAAAGAAAAAGTTACTTTTTTCTCTTTTCTATACAGCAGTGCGATCACAGAACTTTATCGAATCGTATATTAACGAATGCTCGTAGGTATAGTATGGAGACGGTTTGTTAGCAATAATTGAAATCTATCTATTGCCGCACGGCCAGCTTAAATAAATATGTGCCTTGTTAATTTTGACTGTTTGTAAACATGTTTTACTCTTAAATAACTGTTAAATAAAAAATTACAATGTTACTAAAAACTTGCCACCGACTCCATACTATACGAGCATTCGTAAACATACGAATCGATATAGTTCTGTGCTCACACCGCAGGGTTGATTTGTAGTACATAGAAATTAAAATTATTCGCTAACATACTAAGGACAGCATGGTCATTCTAAATTATGAATGAATACCATTAAAATAAAGACGACTACGCGCTACTACAAAACATCTTGTAGTACTACGTCGTAGTATTATCAACGAAATGCCGCGTCGTAGTAGCTATGTTCATCGACAGCGATAATTTGTAAAATTGTTTATGGTGCCATATTTATATTTTTTTGTACTGAGCGATACTAAAATAAACATGCAGGTAGGTTTATATTGTATCAAAGAAAATAACGTTTGAATTTGGCTGGTGACTACAAATAAACCTTGTATATGTGTTCAGTGAGGGTAAGCTAAGCAGCGCCTTTGATTATAAACCCTTACTTAAATAGAAGTGTAACTGCTGAAAGTTCCAAGCAACGAAGTGACTACTTAGGCACGCAGTCGCAGTGCTTGTGTTAAGTTGCACGAACATGGACTAATTGCAACATTTAGTCTAAGTTCTAGAATTGTTAAATTTCTGCACTTAAGATGTAGAATTTTTTTGATTTTGAGTTATCAATTAATCTTAGCCTTTTATTCCATGAGAATTTTTCTATTAAATGCAAAAATATTATTTTAAATCGGAGTTCGAGATTCGCACGTACAACCACACAAACAAATAAACTTTTCAGCTTTGTTTTTATCAGGTACTGAAAAGGTTTAAATAATATCTTCACTAAGATATCTCCTATGTGTTGTATTTATTAAAAGTACCTACTTATCCGCCGATTGCATAATCAACAAGGGTAGTTATTTAGTTACAAAACAAGCTTGAGCTGCGATTGCCACACAACAGTGGGAATAAGGTTTATTTAACCTAATAAAAAACCCACATCAATTAAGAAAAGTTGGATCTAGACACGCGGGAGCGTGTCAAGCCAAGTTTCTCCTTTTTTACATTTATATTTTTGGTAGGATTCCTAAGTCTGTGGTCAGTCTTATAGCCCGTGAATTTGTAAAAGTCATAATACGGATAAATCATTAAAAAAAACTCATTTATTATTATTTACATTCGATATTTTTACATATTCTTCCACGTGCAAGTAGGCGCTGAATAATAAAACAAAAAGAAAACTAAACGAACATAACCTATAATTTCTTACGACGAACTCTGAAATTATAACTTAGAAAGGCCCATATTATCGTTGCAAGTGACAGCGTTACATTCAAGTAGGTAGGTGTTTAGGGGAAGTATAGCTTACATTAAATGCTTTCTTATTATTTATTTTCCATATACCTTCGTACTTATACATAATAATGTAACATGATTATAGGGAAGATCAATTTTTAATTTTAACGGATACAAAACCGTAGTTACGCCCAATTTTTTTTATAATATAATGAAATGAAAAATGAAATGAATTTTTTTTATTCATCATAAGACCATCGAATGGCCGCTTAATGACGTCACAATTTTGTACTTCGGCTTTAATAATGTTGGTATGTCGTATGTCTTCTATGATACTTCCGTGTCCGTTACTGCAGCTGGGAAGTTTCTTCTAGAGAGCTGGAATTGAGCGCATAAATGGGTCGTTAAGTGCTGCAATTGTGCTTCAAATTAAAAATTAGTGGATCTTGTCGTTTTAAAAAAAATGGAAAAAACGAACTAGGGTAATGCTGTTCCAGCTGGAAAATTCTAAACGAATGGTCGTAGAGAGTGCGCTGAATAATTAGTGGGTCTTCAGGTTCCCGAGATATTCAATTCAGTTTAGCGCACAATTACAGCACATAGCGACCCATTTGTGCGCCTAATTACAGTTCTCTAGAAGCAACTTTCCAGCTGCAGTAACAGACACGATACTTCCATGTTCTCACTTCGATGTTCCATACACTTTAGGTGAAGTCTTACTTTATGGTAAATGATAAATAAGAAAGGTGAGTGGCCTAACTATATGATCGAAGAAGGAATAAAAGCACAAAAGTTTAAGAAGGGACTGGTTCTCCATAAAACTTTGTCCCAACGCATCGTAGATAGATATGATATTTGGCGACGAACTTTATATACAGGGTGGTCGCAAGCCATCAAGGGCTCTGACCAAAGAGCGGGGTCACTCGGATTAGTCACCAAACGTCAAGCTTATACAGGGGTGGCAGAGCTATTCTTTACCAACCCTATGCAGAGAGACGATTCTTTTTGTACGTATTCTCAACGACCTATGGTAAGTGGCAGACAGGGTCATGGACATAATTAATTATAGTTAAATTTAAGTTAATAAATAAGTAAAATAAATAAATTTGACGACCGGCTGGTGTAGTGGTAACATACATTGCCTTCTATGCCAGAGGTCCTAGGTTCAAATCCCGGCGGCGGCGGATATCGGTGTGATGAACACAGCTATTAGCCGTCAAGTCATGGATGTTTATATGCTTATTTATGTTTATTCTAATAAAAATATGTATTTATTCAATATGTATGTTTATATATTTCTTAAGTATATCAGTTATCTAGTATCCATAACACAAGTTCTTTAAGAAACTTAATTTGGGCTAGCTACAAATAATAAATACCTAAGTACAGGTTGTTTCTATATTTTCTTTCCTTAAAACATAGGTTTCTGCTAAGAAGCCGTGAGAATAAAAAAATATAGATCAAATATTTCTACCTACCTACACTTCATCTAAACTATTGTTTTTTGTCGCATAATTGCCAACAGATTTTAAATTACATATTTTATGACACCTGACAATAACAACAGCTAGGTATTTACTGAAACATAGTCAGGCATCTATAACCTTTTGTAAAAGCACGCTCAAGGTTTATGTAACCTGTTTTAAAAATACGACTCTATTCCAGACGAAATAAAGTTGCAACAAAATACAATTTAACTCTACAACAAAATAAAAAGTTGCCATAAAAAAGGTCACAATAAACTTCCACATCTTACTTCACACTCGTTAACATCCAAATAAACATTACCTCATAAAACAAGTAATTCTAAAACTACTGTATTTAATGACATTCTAAAACCCCCGTAAAACTCATTAAAACAAACAACTCAACTCAAACATCATAATGACTTAGTAAATCGTTCAGAATGTCTGCCGAGCGGCGAATTCGTCCAAAACCGTTGTTCGACGAAGAAAAAAATATAATCACCGATTTCGCAGTATGGCATATTTGCAGGCACGCACGCCCAAAGAGCGGCCCCTTTATTTGACAGCAAATTAATAAGTAAAAACAAAACTGAAACGCCTCAACCAACCACGCAAACAATCGAATTTGAACTTTATAAAAACACGCAATAAGATCGAACGTAAACAAATACGCTCGGAACAAACGTTCTTATGCAATTTTAATCCCTACACTTTGCTACGTTAAAGCGTAAATCGAGTACCGGAACAAAGTTAATAGGATGTAATTTATCCGAGTTAAAACGCTACGTTGCCGTTTCTGCGCGCGACTGAGACGGTCAGCTGTTTGTTTCTTCTGGTCGAGGAAGATAAACATATTTCGTTGGTTTCGCGTCGTGTTCATTAGTGCGGAGGTCGCGACTAGTGGCGCCACCATGCGGTTCGCTGTAGCAACAGCTCGGCTCGGTGCAGAAACGTCGTAAGTAAGAAACTCATTAATTTTCTGAAAGTGTGGAATTCCACTTCGGGCGAATAACTTTCAGCTTCTTTTGGGTCTTTCGATCGCAGAGATCAGCGTTTTGATAATGTAATTGACAGTTTGCGTTTGTTTATTTATATCATCGTGAGCTATTTTCGCGCTGGTTTCACATTGAAGTTATATTTAGATTGATTATATTGTAATGAAGTAGAGAGTGATTTGTAATGACACCTTTATATCTTTGTTTGAAGGGAAAAAACATGAAACTAGGACAGGTAGACACAACAATGTGATTAATTAGTTGTTTTATGGTACGTGATAGTAAAGTAACGTATTTCAACGAAATGTACACTTTGATTAGGTAGCTAGAAACCTGTTATAGAAAACTTTTGTATTGCTGTGTAAAAGGCTGTGAATTAGTGTTCCAAGTAGGGGAAGTAGGCAGCCAACATTTGTATTTAGCTTTTAATTTATATCCACTGGCTGGCCTGCCGCTTAGTATTTTATGGAAACTATAATATCTAATTATTTTAGGCTTTGGCCTACCTTTACTCGAAACTCCAGCCCAATCCAGTCAGCTGTATCAGCATGAAAAAAACAACAGACAGGTTAAAATATTTAAAAAATAATTGGACCACAATATTTGTCTTTATAGGTATCCTATTTAACAAACTACTAAGCTAGTTTAAATTAGCTAATCAATACTACCTGCTAACATAATAAAAGATCTACCAAAAACTGCAAGTAAAATTAAAAAAAAAAAACATTTTTACATTTATCGTCATTCTCCTGTGCATTAAAATCTACGCAGGTTGACCTTGCAATGCAACACAATAAGATATTCAACCTGGTAACCTTATCCCCATCTGCATGGGTAAACTAAACCCCGACGGATCCAGTCCGGAAGTGCTATCTGCTTGCGCGCTCGTCCGTGACGCTCTACTGAGCGTATCCGTCGATTATCGGTCGTTCTCATTTTCATTTTCGATTTCATAACGTATTGAATCGAATAAAGTATTCAATTACTTGACGAGATATAAATAATTCGTGATTTTTAAAAGCTTTTCGTAGGTATATTGCAATATGTGGCATTGTGATGAGAAACGTCGCAAATAGGTACTGTAAAAAATGATTTTTATAGAAATAAAGCTGTATGTACAAAGTTAGTAAATATCTTGATTGAAATAGTTTAAGTGTTGAATAAAGTTAGTTAGTAGTGTTTGTGTAGTTTAATAATTAATATTACTATAATTTCTAACATTCAGTATCATGGTCTACACCAAATTAAGTTTCTTAATGAGCTGGTGTAAAGGATGCTAAAGAGCGGATAAATTAACTAAGTTTACAATAAACATGTATAAGTTGAAGGCTAATATCTCTGTTTAAAATCTCTTTTTAAATGACTGGTTTCATTATAAAGACGTGGCAAAATTGTTATCTACTAATATTGGTTACCGTACCATTGTATTCGTTGCTATGACAACCAAAACCAGTTAGAGTAATTTACAATGAAAACATATTGAATCAAACATAGAGTCCGCTATTAACAGGATATAAAAGGGAAAAAAACCTCGTATCGTGTTCGAAATTTAAATGCCCATTTTATGATCTGTACTGGCTGGGGATAACTGAAATCAGATAAGCAAAAGTCGAGTTCCAATACAAAAAAAAACATATTCGACCTTGACAAAAATCAACTTTTGACATTCGTCTCAGCAAATTAACATACTTACTTTGAATTACAAAACAAGTTTTACTTGTTTTATGCTAAGCAATTACCGAGGAGTCTTTTATTTTAAAAGATTATTCGCCTTTGATTTTAACGAAAATTCACTACGGGTTAAAATTTAAGAAGCATAACTTTTCATTTTGCAATTCTTCGTGGACTGCATTTGGTGTTTTCTTTGCTTCGCACGGTTTGGCGGCGTAACCTATGAAACCGTTAGAATTTTGTGATGAAATACAGCGTTTTAAATACAGACCGTTCCTCTAAATCTCTAAAGCCAGGTTTTAAAACGGAAAAAAAATCCCACTTGCAGTATTGAAATTAGCCCGCACAAACACTTTAGCTTTTATTGAGATAATCGTATGTTGAGCATTTCTTTACTAGAAGGTAATTATATCAACTTTTCTCTAACAAATATAAATAATAAGGGTCTGAAACAGATACATAGTATCAATTCGGAGTTTAGTCCGATCCTAGTTCATACATTAGAATTTTTTATTATGACTCTTTTTTCAGTTGCTGCACGTTCAAAGTCAAATAATACATCAAAATATCCATAGTTCCTCAAAAATCTTTCAATCCACCGTATTATATGACATCAATCAAAATAGGTAGTGCCTATTGTCTTTAGTTTTCATGATTCACGGCATAAAATTAAAACTATTTTTTAATTAGATGTAAGTAAATAAATATCTACATTTTGACTCAACGTTTCGGTCTCTTTACAAATACCGTAGTTGAATTGAAATATACACCATTACATCCGTTTAAAAAGTGTTATATTTAATCCATCAATCAAGTAACACTTTCAGCGAGTTACATAACAACTCATACCTTTACCGGAAGATGACTGCGAGCACTCGCGTCACCTTGACAAACTGCATGCGCCCGCGCCGACCCGGCCTCGACGCAAAGAATTTATAATGCACCGAATCGTTTATTGTAGGTCGCATGAGTTAATCAATTAATTAGTTCCTTGTTATCACTAAAGGCCAATACTTATTGAGACCCCTGCTTATTTACTACATACATATACATTCATACATTACTTAACGCCTGAATCCCATATGAGGTAGGCAAAACACCAGAGGTTATAAAACCATCTGATGTCACGTTTGACAAATTTGGATGTATTATAATGGTGTAGAGAGATTATTGCAGTGACAGGGGTTCAGCCTATCGCCCACAAAAATACCTCCAATAAAACCTCTATCCCGCAACTGACTTTTAAGGTATGCCCGGGAATAGGAGCAGCTGGCACATTCTGTTTTTGTTTTTTGCTCCCAGTCCAGCATGGAAAAAATGTTTATAATAAGGTTATTTAGTTTTGTGGATTACAGCCTAAACCTCCTAATCCATCACCCAGGGAGGAGACCCTGTAGTGGGCTGCTTACACAAAGCTATGATGATGATATGTAGAATAGAAAGGTGTCAACAACTATTTTACACGGGGTCCTTCGTTTTAAACTAGGCTATATTTATAATGGAAATGTGAAACATGTTGATTATTAAAAGGTAACACAATACTTTTTTTAACAAAGCATGTCCTTATCCACTATTTCATTTGAGATTATTTATCAAGATTGATATTAACATAATCTACTTGAATTATGTAAATAAGTATTATTACCAACTTTTATCTTATTATCTAGTGACTTTATAAGGTTTTTTTTAAAACATTTAAAATCAAGTTCTCGTGCTGACTTTTTAGATAGAACATATTTTGTCCCCAAAAAAATGTAAAAACGCGTCAAATAAAAATTATAGTGTTCACAAAGCGATGTTTAAAGTGATAAGTCTAATTCATTATCTACCGGAGGCGTGGGATATTTTACAAATGTAGCAATTCCAGAAGAAGTAATTTAATTAAGTAGCTCAAATTAAATGAGAAGACTTTCAAATTAGTTCATTGTAGAGGGCGCTGTAAATTTATCATATGATAAATACAGTTTCAAAAATTTTACAAAGAAATAACAGTCAAAAGAGATTTCTTTTCAGCGTCTGCATGAACTGTCACGAAACGTGTTAAAAAAGGCAAAGCAGTAGCCGTGCAAGTAAACGCCAAAACTGTACGTGTACCGTTTTTTTCGGGAGCCTACATTTTCAGGATGTATGGCGCAAAGCCTCCTAATGAATTTATTGAGGATATTCCCAGTTTGTTATACTTTTTATTGCACCAACGTTATTGATGTAAGCGCTTGGAAAGTTTTACAGATAGATGTATAAATGTTACATGTAGGTATCGTAGAGAATATAAATGAAGATCTAGTCTTCTAGTAATGTTTTTTGCCGATGCCGATTTTTTTGTAGATTAATGTTTTTTTAACCCAAAAGTCTATATTTAATTTCCTAAATTAGTAGCTTATTTCATATCGTATTGTCTACTACTACTTGATTTACTGAATTCATTTTTATTTAATATTATGAATCGTAGTCACCGAAACATCGATTAGGTACAAAATATGATAAAATGAGATAAACTCGACCCTGCATTACCATACAATCTATACCCTCTACATTCACAGGCGACAATAAGTAACAAAACCCAATAAATCTCATCAAACTCATCCTTCTATCATCGAAACAAACAAACACTCAACTTTACGAATCAGCGAAAAGAAAGCTCTAACTTTAAAACAAGCCCGTAACTTAATTTAGCCTTCGCAACTTGGGAAACAAAGGTTCACTTGAGGGCTGACTTGATAGATGGCATTGTACGTAGGTGAGGTGACCTTAGAGTGACCTTGGAGCTGTGTTGCCAACTCCGAAGGTTACCAGCAAATATGTGTCCTTGTGTCCATTTAACAATGGATTTCTGGAATCGGTTCTATTTAACTCCGCAGGTGGTTTTGTTAGCTGCATTTTTTACTTTTCATTAGTTTAGGTTATCTTCGTAGAGGCTAATGATTTGTTTTCTGCAAAAATTCATCTCCAATTAGTGGAGCTGAAAGTCATGTAGAAGAGGATAAAAAACACTCTTACAATACCCGCTTTTTTTTTTAATCTGGAGATCATAACAAGGTTTTGAAGACAGCATGTGAATTTGGTAATTCACTTAGTTTATTCTAACAGATAATCAAGAAAAATTAACCAATTTAACCTTTGTTACCTTTAGACAATGAAAGAATGTTCTAAATCGGTCTAGAAAATCCAGAATTCATCTTACGCATCCACTTCTTTCTACTAACAAATATTTTCCTACCACGTAATCATTCCTTTATCAAACAATCAGCTAGTTAATTAATTAGGAACAATCAGTATTGGGATTTCGGACTTATGTCATCGACTTATAATTAGCTAGCTGTTTTGCATGGTTTTACCCGCGGGAATATCTGGATAAAAAGTAGCCTATGCGCTATTCCAGACTGAACACTATCACTATGCTAAAATTCATCCAAATCCGTTGGGCCGTTCTGCCGTGATTGAGGAACAAATATGCATCCATCCAAATCCTAGATCTACGGCTCATATAATAAAAGTTACTTTGACTTGAATTCTACTTAAGTAAAGATTAATTTTGACACTTCTCTATAAAGAATTGACAGCGAATCTGTGCTTGAGTCATGAATCATGATCATCGCTTAAGAGAGTTTCCATATACTAGCCTGAAGTTTTAAACATGACGCATGAGTAACGCCATGACAACTAAAATACAGTATCTATTACGTACCTACATAAATCAATAAATATAAATATTTCTGACACTCACACAACATTATCTAGCCCAAATTAAGTTTTCTAAAGAACTTGTGTTATGGATACTAGATAACTGATATACTTAAGAAACATACATATTGAATAAATACGTAATTTTTATTAGAATAAACTTAAACATATAAACATCCATGACGTGACGACTAATATCTGTGTTGATCACACAAATATCCGCCGCCGCCGGGATCGAACCCAGGACCTCTGGCATAGAAGGCAATGTATGCTACACCAGCCGGTCGTCAAACATATAAAATAGAACACAGATTGAGTAAAAAATCGTCGGAACCCTCTTTAATGGATTAATCATGTATTATTAGATTTTACAAATTAACTCGACATTTAGGTGTCTACAGAAGCCATGGTCACGGGTTACTTAAGACAATAGTATGGAAATTTTGTATTGAATATTGAAATCCACAAATGTTTGTCTTCTCGGTTGACAACCGCCCTCTAGACGATCTACCAGGCTTCGCACCACAGTTGCCGCGTCTGTCAACAAAGCCAATTTCAAGGTCGAATGAAATTCGGCTGATAGCCGCTACTGTCTCGGTTAAAGTTTACAATCAAGGTCACCTTTTGAGAGAAGATCAGAAGATACTTTAAAACCGTGGAGATAAATCCTTATAATTTGGTTTATTTATGTACAGCGGAAGTTGTTCGTATGAAAAGCTTTGAGTCCTGTAGCCGGAATACGGCACACTATGGTAATGGTTGTTTTATTATAGACTAAGTTTTGGCCCTTTTTTCTAGGGTCAACCACCTTCTGAAGGAGTGAGCGTATTTTTAAGCTGGAAAAAATGATTAGCTTCCATGCTGGACTGGGAGCGAAAGAAAAACATAGAATGTACCAGCTGCTACTCTTCCCGGGCATACTGTAAAAGTCAGTTAAGGGACAGAGGTTTTATTGGCATTTTTGTGGGCGATAGGCTGACCCCCTGTCACTGCAATAGCCTCTCTCCATCATTATAATACCTCATTTGTCAAACGTGACATCAGATGGTCTTGAAACCTCTGGTGTTCTGCCTACCCCATAAGGGATACAGGCGTGACGTTATGTATGTATGTAAAAAATGATTAGGTGCTGTTCTTTGACTGGTTGATAGTACACTTTATCCAGAACACAAATAGGCTTGCTAGTGCATTTTGGCAAGAAGGAAGGAAGATAGTACCCAATGAAAGAAGAGTCTACCCAACGAGGCGTCTCCAATAAGACTGACAGTATTGGTGATATGCCTACTTTATAGAAAAAAAGAGTCTGTGCCTTTAAACACGCTTTTCTGGGCAACTATCAGAAAAAATCGGAAAATTCTATTTGAGTTTGATGACCCAGCTCTTGAGAAAGATTAAAGAAGTTTTCCTTTATAGGTTAGGCTATCACGATGTTTTCACAGGATCAAAAGTGTCGCAGGTAAAATCGCGAACGACTGCTACTTATACGGTGTTAAAATATTTTATCATGCGAACAGGATACGACATTGCAGTAACATCGACGACGTGTGAATCAAAATTAGGTTCTCTGTAACTTGCAGCGGAAACTTATCGATGTTACGGTTAAACTTACAAACGGTGTTTTAAAACTGCCCGCTTTTTAGTGTAGAATGTACGTTTTAATTATTATTTAAAATGGTCTGGTTTATAGGATAAACCTAGGTAGCTTTTTGATCGTTGAGGTCTTTGTCTTGGTCTTTGTAGATGAAGTGATCCATCGGTAATGATCCGAAATCCCTATCTCTACCTAAGCTGTGGTACATTTTTTGTAGAAATATCTTTAGAAGTTTATTATTGATTATTAGCGTAGTAGCGTCTAGACCCCTGCACCACGGAGATCATCGATCGTCAATGCAAACAAACATGTTAAAAGCACACGAATTATGCATTGTGCGAACCCGCGACCACTGGCGTCTGAGACAGACAGTGTTACCCCATCGCCAAAGTAGTCGTGGGTAATGATTGAAGATAAAATAAAAAATGAGTATATTTGTCTTTTAAATTTACTATAGAAACGGGATATTTAGGTACTATATTTATTATTTATTTTAAGTTCTCGATATTTCGGCACTGTTGCAAGCGCCTTGATCACGTAAACATATAATAATACATACGTAACGTAACAAATAATAAACATGGTAAATATCTTAATAAATATCCCGTTTCTAAAGTTTTAAATCTTAATGAGCATGTCAGTTTCAAAACTTATATATTTGTCTTTGTCTATCTCCGCACCGTGTCTACAACACCAGCTCTCGCACACGCTAATTGAACCCACACCGACTCAATACTAACACGTTCTGGTTTCCCGATAACAATCATTCGTTAACTTTTATTATTACACCAGAAACGGTTAAATATAAATCGATATTAAATGTTACATCGAATAAGCAGTCGATATGTGAATTCAAATTGATATTGTTATCAAACTTATCAATATAGCGATCGAGCTATCAGTGTGAATGTCATTGATAAGGATATGATAGTTCGCCTTTAGTTGCTGATTGATAAATATCTTTCCAGATTATTAATTGATCAATAGTTTAAAAAAAAAATGCTTATTAATTTCAGAAAAGCATAAATTACAAATATTGGCTTAAATATACAAGGAAGGATAGAACATTGGTGCCTGAACTAGGATAATCCTGTTTTTCAGGCTGGAGCGTGCTAAAATAACATTTGCACGGCTGCGACGACAGACGCGCCGCACCACGGTCCGCGCTATGGCAGGACTGCGATGACAACGTTGTCTTACGTCGGGCCGGACGCGCCGAAGTAGTATTATGATGATTAGGAACATACATACATAACTTCACGCCTGTATCCCTTAGGGCAGTACACCAGAAGCTATAAAGCCATCTGATATCACGTTTGACAAATTTCGAGGCATTATAATGATGGAGAGAGACTATTGCAGTGACAGGGGTCAGACTATCGCCTACAAAAATATCTCCCATAAAACCTCCCTTAACTGACTTTACAGTATGCCCGAGAAGAGAAGCAGCTGACACATTCTAAGTTTTTCTTTCGCTCCCAGTCTAGCATGGAAGAGCGCTCCCAGTCCAGCATGGATTAGTTATTGTTATTTATTAATATTATGTACAGAAGGTAGCACATCAAGCGTTACAAATCTGTCAAAATGGTGGGGAAATTTGACAGGTAATGTAACGCTTCATATTGCTGCCTTCTGTACAATGATATTATCTTGATGAGGCAGGTGATGGGTTCCTCTTGTTTAGAAAAGAAAATCTAATCTTTCAGAAGTATTTAGAGGTGCTTCATATTGCTGCCTTCTGTACAATGATATTATCTTGATGAGGCAGGTGATGGGTTCCTCTTGTTTAGAAAAGAAAATCTAATCTTTCAGAAGTATTTAGAGGTATTTAGCGACCAAATATTTATAAACAGAGTGATCAATAGCTATGTATTTACATTTTATTGGACAAAGTAAAAAAGGAAAAGTAGATATTAAAACGAAAACACTGCTGAAAACTACAGTCTCTTAAGTGTTATCGGAATGAGACTCATTTAAAATAGCTTTGGATTATTTCGAAATCCTACTATGTGCTAGTTAAATAAGAAAGAGATTCGGATTGAAAGAAGACGAAGTAAGTAAGATTGAAAAGGATATGCTAAGGTGGTTTGGGCATTTAGAGAGGATGAGTGTAAGTAGATTTACGAAAGAGGTGTACAGAGCACGATTGGATGGTCATGTCGGAAGGGGCCGCCCTAGGCGAACGTATGCCGACCAAATTGGCGACACACTTAAAAAGGGCCTAGTTAAAAGTGCCCGTAACCGGCGATCATGTATGAAACGATAAATAAACGCGGAGGAAGCGTAAGAGGTATGTCTGGGTCGGAGTAGTTGGCGTTCCTTGTCTCTGCCTGCCCCAAAGGCGTGATGTTATGTATGTACGTATGTATCCTACTATCTCACTTATTACATTAATAAATTAACAATAAACAAAAGATTGTGAGTGTAGTTGGAGGTATGTTTGTTTCTCTTTCGAGATGTATTGAGTATTGAGATGTACGAGAGTATTGCTTCCATGCTGGACTGGGAGCGAAAGAAAAACACAGAATGTGCCAGCTGCTTCTCTTCCCGGGCATACTGTAAAAGTCAGTTAAGGGACAGAGGTTTTATTGGAGATTTGTTGTGTGGGCGATAGGCTGACCCCCTGTCACTGCAATAGTCGCTATCCATCATTATAAAATGACCAAATTTGTCATACGTGATATTAGATGGTTTTATAACCTCCAGAGTTCTGCCTACCCCACAAGGGATCCAGGCGTGAAGTTATGTATGTATGAAACGCATCGACATGATTTCTTTAACATTATGTTTATACGCAGGTCTTCTCTATCCGTCAGTATATGCTGATAGGTCGGGAATAACGCAAGCGAAGCGAACATCTAGTGGTGCAAGTAAGGAAAAAGGTAGGTAAGTATTATAGAAACAACTGAATAATGGCCCACTATGCTGATCATACGTTTAAAACTTTCAAACTTGTAAGGTCTATCGCATATCGTGCACTTATGACAATTTAGATAGTGTACGAATTCTGTGCTCAGTAAATGTCAGTGTCGAATTGATAACAAATTCGTCACCAAGTAAACCTATCTTCAAGCGAATTTCGACCTACTAGATTTAGACGGTTTGACAAAATGAGCCTATGGTGGGTAATGATTCAATTGATTCGATAGTACCTATGTTTTTTTTCTAATTCATACCTAAATTAAAAACTCTTAGCATTATGGTTATATCCTAACTAACAACACATTTATGAACCGATAAGATACATAAGAAAACATCTAAGTGCTGCCACTCACGACTGTTTACGGAACTAAATATACTGTTATACTAAGTATACTTACTACAATTTTATTATAGATGGCGCTTTAAACAAGCAATATAACTCTTGCACAAGATAGATTTACACAAGGCACACAAGAAAACAATACAGCAATTAAATAAAAATGTGTTTTATATAATAAGTAGGTAGGTACCACAATATTGTCGTTCGGAATGATAATTTGTGCACATTTTTGGCCATTTTTAAAAGCGTTGCGTTTGTTAGCGGCCAAACCAGCAGCGTTCTCACTTTCCTGCCTCAACTCTCCTCTTTTTAAGAAGACCCAAGCTGGAACACACAGGTGGGTAGGTATAGGATAAAATCTCAAGTGTGTAGCAAAGATAATTGGCGACATACTTTATACGAGGTGTAATCTCTACTCAAGCGTATCCTGAGGCCACTGATCCACCCTATTAGAAACAGCTCGTATCTATCTATATTCTCATCACAACTCTGTGTAATGAGCCCAATGCAGGGCTATGAGTCTCTCCTCTGAGCGACGGGGAGCTTTAGGCCGTAATCCACCAAGCTGGCCCAGTGCTGGTTGGTGGATGTCAGATATTTCAGGGTACCGAAATGGCTTCTGACAAACTCTAACGACTACTGTATATAAGTATACAGCACCCGGGACCGACTGCCTAACGTAGGGTACGTTGAGCAGTCGGTCCCGGGCACGGAAGCTTCCGAAGCACGGAAGTCGTCGTGAGAAATGAGTGGTCGGCGGTCACCCATCCTAATACCGGCCGCACCGACCTGCGATATTAATATGCACAGTAACCACGGCGCCACGACGACTTCATCTATATTCTAATCTAAACTAATTAAAAAAAAACGGTTCAAAAGGGTGTTCACTTCCATGCTGGACTGGGCGCGAAGGAAAAACATAGAATGAAAATTATCTTCCCGGGCATACTGTAAAAGTCAGTTTAGGGAAAGAGGTTTTATTAGATTTTTTTTTTGTGGGGGCGAAAGGTTGAACCCGTCACTGCAATAATCTCTCTCCACCATTATAATACATCCAAATTTGTCAAACATGACATCAGATAGTTTTATAACCTTTGGTGTTCTGCCTACCCCATTAGGGATACAGGCGTCAAGTTATGTATGTATGTACTAAAGGGTGTTTTTGTTTGCACTATTCTTAGAAACGAACGGATAGTTCTGAAGTTAAGTCGAATTTGGAAAAATATTTCTGCATTGGATAAATAATAAACAATCATATTGTACATACATTTCTTATCAATTGATTTTAAGTTTTTTTTCTTTTACTTTATTTTGTGTGTAATTTCTTTGCACTTTATAAACTACACTGGGTGGCTCGTGGGTCTCTTTCAAAATTCCAGGACGTGATAGTTTAAGATCATACATGAAGAAAAAGAAAAAAATAATTATTTACTGAGTAAACTTCTCAGAAAGTTAAAGAATTCATTACGCAACGCATGGTTACATAAGCGTAAGACAATAAATATTTAGCGGCTGGTGGTGTGCGTGTGGCGGGAACACTGCTGTGTGCGTGTTGACTGAGGCAGCGCGTCGGGAAAAGTGTAGTAAGGTCTCTATTTATTCATAGGGATTTCTGGTGAAAAATTAAGTACCTACATTAATTATATAATTACGATCTGAAACAAGTACAGAGTGCTCTCCTCAGTATTGCAAATTTGTCACCAGTCATCCTGTATATTAAACTGAATTTCATCTAGCGATTTCATATACTCAAAGAAACTTTCGCGAGCTGCTTATTCAGCGATAATCCAAAAAAATGAACAGAAAAGCACCTTTGTAAACAATCCAAATCTATTTTTATCCCAAAACCAAGTAATAATCTGTCGCGAGCCGGCCTTCCTTTGACACTCGCATCCCGGGCCTATTAATTTCGACTCTGCTGAAGATAAATCAAAGGTACCGTGAATAGATACGAAGGTAAGTCGAGGTGTTTTCACAGCAAACTATGACAATTTATTGTTAAGACGTAAATAAACTGATAGCTTTTGTTTTTCTTTGCTTCTTTTGGAAACTTTTACCTAGGGAATAATATTTGAGGTAACTTATCAAAGTTAAGGTTTTAAATTGAATCAACGGCAATGCGGTTAAAGACGAGTGTGATTCCAGTACTAATATTATAAAAGTGACGGGTTTGTTTGTGTGAACGCGCTTATCTACGAAACTACTATTTATAGGTACATATAATTACATTTTTTTAAGCTATTGCATAGCTTCTATCGCGGGCCTTGAGCGTGGGTATCGAATCCAGAAATTCCGTAACGAAAAAAACCTAACATCCCCCACTCCGACCGGCACAGCAGCGGTGATACTTTGATTTCATAACTTTACATGCGGGCTTTAATAAACAATCAGCGCCATCTACTAGGAACTCGTGGAACTTCATATTAGATCAAACATTACTGCATTAAAAAATAAATAAATAAATATAATTGCATAAATTGATAAAAAATGCTATGCAATAGCTTAACCGCGGCAGTTCCGAGTGCCACACGTCTTTTTTTTTATTTGGTGGTCTTAAATAAGGATGCTAGGTACTCCAAGTTGTCAATAAGACAACAACAAAGTTTCATATCACTACTGCAGTGCTAGCACGGATCTTTTGTCGATCGTAAGTTTACGAATGCTCGTATAGTATGGAGACGGTTTTGCAAGCAATAATTGAAATCTATCCATTGCCGCACGGTCAGCTTAAATAAATGTGTTCCTTGTTAATTTTGAATGTTTGTTAACAGGTTCTACTCTTAAATAACTGTAAAATAAAAAATTACATTGTTACTAAAAACTTGCAACCGACTACATACTATACGAGCATTCCTAAACTTACGATCGACAAAAGATCCGTGCTAGCACTGCTGGATTGTTAGGCTACGTTCAGACCACACGCGCCCCTATCACTCACTTTGCACACATAATTTGAGTCTTATTTTACACACCTTTACATTTCAAATTACAAATCAAACCAGCCATACGTGTACGGTTGTTAACACACCAATCGATAGATCGTAGATCGACGCCGTGGATCGACGGACGAATGGACATGACGACGATTGATAGTTATTACTATGCCGAAAAATCCAATCGACTGGTGTGGACCACATTAATCGCGGTTGAGGCGCTGCTGGGCGTGCGCTGGGCGTGTAACCAGAATGCGACTTTATGAATGAGGTAAGTAGTAAACCAGTGTCTTGGTGTTTCCTCACAACACCAAGATGTATACTGAGCTGTAGTCTATTGAAGCTGCAAAGCATGCATTGGTACAATCAATTAGGTATTAAGATAAAGTTATTATTACTAGTTTATTTTTACTAGTGTAGAAAAGATTGTTATACAGGGTTGATTTGTAGCCATCGGCCAATTTTTTTTTACACAATAAGTACTTATCATTTATAGAAACGATTATTGCAAAAAAAAGTATTTTTTTTTACAAGGAAATTAATTTATCCGCTAACATATTAAGGCATGGTCACTCTAAATTACCATTAAAATAAAGATGACTACGCGCTACTACACACATTTTGTAGTACTACATCGTAGTATTATCAAGGAAATGCCGCGTCGTAATAGCTATGTTCATCAAAAGCGACTATTTTTTTAAAGTTTGTGGTTCCATATTTCTACATTTTTGTACTGAGCGACGCTAAAATAAATATGCAGGTACGTTTATATCGTATCAAAGAAATTAACATTTAAATTTGGCTGGTGACAAAAAATCAACCCTGTATTTTTAATTGGTCTGTATGTACTGATTATGCACTGTATTTTACAATAAATTATTTTCATTTATTCATTCATTCATAATTCTGTGCTATGGTACAATTTAAACATTTTCATAAGCTAACTTTATTTTAGGGGATCTTTAAAGGAAAATGATACAAAAATAATCCTTACAGTGACCACTCTGCCAGTATTCTTGTCATGTCACCATATTTCCGAAACAACAGAAGCTATCAACCGGAAACTTAGGCTTAGTTTACTATAGTAAACAATATTAACTATTTTATTGCAAAATAAAGTAAAAATATGACAAGAATCATATTTATAAAAGAGCTTAATTTGCAGATTCGAATATATTGCTTTATTATTTTGACCGTGGGAAAATATTATAAAGACGGTTAATGGATATTGCTGAGGCAAATATTTTTTCATGAATACCTGGTTCAGCTGTTTTAATTGTAAATAAAATTATTTTGTTTATATACATAGATAGATAGAATAGTTTATTCGCAGAATATGGTAAGTATTACAGTTCTTAAATATAAATTATGTACAGCATATTCTACCGTCAATATCGGTGTGCGAATATTTTGGTCAATTTTAATAATCAAAATTTGTATGTAACTTTTGCTAATTATTGAATTACACTTTATAGGTCATAATATTAACTTAGTCAAAATTGAAAATTTCAAATAATTAAGTATGTCATTAAAAGTTACATTGCAATCATATTTGAATTATACATTTTACATTATTATTACTCATTTAAGAAATCGTTTACACTATAGTTTATATAGTAGTTTATATAGTATGTATAAATATACGCCGCACCAACTAGTTACAACATTTAAGGCCCAAATAGACTGTTGGAAACAAAACATCAAACCAAGGTGACCTTGCTAGTTTACAACGTGTTTCCAACAGTGAAGATGGCTGTTGACAACCAAATTACATGACCTTGGCGGGTTGGAAACGGCGGTGTTTAGAATCACAGACATACATCTACATAGACAACGCAAGTGCCACGATTTGTATTCGAACCAAGCGTGCCGACTTTTTAAGACCTATTGTGACGTCACAGCTGATATTTATTACTGGAAAATACAAAAAGATTCAGAGACACCGATACCGCCGTTGAAATCGATTATTAAGACCGATATTGATATTCTTGACTCGATTTTCTAACAGACATACATACACGCATATTACAATACATATTAAATCTAGAGGCGACCAACCTTGACATTTGGTTGGGGTTTGGACACGCAAAGGACATGCATTTGCGTTATCTATGTAGATGTATGTCTGTGTTTAGGACTGTGTACGCTTGTTATTGTATATTTTACTATGTAACTATAACTATAAATGACTCGAGTTTTGTAGCTTTTTATCCTGCGTTTCAACCTTTCCTTCTTTGTATCCTCAATTGCATACAAAACTGCCATCGCGAAGATGTTATCAACGCGAGAGATCAGAGCACACTGACGATTAAGGGGCGTGGCCTGGCGTGACCTTGGCTTGTGTTCTTGTTTGTCTCCTTGTTGGAAACCACCGTTTGTAACAGTGTGGATGACTCGGAATTGGTTGTCAACAAGTTAACCTTCCTTAACCTTGGTTGGAAGCATTGGTTTTCAACGTGTTGTCAACAGTCTGGCGGCCCTCTTATAGTTATTCTTGTCCATTCCAAGGTTGCCTGGAAGAGATCGCTCTTAGCGATAAGGCCGCCCATTGTACCCTATCTTTTTCTGTTTTTATTCTAATTGTATATTTTATAATTTGTGGTGTGCAATGAAGAGTTATTGTATTGTATTGTATTGTTTTAAGTATAAACTGAAACAACAACTTGTGTGTGGCTCAATTGTTATAAACAATTTGTTATAAACCTGTAAAAAATGTATTACTTATTATATGACTTATTAAACTTCACTTATTATTTGGTTACTTAGAGATTTTTATCTTAAATATCGACAAAACAAAATGATAAAGATGCATGGAAATATGAATGAATGGGTCCCCTTTAAGATCCTCCTCAGTATTTATTTTTACTTCATTGGACACAAAATGGAAAAAAAGTACAGCCTCATCGCTGTAAAGCGATTTCTTCCAGACTACCTTCAAAAAAAATCTCGAGACGTCAGCAATACCTACCACCTCCAACCTACAGGTATAGCGAAATATAGTTCCGCTTGTATTAGAGGCCGGCCTACTTGCGCGGTTTTTTATTGCCAAGACCCAGTCCACCGACAGAGGAATTTACTTTCACTGAACGAACATCGGTCCGCGAGCGAGTACTTAATAACTGCAATATTTCTATTTATTGGTCATAATTTCGTTTTAAACTATCGCGGTTATTTTCACTTTGATTTAATGTATTTGTTACAAGCACCATGATCGCGGACTGGTCCGCGATCATGGTGCTTGTAACAGCATCGAAATATCGGACGTGCGAAAATAAAATCGAAAATCGTGGTAAGAATCCCGTAAATACATTAAATCAAAATAATTTCGTTGTTTTTCATGCACTCTGTTAAGAGATTTCGTGGTTGGTTTAGTGAAAGAGGCTGTGTAGAAACTGTGTGCTCCTGTTTTTTTTCTATAACATAAGGATAGGACGTTTGTCTTCCATCCCACCTGATGGAAAGTGCGCATGAAGACTATGGTGATATACGTCCATCCACGGGAAACCTATACACAGGCAAATAATTCAATGCAGTAAAATGACAGTTCTAGTGTTGGGCACACTAGAACTGTCATTTTTTCTTTAGAATTGTCATTTTGTCTTTAGGGAAGAAAAAAAAAATAGTGATGCGTTCTAAGTGAATGAATTTAATTATTTTTTAATGACAATATCGTAGTGTATGAGAAAAATTTTTGGCTCACAAGATACCTTTTCTTTTCTTATGGTTCTGTTAGCAAAGGGCAATTTTTCTTGAAATTTCACTTTTAACAACAAAAAGATTTTAAAAACATATAAGTTATCAAGTCGATTTTACACATACTGTTACAGTTTTAAGCCTTACGTATGTTTGGTAATTAGTTATTTTCATTATAGTTTCTTTGAAGATGTACGTAACTATCTACACACCTCAAATTCAAGTATTTATAAAATGCGTTAAAATTTTATGCAAAACGAATGACAAAGTCTCTTTCATTTTCAATCATTCCCGTTCAGTACTTACACTACGAAGTTTTTAACTGGTATCATTATTTTTCTATTTGACATTTCAAACTGTCAGTTTACTGCATTGAATTACATATATGCCAGGGCATATTCACTCCATACTTAAAAGTTCCAGGACTGTAGTGGTCAGGAAAAACAGACGCAAGCAGATCGTTCCACACCTTGGCAATCCGTACCAAAAAGGAACTATCGAAGTGTTTTGTTCGACTTCTAGGTAAATCCACCACATAGGATAGGAAGTTTTGTCTTCGTCCGGTGGTAAAAAGGCATGGGTTCAATTTGGTGAAAAGGAGCACTCGCACACAAAAATAAATTAACTTTTTTTATCGTCGACTGAATCCGATTTTCATTTTCATCTCATCATCATCATTATCACGACTCTTTGTAAAGAGCCCACTGCAGGGCTATGAGTCTCTCCCCTGGGTGACGAGGAGGTATAGGCCATAATCCACCGAACTGGCCCAGTGCTGGGTGGTAGATGCCAGAAATTTCAGGGCGCCGAAATGGCTTTGACAAACCCTAACGACTACTGTATACAAGTATACAGCATCCAGGACCGACTGCTTAACGTGCCCTCCGAAGCACGGAAGTCGCCGTGAGAAATGAATGTTCGGCGATCACCCATTCAAATACCGGCCGCGACGAACGTTGCTTGACCTGCGATATCGTTTGATACACACAGTAACCACGGCGCCACGACGACTTCATTTTCATCTCACCTGATGACAATTGAAGATGAGGTGGAAGATTCGCGGCACACGGGCTTAGGAAAGAACTTCATTCATCGTGGCGAGAGGACTGGTCAGCCTAGACCCTGCGTTACCGGGTCTAGCTGCTTCCAAGGTGCGCCGCGGGGGAGGCTCCTTAGGAAAGAACTGGCTCTTCATAAAAAAATAACGGAGCAGTATTATTTGTTGACGATTTTTTAACCGATATTATTGTTAATTACTAAGTTAATATATATAATTATGTTTTTGAGTTTAATATAATAAATAATAGGTAAAATTATTGATATTTAAGTAGATAAACTGCTTCATTTATTGATTATATTATTATTATTATTCTTTTCTTAGTTTTGTGATTTTGTTGTACGTATCAGCTTTGTAATATGGATTAAGTTGTTCAAAATAAAGATTTATTATTATTATATGAAGGTCATCAGCCAGGCGAACCATGAGGAGGTCTCAGATTAGTTACCTTTCAGGGTTATTCTAAGTCAACGACCGGCACGTTTTCTCCAGGCTACATATCAAACATAATCAACGAATGCAGAGCATTAAAAAACCGACTTCACGTCAAAACTTTGGCTGAAGTATAAGGTCGTCAAGGTAAACGATCTCCGAATTCATACATATTTGAAATTTTGAAATTTTTCATGAAGCACTAATCGATTTCAATGAAATTTATATGGGACCAAGTGGTAATCCTGTATTATATGAAGTAAGTCATTAAAATCGGTTCACCCATTCAAAAGTTATAAGGTAAAAAACATACAGACGAATTAAGTACCTACTTCTTTTTTTGACGTCGGTTTTAAAAGGCTCGGTTTATTGGCTTTTTAGTTTGTTTCGGGCAACAAACTTTACGTGTCTTAGTAATTGAACTTATAAAATTGAATACCTTAATTTTGATATTCTTGGCTGGTTTGACTATCAAAAGTAGTTGGGGCTTATTAAATAAACAAATACTTCTTAATATAAATAAGTTCTTGGGCTCAATCATCAAGGTAAGCATAATTAAAGTGCCCTCTGTGATACTCTTACATTGTTATTTGCTTTCTTCTTTACAAAACTGTAAAATAAAAATAAGTATATTTTCATGTAGGAAAGTCCATTAAATAAAAGCCGATTGTCTGGTTCTTTTTATCATATATTTGATACTATTTATAAAATTTCAAAATCAGCGCAAAATTCGTAAAGTTACTAATGACATTGCGAGTTAAAAATATCGTTTGTACTTTCAACCTTAGCTAATGAATTCTAAGACTAATTTACAATAATGTATACGAAGTCTTTTTTGTCTAAAATTGCATGCGATGCCTTTAATTAATAGATATTCTTATACATTTTAATTCTGTAACTTAAAAAACCAGAACAGTGTTAGTCACTATTAAAACATTGTCTAAGTAATTAAATAAATATGTATTTATAACAACGTTTTAAAGTATCTAGCCCGAATATTCTTTAGATAAGAACTTGTATTGCTGCTAGGTAAACATACATACTTAAAAAATACATAATTATTTGCATGACTATTTTTTTTTTATTAAGTATGGATGGGACGTTTGTCTTTCATGACACCTGATGTTAAGTGAACATGAAGACTAAGGTGGTACACTTCCATCCACGAGAAACCTATTCACTCGACGCTTAAAAGTACTAGGACTATACTAGTCAGGGAAAATAGACGCAGGCAGTTCATTCCAAACCTTGGCGAACCGTATTAAAAAGGAATTGTCAAAGCGCTTAGTTCGACTTTTCGGAATATCTACCACGTACGGATGGAAGTTCTGTCTGCGTCTGGTAGTCCGATGGTAAAAGGGTGAGGGTTCAATTTGTTCAAACAGAGCACTCGCGCACTCACCAAAATGTATCCTGTAGTACACGGTTAAACAAGCAACCTTACGACGATGCTCTGAAGTCTGCAGTTTTTTGGTTGTAAGGTCGACATCGTTAATTAATTTACGGGCTCTTCGGTCAACGGAGTCCAGCGCTTCTAGTTGATACCTGGCTGAACCATCCCAAAGATGACTGCAGTACTCCATGCATGATCGCACTTGAGCTGTGTATAAGTTAAGAAGCTGTGCAGGGCCGATGTACCGCCGTACCTTCGAGATGATTATAGTAAGTTATGATGAGATAGCTTGAAAGCAAATTTGTTTGGGAAGAAATTGGCTTTACATGAAACTTTGCCGGAACTCATCGCCACCCGAGAGGTTATATTTTGGAAGACCTAAAAGGGTCCTACTTCAAAGCAGGGGTTTATTCTTAGCCGGCCTTATCCCCGCACTGAGCGGACGAAAGTCACATAAGTCTTTGCGCATTGAAAAGACACTCGGGAAAGTTCATCTGCTGAGAATGGATTGAAACTTTGTTCGACGACCACTTTGGCGTTGGGGTAAACCCATCTGCCTCAGACGCCAGTGGTTGCGGGTTCGATGCCCGCACGAAACAAGAAAAAAAAAATGTTCCGTGTCTGGGTGTTTATCTATTTATGTATTTATATTCTAGGTTCCCCCCTAGTTCGCTATATGGTATCCCATAACACAAGCTATGCTTACTTTGGGGCCATGTAGTTGGTGTGATTGTCTGGAGATTTTATTTTATTATTAAACTCAAACAATACGTCTTTTGCAGAGTTCTCTAACAAAGACTTTTATAATACACGTGTTACAGATATTTTTATGTAACGACATTCTTATTTAAATTTTGTTTACTGATAACGGAATCTAAACTGATAAATTTCAAACTTCATAATGATATGGAGATAAAGACCTTCAAGGGCAAATATCAAATTAGGAAGAAATGTGTGGATTCGATTCTCGGTGTAGGCCTGCAATAACCGAAGGCCGATTTACATAGACCTAGCTGCTTGCTTAGTTTAGGATTTAATGGCATTTTACCTCAACCTCACCTGGTGGTAAGTGAAGATGAGGTCGGAGATGACGTACCCGGGTTGAAGAAGGAACTGACACTAGGTAATTTAACCCCTCACCTAAAGAGGTTCTATCTAGGGTTGCAAACTTTTTTTTTTCTAGAAAAAAGTATATTTGAGTCTGAAAAAAATATCAAACAGTATTTTGGAAAAATAAACAGTATTAATTTTATTTAATGTTTTAAACACATATTTTTAGAATTTCTTGCACAAATTGTTAATTAAATTCTAGCATAAGAAGTGTTTAGATTATTTGCTGAAAGCAGTATTTTGTATACTTTGTTTTTGTTCAATAGTAAACAGTATAATGTAGTGAAAAATATTGTAATACCACAACGACAACAAAAAGATTAGTTGCTTTTTGATGTCGTCGTGGCGCCGTGGTTAAAAGCAACATTCGGCGCGGTCGGCACTTGGATGGGTGACCATTCATTTCTCACGGCATCTTCCGTGCTTCGGAGGGCACGTTAAACAGTCGGTCCCGGGTGCTGTATACTTGTATACAGCTGACATCCATCAGCCAGCACTGGGCCAGCTTGGTGGATTATAGTCTATACCTCCTCTTCGTCCAGCGGAGAGACTCATAGCCCTGCAGTGGGCTCATAACAAAGAGTTGTGATGTGAGTTGCCTTTTAAGACACGCTTGTCCACAGTCAATAATAATAATAATTAATAATTAACTCTTTATTGCACAACTACAAATAAATGCTTAGACAATCTACAGAAATAAAAAAAGCAGTATCGCTTTTCTAAGCTAAGAGTTAGACCAGTCTCCTTCGGCACCATAGAGTAGGTACCCAAACTAAACCAAATTGAACCCACTCCTTTTTACCACCGGACTACCAGACGCGGACAGAACTTCCATCCCTATTTAGTGGATCTACCAAGAAGTCGAACAAAACGCTTCGATAGTTCATTTTTGGTACGGATTGCCAAGGTGTGCAACAATCTGCCTGCGTCTGTTTTTCCTGACCACTACAGTCCTGGAACTTTTAAGTTTCTCGTGGATGGACGTGTAACACCATAGTCCTCATGCGCACTTTCCATCAGGTGCCATGAAAGAAAAACGTCCTATCCTTACAATATAAAAAAAAAAAAACTAAATTTCGGCTGCGTGTTTTAACATTGTGCTTTCTTAGCCGAATCAGTATGAATAAAAATATATTTAAATCAGTTTTTCGTAAGATAGGTAGCGACAAAAACATATCTATAAATATAAATATCACTATGGAAAAATAGGTTAAATATAGAAATTCTAAAAGCAACAATGACAAATAGTAAGGGTAGTAAAATAAACACGTGCTTTTATTTTAAACTAAAAATAATAGGGGGTCTTTAAATAGAGTGGAAACGAGACCCGGAAGTCTAGTTCATTACGGGTGGTGAGTGACAGGAATCGAACTCACAAATTAAAGTCAATGAGTCTTTTTTTATTCAAAAAATATACTTAATAATAGGGAGAAAATTGTTAAAAAATTAAGCGCTGTTTAGCTCTATAGTGAGCAAATAGTTTATGATATAATTACTAGATAGAGCAAGGAACCTACAAATATTTTTGAAACATTTCGAAACATTTTCATTTTATTGTCTGGGACGACTACTTTTTTGTATGTACTTGTTCAATACGGTTTTAAGTGTAATAAAAATAATATTTTCTTCATATAGAGAATATGGGTGTGAACCTACAGAGTCTAGTCAAAATCTCATAAAGAGAAAACAGTTAAATTCCATTAAATTTATTGCCTTGAGTTATACTTTTAATGTCGCGACATAAAACATCTAATGTAGTTTTAAATCAAGGTCGTTCAGAGATCAAGTATTTCATAGAGACTTAATAGACCCTAAAAATATATTTAAACAATCCTTTTATTTCAGTTCAGCACTAAGTATTGTGTCCTACAGGCATAACAGTCAAACTGACAGTTTGTCATTTAGTTATTTATCGGAATAACTCTTTTACCTAAAAATAATGTAATTGAGTCACAAATACAAAAGTATAATAATTTACGAATGCAGAGCATTAAAAGTATCGTCTTCACTAACATTTTTAAATCCTAGTCTGTGCTTTGGCTGAAGTATTAGGTCAACAAGGTCACAATTTACCGTATTGATTGATACATATTTTTTTCAAAAAGTGCTTCATACAGGACTCACCCAGGGGAGAGACTCATGCCCTGTAGTGGGCTCATTACAAAGAGTCGCGATGATGATGACATAAATATCTGTTTTTAATTTCGAATTTTAAATTTATGTAATCGCGTTTGCAGGTTACTGCGCTTGGTTATAAACATTATTTAACGATAGCTGTACAGAGTGATATTTATTGTATTTATTTAATTGTTCGAATATGCAGGCAGAGTTTAAGTAATATGAAGGGTGGCCAGTCGTAATCTAAAGAGTTCGTATCACTAAGCGGATGTCACACTCAAATAACGGTAGTTATAAGCCAACTCTGAGCTAAACCAGGCACCTGGTGGCTTTACAAATCACAAATATCACAGTTAACACCATTACTAAAGATGTGTCAACAGTATTCTTACTATCAATAATGCATAGCGAAGCTTCTACTGTGAAAATTCAGTTTAAGGCTACGTTATATTGTCTTGTTTTCGCGATTCATACTATTAAATAAAACACTTTTTAAATTTTGACTCGACGTATCGGTGTCTTTGCAGACCCCGTGGTCACGAGCGACTGAGGTTCCGGGCTGACAGTATCTTGAGTCAACATCCAGCAAGCTGCAAGACCTGAAACTCAAGATACTGTCAGCAGCTCGTTTTGTGTCAATCCAGAACGCTACGCTCGGAGACTGCGAAACAGATGGAGATGATGATACTTTTTCAATCTATCAATCCGACGCGTGACTATGGGGTCTGCAAAGACACCGAAACGGCGAGTCAAAATTTAAAATGTAAATATACGCGATAAATCCGGTTAAATAGTGTTTTATTTAAGGCTACGTTATTTCTGCCACTTTAAGCGTGAAGGAAATTCTCGAGTCTATACTTTTATTTTCTTACTTCGGTATCACTATCACGTTTCATGAGAAACAGCATGGTGACAGACAGACGGACAACGTGCCTTAGTATACAGGGTTAATTTAAATAAGTGCATCACCTCTTGCAGGCAGCCTCTCCACATAATGCCAACATTTGTTTGACAACTTTTTAGTTTTCCCGTACAAAAAATATTTCTGGCCTCTGTTTAGAGGCGCAACTCTATTTACTGTGAGTGTAGGTATGCCACGCACCTTGCGCAGTAAAATATCGCTTCATAATTATAATAGGTACATCTTACAAAATGTAGAATAAGGACCAAACATTTTTTTGTTTTTATTTTTTGTGTTATTTATCAAGAATTGTGTCGTAGAACAAATATTGTTGGGATTGATGTAGAGAAGAAAGAGGTGATGCGTTAATTAAAATTGACCCCCTGTATAATAAGGCCCGTATGGTCTTTGCCCTTTGGGTACAGAACGCCTTCGCTGCGTAACGCGGGCGCGGATTCATACAAAAACGCCCGCGCCGGGACACGGAACGGACCATTTTCGTATGAAACCGCGCCCGCGCCTGCATAACGCAGCGAAGGCTCTAAAAATGAAGACTAATCTTTCATTTGACCTCAATGTTACCTGATGTTAAGTTAAGATGACATCAAAAGATGTCATCACACGGGTTTAGGAAGGAGCTGATTCATTGATAAGATCATTCTGGTGATAAGATATCACCGTATGAACGGTAGTATTTACCTCCAGACTTTATATAAAGGGTGATCGCTAGCCAAGAGAACCCTGAACGGTGTCTTGCTCCAAGCGGGGTAGCTTGGATTAGGCGGATCATCATCACAACTCTTTGTTATGAATCCACTGCAGGGCTATGAGTCTCGTCTCTCCTCTGGGTGACGAGGATGTATATGTAGATCATAATCCACCAAGCTGACCCATTGCTGGCTGGTGGATGTCTGTACTTCAGGCCGAAATGGCTTCTGACAAACCCTAACGACTACTGTACACAAGTATACAGCACCCGGGACCGCCCGCTTAACGTTCCCTCCGAACGACTTGCTTATTTCGTACCGGTGTAGGGCTGTTCTAAGCCGTCCCTACGCGGCTGTAAGCATGTTTATTGACGCAAGGGTTACAAGACATAACTTGAACCTACATACGTAGCGCCATCTAGTTGCTACAAATTAAAACAGATATTTACTTTTTCTACACAAGAATTTTAGGAACTCCGCCCCACATACTAATAGCATACTCCTATTGTGTTTAAGAATAGGATTATCAGAAAATCAAAGAACCCATTATGTCTGTTAACATCAACTTTCTCAGAACACCCTAATAACAGAAAACTAAAAAGGACATTTCGGATTCGGTCCAGAACATGGTTAAATGTTGGAGACATTATCAAAAATTGTGTCGCCCGGGCGCTGTGCCAACGGGTCCCCGGTCGTTTTCTCTACTATACGATGTTCCCAGGACTGATTTTCTTTATTAGAATTACACCAGACATTCTCACTGAGATTGTGATAATAATGTTGCGGTTAATGATTAGTTTGTCGCTCGATAATTTGACGGAAAATCGTCTTAAAATATCAAGGCTATTGCGTCAATTGCGGTTAGTGAAAGATTTTTGAGTCTTTTTATAAGTATTTAGATGAAAATGTATTATACCGCGCTAATAATCGTACTGACTGACCCCATTATTTTCTTAACAACTTAATGCACATATCCACACATATCCAGGCTATGTATTAAAGGTAATTGACCTCAATTAAAATAGGATTCCAAATTTAAAAATCGTATAAAAAGTAGAAAAAAAATTGGATTACAATTTGCAAATGACTCGCTTTGTTTCTTATCAACAACGAGCGGTGAGTGACCTTGGTATTAGAAAAAACGCTTAGCCCCTTATCGTAAAAAAACCGTAATACCCAAAACGTGTTTCCAACAACTTCGAAAGTCACTAAAAGTACAGGAAACAATTTGTAAATATCATTGCCACATGGAGTAAACGTTGTACATACAGACCCATATCACACACACGCCTCTAAACTACTATTACAACATCATTCAACCGACTAGCAAGTTTTTGTATCGACAAACTCGCAAGGACTACTTACTAAATCATAGTACCTACCTACTTATACTGAACTTAATCCAAGTTCCTTACATACATACATACATAACTTCACGCCTGTATCCCTAATAGGGTAGGCAGAACACCATCAAAACGATCTGATGTCACGTTTGACAAATTCGGAGATATTATTATGATGGAGAGAGACTCGCCAATAAATCCTCCGTCCCTTAACTGACTTTTACAGTTTGCCCGGGAAGAGAAGCAGCTGGCACATTCTATGTTTTTCTTTCGCTCCTAGTCCAGCATGAAAGGAAGTTCCTTCTTATAATGTAAGTAATTTAATTTACCCATGTAACATACAAATTAAATGAAGAGGTTTAAAGTTACGTTACAATAACGCGTGACTAAAACAAAGGAACTATTTATCGCATTGTTAAAAAACCTTCAACCAGGCCCTAACAATATAGGTACTAAAGTTATTACCCCCCCGCCATATCTGCACATTGTCCGTACTTTAGAAATACGACTACAGCTGTAGTAAATCAACGAACGATTATGACAGAGAGACTTTAATGGGGGTTTTTGAATAAGGAACGTTAGTAACATTGGCCAATCAGAATGCGGCGATAACAAACCAGTTATGAGATAGGCGCGTGCGATTCGGTTCAGTCAACATTGTCGGAACCAATTCAACTTATTTTTCAAAGTTAATCTAACTTCTCTGATTTTGAAATTCGAAGGTTTCACTACTGAATCGTAGAGGACCTAATTTAGCTATTAATATTATAGTCACATGGAAGACCAAATTTGATGTCTAGTCAGTCACTAAAATAGTTTCTAAAAAGATGCAGACTAATTAAACCTATCTTCCAGTTTTACTTTAACCCTAACAGCATAGTTAATAAATTGATTCTATTCCAAACACAAAAGGTTCAAAATATTGCTGGAATCTATATTCTCATTGCCCAATTTAGGGAAACAATCTGTTATTTAATATATTATTCTGCGTTAGTGTTTTACATAGGTACCTAGTTATTAAATAAGTTTAGGATAAACAGGAACAGTTAAATATTGGCTACTTTTATAAACTAGTTCATATAAATTACTTATTTTATAAATTACGATAAGTAGTTGCTATGAACTTGGAGAGTATTGTAAGTTAAGTGTTATTAGTCAGATATTTTATAATGATTATACAATAATCTGACACATCTCACTTAGCAAGTGTAACCATTTAACTTTTACACTTGAAATTCTTTACTAACAATTTTCAGTGAAATTAAAACGACAGAAAACTTGCAATTAACATTAAATCAACAAGGAAACCATAACCTTTATCAACATTGGAAACAAAGTCAGCAATAAACATGAAATAATACAACTGTAATAACAAAAGAAAATAATTACTTTTACACTAAATCATTTTGCCATTCAAGCAATTAATAAAAACAGAGGTATAATGCAGTTTTGATAAGAAAATTGTTACAAGTACATGTTATGACCCACATACCAACATCACTAATGTTGGTATGTGGTACTAAGATAAATTATTGCATTTAGAATATATTTGCTTATATATTTGTAGCTTCCATGCTGGACTGGGAGCGAAAAAAAAAACATAGAATGTGCCAGTTGCTTCTCTTCCCGGGCTACTGTAAAAGTCAGTTAAGGGACAGAGGTTTTAATGGCGTTTTTGCGGGCGATAGGCTGACTCCCTGTCACTACAATAGTCTCTCACCATCATTATAATACCTCCAAATTTGTCAAATGTGACATCAGATGGTTTTACAGCCTTTGGTGTTCTGCCTACCCCGTAAGGGATACAGGCATGAAGTTATGTATGTATGTATTTTGTTACGAATAGCACTTCTAATCAGTACCTTCATAAATAAGTAATTCTATAAAAAAAAAACAGGGGGGGGGGGTAAAATTGTAGAACAGCATTATAATAATTGATGGCAAACAATTTTCTTTTATTGAAATTGTCAGAAGATAAAGCATTGATATCCAAAAAATTTTACCTCACAAAATGAGCAAATGAGGTGCTTGCACAATTTCAAGCACCATGATCAGAATAGTACCGTAATAATAGTTCATTTTCAAGTAAGTCTTAGGTTTCCACGTTACTTACGTAAGTTTCAAACATCAGATATGATAACTAAATTCAAGTCTGGTATTACTGCTAAAAGACTTTTATTTACTTTGATAAGTTTAATTTATTTCTGCGACTGAGCATCTAGTTTTTATTAGTAGTAATAATAAGATGAAATGTAATGTAAAAACAAAAATAATTATAGCATACAATACAATCTCATTACCACCTTTATGCCTTGCAAATTGAATCAGGTTTTAAATTGAGTGACCATAATGATATAATTTAATTCTATAAAAATGTAGATACATACTTTGTTATTAAACTACTATACAGAATAGTTTTATGAACAGAAGTTAAAGTAAGCGAATTATATGGAACATTGAAGACTTGGGGATATTATTTTGCTATTATATTTTATCTTTTAGTAATCTCTAGTGTGCAGTTTGATTGTACCTCCTTATGTAATTTACATCTGTATACAACATGAAACCTCAAAAATAATTTTACAAACACTTTATTATATTATCAACTAGTAGCTTTGTAAGGTTTTACGTGTTCACTGTTGATTCCGTTGGGAATCTTTGATAACTATACTCTGGCAAATAATTCAATGCTATGAGTGTTCGAAATGTCAAATAGAAAAAATAGTGATACCAGTTAAAGACTTCGTAGTGTAAGTACTGAATGAGAATGATTGAAAACGAAAGAGTATTTGCTATTCGTTTTGCATAAAATTTTAATGATATTTATAAATAATTGAATTTGAGGTGTGTACTGTATCTTTAAAGTAACTTAAACTGAGTGTTTGAAATGTCAAATAGAAAAAATAGTGATACCAGTTAAAGACTTCGTAGTGTAAGTACTGAATGAGAATGATTGAAAATAAAAGAGTATTTGCCATTCGTTTTGCATAAAATTTTAATGATATTTAAGTATAAATAATTGAATTTGAGGTGTGTACTGTATCTTTAAAGTAACTTCAATGAAAATAATTAATGACCATACCTAGTGCTTTAAAATGGTTACAGTAGAAATAAAATCAACTTCATAACTTCTTGATTTTTAAATAGCCCTTTACTAACAGCACCATTAAAAAAGAAATATCTTGCAAACCAAAATATTTTTTTTCCATACATTATGATATTATTTAAAAAAAATTACATTCATTCACTTACTTAAACCACATCACAAATTTTTTTCTTCCTGAGAGGGGGCACACTGGAACTGTCATTTTACTGCACTGAATTATTTGCCAGGGTATATATAGGTATAGCAACATAGATGTATAACTTTTCTTAAGCACTAGCTGCTGCCCGCGACGTCGTCTGCGTGAACGCTATGCAGCACCAAACGCACCTACGATTATAACACTGCTAGCGTGATAATATGTAGCCTATATGTTGACCCAACTTCTTAACTATCTTCATGCCAAATTTGAAGTAAATCCATGCAGTACTTTTTGAGTTTATCCCGGAAAGACAAACAGACAAACAGACAAAAATTCTAAAAACTATATTTTTTGTTTCTGTTTCGATTGTAGATCATACCCCAAGTATTCTTTTAAAAAAATATTCAATGTACAGTTTTGACTTTCCTACCATTTTATTATATGTATAGATTACTTAGTTAGGTTAGCAATTTTTTGCAGAGCTTTTAAAAGCAAATCATTTCATTTCTTTACAGCTTCATTTGATGAGTTCCTATAGGAACCTATGTATAATGTGAAGGGACTTTTTGAAGCACATAAGGCAAGTATAGAATTTCATATTCCATTTGAATATCTGCATTTAAATATGTTGGTTTTGCTTTTATTAGAATTTAAAATATATTAGCCATGTCTGTAAATGCATTTTTTCTTTTTTTTCTCTTTTTGTTTCAAAAGCAATTGGTGAATTTCAAAAGTTTATGACATTCCTTTGATAATATACAAGTTATACATGTATTTATATAAGAAATAAATAAATCTATGCCATTGGTCACCCTTATGTCCCTTAGATTGCTTGAATAAGAAATAGTTAAATTTGAATTTTAGTTAAGAACTAGCTGACCAGGCAAACATTGGGTTGCAATCACTGACCTCTATATTTACCACTGGACTGGCTGTTCCGTAAGTTTGACAGCTATTTTTTTGTGCCTATTTGAAGCGCCACTAGCGAGTAGCGAGTGTCCGCAGAACAAATTTTGACGTATATTGCAAGTGGCCGCCAGAGAAGTGCTAGCTTATTGTTAAGTGATTTTATATTTTTTAAATATTAATTCGAATTTTATGTTGTTATTGTTATAAGCATTATATAAAAGTTATCAAGAATGAGGACATGTGACATATGTGTAAGCGACTAGTTTTAGTACCACGGACACTCGTTACTGCTCGCTACGTCCGACAGCGCCAAAATGGCGATTATCAAACGGGCACAAAAGCACTTTGACAGCCGCCAGTCCAGTGGTAAATATAGAGGTCAGTGGTTGCAATATAAAAAAAAAAATTGATGTTGGCCGATTCTCATAGATACCGGATAAGCACAAAAAATTTCATCAAAATTGGTCAAGCCGTTTCGGAGGAGTATGGCAACGAAAACTGTGACACGAGAATTTTATATTAGTTAAGAATACCAAAGAAGAAGGTACGGAAAACTTAGTCAAAGATGCCATATACAATATTTAAAAAAACTGGCCACAAAAAGTGCAACAATAAAGTTCTTCGTCTTGTTTTTATGCGGAAAAATAATTTTATGAATTGTAAAAACACATAAATTTACATCCATACTTATTACACTAACAAAAATCTTTAAGCATATTGAGTGTCTACTATTTTAAGAGTGTTTTCGAAAATAAACAGTAAAACATATTATATTTTTTGTTACTTTATTATTAATAATTAAGTACCAACATAAATTTTATTATTTTGAGTTATTGAGATTTATTATTTAAGTATTTGAGTTATTCTTTATACTCAGGTACGTAATTATTTTTTTTTACTTTTCTTAAGTTTAGTGCAAATAACTACTTACATATATTCAAAAATTTTAACTTGATCAAAAACAAAAAAAACATATACAAAAAAAGTTGCTTATTTAATATTTTAAATAGTAATTAATATTTCGAATGACTTACTAAATTAGTCTGTGATCTATAGTATTGGTGACTTCCACTGTGAAGTGGATCTTGTTAAGAATTTGGATGATAATGGGTTTAATACCTAGGGGAGTTTGTTTGGTGTTCAGTTAAAGAAAAAATACTTTAAGTACTGTTGATAATTAAGTTTTTGGAATTACTTTGTTTTAACTTCTTATACTTAAATATAATTGAAAATCTTAATAATTCTGCTTCATTAGTCATTACCAAAGTCAAAAAATTTGTGTTTTCAATTCAACTGAATATTTATTAAATATTTGGTATTACTTGGCATAAACCAATGACTATATTGATTATTTTAATAAAGTAAAGAACTGTGTAGCCTAGTTTCCATTCTAGTGTTTTTTACTCAAATGTCTAGAAATTAGAGTAATTGTAATATGTTTTAATTTTCAATACTTATGAGTTTTAAAAATCATTAATTTTAATTTTATTAGTAACCCTTTTTTTTGTACGAATAGTCTTCATAAAATAAGTTATATAAAAAACATACTTTTTGGGTGGCATAGTCTATGTGTCAGTTTGGGTAATTAATTTTTATTTATTTAAGTAATTTATTCATTATTAAAGTATATTTTCCCTATAGTTTTATTGGATATCAATAATATATTAATATTATCAATAATAAGGAAAACAAGTAGGATTCAGCAAGTTGCATACTCAGTGCAAAATGCATAATTTGCACTGAGTGCATAATTTTATATCATGTCAGCAATTGACATGTTGTATGGATTTTCATAAGAGGATAATTATGATGCTGAAAGCTAGAAAATATTGACTAGAAAGTGAGTATTTTTGGAGTATGGGTCGGAAAATTCTCCAAATGGTTAGTTATGGCTCAGATTGGACAAAGTTGGAGTAGAAATTTAAAATGTAGGTATATCAAATACTTAAATAAATGTAAATTTTAAAACAAAGAATATATTAATATAGTTTGTATTGTATTGAATATGCATAATAAATAACTTTGGTCACAAAACTATACTTAAAATTCAATACAACATCAATGTTTAAGAGACAGGTAAAATTAGCAATTTAAATGTTAAGTTCAAACAAGTCAGTCACACTTTTAAATAGACTTATCTTTATTAGGTAAATTCAATTTAAACTTGACTTTATTAATTTAGTTACTTGTTACAAGTATGAAAGGCAATAAAAGGTAAAGTAGTCATCTGTGTGTGAACATCAAAACACTACCGTAGTGATGCCAAGATTGCCATCTCACTCACAGCCCTAGTTAGTGACATCTTGCTATCTCTGTTTCTCCCTTCACTCTATGGATAAGAGAAAGTAACAAAAGAAAAATAACTTATCCTAGTATCTAATTAAAGTTTTACTATATTACGTTAATAATATTTATTGAACTATACAGGCTTATCATGTTTTGAATGCCATCTTACCGTAAATAAAGATTAAATTACTTGGTCATAACCTATACCTCTATCAATTTGTAGATAAGAGTATCTTTTGCAACAATTCTATCATAAGTTAGTAGTACAAAGTTAATAAATTCGTTATCATAGCATGCAAAGTATATAGTAAACATAAACAGGTAAACTAACCCTTTCTTCATGAGCCAGGTCCTTTGGCCCCAGTTGAAATAAACTGCTTCCAAGGAAGGAAACACTCATCCATGTTTCAACAACACATCTATTCACACAATTAATATTATTTTTGGTTACACTACTTGTCAGATAAACTAAAAAAAATCCACTTTTCGCTGCGCTAAACGCAGACGTCATTGACAAACAACCAAAGTGACGAGCTACTGCACGGGATCACATAGGAAACATTGCGTGTTTTGTAAGCCATGGCATCGATATATCACATTTTACTATCACTAGGTCTTATCATACTATTAACCACTGTGTCTAAATTGATAATTGTATAAAAATAAAAACGTAAAAAGCAAAAAATATCCACAGAAACTCACGACGTCGCACACTCGCGTAACGTGCGATTTCGCTACACATCACACACACAAACGTAAATTGTCAGTTTTGACAGTTGTCTTTTTTCTAATCTTTGGACTGGACTGCGAGCAGTTCGTACCCAAAAATATTTATGCTTATAAACTGAAATGTGGAGATAAAATATCCACTGTAATTAAACGCCACAAAATCAGTTTAAAAAAGCATGTGATTTAATATCTAAATAATTGTTGAAACCTATAATAAGGCCATATTTTTTAAACCACATCTCATACTAAATGTAAAAAATAATTAGGTGATAAAGAGTTAGAATTAGTTGAGTAAAGAGTTTTTCGCATATTTCTAAAATATTTTAATTTATTTTAGAAATATGCGAAAAATTAAATATTTTAATGATCTATCTAATAATCTATCGAAAACTTCGTTAGCTATCTACCTGTGTTTTTGACGTGCTGGATTTTTCAATGGCAGAACTTTTGGAACCAAACTTAGTTAAAACAACATGATCCCCCTTGTCTTATGTAGTGTAGTCTTGGTCCTAACTTTAAAATTGTCGCTGTGTAAACTGGCCTCGTTGAAAATAAGGCCGTCCCATTTGATTGTATTGAAATAAATCATGACAAAGGAATTAAAAAATACTACGTAAGTATGTATTTAAGTGTTATTAATTTATAGCTGTTTGTAGTTATGTCAGTATTTTTAACATATTTGTAGGTTTTATAGAACAGAACTTATTTTTTTCTATTTTAGTATTATTTTAGGAAATTTTACAACTAGTTATATTACATAATTATAACTTAATATTTACAGACGGCCAATTTGCAGTTTCCACTAACTAACGAGCAAGGCTAACAATTTTACTAATATTATAAATGTGAAACACTGACATCTATATTTACCACTGGACTGGCTGTTCCGTAAGTTTGACAGCAATTTTTTTGTGCCTATTTGAAGTGCCACTAGCGAGTAGCGAGTGTCCGCAGAACAAATTTTGACGTATATTGCAAGTGGCCGCCAGAGAAGTGCATGCTTATTGTTAAGTGATTTTATATTTTTTAAATATTAATTCGAATTTTATGTTGTTATTGTTATAAGCATTATATAAAAGTTATCAAAAATGAGGACATGTGTTTATTGTAAGCGACTAGTTTTAGTACCACGGACACTCGCTACGTCCGACAGCGCCAAAATGGCGATTATCAAACGGGCACAAAAGCACTTTGACAGCCGCCAGTCCAGTGGTAAATATAGAGGTCAGTGATGTGAAAGTTTGGATGTTTGTTCCTCAATCATGGCCAAACGGCTAAAAATTAAAATAATTGGAAATAATTTGGATGAAATTTGGGATGGTGATAGTGTACAGTCTGGAATAGCAAAAAGAGTATAGCATAAAGGGTTTTATCCCGATATGCTCACGGGATTCAAAATTGCGTGGGTAAAACCGCGCGAAACAGCTAGTTTATTATATTTAAACAATAAAAAAATACAAACACCATTATTCTATAAATATAAACAAAACAATATAAAAATAAAAAATGGAAGTGTATATAGGGTGGTCCATTAAGATAATGGACCATGAAGTATGGTCAGTATGGGAATGTCTGAAACCAAAAGACATAAGCAGATCTGTTTTTAGTAACCGTTTCATAAATTTTAACAAAAAGCTAAACTGCATTCTCACTTTAAAAAACTTGAAGTCAGCTGGGGAAGCGAACCCGGTACCTACTTTTGATAAATAAAACTAACACATTTTTTTGAATACCTGTCGATTGTGTGGGTTTTATTCAAATATCGAAGCAGTAAATTTTACTTCGAAACATGATGTCTAAAATCAATAAAATGCATTATTTTCCCACAAGTAATTTCAATAAGTGTTCGAAATGACTACCCATTTAGTATTTTGCAACTAGTTTAGGTAACGATCAAATCATTGCATTTTATATATTCGTGTATTTAACAAGTTATGACATCAGCAAAGAGTTGAAACAACTTTACGCACCAAAACGCGTTAATATTGTGCCTATTGAATGTTGAAAAATGTGAAAACAATGCATTTTATTCATTTTAGATATCATGTTTCATACAGTAGTAAAATTTACTGCTTAACACCTACACAATCGATATCTAAATTGAAGTAGTGTTAGTTAGATTTGTCAAAAGTACCGGGTTCAATGGAGAGTTTTCTGACAGCTCATAAAAATTAGTTCAAAAAACCTCTATAGATGGCACTTTTAAAAAGCCGAAGGCGTTAAGTCTGTATACTATAATGTAGGTAAGTGGTATCTACCATTTATGGTTATTTATACGTTCAATTTCTGATACAGACGTCAATTAATTTATTTTAATTTAAAAAACGCAGTGTGGAATAAATTCTTCGCCTTCGCCTTTTGTAAAGCGCCATCTATCGAAGCCTTTTGTACCAATTTTGTACAGTTTTGTTTTTTTAATGAGCTGTCAGAAAACCTCTCATTCCCGCTTGCTGCTGAGTACAATACATACAGGGTTGTTTTTTAGTCACCAGCCAAATTTAAATGTTATTTTCTTTGATACGATATAAACGTACCAGCACATTTATTTAAGTATCGCTCAGTACAAAAATTTTAATATGGCACCTCAAACTTTAAAAAAAATAGCCGCTGATAATCATCATAGCTACTATGACACGGTGAGGGCATTTCATTTATCATACTACGATGTAGTACTACAAACTGTGTTGTAGCAGTAATAATAATCATTTATCATCATCTATTTCAGAAAGTATCCATATTAAAGGTTAGTAACAATGCGAACTTAAATACTAATGTTAGTCATTCAAATCAATTTTATCATTACTTAGTCATCATAAATTCAAATTTTAAAACAATGTCAACCCTATAAAAAATTATGTCAAAACTATAAATATTCAAGATAAACATACTTAGCAGCCCCAGCAGTACCCTGAACGCGTTATTGTACGAGGGCGAATCGAAAAGTTCTTAGAATGAATACAAAAAAAAATTAAACTAAAATATTTAATTTTTCTACGTAATCTCCTTCTAATCTAATACACTTAGAATACCGCATCTTCAACTTTCTTATTCCTTCCGCAAAAAAATCATTTTCTCGACTATTAAAAAACTCCTCTACGGCAGTCATAACCGCGTCATCATCTTCAAATTTAGTTCCCGAATATGCTCCTTTAATTTTGGAAATAAGTGAAAATCACTCGGGGCTAAGTCAGGAGAATATGGTGGGTGATCAAGGACTTCGAAGCCAGCACTGCGGATTGCGGTGAGCGCAACTTCCGAACGATGAGGTGGAGTGTTATCCTAGAGAAACAACACGCCCAATGACAATTTCCCACGACGTTTTTCTTTAACCGCTTCACGTAATTTCGGGATTAAGTTTGCATAATAGGATCCAGTTATCGTTTGCCCTTTTGGCAAGTAATCAATAAAAAGGATTCCTTCACTATCCCAGAATACCAAGGCCATAACTTTGCCAGCGGAAGGAGAAACTCGAAATTTCTTCACGGGTGGTGAGGATGGTCATTTCCAAGACATGCTTTGTCTTTTCGTTTCCGGGTCGAAATGGTGGATGGACCCATGTTTCGTCCGTGGTTACAACACGATGGCAAAATGGATCTGAATCACGTTGGAACATTTCGAGATTACGCTTAGAAACTTCCAAACGTCGATTTTTGTTTTCTTCGGTTAACATTCGTGGCACCCATCTTGCTGACACTTTTTTGAACCCCAGTGAATCAGTTAAAATAGAATGAATGCTACCAAACGATATCTTAAGGATCTTAGCTAAATATTTTATTGTAATTCTTCTGTCGTCAATGTTCAATTAACAACCATATTATCAATCTGTGTGCATATTCCTTCAGTTTTTATTTCTATTCAGAAATAAGCCGTCGCGTTCACTTGCGTAACTATTATATAAAAATTGAAAGCACTTAGTAAAGTCAGGCCTGGCTCACTCCGCGCGGTACATCCGTTGTTTACCTACAGCGAAGCGCTCCACCGGCGGATTTCGAATCAGTCGAGTGTCACGCCAACCAACCAACTCAACCAATTTTTCCTCTTTTTTGGCATTTTCTTCGGTGATGGAGGTTGAAGGTCGTCCAGAATGCGGGTCTTCTTTACAGCTCGATCTACCTCTTTTAAATTCAGCAACCCAATAAGCCACAGTGGAATAGGGTAAAGCATAATTCCCTAATGTCTGTTGAATGTCCGAAAAAATCTCTGTCATTGACATTTTTTTCAGGAACAAATACTTTATTACCGCGCGTAACTCGTTTTGCTCCATAGTTTCGTTTTTTTATCAGAACACTCAACAATAAAATTAAAATTTTGCGAACGATCTGTTGAAAACAATTTAAATTCTGGATAAATGATATGTAATTGTCAATCTTTAAAAAAAATATCGAACTCCAAAAAGGTTAAATACATATAAGTTTCTAAGAACTTTTTGATTCAGCCTAGTACTGGACTCGGAGATTACTGTACGTCCTCTGCGTATAGCTCACCCACAGGCTGCACGTGTAGAAGGATTGGCAATACGCTTTAAACAGCGTGAACTTCACCTGCTCAGTACACCGCGCAAACCTGCGGGCCAGCATATTACATCGAACGGCCAGCGACCTCCGTTCCGGCTCCACGTCCTCGTTATCCCTCAAGTCCTCAGTAACCCAGTGGCCTAAATACTTAAATTTATCTGTTCTTTTCAAGGGGATTCCAGATAAAGTGACTTGAGGTATGTTGACAGATTTTTTATTGGCAGTTTTAAATACCATAATTTTACTTTTTGAAGCATTGTATTTGAGTCCATAAGCTATCGTGTAAGCCTCGCATACACCAACCAGTTTCCTCAAAGCACCAATTGAGGGGCTCAGCAGCACCATGTCATCTGCGTAGCTGATATTATTAAAACAAACACCACCCACGTGACAACCTACATGCGTGCGGCTGAGCTCCTCAATCAGTTTATTAATGTACAGGTTAAAGAGCCGCGGCGAAGTCAACCCCCCTGCCTCACACCACAACTCAACCTATAGTCGCTCGATAGCACACCAGCCCATCTGACATTATTTTTCTGGTGTCCATACCAATGTTTCATCATAGCCGTTTCAAGAGGTACTTACATCAGTTTCAAGAAATTTTTGCCAAAGTATATTATATGAAACTAAATAGAACGCCTTTGACAGGTCCAGGAAACACGAGTACACTGGTGTTTTTCGAGACGTGTAGTACTGGACAGTATGTTTGAGGCAGAGGATGGCACTCTCAGTTGACAAGCCGGCCCTAAAACCAAACTGCGCGTTTAATTTTAAGTGCCGCTCCAAGTGCCTATCAACCATACTATCCAGCACCTTTGCAATGACGGTTGCCAGTGAGATCGGCCTGTAAATAGATGGATCGGAAGGATTATTTTTAATTATAGGTACTACAATATTGTGCATTAGTTTATCCGGTAGGTAAGAATGACTTAGGCATAAAGTAAAAAACATTGATAGTACCCTCGGTAAATGCTCACCTACGTGCTGCAGGTGCTCGATGCTCAGTCCATCGTGCCCCGGAGACTTGCCTCTTACCATTTTATTAATAACAGAAGCAACTTCTTTTGAGGTAAATGAAACTTTACGCTCCGAAACGCGAGACCGAGCGCCGAACAACAGCGGCTCCGCCGGGTCAGGATCTGAAGGTTGTGATGATGACTCGACTTTAAATGATTTTAAAAATAAGTTGGCTATTTCACCGGGCTGATGCACTCCTGCGACGCTCACGGGCTGGCTCAGTTTGTGATGGAAGTTATTAGTCGCTTTTCAAAATTTGTGAAATGACTTATTTGAGCGATGTTTAGCAATAATGTCCATTTTTATTTTTTGGTTCATTATTTTGAAACCATTTCAGATTCGATTTAAATAGTTTGCGCGATTCTTGCATATTACTGAAAACATAACCAGAGAGAGGTTTATTATGTAGTAACCACATTTCATAACAAATCCGAGCCTGCTCGTGTGCCCCGCGCACATACTTATTCCAACCTGTTACATAATGACGTTTCATACGTCGAGATTTTACATTATAACTATACTTGGCTGCTTCCGATAAAATTAACACGATATCCTCATACATTTCGTCTAAAATTTGTCGATGGCTAAGGTCATTGCACATCCCGTCACAACAATTACCTAATTGACATGGGAAATTAATATTACGCAACTGACTATGACACATATTCTGATACCTATTTATTTGCACATAATCCCGTTCACCCCAAATAACTTTATTTACATTGTAATTTGTCAAACTAATTTTTGATTTCACTGAATCCAAATTACATTCTAATAAAATAGGCATGTGATCCGACCAATAAGTATTAAACAGGGTTACAGGTGTTACAGGTTAAGTCGATGCAGATCCTTTGAGGGGTTGTAGTTTCCATAATTTCTGACTAATTTTGATTAAGTTCTAGCTTGTTGTAGCTTGTTGGATAGCTAATGAAACGTAGATATTTGTAAACTTATCTGCCGAATATCTTTCATAGATTTTTTTTTCAATATTTTGGATAGAACACTAAACTTATTACGGACTAGCTGTTGCGCGCGGTTTTACCCGCGCAATTTCGATTCCCGCGGGATTTTCGGGATAAAAAGTAGCCTATACGGATTCGGAAGAATCCCTCTAAGTAATGGTAAAAGAAATTTTGAAATCGGTCCAGTAGTTTTTGAGCCTATTCAATACAAAAATACAAAGGTTTCCTCTTTATAATATTAGTATAGATTTATTTACATTTTTTACAATCAATCGTCTACTACAACCCAGTCGGTTCGTGAATCTGAAATTTTAGTGTTGATTATAATAAAAAACTTGTCTCCTACACAAAAATATCAAACACATGTAAATCAGATGACAGAAACCCAAAAAAAATAGGCCAATAGAAAAAAAAGATGGGATTTTAAAAAAAGTTTAAAATTCAATGTCTCGGGAACGGTTTGTTTTGGGGTATGGTGTTTCATAGACTATCTACAAAAATCACTAAATCCCGCAATGCCGCAAGCGTATCCATACTATTCTCATATTGGAGTTTATTGACCCTAAATTGCACTACCTATTCCTATCATTATTCATAGTGAAATTAGTCAGATATGATGGAAACTACAACCCCTCAAAGGATCTGTATCGACTTAACCTGTAGCCCTGTATAAAACGCTACAGTTAACTACAGATTGACGGGCTGCCCAGGTCACGACACAGTGGTCGAGCCATCTGCGACATCCATGCGCGTCACTAATAAACGTGTAGGTATCGGGTGGTAACACTTCGATATCAATGCAAATCCACGATTGCTCAGCACAAAAGTTTAATAACTCTGTCGCAAATGACTCATCTGGATGTGCGTTGAAATCTCCCAAAATAAATACAGTTTCTATATCATAGCTCTCAATAATAGCATTCAACTCACTAAGACAATCAGTAAACTCTATAAGGTTGTCATTCGAGTCAGTAGGCATGTACACAGTAATTATAAGCACTGCATTTTCACTAAGAGATACTTTGATGGCCGCAAGCCGCCATTAAAGCACACTAGAGCACTTTATGACACTAACTGTATGTAGAACTGATTTAATCCACAATAAAGCAACACCGCCGTATGGTCTTCCCCTGAGTACTCCCGCGCTGGTGTAGACCGCCGAGGATCCGGTAAATGCGATCGAGGGGTGGATGGTGCCCAGGTACGCCAGGTCATGCGGCAGCAGCCACGTCTCCCGGAGTGCTATAACGTCCGCTGTACCACAAAGGTTCCTTATACAATCCACAGATCTCACTACATTTTTACAATTGAGGCTTATTAGTTTAACAGTTCCCATTGTCATTCTTTATATATTGCACTTTTGTTTACCAATTTATCAGTGTCTATTCTTCGATGTGTGAATCGAAAAACCGACGATACGCTATACCGTCGGGCCAGAAATCATCCTGCATAAATAAAGAAAGCTTTGATTTCGGTACAAAAATCTTATAAGATTGATAATAATAATAATAATAATCAAATTGTCGGGTCTTTCCGCCGAAAGGCGTGTAGCTTTTTTTTTTTTTTTTATATTGTAAGGATAGGACGTTTGTCTTCCATGCCACCTGATGGAAAGTGCGCATGAAGACTATGGTGTTACACGTCCATCCACGAGAAACCTATTCACTCGACACTTAAAAGTTCCAGGACTGTAGTGGTCAGGAAAAACAGACGCAGGCAGATTGTTCCACACCTTGGCAAACCGTACCAAAAAGGAACTATCGAAGCGTTTTGTTCGACTTCTTGGTATATCCACTATATACGGATGGAAGTTCTGTCTGCGTCTGGTAGTCCGGTGGTAAAAAGGGGTGGGTTCAATTTGGTCAAAAAGAGCACTCGCACACTCACCAAAATGTAGCCGATAAAATACTGTCAAACAAGCAACCTTACGACGATGCTCCAGCGTCTGCAATTTTTTATTTGTAAGGTTGTTGTTATTTATGAGTTTTCGGGCTCTTCGGTCAACAGAGTCTAGCGCTTCGAGCTGGTATTTGGCAGAACCATCCCAAAGGTGACTACAGTACTCCATGCAAGACCTCACTTGGGCTGTGTATAAGTTGAGGAGCCGTTCAGGGCTGAAGTACCGCCGGACCTTCGAGATGATACCCAATTTTTTGGAAGCTGTTTTTGCCATAGACTCAATTTGTTGTCCGAAGTTTAATTTGGACGTTATAGTGACGCCCAAAAGCCCTAGTTGATCGGTGATGGGAACAGATACATTCTGGAAAGTGGGCGTAAGAGTAAAGGTGCTCTTTTTTGCGGAGAATAGACACGCTTGTGTTTTGGAGGCGTTGAATTTGACCAGATTAGATTCGCCCCAATCGGACACATTCCGCAAGGTCGAATCAACGCGCTCAATCATAGACTCTCTCAAAACCTGGATTTCATGGGCGCTCGTTCGCGCATTGGATATATATCTCTCAACAACAGTGCTGTCATCAGCATATCCAATAATGCCTGGTGTTAGGAGGTCATTAATGTGCAGCAAGAATAAAGTTGCAGAGAGAACAGATCCCTGAGGTACCCCGGCATTAATCGCCATTAGGTCAGAGGAATAGCCGTCTAAGACTACTCGAATCGACCGTTCCCTCAGAAAATCAGATATCCAGTCGCAGAGCCCGGTCGGTATGCCATATGCTGGAAGCTTGCTTAAGAGACCATCATGCCAGACCCTGTCAAAGGCCTTGGAGATGTCTAAGGATACAGCTATTGCTTCACCATGACCCTCCAAGGCCTCACTCCATAAGTGTGTGGCATACACGAGAAGATCGCCGGTCGAGCGTCCACTGCGGAAACCATATTGGCTATCGCTTAGGAGCTCGTTGGTCTCAAGGTATGCCAGGAGTCGATTGTTCAATACACGTTCCATGACTTTACAAAGTATGGAGGTGATTGAAATTGGTCGATAGTTGACAGGATCAGCACGGCTTCCCTTCTTCGGTACTGGTTGTACGTTAGCCAGCTTCCAGGATTTGGGGACTTTACCAGATTCCAAAGAGAGTCTATAGAGACGCGTCAAAACGGGAGACAGCTCAGCTGCGCAGCGTTTCAACACCACTGCAGGAATACCGTCTGGACCGCTAGCCTTATTCTCGTCTAGGTGCAGCAAGCACTTAAGAACCTCCTTTTGTCGAATATGAACGGTACCCATTGTAGGACCGAACTGAGGTAATTGGGGTGGGATTTTACCTTGGCTATCTAGACGAGAATTTTCCGCAAAGATACTGGCAAATAAATCCGCCTTTTCCTTAGCGGTGTGGGCCAGAGAACCGTCAGGTTTCCGCAGAGGCGGCAGCGACGGGCGACAAAAGTTCGTTTCGACCGACTTGGCGAGGGACCAGAAAGCTTTACTTCCCGAGGGGTATGAGGCTATTCTGTCTCCGATACAGCCTATGTGGGCGAAACGAGCTCTCTTGATCACCTTTTTGCAGGACTTGGCGGCAGCATTGTACCTCTTTTTGTGTTCATGCGAATCCACGGCTTTGCTTCTGCGAGCGGTTGCCCAGGCTTTGTACGCTTCTCGCTTACGCTTTTCAGCGGAAAAGCATTCAGCACTAAACCATGGGCGAGCTTTGGTTTCAAGGGATAGATCAGCGTAGGGAATGAAGAACTCCATTGCTTGACCTATCACACTTGAGACTGCATCAGCGCAGCACGATGGATCGGTTGATGTAAAACAAGCTTGCCGCCACGGATAAGATGCGAAGAAATGTCGCATTTCATCCCAATCTGCCGACTTGTAACGCCATACTCGCCTAGAACCACTTGGTCGGGTGTCAGGTGGCGAGTACTGCGATACAGATTTCACCAGACAGTGATCGGATGTCCCTAAGGGTGCAGTGACGGACACCGAATATCTGTCCGGATCGGTTGTCAGCAGAAGGTCCAGGCAGTAAGCAGTGTGGCCAGCAACGTCTGGGATGCGCGTAGGCTCGTCAACAAGCTGAGAGAGGCCATGAGTGAGTGAAAACTTAAAAGCCTCTCTACCAGCATGGTCAGTGTCCTGAAACGGGTATAACCACTGTCCGTGGTGTGCGTTAAAATCCCCCAGGAACACCAACTGCGCTGTGGGAAAACGTTGCTGAACCTTGTCCGCTGTACTGCTGAGATAGTCCATAAGCCTCGTTGTCTCCCGATCTCCGCTGTGTGACCGATAAATACCAGCGTATACCATTTGGTCTAGGCCGGTATCTATGTGAACCCACATAACTGAAAGGTCCGGCACTTCTAAGTAACGGAGACGCTGACAACAGATCTTGTCACTGGCATACATGCACACCCCGGCGTGCGGGTGGAATTTGGACTCCAGGATGTAACCTGGGTAACAAAGGTATGCCGAGTCTGACGGATCACAGATCTGCGTCTCCGTTAGGAAGAGTAGGTGGGGTCTCTCCGTCTCGAGGTGGTGGTGGACATCATTGAGATTGGAGTGCACTCCTCGGATGTTACAGAAGTGCACTTTAAACGAGAGGAAGTGCAACCGCTGTGTTACCTTACTCTTCTTTGGACCTTTCATTAGTTTTGGAGTGGAGTGAATAGGGAGGAGAACAGAAGTTGAGTGAAGCGCTGCAAATGGAACCAAGCAACTCGATAGGGGTGACGCACCATTGGGAAACTCGCTTGGAGACTGCGGGGACGCCCGAAACCCCCCGAGTTCGCCATCGGGTCCTCTCAAACCGGTCGCCAACCGGCACGATGGAGCCTCCCGGGATTTTTCGCGAGGTGGCGGGGCAGCCTTTTGCATGTGGCTGGCATGCTACTTGGGCCCCCTACTACCTGCGGTCGGCCAGCGGTGCACCGTGCTTCGGATCCCGCTACCCTCCAAAACGAGTTACCCGGTGAGTCATTATCCTACGAGTTGTAAACAGTTCTCCGATGCAGCACGATTACTCAGACCTATCCTCCTCAATGGCTACACTAGACATCATGCCGGAACGCAACTAGGTTACTTGGCGGCATGGTTTTGTCTAGTGGGTGGTGACAAGCCACGGCCGAAGCCTACCACCAGATATTACTGCTCGTTTAGCACCACCCAGGGACCACGTACAAGGCATCGAGGGCTAAACCTTGCGGACGCGAGCAGTTTCCAGTCCCCAAAATAATATTATTATTTTATTATTATTTTGTATACTTATAACTACTCGCCTTTCGGCGGAAAAGACCCGACAATCGGACCAGTCGGTCGGGGATCAGGGCAAGAGAGACAGAAACCGGCGAACGATTCGGGCAGTCTCGAGCAACACCGCTTTTTGCATGCGTGCTGGAAGCGAACCGCCGCCGAATCCCAGCCTTTCAAGGTTTCTGACCAAAGTGGCTGGGGTCAAACCGTTTGCGGATAATACAACCGGGATGATTTCGGTGGACATAACTTCCCACATTTCGGTCACCTCGTGTGCAAGGTCCAAGTACTTGCGTTGCTTTTCGGTCTCGGCCTTCACGAGGTTCTCGTCATGTGGTATAGTTATGTCCACCAAAAACACCTTAGACGACGATCGGTCCATTAACACGATATCAGGTTTATTCGCTAGAATAGTCCTGTCCGTGATAATGGGCCGATCCCAGTAGAGCTTGGCGCTGCCGTTTTCGAGAACTGGCTCCGGCGTGTACTGGTAATAGGGCAGTTTCTGATTTATGAGACCGTATTTCAGAGCGAGCTCTTGGTGGAGAATCTTGGCTGCTTGGTTGTGTCTATGCAGATACTCAGTGTTAGCAAGAACCGAACAACCCGAAACCACATGTCTGAGGGACTCGCCAGGTTGGCGGCACGCCCGACATACGTCCACTGTGCCGTCCCTCATAATGTACTTCCGGTAGTTGTTCGTCTTGATAACCTGATCCTGTATCGCAAAGACAAACCCTTCGGTTTCCCCAAAGAGGTCCCCGAAGCGCAGCCAATGCACGGAGGCTTTACGGTCCACGTGTGGCTCGTGTAGAGCCTTGTAAAACCTTCCGTGCAGCTCTTTCTCTTTCCATACGGTCTCACGATCAGAAATGCTTAGTACCGCCGGTGTCTGCCATGTCTCGAGGCCCAGATTGAGAGGGGTGAGTCCTTTGTCACACGCTACAACCTCTCTATGCATACCCACGTCCGCCTTTGCCATAAAATAGGCTCGGAGGCTATATATCTCCCGATTGTGCAAGGTTTTGGCGCTAAGTAGGCCTCTTCCTCCACACTTCCGGGAGATATACAGCCTCATTACTGACGACCGAGGGTGATGCATTCTATGGAGGGTCATAGTAGTGCGGACCTTCCGATCCAGGGCATCTAATTCGGTCTGAGTCCATCTGAGTACGCCAAAGGTGTACGAAAGAACGGGCATAACCCATCCGTTAAACGCTCGGACTTTGTTGAGGCCTGACAGAGAACTAGTTAGTACCTTTGTCAAGCGCTCAAAAAAGACTTCGCGTGCAGACTGTTTTACGCACGCTTCTTCGACACCGATGTTCTGTGACATACCCAGATACCGGTATGTTTCATTTTCGGAGAGAGCTCTCAGGTTAACGGGACCTAGGTCAACCCTCTGAGAACGAGTAATCCTTCCCCTCTCCACATGAACAACCGCACACTTGTCCACTCCAAACTCCATTTTGATGGAGCTACTAAAATCTGTCACGATTTTTAGTAGTTCCCCCAATCGTGGAGCCGTTGGAGCTAACAGCTTGAGGTCATCCATGTAGAAAAGATGGGATAACCGTATGCCCCCTCTACGAAACTGAAAGCCTGTCTCTGATCCCTCCAGCAATGTGCTAAGAGGATTCAGAGCCAGGCAAAACCAAAGTGGGCTCAGACAATCACCCTGGAATATTCCCCTACTAATCTGGATTCGGTCTTCCGCAGCCGTCATTCGCCTGCCTTGGAGACTGAGCATTGTGCTCCATTGTCTCATACATCGCTCGAGAAATACTCGAACTGTACCGTCGATTTTGTACAGTTCAAGAACTCTCAAGAGCCATGTATGAGGCACGGAGTCAAATGCTTTTTTATAGTCAATCCAGGCTGCGGAGAAATTGCGACGGTTGCGTTTGACCAATTTGCCAACGACAGCGTCCACGAGAAGGAGTTCCTTTGATCCGCGGCTACCAGCCCTACATCCGTTCTGAGCATCAGATATAACGCGATTAGCATCTAAATGCTGGCGAATCTTGGTGCTCAGAACGGAGGTAAGTGTCTTGTAGGTGGTAGATAGACACGTTATGGGCCGGTATTTCGATGGATCCGCGGTATCGTTGGACTTAGGAACTAAATGAGTGACCCCAGTAGTGAGGAAGTTCGGGAGAGCTCCAGTGTCCAAGGCTTCCTGGAATTGACGGGCCAATTTTGAGAAATAAATTATTATTATTACGTATGCTGTAAGCATACGTAATAATAATAATTTATTTCTCAAAAACAATTTACAATCAATATTACAAATAAGTTGTTGGAGCCTTCTTTTAAGCATAACAATGCTTGTTTTAGAAGACTCCGCTCTTCAATACCTTAGATAATAATTTCAACAAACTAAGTAATTTTTTTTACAAAAACAAAAGTTGGTTTACATTCTTACAAACTAATTTTAGTTTTATTTTTATTATTATTTAATTGAAAAGAATATATATATAATGAGACAGATTATATTATAAATTTTAAAACTAAATTAAATTATAAATTAATGTGAATTATTATTGATCTAGTTTTTTTTAAGTGTGCGAGTGAATGTGTGAAAGTGTATGTGTGTATTGTGAGGGTGTATGTGTGTTTAGTGAGTGTGAATTAACTTTATTTAGGATAATGTAAAATTGCTTCAACTTCATCATAATTCAGACTTTTTAACCATTCGTTAATAATTTCCTTACATGCTCTTTTTGTTTTGTGAAAGATCTGTAGTCTTTGATTTAATCTATTATATAGTTGTGCTGAGCGTTTTTGATATTGGTTGCAAGCAAACATAGTTTTTGTCGTAGGTATTTGCGCAACAGCATGATGTCTACGTTTCGACATAAGAGAGAAGTCAAAAACCATGGATGTATGTTTTTTTAAAACAGTTTGCTGAATGTACAATTTTCTTATGGTGAGAAGGTTACTTAAATTATACAGTTGTTCAGTTAGGTAAGAACGTTTTTTAAAGTACATTATTTTTATTAAGCTCCTTTGTGCTCTCTCCAAGCCGATAAGTTTAGTTTTTGCAGCACCACCCCAAATGGGGATACAATAAATGAGAACAGACTGATCTAATGAAATGTATATCTCGTTAAGGAGATTTCTTGGTTTAGCAGAGTGTTGATCAACTTTTTTTGGCACAATGTGTCTCAAGCAACTAAAAATGTAATTAAGTTTTCGGATTCAGTTTATTACTTGTTCAAGGTGAGGATACGACGATAGCCTTTGGTCAATTTTTATGCCTAGGTATTTAGTCGATGTAGTTTTTTCAATTTTAGGACAATTACAGTTACTTTTGTTAATGGATTTACATTTATGAATTTGTATGAAAAAATTTTCGCATGGTTGTGAATTTTTGTAGATACTGAAGCAAACTCAAGTAGTCTTTGAAGTATTTAGCGCGAGAAGGTTTTGGTTCAGCCACTTAGATATTTGCGTCATTCCTATCTCAGCGTTGTATTTAACCTCATTCCATGACCTTCCATAAAAAACAACTGCAGTGTCATCAGCGTAGGAAAACACTTGCGCATTTTTAGGTTGAAGACTGCAGAGGTCGTTAATATATAGGAGAAACAGTGTAGGCCCCAATACACTTCCCTGAGGCACGCCAAAAGACACGTCTGCATCATAGCTGGTGTATTCTCCCAATTTCACCCTTTGCTTTCTATTTGTCAGATAGTCTTTAAGAAGATTTAGGGGAATTCCTCTAATGCCACTCTTCTCTAATTTTGTTATAAGTAGTGGGACGCAGACCATGTCAAAGGCTTTTTTTATATCGAGGAATACAGTAATACACTTCATGCTCTGGTCAAGTTTTTCCACAATAAGTGATGTTAGGGAAGTAACTGCATCCTCAGTTGATAAGTCCCGGTGAAAGCCGAACTGAGATGCTGAAAGTATTTTATATTTATTTAGGTAGCTCAACAATCTGCTATTTATAAGCTTCTCCAGTATTTTGGCTATTACCGGTAGCACCGAGATAGGTCTATAATTGTTGATGTCTTTTTTGTCCCCTCCTTTGTGAACTGGAGTGATTAGAGATAATTTGAAAAGTTTGGGGAACACACCAACCCTAAAACATAAGTTGGCAAGATGTGTTATAATGGGGATAACCTCAATTTTTATATGCTTGAGGTACCTAGTAGAAATGTTGTCCCATCCTGAGGCACTATCAGATTTAAGGCTCATAAGTATCTTATCTACCTCCGCGCAGTCAGTTTCCAGGAGTACGAGAGAGTCGAATTGAGTGGGGTAATCTCTTAAACTATTAAATTCGTCATCATTACTATTTTGAATTTCAAGAGCTATTTTCTTACCAATGTTGGCAAAGAAGTTATTTATGAAGTTGACAGAACCAGTAGGTGTACTTTTGACATTAATTAATTCTGTGTATTGATCTTTTATTTTACTAGAGTAAGTTATTTGTTTTATGTTGTTCCATAGTGTTTTATTATTGTTAAATGATTTTTCAAGTAGAGTTCTTTCATAATTTCGTTTCAATTTTTTTAACAAATTATTACAATGATTTCTGTACCGTACATACGTTATTTTAAGAATTTCATTTTGTGGATTGTTTTTATAAGACTTTTGCAACTTATTTCTATTTTTAATGCATCTTAGTATACCTGTTGTGATCCACGGTTTTATTATACGTTTGCTGTTTGGGATGACTTTTGTTGTAGTGCTGGCTTTAATAGACTCCATAAGTTTGTCTATCAGTTTTTCTGTTAGTAAGTTAGGATCTAAATCTTTTAATACTTTCATATTCATTTTCTCGATGATGAAGCTTACGTCTGTTCGATTTTTAATGTAAGACGTTATGTCACATACTGACACTTCTTTCGATACATTATATATATTATAGGGTACATTAACGTCTGCTGCAGTTGGATTCGCACTGTAACGTAGATGTACCTCTTTTACCAATAAATCGATTTCTTAATCTCCTTTTTTGAACCGTAATCAGCAGTGCCTAGTGGTCTTTGTTTTAATAGTATTCATTTATAATATAGAGTGACCATGCTTTGCGAAATATGTTAGCGAATATATAAATTTTCTTGGAAAAAAAAATACATAGGTATCTTTTTTTTGCAAAAGTCTTGTCAATAAATGATAATTATTGTGTAAAAAAAATTTGGCTGGTGACTAAAAAACAACCCTGTATAACTTCGCGCCTGTATGCTGTATCCTTCATGTGAAGTCACGTTTGAAAAAAAATGAGGTAGGTATTATAATTATGGGTTTTCTTTCGCTTCCAGTTCAGCATGGAATCTTTATTAAAATCGATGACATAGTTTCTGAGAACAGATCTTCCATACTGACTGATCTTGCCGGTACACCCTGTATATTAATCAAATGAAAAACTCTGCTGAATGAGCCACTCTGACACTCGGGTGTATATATAATATATTGTAAATTACATTAAACTTGAAGATTTTTTTTATTTATAGAATTAGGTAATTATTTTAAAAAATGTCTTTGCTCGTTACTTAGGTCCCATTTTTAGGCTTCAAATAGGTATACCTAGTATGAAAACTGTTATGGGTATATGTGTGATGTGTTAAGTACTAAGTACGATTATGTCTAGTATTCAAATAAATGTATATTCCCAAATTCCTGACCGATTAAAGACCTTAACACAATAACTATAAGTAGCGCCTATTTCTTCAACAATTCGTTGCCTTAACCAAATTTGCTCAAATAATATGCCATAGTGAAGATTCTTTGAAGATCAAGACCTCATAAAGAAGTTGTTTTTAGATTTAATAAAATAGGTCAAAGTAACATGGCTCGCGACTGCAACTTGAGTTTTAAGTATCTCAGTATAGTATTTTAGTTCTAATAAAGTAGTATTTAAGCATTTTTAACATTGCGCCCATGTGATGCAACACTAAGAATAATTATTTAAGGTTAAATAGGGATGATGGGCAGAAAGATAAAATGTATGTAGGTTCCTCAAGAAACGTAATTAGGTACCACCGTGTTTCATCTGCTGAGAAACCACTTGGTATAAAACGAGACATAATAACATATTATGATTAATATTTAAGCAATGTTTATGTTTAAATTTTCAAAGAAATTTGCACCTGTGATTAAGTTCCCTCAGAGTGGCGGCGAATTTTTTCCTACTCTATTTCCTTTATTTGTATGCATGACTATGACTTCCCGCTAACACAGCAGACTATCATCGGACGCAGCCCTTATGAAGAAATTAAATCATGCATTATATATAATTAACTCAATAAAATTCTAAGAAGAAGCGAAACGTAGGGATTAGAAGTAGATCCATCTAGATCACAATGAATTATTATATGTACCTAATATCAGACGCTTCGACACAGCACCATTCCCATTTGAAGTTCCAACTTTGAGAAAGAAGTCAATCGTGGTATCCTCGTCCGCGTATCCATATCACCCCTGTATAAGCGTGTCGTAAAATGCATCTTATCCAAGTGACCGCCGCATGGTGGTAGGATCCCGTCAGGGTCCCCTTCATATAAAATCTGCCGCCTAATATGAAAGGTCCGGCGGGCGGTGATGTCTTCCGGCAATATTTTATGAAGAGCCTCTTCTTTCCTAGGCCCATGAGCTTCCATCTTCGACCTCATCTTTACTCACCATCAGGTGAAATTGAGTTCAAATGCGGGCCTAGTTTGATAAAAAAAACAACTGAGCTAGACAGCGTTCGAGAAGTTCCGTGAAATTTTCTCGTCTGAAGATCACGAAGTATCCGGCCAATATGACGTATGACGCTCAGACGAGGCTGAACATCGGGAAGCGGGCATTAGAGAGGGCTATGCTCTCGAAGTTTCCATGCGTGATCGAATCATACATGAGGACAATCGTATTCGTGCCATAGTCATCGACATAGACAGAAGGACTGTAAAACTAAAGTGGCAATGAGCAGGCAGGGCACATAGCTAGCTAAATAGTTGGCCGGTTGGGCAATAAAGTTCTCTAGTGGCGACCACATGGAAGATGCAGCGTAGTAGGCCCCCGCAAGGTGGACCGACTATCTGGTCAAGATCATCGGTGAACGTGGATGAGGGCGGCGCAGGACCGAGTGGCGTGGAGAACCTTGGGGCAGGCCTTTGTCCAGCAGGGGGATCTCCCGGCTGATGATGATGATAAAGAATTCTGTTTATGAATTATCTCAAAAATTTGATAAACGAAGTGGTCGTGGTGGTCGTCGACGACCGGCTGGTGTAGCGGTAACATACATTGCCTTCTATGCCAGAGGTCCTGGGTTCGAATCCCGGCGGCGGCGGATATTTGTGTGATGAACAGATAATAGCCGTCAAGACATGGATGTTTGTTTATATGTTTATTTAAGTTACTTCTAATAAAAAATATGTATTTATTCAATATGTATGTTTATATATTTCTTAAGTAGGTAGGTATATCAGTTATCTTGTATCCATAACACAAGTTCTTTATGAAACTTAATTTAGGCTAGATAATGTTGTGTGTGTGTCAGAAATATATTTATTTATTTATATATTTATAGTGGCTCGTGTATATCAATCGATTTGGCAGGTTAAGCAACGTTCGGCAAGGATGTGTAACTGGCAACCATTAATTTCTCAGTGTCTGGGAAGTTGGTCCCGCGTGCTGTATACAGTAGTCGTTAGGGTATGTCAAAAGTTATTTCGGCGTCCTGAAAATTCTGACACCAACCAGCACTAGGCCAGCTTGGTGATTTAGATACGGCCTCGTCACCAAGGAGAGAGACTAATTACCCTACAGTGAGCACATTACAAGGAGTAGTGATGATCATTTGAGTTGTGTTGGAAACCTCAAGTGCTTCTCCCACTACGGCAGAAGATATTTTTTGTCACTAGCTCATTGGTGCGAGACTGCGATTAGATTTGCAACTTTTTGCGATTACCCACTGAAATGTCTCTAAAACCTCTGTCTCACGGAAAACCTCATCCTTAATTATACCTACTTATACTTACACCTGATACATTGATTTTGACTTGGAAGAACAACTGAATAATCTTGAGCGCCAAAATCTTTGTTTATATGTATTGGCGGATGTATGAACACAAACATCACCTTCTATACCTACCAGAGGTCCTGGGTTCAAATACTGGTGGGGGTGGATATTTGTTGGTTGAAAAAATATTTATCTTCAATTCATGGACGTCAATTTCTATATTTTTATATTTATTAAGTTTTGTTAGATATACACGTAACTTTAAGAATCTTAATTTGGGCTAGATAATGAGATAATAAGGTTAATATCAGCCCATTCAAATTAGCACAAATCAGGGGGAAAAATCATGTAGTTTTGAACAGTTATACGTTGTGGCATCCAGATCAGGGATGTTGCGAACATTCGCATCCGCATCCGCAAATACGGAACATCCGCATTGATTTGGACATCTGCATCTGCATCCGCATCCGCATCCGCATTAATCAATGCGGATATTCATGCGGATGCGAATATTATACAAGTAGCGACAAGAAAGAAATTGGGCGGGGCCGGTGATTGACGCGTGCCGGTCGCACGTGATAATAACCAATGGGAGCGAAGAAATTGGTTTCTTGCAAGTGAATAAATATTACGTGTTTGTTTGCGCTGTGAAGTGAAAGTGAACTACTTATCGTATCATAAAGTTAAATAGGTATTTTGAATGTTGTTGTGATACAGTGGTCATAGTGTGTAAATAAGAAGAGTTTACAAGAAAACTTTATATTACTTAATACTAATATCCAAAAGATCACAAGGTAAATTATCCTTTAAACTGGTGGATTGTACATCGAGGGGAATTTAAGGTATTATCGCCGATAGTACGAAGATTTTTATCTGCTCCACCGGGCAGTGTTCCTAGCGAACAACTATTCAGTAGCGCGGGCTTAATTTACGAACCTCTGCGTAACAGACTTGAATCAGAAAAGGCGGCAATACTACTCTTTATCAAGTATAATGCTCCTATTTTTAATTTCAATTACTAATATAAACACCAGTGGGTGAAGTTTAAAAAAATTATTACATTATAAGTACATTACTTTTAGTTAATTACAATAAAAATGTTAATAATTACGTTATCATTGTTTTAATTCTTCATTAATAGACTTTATTTACATAATATCTTAAACATCCGCATCCGCATCTGCACCCGCGGATGTGAGCCCGCAAAACTCCGCATCCGCATCCGCATCCGCGGATGTGAAAAAATCGGCATCTGCAACATCCCTGATCCAGATCAACATAACTAACTACTAAAAGTCCTCAAATCAATAGGAAATTGTATGAAGAAAATTTGGTTAGCAGCAAAAGTTACACTATTTGTACGGATTGTCGAGATATAAGCATATAAGTGAAAATAGGGACCTTCATCCTCCCCTACACCCTCAGCACACCCCCCACCCCCGAGGACTTTTACTATGTTAATCTGGAATGCACAAGTTATGAGTGTGCCAATTATCAAAACTACATGAATTATTTCCCCTGTTTGGCTATTTTCGGCTTCACTTGACTGGAATAGTGGACTAGCGCGGGCTGAGATGATGATGATGATGACTGGCATAAATACGTTGGATTCACTTCTTCTCAGTCGTACACTCTTAACAGAGTGGTCGTGGTTTTTCTGATGACGTATAAGGTTGATGGTACGCGTACATGTTTAGTCAATCGTTTCGGCTTGATCAGTTTCATTTGCAGCAATGTATCACCATTTCTTTTCGATTTGCTGCATAGCGAGAGCATTCTATCATGGTAGTTTGAGTGGACGATTTGATAAGTTCTGTTCATCGAGTGGGTGACCGGCCTCTAGATCTTTTCCCTCTACATGATCCTGCACCACCAGTCTTTCGATAGAGTACTCTGTCCTCGATATGTGGCCAAAGAATTTAAATATTCGTCAATGAACAGTCGACGAAAAACGTTCCGTGATCTTGAGTTCCTTGAGGATAGAGTTGTTGGTACGGAAATCAGTCCAAGGGATCCTTAGCTTACGCCTCCAACACCACATCTCCAACGCGTCAATTTTTCGGTGATCTTGCAAGCGCAGATCAGCTCCTTAGAGGAAGACTGTAAAGACAAGACATTTTATGAGTCGAACTTTGGTGTTTTTGGTTATTCTTCTATTTTTCCGAATTTTGCTGACCTTCTCCATTGCAGATCGTGTAATGGCGCATCTCCTCTTGATTTTCTGCTCACAGCCACTAGCATTGGATATATTGGAACCGAGGTATACGTAGTTACAGTTTGAAATGCTAGTGATGTCCGTTTTATTTTATAGAAAGACCATATTGAAGACTGTTGACTTCTAGCCTTGACAAAAAGTCCTGAATATCTCTTTTAGCGTTTGCAAGAAGTATGGTATCATCAGCGTATTTCAAGTTATTGATCAATCTTTCACCAATAGACACACCTTTATTCCAGTTTTCGAGGTCAATCCGCATAATGTATTCAGTGTAAATGTTGAATAACAGAGATGATAAAATACATACTCGTCGGACGCCAGCTTCTGTTTTGAAATTTTCGGAATCGACTGTATCTATTCGGACAGATGCGGTACTCCCTACATAATATTTATTTACGATGCTTATAAGGTGTCGAGGTACTCCTATTTCTCTAAGTACTTGCCAACGTTCGTCCTATTTAACAGTGTCGAAGGCTTTTTGAAAGTCGACAAAACAAATGTACAGCGGGGTGTTAAATTTTATATCTTTCTCTATGATCTGGCGCAGTAATAGGATCTGTTCTCGCGTACCTATCATGAAGCCAGCTTGCTCTTGTGATATTGGAGGAGACAAGTATGATTGGAGTCTCGTGTTAAGGATGTGAAGTAAGACCTCACTAGCGTGTGAAATAAAGGAAATCAGTCTATAGTTATTGCACTTCTTTGTTGATCCTTTTTTGTGCAGAGGCATGAAAAGAGACACTCTGCAGCAGATTTTCGGCAGATTGGATTCACTTACCTACTCATTTATTTATATAGCCACCTTTTTGAATATCGTAACAACCTTAACTTGCTTTTAATTCACCTTTTCCGGGAGAATTACACGAGTCTTGGAGTTATGCGTGGCTTTGGACATGTCCTCTTACAAAGCGTCCACCTTATTTTCGTAATGTGTCATTTTAGTATCATTTAATGAAGAGACAGTTCCATCAGAGAACGTACTTTTTACTTTCATCTTATCTTCTACTATCTTCCATCTCATAGTCGCTTACCATTCGATATGTTCTTTCTTCGCTGTATCAGGTAGATAGTGACTTTGATTCTATCATCCCAAAATATCTCAAGAAAAATTCAATTTTCGTTATTTTTTTGTGAATACATTACAGGTTAGTATACTTAAGTAACTATATCCTCGTATTATTTACAAAATATTTAAGTACTTACATCACATACCTTACTCATAAGAGGTAGCTTTGTTAATCTAAAAGCTTTTCTGAAAGATGTAATTAATGTAGGAATTGCAGTTTTAATCATACAAGTACTTTATTTTACTCTGGTATACCTACAATCAATGCCTACAATCTAGAGCATAATTTGGGCCGTGTAGTGTTGGCTTAGAATACTGCCCCTGGAAATGCTTGTCGTAAAATGCGACTAATCCAAGTGACCCCCGCTTAATAGAAGGACCCCTGTAGGGTCACCTGGCATGCTCCTATAATTTAAATATCAAAGCAACCTCACTATAAAATTCTAGCGCCAAATATCACCGCTCCAGCGGTGAAGGTGATGTGTTCCGTTACTGACTGAGATACTGAGTGACTGACAGACAACGTACAGCCATAACTGCTGGGCGTAAAGAGCTGAAAGGAACATACATTCGTTAAGGGGTGCAGGCGTGCAATAACCAAGTAATTCCCCAAATTCCTACGGCAACGGGAAAGATAGGACTATTCAGTTTGTATAAAAATTCTATTCCATGCGTGCACCGATATGAAACTTCTTAAAAAGGTTCTTCAATGTGTGTCTTGTTGCATTATGGAAGGAATTCCCAAAATTCCCACGGGAATGGGAAATATAGGACTTTTTAGTTTATACGAGTTGCGGGCTCGTTTTTTTTCATTCCTACACATACCTTCCTGTATTTCATCTTCGACCTCATCCTCACATCTACCAGGTTAGATTGAGGACAAACGCTCATAGTCACTAATGGAAAAAGAAATATTTTTTGCAGTTAAATATAATTCTATAAATAGATAAAACACTTAATAAATGCTTCCCACTCCCCGATTTACACGCTCGGTTGTTGGTAGAGCACCATCCCGGCAAGCGGGAAACACCGGTTCAAGCCCCAATTTATATTTAAAACGGCGATTATATTACTGTTTTATCGATAAAACATAATAATAAAAACAATCGTGGCCGAAATGAGCAGCCCAAAGCTAAAATGTAAAAAAAAATTGAGGTACGGTGATCATTTAAAACACTATAATCTTTGACTTGACGACCACTTTGACGATGCCTCAGACGCCAGTGGTTGCGGGTTCGAATTCCGCACGGAACATGAAAAAAAATTTTTTGGGTCTGGGCGTCTGTCTATATACTACTCAGTGTAAAAAGTATCGGAAATATGTCAATAAAAAGACCCGCGTAAAAGAGGTCGTTCTAATTTTTTTACTGCATGTTGGTAGCACTGTACTGATTTAGCGCGCAAAATTTGAGCGGGATCTGTCATTTAATTTGTTTTAAACTACACTTCTTGTTGGTCATAGTTTTGAGTCCTCGGCGATTTTTACAATGGAAAATATTGTTGAACAAAGAGTGTGATCGAATGATATTTCATGATATTTCATGTGGTGAATCACTAAAAATGTTGCGAAATACCTACGGCGAATCGTGTATATCGAAAACAAGGGCTTATGAATGGTATACCTAAGGCTTTTAAAGAAGGCGGAGAAGTAGTAGTAGACTTCCTCGTTCTGGTAGACCTTCAACCGCTACGACCAAAGAAAACATCGACAGAATCAAGAAGCTAGTGCTCGAAAATCAACGTATAAGTCTGAGAGAGTTGGCTAGTGAGGTGAACATATCTTTTGAGTCCGTCCACAAAATTCTCATTGACATTTTTGGCATGAAACGCGTCGCCGCTCGACTAGTTCCAAAAGAGCTCAATTTTGTTCAAAAAGCGCAGAGAAAGCATGTCGCTGAAGACATGGTTTCCCGAGCTTCTACGGATCCGACCTTTATGAAACGTATAATAACTGGCGATGAGACATGGGTTTATGCGTATGACATGCAAACAAGCCAACAGTCTTCAGAATGGCGTCTCGAAAACGAGCCGAAACCCAAAAAACCGCGGCAAAGTCGCTCCAAAATCAAGGTGATGCTGACAGTTTTTTTTGACTACCGTGGTGTGGTTCACTCCGAATTCCTTCCAGAGGGAGAAACAGTGAATAAAGAATATTATTTAGGTGTCATGAAGCGTTTGCGTGAGAGTATCCGCCGAAAACGTCCAGATTTGTGGCAACACAACTCATGTACCATCACACACAGCCATTAGATGTAGTGAAAGAGTTTTTAGCGAAAAATTCAACAAAAGTTCTCGACCAAGCACCGTATTCACCTGATATGGCTCCGTCTGACTTTTTTTTATTTCCCAAGTTAAATTACCACTTCGAGGAAAACGTTTTGAGTCGATAGAAGCCCTATAAGAAAATTCGCTGAATGAGCTAAAGGCAAATTAGCCTATGAAAAATGTATGGGAGACTGGGTGAAGCGGTGGAGATGTTGTATTGCAAGCGATGGGGCTTACTTTGAAGGCGATAAAATAAATTTAGATGAATTAATTGTATTTTTTGTTTTATTGACAAATTCCCGATACTTAGTACACAGAATGTATGTATTTTGTATTCTAGGTTTCCCCATAGTTCGCTACATGGTATCTCATAACACAAGCTTTGCTTACTTTGAGGCCATGTAGTTGGTGTGATTGTCTGGGGATTTTATTTATTATTTTTATTTTTATAATCCCATATATTTTTAACTTTTGTTTTTGTTATTTTAAAACTAGTCATATTCATGAAAGAAAGAACTTTTCGAATCACGAATTAAACCATCTGCGAATTGGACTAACCGTGAATTAGACTGACCGCGAACTGGACCAACTGCAAAGAGAACGTCTGTCTATACAGAGGGTACATATGACAGGTAATGTAACGCTTGATCTGCTGCCTTCTGTACCTAAGTAAGTAGTTTAGAAGGTTAACCTGAACATATGTAGGGTAAATTTTAATTAGCTCATCACCTCTTGCAGGCAGCCTCTCAAGCCTCTCAGAAGGCAGCAGATCAAGCGTTACATTACCTGTCAAATTTCTCCAACCAATTTTAACTAGCATAGAGTTCAGATTCAAGTAATTTTTTTGTCAGATTTGTAACTTTTGATGTGCTGTCTTCTGTTCTTACCTAATGTATGAACTAGCCCGCTTTAATAGTACACTCCACAAAGTCACTAACTCGTTCATGGGTCAATGTGTAGGTACGCTTTTACGTACGCTTTAACGATAAAATTCCAAAAATATTTAAGATTTTGACGACTATTTTGGCGATGGGGTAAACCTGTCTGCCTCAGACGCCAGTGGTTGCGGGTTCGATTCCCGCACAGAACAAGAAAAAAAATGTTCCAGGTCTGGACCTTTATCTATATTTCTACTAATTTATATTTTAGGTTCTCCCCTAGTTCGCTATGTGGTAACTCATATCAGAAGCTTTGCTTAATTTGAGGCCATGTAGCTGCTGTGATTGTCTGGGGATTTTATTATTAAATGGATTATTGAAACATAGCCCACTGCGTATTACTTATTCCTTTTGGGATAGCATGGCACCCTTCGCCATACAAAAAACCTTAGGTAGGTAGATAAAGTTGCTAAGTTAGAACATAATTTTAGTTTTATTTTATTTAAAAGACCATTTTAAAAGTTCCTGCTAAACAATAATACCGTTATTTTTTATGTACGTAAAATTCTTAAAAAATCCTAGTTGATTATCAGATTAGCATTTATTCATGAACGTAGTACATTTACCAACGTCACCGGCAATATTCTAGAGAGTTAGGGTGCTTCATAAAGATACAGATTTCCGGTACAGACACACCTATACGCGTACCTATCGGTCCAGAGTTGATTTGCATATAATAAACCTGTTTCTTTATGTAAGATGAAATAGATGTACTGATCGATACTGACACTCACAGATTTGTCTGTACCGTAAACCTGTTTCTGTAAACACCCTTGAGCACCCTTATCATTACTGACCTTCAGTAGAAATTTAGATACGTACGACCTTATTAGGTATCAATAACCTGAAAACGAAATTAAGATCCAATTTTCACCAGAATTCCCTTTAAATAAATAAAGAGACATTACTACAGTTTCCCCGACGCGCCGCCTCAGTCAACACGCACACAGTAGTGTTCCCACCACACACGCACTCCATTACCCGCGCATCTATTGTATTACGCTTATGTAACCATGCGTTGCGTAATGATTTCTTTAAATTTCGGTTTACTCAGTAAATAACTAATATTTGTTTTTTATTTTATTTTTTCTCTAAATATATGATCTCAAACTATGACGTCCTCGAATTTCAAAAGTGACCCACCAGAGTCCCTGTATACCTATAGAGTGTCACAAAAAACAGTATTAAGTCAATGGTTCCTACGGGTGCTGAAGTAAGCTAGGTACTACGAAGTAAGCTAGGTAGTAAGATATCAAAAATGAATTATCTGTAAACTTTATAATTGTTCTTAACTTAACCTGTAAGTAAGTTATCTAAAGTTATCTAATAGATATGCAAGATTAATTATAAATGTAAATTAATTGTTGTTAACTTTAACTTAACTCTATTTGATTGATATCGTTATAAAATAATTAGCCTGAAAGTACCAAAGGTACTACCTTATTACTCACCCGTTTGTTTTGTTTTGTTTGAACTTTTCCTTCATATGTTTATGGCTTTTACACCAAGTTCCCTTTTTGTATTAATTATAATTTTTATATAATTGTCTAGCACATAGGATTACCGACAAATTTGTAAAATAAAATCCTATGCATATAAGGTTCAATATAAAATAAAATAATATGTTAACTTGATTAGGGGAAAATTGTAAGCTTAGCTATATTTAAGGTTTTTACATTTAAATCATTTAAACTTTTAACTTAGGCTTTTTGGCATTATATAGCATTTAAAATTATCTAACTATTGGTGTATGTAACCATAAGTACAAGATGTAATCACAACAACAAAATTATAAAACTGATACTAAATGTAAGTAAAATTAAGAGAAAAGCTAATTGAAATAAAACTAAAACTGCGGCTCTTTTTAAGGTATTGCTCAGGTTCGGGGACTAAACGGCAGTCTGAAAAAGAATTATTGACTTATTATCGACATGTTTTAACCTTTAACCTTTACTAATTGTGCTGTCTCTCTTCGTGCTGCCTGCCTGAAAAATACCGCAACGAAGCCAAGTTTATTGTCAAATTACCACGAGTTTTTATTCGAGATCCCAGTGCTGCTGCCCAACCTCCACGTTTTCATACAGTCCACTGTGGGTAGTAGCATCCAGGTAGTAAACGGTATAACAGTATAGTAAACGGCACGGGGTACGTGTACAAATAAATTAATATTTAAACGACTTTGCATTCGTACATTTACAGGAATTCTAAGCTTCAACTTTCCTTGTACAGTTAGAAAAAAAAATTCTTGTTGTTGTGAGGTCCAACTATTTGGTTCTAGTTAATAAATGGATTAATTGATTTTATCTGTCGTTTATTCTGAGGTTTATAATAAAAATTTAAATGGTTCCGTAAACATTGTTTAGGTAAGCTTTAGACTTCCCAAAGCAAAAACGTTTTGTAAAATTTGTATGCATATTGTTAAAATGAATGCAATAGCAATCCAAGCAACTTCTCAAATGCAGCTCAATTATTTGTTATATAAATCGGAATATCATTCTGCCGTGTTACTAAAAAAGGGCATATCTAAATTTTTTGTCGAAATTGAGTTATATACATATTTGGAATCAGGAAAAAAGGCCTATCTCCCTATTTTTTGTGTAATTATGTATAGCAATAAAAGTAACAAAGTTAGCATAAGTTAAAAGGGCACATTGTGATATAGGCCTACCTATGACTTTTGTGAAATCTGTACGTTTTACCTTTTTTTCATTGAAAAGGCATAATTAACACAGATCAAACATAAAAGGCTTATGTGGTAAATGTGCTTATTGTTTATGCCAACACCGTAGCAAAAAAATGTAGAAGAAAAGTCACAACTGGCAGTTGTGCCTTTTTAATATAATAGGCACACTGGCGATTATGCCTTAACTAAGTACTTAATATTATGCCTTAACACGGAAATGATGTGGGAGAGGCGATGTTTGCATGGAATCACGCTAGTTGTGCCCTGAAGAGTCCACTTTTGTCGGTGCAGCGCTGATGGAAGTTCAAGACTTTAAAATTCAAATTCAAATTTTTAACCTGCGAGCTCATATGAATAAAATTTCGGAGGAAATTTTTATTGAATATATTAAAGAACTACCACCTCCAAGTCAGAAGCTTATTCCGAAGGGTATCACGAGCCAAAAGAAATCTGCTATTCTCACAAAGCTTGGTCCACTTATGCCCAAGGAACACTATACTATACTATACATACTCAATATACTACTAATATCAATATCAATAGTATATATAGTATGTATAGTAATATCATACTATACATACTATATATACTCAAGGCCGGTCGGTCGGTAATGGCCGCCGTCATTTGTTGCCATAAAAAATGTTCAAAAATCCGCCGATATACTAACCTAATATTTAATTTCATGTTAAAATTAATCTTAAGCTCCAATATTTTAATAAAATTAGGTATATTTTTTATAGCATTGTTAATCAAAGAAGTTTGATAATAATGTCACTGTTTTTAAAAACAAATCACGAACTTATGAAACTATAATGCAGCGACATGCGCCAACAATAGCAACACTTAATCCAGATCAACTATCATAGATTTGTGTATGTGTGCGTGATGTGTGTACATACACGAAAGTGATCATGCCCTGCTTATGCCCACTAATAGAAAGGTGTTTTGGGAGAGTTTACCCGTGAATGATCAATCGGCCGATTTGATTCACAACTATAAAGACTTAGGGCGCGTTTATAGACAGGCGGCGCGCCGCGCGGGAAGTCGTGCGTTTTTACTACGCTGGCTTTACTGTTCCTGTCTCTAAACATTAGATTATGTTATTTTTTCCGTATCTATGTGTTCTTTATTTGATATTATTGATTTCCTAACGTATTTCTTAGGACTTCAACGTCGACCGGTTTTTTGGTCTAGTAAAACATCGATTGACATCGACTAATCTATTCCACCGTCGATCGATTACTGTGGTAGCACCCTTAGTGGTTGTGCTACCTTAATTTTTGTTCAAAGAAATATTTGTGCGAAGTAGCATTTTTTGGTTAAAAAAGAACAATTCTAACTTGAGATAATTCTTGAAAGTCCATGCGGACTGGGAGCAAAGGAAAAAACATGTGCCAGCTGCTTCTCTTCCCGGGCATACCTATTGTAAAAGTCGGTTAAGGGCCAGAGGTTTTTTTGATGGCGATAGGTTGACCCCTGTCACTGACATAGTCTCTCTCCATCATTATGATACCTCCAAATTTGGCAAACGTGACATCAGTTAGTTTTATAACCTCAGGTGTTCTGCCTACCTCGTAAGAGATGCAGGCATGAAGTTACGTACCTATGTATGTCGTGAAATATACCTATGTTTGTTTTTTTTCCTAAATGCCTAGTTTATTAATATAAAAGTACCTTATTCCTAAAATTTTCCTTTATGAATAGTAACCAATAATAATACAATGAAAAGGCTCAACTGACAAAAAGTAGGTACCTTTTCTTTGCAACATTTTTAAATATTCCGCAAAATGTTACAATGAAAAGGCACATGTGGTCGTTTGTGCCTTTTCAACGTAACATTAAAGTTTATTACACAATTTTTTGTTAAGATGAAAAAAATATATAAAAAATAATTATACTTAAAATCCTTTTTTAAATAAACATTACTATGGTCTTATACCTATATTGTATATAGATGCAAAACTTCATTCAAAGAATTTCGGAAAACAAATATTGTGGTGCTTTTTTACATTAACATTAAAATATTTCAAACTCGTCTTTCTCAATAGTTGCTAAATGTTAGTTGTGCCCTTTTTAACATCGACGGCAGTATTGATTTCCGTCATTTGGCGTCATGGCCTCTCGGATTAGGTGACCTTTATATCACGCTTGTCCAGAGGCGGGAGGTTTATTCGAAACCGCCCCAAGGCGGGCAAAAAATGGTTTTGTACCGAGTGCCTTATTCATGTTTAAAGTCAACCATAGAAGTTTTGACTACCGCAATAATATTAATTAAGATTATTATTTGAAGTGCATCCAAACGCTAAAAACGCAACCTAATGTTGATGTCGATAATGCACCCTTTCTATAGTCCATTCAATATCATACATCGAATCCTAGTTCTAAAAAAAAACAGAAAATAATTCAATGGCACACGTTTAGAAATATAGAACATCAACTCAATTCTACAAAATAAGGCAAGATTTTTAGAGTCTAATGCCCGTCTGCACTAAACGCATAGGCTTAGTAATGACATGCCTAAACTTTTTGATAGTAAGTTGATACGTATTATGACGTGCAACGAGAAATTATTGACTTTTATTGTCATTTGGGCTGTCTGACGTTTTATTTCACATGATCGAAAAGTAATGAGAACACTATAAATAATTTATGATACACGAAATATTATTATTATTATTTGGAAAGTATATCTAAAACAACTCGCTTTTGGCACTTTTGTCACTCGACCTCACTCACCACGCACCGGTCCATTCCAGCCTTTCAAGGTGTTTTACCTATGTGACTGGGGTCAAACCATAGAACACATATACTCAAGAGAAGAAGTACAACTTCATACATTAAAAGTTAAGACTAGACGCCATCTGAAAACGGTCCACATAGCTAATATGGCGGGAATTTCTAACAGTTCAAACGACTTCGAGATTTTAACTTGCTCTGGTCTGAATAAAAATAAGCAAATACTTACAAATTTGTTAGGTGAAATACCATACCATCAGTTCTGAAAGTTTTGCTTATTTTTATTGCGACTGGCTAAATATAAGGTTAACTTGATGAACAATAAGTAAAACAATAAATAAGTTTTTGATACTTTTATTTTGTTTAAAGTAATACAACAAAAAGTGTGGATAAATTGACACTCTTTCTTAAAAATACAAATTCGCACTGACGCGAGTTTCTTCAAGCAATCAGGGGGAGAAAAGTCGATTAAATCACAAGAAAACTTAAAACACAAACACAATTTAAAAATATCGCAAAACCACAATCGCGAAAAAGTATTTTCACATTGTGAAGTAGACGTTAATTTTTGACATTTCTTTTTATGTCTGTGTTGCTATATTCAAATAACATCGATTCGCTAATTCATTCGATTATGTAATACGGTCCCTTTAAATATTTGTTAAATTATTTAAAAATTATGAATGTAAAGTTTTCGTTTAATGTTATTTCTAATAAAAGCGAAGATTTCTTGAAGAAAAATATGAATGAGTGTAAACTCAAAAAAATACTGCGATGTATTCGAACAATCGATTGAATATTTTTTTTCATGGGCTACACTGGTATCATTCTTGCTCTTTTCCTCTTATTGTGTTCTGTCTTCTTCACTCTGTCTCCAGTATGTAGTCTGCACCATCTCCATACAATGTCGACGCCCCCTGGGTCAAACCATTTGCGGATATTACAACGGGAAAAAATTTAGTTGACACAACTTCCCATATTTCAGTCTCGGCTTTCACGAGTTTCTCGTCATATGGGATCCTTATGTCCGCCAAAAACAAATCTAAGACGACGATCGGTCCATTAAGACGATATTTGATTTATTCCTTAGAGTAATCTTGTTCCGGACTACTGGTAATGGGCCGATGCCAGTAGGGCTTAGCGCTGTAGTTTTCGATAACAAGCTCTAGGTTGTTTCTGATAGATGACACTATATTTCAGAGCAAGCTATTGATGGAGGGTCTTGACTGCTTGGTTGTCTCTGTGCAAGAACCGAACAACCTGAAACTACATGTCTGAGGTTTTCTACAGGTTGGGGGTACGCTCAATATACGTCCATGTGCCGTCCCTCATGATGTACTTTTGTGACTTTATGCTCGTCCACAATTATTTCAATAGAAATGAAGGCTATGCCTAATAGTTGTGCTGTTTTTAGAACAGTTAGTAAGTGACCATTCCTTGCGAAGGCAATTTTAATATGTTTGCTTATAAATATTCATCACCATTAGTTTTCTGACAAAGAAAGACCTTTTGAGAGCGTTTCCTAATAGGTAATAATTTTGAAGTTGCCGAGGGACCCAGTTGTGTAATATGTAGGGTGTTTGTCACTTTCATTTGGTTTTTGTTAACAATTATACAATAAAAAATAGTCTGATCACGAAATCCGTTCCACCCCAACGGATCACGCTTCAAATAGTTCGCCTAATATGTGTTATCTATAAATTACTTCCAACAAGGAACAAATAATTATACTTATTAAAAGTAATATGGAGTATAAAAAAAAAAACAATACAATAACGTAGGTAAAATAAAAATATTAATATTTTAAAAAATTAACCAAATGTCCTGGACTTTCGAGATACCAAATGAATAATACCTATTCCGGCAAGAAAATTTTTGAAGTAAAAAAACATTGTTTTTAATTCAATGTTTAAATATCAAATAGGTTATTAATTATTTTCTATATTTATTATATCGATCTCTTATATCATAAACCTTACTGCTAGTGTGGTTCATAAAATAAAGAGAATCACTACGTATTTCGTATTTTTTCACCCGTTATCACCTTTGTTTACAAAAAAAACTCTTTAATTGTGAAACGGATTTTATGTAGTAATTGATAATAAAAAATAAATAAAATCCCTAAAAAAGTAATTAATAATGTTTACAAACTAGCAGTTTGACCTATTTATTTCGAATACAGCATTGCAGTGTTCTTATGGACAAACCTAAAAGTGTTTTACCTACAAAAGTGCTAGAAATTATACCATAACTCTACAAATGTATAACTTTCGAAGTATTATTTGTCGAAGGTGATTGGAATATTAATTATCACACGATTAAAATGTAGCTAAAATTATGTTTTTTTACGATGAAAATATCGAAAAATTATAATTAGCTTAATTATTTGCTCACAAAATTGTTTGTCGTATATAAATGGCTATTAAAATGCCAGATATCGATAATTTTGACAATTCAAAGCTGTCATTTGTTTCAACTCTGTTATTTGAAAGTGGGGGGATGATATTGCTATGCACGTTGACAAGTTTGTTACGCTTGAAATTAATTTATTGATACTTGATTTTCTCATCCCGTGTCTATAGTACACCCCTTGACCTCAAGAATGGAAGCACTTCTAATCAAATGTTTTAAAAATGAAAGACACACAATACAAATACGTTGCTTTATTAGAAAATGAAAACAAAATTCCTTAGACTACCTTAATAAGGCACATCGTGACCAATCAATTCGCGGCTCAATCATGTATAATATAACATTCGCTAATTTGTGTTTACAAGTCATTTACAATACAAAAATGGTGAGTTTTACATTCAAATAAATTAAATTAAAAATTAAACAAAACTTTCGTCAATTAATCTAAATAATGCACCTTTACTGATATGCACCTTTGCCTATTCATTGTAGAAAAAAAAAAAGAGTGAAATATTTAAACTTGGAATATAACTATTTTATAAAACTATGTGGCGGCTACAAATATACAGTTTTGTTTAACAAAATATCTTTTAAAATCATTATAAAAAACTGTAAAACTCCCAGTGTACAAACGTTAACAATTTTCACAATCGCGAAAAACCAGTCCTTGTATAAAATATTTATAACAAAATATACAATATGCTAAAATGATTTGCAATAAGTATACAGATTGTTTGTTTATATGTAAGTTTGTGATATGGCCGGAGTGCAATTTTTATGAGAAATAACCTTTAATGATAGTAAGAAAGAAGTATATACTATGAGATAAGAAAGATATGGTTTTGAGTAAGCGAGTATTAGTTCATGACACCTTCAAATAATCTAGATTTAAGTATTTTTTTTCATATTTGCAATATCTTATATTAACAGGCATAAGTATTTAAATAGTTTTTTTTAAGGACTGTGGTATCTTGTGCGCAAATATTTTGTTTTCATATTCCCATTTCTTTAAAATACAAGAAGAAAATTTAGTTACATTAACAATAAAATTTTAACCTGCATATTTATAGTTAATTGTTAAAATGATATACATTCTTTAGCATAAACATTAACCTAGTAAATTTTACATCTAAAGCAATAAAATTTAAAATTTAAATTACAGTTCCCTATATGATTAAAATCTCTTACTAAAAAATGCAAAACAAAAACCTTACTATGAAATAAATTATTAATTAGTTACAGTTTCATACAAATCTATAAAATACTAAATTTGTAAAACAATATAGGAATAATATCTTAATTTGTATGTCTTTGTACCAAATCGCGTATAAATATCCTTGAGCTTCATTAAATTGAGAGATATCTAAGAGAGCTTTAAACAACAAGAGGTAGAAATAAGTGATTCATTTCAATAATTTGAAAAGCACATTTCATACCTCGCTTACAGACTTAGTCAAAATTTTCTAGACGTAAAATTTTGCTAGTCGAAAATACGAGACGAAAAATTTACAATAGGATTGAAAACGATAATGTCAACATGATGAAATTTACATTTTTCATTACATTTTACATCATTTTTTTGTCATCAAAAAAACATTTACAATTTTTTTTACCAAATAACAAGTCAAAATTTTGAAAAAAGCTCACATATTCTAAATTCAAAATTGTAGTAAATTAGACAATATTGGAAGGTTTACATATAAATATAACATTAACATTCAGACACCAAACATATCAGTCGTGTTACACATACAGGGCTAAAATTTAGAAAATATCACTTACAAAAATGTTACTTCACCGTCAGAAATACGTCTATCTCGTTTGTTTTTTTAAGAAGACGAGCGAGATAGATATATATTTAACGGTACAAATATGTTTATTTTTTATATTAATACATTAAAAATGATCCCATTGGCACTTGATCAATATTGATCTACGTCCGCAGCCGGCGCTACTGTGTATACTGATGGGGGCCTGAAAATATAAGAAATATTTTTTTTAATTAGATTTCAGGAGATGGCGAGGCTCGTATTAAGAAAATGTATTCACTCAAGCGTTGGTCATAACTCGAGCATAGATAGCTTATGTATACAGGGTCATTTTTTTGAAGATGAAAACATTTTAAGAGAAGGTTAAGAATAATATGTGGATTCAATTTATGACAAAAATAATATATATATATATTTTTAATTAAAATTTTACAATTCTTTTAAGTGACCAATTTTTTCTGACTATTGAAAAATCGGGGCTTAACGTATTTCTTAATAGAAATAGGTTGAACACGCTTTTATTTCTTGCTATTTAGTCGTAAATAACAGATTAAACTAAAATGTAAATTATGAAATATAACTTATGAAAATTATAAAATATCAATTTACAAAACTAAAAAAAAAAATTTTTTTTAAAAATTGAATCCACACATCACCTTCTCCTAAATATTTTGATCTTCATAAAATATACCGTATACTGTACTTAAGTAGCGTTAAATTCTGAGTAAACTTTAATAACACGAGCCTTTGTACACTAACGTTCTTGAGTAATCTTAATATCTTTATGGCCCTTAAAAAGTCAATTGATTGCATCATCATCATCATCATCACAACTCTTTGTATGAGCCCCCTGCAGGGCAAGAGTCTCTCCCTTGGCTGACGAGGAGGTATAGACCATAATCCACCAAGCTGGCCCAGTGCTGGGTGATGCCAGAATTAGGGCGCCGAAATGGTTTCTTTCAAACCCTAACGACTACTGTACACAAGTATACAGCACCCGGGACCGACTGCTTAACGTGCCCTCCGAAGCACGGAAGTCGTCGTGAGAAATGAATGGTCGGCGGTCACCCATCCTAGTACCGACCGCGCCGAACGTTGCTTAACATGTGATATCGTATGGTTGATACGCACATTAACCATGGCGCCACATAATACACATAATAGATTGCATAGTAAATAGATATTTTGGCTCGGGTCTGGGTATATAATAGGATACCAGAGGCATGGCGTGTACTCGTTTTAACACAAGCTATTTAATGTTTCATCTGGGGTATCACATTTGACGTTCAATTTGAGTAAGTTGTGTACGAATAACTAACAACTTTAAGTTCTAAAGAAATGCAATAAGTTTAAGTTACCTAAGTTGAGTGTTGTATCTTGAAGATTTATTAAAAAACAAAAGTGAATGATGTTTAAATGGAAATGATAAGGTAGTGTTAGTTCCAATGTGTATGTGTGAGGATGTGAAGGTTTTTGTTGTATATGTATATAGTTACCGTATAGTCCGGCGGGGCGCAGGTAGTCGCGAGGGGCGGGGGAGGGAAGAGACGCGCCCTTCGCTGGTTGCCGGCCGGCTCTCGGGGGCCGCTGCGGCTATAGACAACATTTCATCCTTATTGGTCCATCATTTTAATATTAAAACGAAGATCTCTTCGAATTGTCTTTAAGTTTATAAGACTTATTATATTAAATTAACCTGTTAAATTAGTTTTACCTGGTCCACCTGGCAACTCATGAGGGCAGAAAAGTTTATCTAATATATAAAATTCTCGTGTCACAGTTTTCATGAAACAGATTTTGATGAAATTTTTTGTGCTTATCCGGTATCTATGAGAATCGGCCAACATCTATTTTTTTTTATTTATATGGCAAAACAACGTTTGCCGGGTCAACTAGTTCTATATAAATTCCTTTAAGATTCGGCTATCAACTTTTGATCCAACCGAAAGTTTCAGGGATCCGCGTAGGGTCGGCTTAGATATGTACTATTTAAAATTAAATTAAATAGTACATATCCAAACTAATATTTTAAAAGCGAAAGTCTATCTGTCTGTCTCTCTGTTTAACGGTTTAACGCTTCCAAGGCTTTACCACTGGAACGATTTGTACAAAATAGTTAATTAACTAGGGCCAGGGCTGTCAATTTTTTAAAAGGGTTTAAAAAAACGTTGAAACTAGAAATGAATCGATTTTGACACAATTATAGTAAACTATGCGCACAAACTCTTTTTTTTTTAATGCAGCTATATTTTTATAGTCTAAAAAATATTGCCCAGTCAGTAGTTGGTAGAACGTGGTATGCGTGACCCGTCTTAATTCATTTTCCACAAAGGTACCTAGGATATCGTGCAGGTGTTATTCGCACTACCATCATGTCAAACTACTGTAGCATAACAATGTACTGCACGATTTTGTAGAATCGGCATCATCTACGCAGCTAATTTCTTGTGCCGTCAGTATTTTTGTTGCTAAGGAAATTAATTATTGCCTCGCGTTTAATAAAAATGTTAATCGAAAACATCATCAAATAATCGTATGTTTTTAAACTATGGCAACACTATTAGTTTATTTATATTGGAACCAATTACTTCGTGAAAAAAAAAAAGTAAATTGATAGAAAATATTACCTAACTATTCCTTTTAAAATTATCCTGTATGACACACAGTTAGGTCATACATTCGCAGCGTTATCGATAAAATGTTTAACATTTTTGCATAAGATTCACAACCTTACCTGTCATAATATTAGGCGGAAAATGCAATACGTGCGCTCTATTCCTAATATTATTACTCTAAGGTGTTAACCAAGCTAAGATTTCGAGAAAAAACATTTCAAAGTGGCTCCTTAAAAGGCTGACAATAATATCCTACTTATCCCACCAAAACGACCATCCTTCATACAAATATTATTTCGCTCCTCAACCCACGATTAACCTCAAAATCATCTAATGGTAAGTGTGTATGCTACGTCGACGTAGATGGTATACACAAGTTGAAAATGGAATTGGCTCTTTATAAAATATAATTTTGGTATATTCCAAGTTCATTTTAAGTGACTGATGGGCGTTGATAGGTATCAATCATCAATCAATTTCTGACCTAGCCTATTCTTTGTGTGTGGAACTTTTCAACTATATCTTAATTATACAAGGTGTTCTTTTTGATATCCCATAACTTTGAGATTTTGGGTCCTTGCTAAAAAATAACCCCTTTTGCCAAAAAATGAAATGGAAGTGGCTCTAATGTGTGGTTCAAAAGTGCATACTTTCCAAGATAACATGAACTTTAATATAACGAGTTCATAAATTATCATGCTTGTAAAATTTATTTAACATTCATTTAATAGACGCGTGTCACTGAAGCCATACAATAAACAACAAAAACATTTTAAACGTTGAGGAACGTTACATACCATTTACAACGCAAAACGTTGTAAGCTGTACCTGTGCATAGCGATAAAAAAGGCATAGAAAATGCTACGTTGTCATACTTCGCATAAAGATGTTTTACATAAGATGTTTTGAATTAATTGAATTATCTTGTATGAAAAATAAAAACAAAAAAAATGTTTTTTTTTTTACATTTTATTTGATTCTATTACATGGTCCCATTAATACCCTAGAGTTATGGGAAATCAAAAGGAACACCTTGTATATTAAGCCATATCTGCCTGTCATATTTGGAGATATATGTCCCAAACCTTATGCTAAGCAGCAGTGCGAGCACAGCATTTTATCGATTGTTCGAATGTTCGCCTAGTGTGGAGTCGGTTGCAAGTTAAATTAAACACTTTTTAACCGGATTTATCGCGTATATTTACATATTAAATTTTAACTCGACGTTTCGGTGTCTTTGCAGAGTCCGTGGTCACGAGCGACTGAGGTGTCAAGCGTCGGATTGATAGATGGAAAAAGTTATACATCATCATCTCCATCTGTTTCTCAGTCTTCGAGCGTAGCGTTTTGGATTGACACAAAACGAGCTGACAGTTCTATGTATAACTTTTTCCATCTATCAATCCGACACCTCAGTCGCTCGTGACCTCGGGGTCTGCAAAGACACCGAAACGTCGAGTTAAAATTTAAAATATAAATTTACGCGATAAATCCGGTTAAATTGTTTTATTTAATAGTATGAATCGCGAAAACTTAAGACAATATTACAGTTGCAAATTGCAACACTGGTCCGGCTAAAATTCAAATCTACCCACTGCCGCACGGCAAGTGTGAATATATGTGTGCCTTGACCATTTTGAATGTTTGTGAACATCTTTTATTGTTTAAATAATAGTAATTTAGGGCCAACGCTGCATCACACATACGCCACGCGTGACGCAATTTCGCTAGTAAAATTTCATTAGTGTGCTAGTACAGTCGTGTCAATGGAATACTTAACCTCTTACTAAACTTCGATTAAAATCGATGCACGATGTAGCATACAAGGGAGCTAGCCACGCCCCACGCACGCGTAGCTACGTAGCGTAGCAGTTTACGTGCATACCGTAAAAGTCAGTTAAGGGACAGAGGTTTTATTGAGTTTTGCGGGCGATAGGCTGACTCCGTGTCACTGCAATAGTCTCTCTCCATCATTATAATACCTCTACAGACCTCAGATGGTATCATAGCCTCTGGTGTTCTGCCTTCCCCGTAAGGGATACAGGCGTGAAGTTATGTATGTATATACACGCGTTACGCAGCGTTGGCCCTAACAACTTGCAACCTTCTCCGCACTAAGCGAACATTAGTCAACATAGATCGATAAAGCTCTGTGATTGCTGCCCATAGACCAACAGTGGGCTTGTTAATAAGTTAGTGTTAAGTATTAGAAAACACCCTTTACTACAGTGTAATCTTCAGATATTTGGGACAAATAATTAGTGTTTCATTTAAGACGCTTTGCCAAAGGGTAACTTAAGTTGCTATATTGTTTACTGCAGCCGCAATTTAATAGAAACCTATGAGCAACTTTGTTAGTTGCGGCAATTAGAAACTCAGTCATCGATTGCAGCAACTAAAAACTGTTGACGATCACCAGAACTCGGAACTCGAGTTGAGCGCAATACATGCATAAAGATCATTGCCAGTTACCGCAATAGTTGCTCCGTTGGCAAAGCGTCTTAAAGCGGTTACGCTTTACATCCGACCCGAATCAGGGAAATACGGATCTAGAATTTTTGTATGAAATGACGGATGACGAAAACCGGGTCTAGAGCGTAGAAATAGTTCTACGGTTAAGTCGTACTGTGTTTTCTCGGATTTGAATCGGATGTAATCCAAAACCGCTGTAACAATATAATTTAACTAATATACCATATTTAACTTACGTTGTGCGGGTTTTTGCAAAGGCCCAGACACCGGTCGTGGCGCTTTGAGCTGAGAAAGTCCAGCGATCGTTACCGGCCGAGTAGCAGGCGGCTGTGTGATGCGACAATGAACTATATTAGTTTAGGTTAAGGTCAAATGTTGGTTACAAGTTACATTTGGTGTTACGGTATATGGAAGTGTAATGGGTATTATGATGCAGCTGAAGCGTAAAGATGAATGCAAAACGTGGTTCGATTGTTACTTTTTGGACCTACAATTGAATTCGAAAGTATATTAAGTATTAACCTATAATATCTTAACTTCATTAAGTCTTACTTATAAAAACTTAATTTATTGATACTAAATCTAAGATTCTGTTCATATTGTGTTTAAAAGGAAACAGTGAGTCCATACCTATAAGTCCAAACAAAAAGCGGTTTTTTGTAGTTGAATGGGGAAGACTAGCCCTATCTAGGATATTTTTCTCCAAAATACTTTTTTCGGACACCCTGTATATACTTAGTCTTCAATTTGACAGTATTGAATTCGAAGTCTTTTCTATCAACAAAGTCTTTGCAGAGCTTCATATACTAAATGTTGTCTCGAATCAGTTTAAAGTCGAAATATTTAGGCGCGTTCATCTTAGATATTCGTATTTCATCACCTCATAAATATACCCAACACCAAAAATATACCAAAATTCCGTTAAAACCCAAACACATATACTTACAGGTATTTGCTGATGCCTCGTATAATAATTATTAACAGCAGCCGTTCCCCTGAACTAAATAAAACAAACACACAAACGAAAAACAGTTAGCACACACTCTATCTAAACAAAAAAAAAACGTAAAAGAAATCCCTTTTTTTTAAACTTTAATATCAACGTTAATAAATTTCTTTTACGCATTTCTTATTTATTTTGAACATAACAAAATTAAACAAATAATACAAATAATCACCACTACCCTTGAATACCACAAGGGACATTCAATAAAAAGTGAGAATGTAACAGAAACAGGAAATTTCAATAAATAGAGTAACATATTAAAGTTAAACTTAGGAGAGAAGTATTCGCAAGGTCACTGTCATGTTTAAATAAAACATGAATCAGCTTATTATGTTTATAACAAATAATATTTGACATCACATTATCAGCTGTTCAACGTTGACTGCTCGAACAATTTATACTTTGTATAAGCATAAGAAAAAGGCTTTGATCTATACAACTTAGACCAGTCACATTAGAGTTTATTCTGACTCCTCTTTTATTCGTTTATTCAACAAAAAAGTACCAGAATAATCTACGGCGATGTCTATTATAAGCCAAAACTCGTCTTTCCATTATGATACTATGCAACTCATTCTCACTTTTCAGTAAACATCCCTTGTAGGTAAGAACAAAAACCAATTACACCATGACTGACACTTAATTTATACACAGGATTTTTTTTTAATTGACAATAGGTAAATTACACCACTCCCAGTACTATTTGATAGCCCGTGTTAAATTTGGGCTTTATTTTTAATTGAAGACAATAAGTACCTAATAATGCATTATTTATAACAGCATCCCTCTATTATAATATTTAGATCGAATATTTTCTCTATACTTGAAGAAATAATAAGAGATAGAATACATTTAGCTACTTTATAAAAAAAAAGTATAAAATTGAGTAATAGACAAAAATAAATAAACTAAACGCATGTATTTTATAAACTATTCACGATTCTCATATTAAATAGAATACGCCTTTAATCGCTTCTCAAGATCATTGTGTCTGAAAAGGCACTTCAAGCCAAAAAAAGTAAAAATTATAGTAAACACAATAAATCCGGTTAAAAACGTATTGTAGTCAACTATATACCAGTTTTCATCATGCAAAATTATAATAATTATAATCAATAAATATATTCGGTTTCCTAAATTTTGCATACAAGTATATACTTCCATGATGGTCTTCTAACCTCTGGTGTTCCACCTACCCCATAAAGGATACAGTTATGTATGTATGTAGTTATTGAACGTCCGTAACCAATCAACACTTAAAGATATAAAGAAAAGCATGCACACAGCACAATCAAAAATAAAATGAAAAGGGTTAACTTATTACTATGAAGCAAGAACTCATTATTTATTTTCGAAAACATCTACTGGATTTATTTTTATAAAGGACTTTGTGTTAGTTTGAAAACTAGTAAAAACCTCCCCTAAAATCAATAGAGACTAAAATTAGCTTCACTAATAATAACTGTGAATCAACCAAAATGTTTAAAAGGCATGGTCAGGGATGGGCTATAAAATGAAGCAGAGGAATTTTGGAATTCAAGTTTGGAATTCAAATTCAAGTATGCTTAACTTTAAGGCAGTTAAGCATACTTGAATTTACTTAATAAATAAAAAATCCTTCTATTTCCCATAACCTAAAATAAAGAAAACGACGCTAACAACATTGGTATCTTCAGCTTAATAAAGAATGAATTTTAAATACTTCTACTGCTAATTAGTATTAAATAACACAACATGCGAAAACTCTTAAAATTTAAATAGTAGATTTTTTCTTACATATACGAGAATTAACACAACTCAGTTACTAGTCCAAAACCTAGACAAGACTTTTGGAGTAAATATTTGTAAGGTATTTTTATCTAAATGCATGCCTTAAGTTAGTCAATTTAATCTCTATCATTTTTATAGCCCACCTTCCACACAAAAACCAGACAAAACTTATTATTCGTTAAATTTAATTAAATATGTTCCAATTCCAAATACTTACGTCTTTAGGCGCCACTAGTTGCGGTATAGGGCGGTCTCTTCGCAAAGTCTCAGTGCCTTGTCTAACTAAAGTGCGGCCCGCGTTACTAGGAACTGAGTCTTCGTCTTTGTGTATCTGTGTTTATCGTTTTAAAAACAATTTATTATAGTCATCGGTAGTAAGAAAGATATAAAAATCGTTTATTTGATATTAAGCTAGAAATTCTAAGTTGAAAAGTAATTACATACTTAGAGGACATTAAAAAGAAGCCACGACGCTGGTTCTCTGCGGATGCTTTGAGTATATTAGTTTTTTTTAAAACAATGCGAAAGTGTAGTTGTGTTTCGCATAAGGGGAAGAAATAGCCAGTAAAATTACAGGAAAAATAGGTTTTTACAACTTAAATCCTGGATCGGCAGCTACAGGCAGGCTCTAACATAATATGTTTAACCAACAACTTAATCAATGTGTCAATGAAAACTGACACCCTTTGATATTTTAAATTACCATGACCACAATTTAGTTTAAAACATATTTTTGTTAATTTCAGCATTCCAGTTTATGAACCGTTTTAAATTCAATAATGTTTTTAAGTTTTTGCATTTAAAATGCTCAATTATTCTTAAAATGTGATAAATAAAAATTACCCGACCAGGATTCGAACCTGGGACTTCTCGTTTTCCGGACGAGTGCTCTTCCACTGAGCTACCGGGGCCTGGCGGTACGCCTCGAAATTACTTACCACATTTTTGTTTTACGTTATATTGCTAACGTTTTATTTTATTTTATTGTTTTCGGAAAACTTACAGCTAGTTAAAAATATATACAAAATGCTTAGTTAAAAACAGGCCAATTAAAATTAAAGTTGCTCCATCTTATGGTATAGCTTTGCAGCTATGACCACCCGAGACCAATTTCTTTACAGAAATTGTGAATCCCAGTTAAAGTGAAGCATTGCAATGTTTTATTAATGTTATTAAGTTATTGCATTTAAAATGCTCAATTATTCTTAAATAAATGAAAAATGTGATAAATAAAAAAAATATTTTATAGAGAACTTTAACAGACTATTCCATTTTCAAATTTGACTTGTATTTTAAGCATATTTCAGTATTCCTCGAACCGTAAAAAAACCCTTTATATTTCATGGCACAAATAAAGACATTACCTTTATTACTTTTCGAAAATGTAACAAATAATTCCCACTTAACATGAATTCTAATTCTAACCACATTTATAACCTAAAAACTTACAATATAAGAACCCTGTCGCACGGGTGTAGGCGCGGTTGGGCTGAGAGCGGGGTTCGAGGCGTACACCCCGCGGCGCGCCATGGCCCGCCCGGGGCCTCGCGTCGCCACCACACTGGGGTTGCCTCCTGTACCCACAACCAATTATATCAATCAAAGCTTTATATACTTTTTATTATAGACTAAGCCTGTGTACTATTTAAATCTCACTGGAAAGTGAAGTTAAGGTAGAAGGTGAAAGCACAAGGACCTATAACCTGGCAAACAGTTCCAGTGTGCCCAATTTAGGGAAGAAAAATAAATAGAGATGCGGTTTATGTGAACGAATGAATTATTTTATTAAATAATATCTTCGAGTTAGGAAAAAAAATATTTTTACTCAGAAAATATTTTATCCTTTCATTTTCTCATTTCTAGAGAGAAAATGCTCTAAGCATCTGCTCTACACATCTTACTTTTTCGTGACTTTAAAAAATCGCAAAAAAAAAATATTTTTCTTCTACTGTGAATGTTTTAAAGCACTAAACATGTTCGATAATTAATTATTTTCATTAAAGTTACTGTAAAGACAAAGCACACACCTTATATTCACGTATTTAGACATTACTTTAAAATTTTATGATCAATGAATGAAGAAGTACCATTCAATTTCAATCATTCTCATTCAGCATCTTACACTACAAAGATTTTACCTGGTATCATTATTTTTCTGTTTGACAATCGAACTGTCAGTTTACTGCATTGAATTATTTGCCAAGGTATAGGAAAGAATTGGCTCTACATAATATATTGCCAGACCACGTTACGGAATGTGGTGCGGTGATATTTGGCGACAAATTTTATATACAGGGTGGTCGCTAGCCAGTCAGGCCCTGACGGGATTCTACCACCAAGTGGCTCTTTACGACAAGCTTATCCAGGGGCGGTAGTCACTCTTAAAGTACTTCAATTTGACAGCTAAGTTTTATCAAATGCTATAAAATGGTCCAGCAAAGTTGTCATTTTATCACAATAGATGTCTATAGTTGTAATACACCATTCAATCAAAAGGTCTGCTGAAAGTTGAGACTTGCGACAAGTCCGTCCAACCAGTCACAAAATAGCTGCTCCTCTTTGCATGTGCTTAGGTTATATAGTATTTTGTGATCTCCTTGTTATCTTCTGCTGATTTATGCGTGGCGAGTTGAGCTGAGGGCCCGGGTTCGAATCCCGATAATGTAACTTAATCTGGGCGAGATATTGTAAAATATTTATAATACCAGCCACGTATTATTAGACCGACATTCAGATGGCAAGCACGGGAGCGTAGCAAAATGGCTGCGCGTCAATGAGGTGACAAGTTTAGGCGTTGAATAGGCTCTCTATTCCTTTTGGTATATTTTTCTTTTTCTATGGGCGATAGGGCCATTCAAAACTGGACCTACGTGGAAGTTATTAATGATAGACCCATTCTTGTAGCGAATGCGTCAAACGCTGCTAAACGTACTATATCGAAAGATACACTGCAGACACTGCGCTACGACGACAATTATAAATTATTATGTTCATTTGATTACGTAAAAGACTTAATGTTGCCAACGTAACTTAATTCTGAAAAATTTTAGCCTAGTGTAGTACTACTTTTTTAAAAAGTACTATGATACAGATATTTAAAAATCATGGTTTATATTCATTTAAAACAAAAACACTGAAGGCATCATTTTGTTGAACTTACCTGGTATCCTACTCAATTCTTTGTGCGAGCTATAATGCCTCAGTTTGGATGTTGGTAGCCCTGTTTTACGAGGCACACCCGTGGGAGGAGCAAAAGCACTTTGGGTACCTGGAATTGTCAAAAAATAGTATATAAGATTATGGAGTTTCACGGTATAATACTTTTGATTAATATGTCTGTTTTATTCAAGTAGGTATGAATTCTTTACAAAAAATTGACGTATGTATAGGTCTGTTATTGTCTTTTTTAAATAAAATTCATGTTTAAAATTTTATATGATTATCTTTTAATTTTGAAGGGTATAAATCAGTCGGAAGATGTAAAACGTCTTTCTTAAATGTTTTGATTTAATTTTAAGGTCTATGGTTATTGCCAAATATAAATAAATAAATAAATATCTGTAAAAACTGAAAAAATAGGTGACCCAAGCAAAGATGTAGGAAACTTATACGACCAAAGCTTCTATATAAAGTTCGTATTAGAATATAAAATAGCCAGGCTCCCACTATTTAAATCTATTCCTAGCTTTTTTATTATAAGGATAGGAGGTTTGTCTTCTATGCCACCTGATGGAAAGTGCGCATGAAGACTAAGGTGGTACGTCCATCCACGAGAAACCTAATCACTCAACACTTATAAGTACCAGGACTGCAGTGGTGAGATACGGAGCTTCTTAAATAGAAAGATAAGACTTCCTTTTGTTCCATTTTCAAAATGAAATACAGGCACAGGTTTCAAATAAAAAAAAAAACAAATTAAAAATAAAAGTTGTCTTTTAACCCTCACCTGTGACCACAGGATTAGTCGGCGACGTTCTTTGCCCAATCGTAGCCGGAGCCGGTATAACCGGCCCGGTGTACCCGGTCGGTTTTTTCTCCGGGCTTGTTCTACCCGCCAAAATATCCCGTTTCGCGCTTTTCTTCACTAATGTTGCGGTATTCACAACCGTTGTGTTATGATCTAACCGATCACCAGATGAATTTGTGCTCGGGGCTTTTGTTATTGTATAAGATTTATCGCCAACGATATCGTATATCGGCGATATAGTGCTGTGCAGTGTTAGAAAATCGTTTTTTGATCCCTTCCTTATTGAAGTAAGCGGTGTCGATGCTACACTAGCCTCTGAAACCCCGATAGTGAGAATATGAAAGTGTGAAGTATTTAAACAATGGATTATTATTAAATTAAAAATAATTTAATTTCTTCTGTAAATGAACATAAATTTAAGCTCCATTGTTTAAGTACTTCTTGCTACCAATCCATGTTTGATTATGTGAATGTGAGCAACATTTAACACAGACACCAAATTAGAAACACAATAAAAATAAGAAGAAAAAACATTTAAAAAAACATATTTAGTAACGTCACAAAACACCATGTAGTGGTTTCCTTAGTAAACCTCGTGTTGACAAACAACATTTGATATTAACACACACCAAACTCGGAATCAAAATTTTATACCCTTCTTTTTTAATAATTTACTTATATTTACAAAACAATGTTGAAAGTGATAAAGTAGGTATTTTAACCAGTTTAAAACATGTGTCTTTTTCTTTATCAAACATAATGTGTCCCTAAAAATTATGCCAGATAAATACATCAACTTTATATGCCTCTTAGATATCCTTATAGCTTGCGTAATGGAAAGCACATATCGGAACTATGACTTATTCCAACAAAACAAATACCCGAGGAAGTTCAGAAAAATACATTTCCAACATGTTTTGGCCTGGAATCGAACCAAGAGCCACTTCAGCCATAGGCACACCCTTAACCCTTACGTCACATAACACCAATGAAACCCAACAGAAAGTGCTACCTTTAAGTTAAGTGCTACTATGAAAAAAAAGTTCAACGTACAATCAGCAAAATAGGTTGGTTGTTATACATATATAGCTTTACTTGCGTAATCAGAAGATCTGAAGTTCAGTTCTTAAAAAGAATCAATTGAAGTTAAGAATATTAATTGTGAGTTTTTTCAGGAAATTCGCAATAATTACCAAACCATATCAACACATAATACCAAACCAAACACAAAAATTCAATCAAGAACCGAAGAGCACAATTGATAAATCAAATTATTGATAACGTGATCAATACTTACGAGGCGGTATTACTGCTTCGGGCACGCTTTCTGGGGGACTAGAGGAACTAAATGTTCCGGTGTCGGTGCTTTCGTTTGATCCCATCATGGCGCGTTCTTGGAGACCCCAGTCCTGGAGTTAATGGGAAAAAACCTGGTCAGGTTGGCTCTAAATATTTTGTTATGTTTGCACGATTTGTTATATAAATATACACTGTAATATGCACTGTAATATACACTATAAATATACACGGGTGAATGGTGGGTCACTTTCGAAATTCGAGGAAGTGATAGTTTGAGATCATACATGAAGAGAAAACATACATACATAACGTCACGCCTGTATCCCTTATGGGGTAGGCAGAACTCCAGAGTTTACAAGACCATCTGATGTCACGTTTGAAAAATTTGGAGGTATTATAAAGATGGAGAGAGACTATTGTAGTGACAGGGGGTCAGCCTATCGCCCACAAAAACGCCTTTAAAACCTCTGTCCCTTAACTGACTTTTACAGTATGCCCGGGAAGAGAAGCAGCTGGCACATTCTATGTTTTTCTTTCGCTCCCATTCCAGCAAGAGAAAATTTAAATAAAAAGTAAATATTTATTATTTACTGAGTAAACTTAACCGAAAGTAAAAAAATTCATTACGCAACGCATGGTTACATAAGCGTAATACAATAGATACTTAGCGGGTGGTGGTATGCGTGTGGCGGGAACACTACTGTGTGCGGGTCACTGATGCCACGCGTCGTGGAAACTGTAGTAATGTCTCTTAATTTATGTGTGGGAATTCTGGTTAAAATTAAGTACCTCTTATTATTAAATATTTATGAACTGAATCGAGTACAGAGTGCTCTCCGTCAATATCTAAAATTTGTCACCAGTCACCCGGTATAAGTCGTTTTTAACCGAATTTCAACAGGTTAAATATAAATTTCGAATCAACGTTTAAACAAATACCAAGTCCTTAATCAGAAATTATAACTATATATTCTTTAAGAACATTTATCTTTACATGTCTCGTATAGTATACTATCCTGTGAAATCTCGTCTTTTTTTTATTCAAAATGGTTCTAAAGTAAAATAATATAGCTTATTACATTAATAAGCTATCACAACATGAATCACAAAATCTAATATAGCATAATCTTTCAAATAAGACACTTTAATGTATATATACAGGGTCCGCCTATAATAGTAAATTAAATTTTAATAGCAGATAAGGACTGATGAGAGGGTCTGAATTTCGAAAAAAAAATATATATTTTTTAATATTTTCCTTACATTAAAATTTCAAAATTCTTCTCTGTGAGTAAAATTTAAGATTAATCTACGTTTTATGACTACATACAATTAGATGAAAACGTTTTTATTAACTGCTGTGTAGTCATAAACTTAAATTTTGATCACTTAGAAGTAGTTTGGAATTTGAACTTATGAAAAACATTAATTTTTTTTCTTTTCATTTTAATGCCCCTCTCATCAGTCTTAATTTGCTATTAAAATATTATTGACTATAATAAGGCGACTATGAAAAAAAAAATATATGAAAAAAAATTAGTTCCAGTGAACTCGTAAAAATAAGAGACATAAAATTTTAAAATGGTTGTCATTCAGAGAGGTGTGACTTAGTTTGTATAGTATTTAGTCGATAAAATATTACTTACGTGGGGTCAACTACCCGAAATCCGGTCTCTTTATACACTGCTAAATATTAAAAAAGTATAACCAAGCATACTCATTTAAACTGTATATCTATAACTGTATGTGAATTATTATTAATTTGGAACAATTTATCGGAAGCAAGACAGATACTTTACGAATTGATTTCAAGACAGATACTTTACGATTTGATTTCATTTAATTTGATTTGATCTGTTCTGATTTAATTTGTTTCGATTTATTTTAATTTACTTTGTTTTCATTTAATTTAATTTATATTAACTGTAATAATTTTTATTTTATTTCTTTTAGTTTTCGGTATTTTTATTGATTTTGAGTAATTGAATGTTATGCATGTACCCTTTTTTGTACTTATCTAAAACTTATTGTAAACTGAATAGGTTCCTTATAATTGGCTTCTGTGAAGCAAATAAAAAAAATGAAATTATGTAATCGATTGTGCTGTAGAAACCAGTAAAGTGAAATAAATAAATTACAGTATTAAGTATCTTTACAATAAAAACAAAAAAAAAACTTACCCCTCTAGTAGTAATCTTATCACCACTATCAATAAGGCTCAAAGTCGCAGAATTAATATCAATTATGTTCTGATTTTGATTTGTATTCTCTCCGCTTTTCACATATACAACAGTCGCGTCCATAGACTGAGTTCTCGGCGACGCTTTCTTAAATGTCGCATTTCTTTTAGGCGTATCTCTCGTAGTTTCCTCTGGTCTTTCAAAACCATTCGTATTAGCCATTGTAACAGTTTTATTTTGTAAGTGAACAGGATTAGGAGATCTTCTTCTTGACAGTAATTCTGATGCGTTTTCCATAATCTGTCGGGGCACGGTTATCGTTTGGTTGGGTAGTTGTATTTTCTCTACGTTTGGTGGCGTTTGGTCGGCTGGTTTTTCTGGCTCGTTTGGTAACGCTTTGCGTGCGAGTGATAGCTTTTGCCGAGCCTGGATTATTTCGTTGAGTTCCTGAAATTAGAAATAGAATGGAAATGTCTTAAGTTTTCACGATTCATAATTTAAATAAAACTACTTTTTACCCGAATTAATCGCGTATAATTTATTTTTTACAATTTAACTCGACGTTTCGGTGTCTTTGCAGACGCCGTGGTCGCTCGTGAGTTTTAATTAGAATGGAAATAGCAAAGTTTATTTGATAAACCTCTACAATAATGAGAAAACTTAAATTTAAATATAATTGAATGTGGTCACAATCTGTTCGCTTTGTATTAGTTCAAAAGAAATGCTAAAAATTAAAAAAAAGTTGAAAAACTACACATTAATCTACCTTCATAGTAAATGTGTTTTTTTTAACTTTCAAAACCTATTATTTTCTGGTTTTAAACATATATTTTATAAACAAAGAAACGTACCTGCTTATCAAGCGTAGTATTCAAACTATTCTTATTAGCCATTTCAACCGTCCGCTGCAGACCCATATCTTTAAAAAACGCATCATCCTTTTCAAAAGTAGAATTCAAATTCTCCTTCTCAGCATCGATCTTCATTTTAAACTTATTATTAGAAAAGTGCAGAGTGACAGTCTCCGACATTTCCGGTGACAGCTTCGCTGACGTTTTCGGCGAGTCTTTCTTGTCTATGTTTTCGTTCAGGACTTTGGTGGTGTCAATCTGACAGGCCTCTTCTCTGGATTTCGTGTAGCTTTCCGAAGTTTTAAGAGCAGAGTCTCGCCTTGTAAAACTGTTGAACATATGATGCCTTGGTCTGGCTGATAGCAGCTTTTCAGAGTTTTCTAAATGCGTGAATGTAGCTGAGCTAAATATGTTAGAATCGCAGCTGTCTTGTCGTAATCTTGGGGATTTTGGGACTACAAATGAGGAATTTATAGAGCTGACTAAACTTGGTGGTAAGGAGTCCATTAGACTGTCGTGGTCTGGATATGTTGTTTGTGATAGGAAGCTGGTATTCATGTCCTTTTCATCTAGGATGCTGAGGGTCATGCTCGTTACCATAGGGTCTATGCTTTCTCGGCTATTCATTGGGATATCTGAAACAGTTAAATACAAAATGTAAATAAATAATAATAAATAAATAAACAAATAAAAATAAATAAAATCCCCAGACAATCACACCAACTACATGGCCCCAAAGTAAGCATAGCTTGTGTTATGGGATACCCTATAGCGAACTAGGGGGGAACTTAGAATATAAATACATAAATAGATAAACACCCAGACACGGAACATTTTTGTTCTTGTTCCGTGCGGGAATCGAACCCGCAACCACTGGCGTCTCAGAGGCAGACAGGTTTACAGAAGGTCAAAGAAAGACAGGACAAAGGGATCGTCAAACAATAGCTTTATTTAAAAAAGAAGAGAAAAATAACTTGTGTCGTAAGTAGCGATTAGGTCTAATATTTTAGGCATGATGGTTGTGACAAGCAGAATTCACCCGGTTAGCAACAACCCTACACTCACAGACAAGTATGTGTTTTATTTAAATTACTTGAAGAGCCAGTTTCCTCAAGTACTCCTTTAGCCGAAACGTCACCTTACATCAAATGATAGGACAATAATATCATAGTTGAATTTTTTTCAAATGACTTTCGTGACAGTTAAAATTAACAACCTCAGTGACGTTGCCGCAATGAAGTTGTTCGATTTTCTATTCGATTGCTTTTACATATCGAATCAGTCGGAGTTTTTTTTTTATTGGGACTTACGATTACAAACAGGCCGATCTTTACCAGCGATTCAATGTCGATTCGCAGTGCGAGCACAGAACTTTATCGAATCGTTTGTTAACGAATGTTCGTATAGTATGGAGACGGTTTTTAAGAAAAAAATGAAATCTATCCATTGCCGCACGGCCAGCTTAAATAAATGTGTGCCTTGTTAATTTTGAATGTTTGTAAACATGTTGTACTCATAAATATCTGTAAAATAAAAAATTACAATGTTACTCAAAACTTGCAACCGACTCCATGCTATACGAGCATTCGTAAACATTCGTTAACTTACGATTCGATAAAGTTCTGTGCTCGCACTGCAGTGGTGTCAATCCCTATCATCTGAACGTTCCGTTTCTTTGAATATCTCAATTTAAGATGAATATTTTTTATGACATTTACTTAATTTATTTACAGTTAATAATAACAATTACCGTTGGTTAATTGCTTAATTTATAATTTTAGAATAAACAATTTTATTTTCATATATATTTTTTTATCGTTCTAAATTATATTTTATTATTTATAAGTAGTTTGTGTGTAATGCAAAATAAGAACTGTCACGAAAATCATTTGAAAACAATTCAACTATTGTTCATACGCGAGTATAGTGAACACAAAAAAAGTTTACCTTAAAATTTAAAAGACTGAAACTGTTGAATGAAACTGAGTAAAAACATGTCCGAATCTAATTATTACCTAAGCACTACGTTCCATTACAATTTTAAAATTAAAAATTGATAAACTTTAAAGACTTTCTATAATAGCAGAAATGTTGAATACCTGAATGCCTCGGCTGGTTGAAGTTGTCTCCGTCCACCACCAGAGATGACACGAGACTTGGAGGAGACATACGCATCAGGGAATCCCCACTCTTGTACATGTTCATGCTGTTTCTTTCTGACAGGATTGCCGAGAAGCCCCTGTAGAAGAAGAAGGAACGGTTGTAAAAAAATGAATATAGAAATGTTAGGTGATTCACAAGCCATACTGCCTTTGGATAATAGTATCGTTAAAGAGAACTAATCCGAGTTCTCCCCAAATGGGGTAGGACTTTTCATCGTCTGCTGGCTATCTGCCACGAAATATCTTGACGACCGGCTGGTGTAGCGGTAACATACATTGCCTTCTATGCCAGAAGTCCTGGGTTCGAACCCCGGCGGCGGCGGATATTTGTGTGATGAACACAGAGTTTAATAAGTCGTCAAGTCATGGATGTTTATTTAGGTGCAGCGCAGACGGCACACTTTTTGTGCGATCGAGTCTGCGGCGCCGGACCGCAGACTCGATCGCACAAAAAGATTTTAGTTATTAGTAAAAATCGGTGGATAACTATTTTTCTTTTTATTCTCAAATTTTGTAACTGGATGTCAATTTGCAACCGAAAGGAGCCGGAAACTAGTGCTAATTATTTAGTTTGTAAGCCTTTCATACAAAAGTTTGTCAAATTTGTTGTGCGCCGGACTTTTTGCGCGTCGTGTGCGTTACTGCATATATTTGCATAGGTTCTATTTTCACAGACTAAAAAGTGCGTCACGGATAGTCTGTCGTCTGCGCAGCACCTTAAGTTTATTCTAATAAAAAATATGTATTTATTCAATATGTATGTTTATAATGATACTTTTTCTGTTGGTGTACAATAAAGAATTATATGTTTATATATTTCTTAAGTATATCAGTTATCTAGTATCCATAACACAAGTTCTTTAAGAAACTTAATTTGGGCTAGATAATGTTATGTGAGTGTCAGAAATATTTATTATTAATTATTATTATTTATTTATCTCCGTTCCAGTTTTGATGTGTTTCGACAATATTTTATGAAGAGCCAATTCTTTAGTTTTTTCCTTATTATCTTTCATGAACCATCAAGTAAGATTGAGTTCAAACAAGATTTTAGTAAACGACAAAAACTTTTACTCACACGTTTGTGTCGGAGATTTCCGTACTAACATTTGTAAACATTAATTCAACAATTGTAAATAATCAATGCGCAATTGATTCATACTAAGAGACTTAAGTCTCATCTATCTATACTAATATATAAATCTGAAGAGTTTGTTTTTTTGTTTGTTTGAACGCGTTAATCTCAGAAACTCAAGTGGGATTTTAAAAATTCTTTTTGCATTTGATAGCCCAACTCTTTAGGAAGGTTATAGGCTATATTTTATTCCGAAATTCCCACGGGATCAAAAGTTACGCGGGTAAAAACACGCGCGGTGGGTAGTATAATAATAATAATAATCGTAATAATCGTTTATTTCATCCATATTAAGCAATAAACGGGTCCTTGACTATGAGGGTGTTATGACATCAATCGATCGATCGGCAATCGACGTCGTCGATCGATGAGAGAATGGAATAGTCGACGTCGATCGATTGGTCTAGCTTACTCCCTAATGCCCGTCTGCACTAAACTTTGATCCTAAGTTGATACTTAAATATGTATTCTGACGTGCAACGAGAAATTTATTCGATCGTGTCAAATCAGCCGTCAGACAAGAAAAATTACAATTAAAATCAATCAATTCGCCTGAGACTTCTTTTTATGGCACAAATAAAGAAAATTTTTCATATTTTGTTTAGAAAGAAATAACGGAAATATTTAATCGTTAGAATGTGGTAAATACATTTTAATGTAAGAAACCGCTCATTAATGCACTCACGTATTTTTTATATTTTTACTACTGATCCTCTTTCAATTGTATTGTAAGCTTGAGTGGAAAATGTTAACTTCGTGGTCTAATTCGTGGTAGAATTATCTGAAACTTAATTTTATTCGATCCTTAAAACTTAGTCACGATTGGGTTCGATTTTTCTGAAACTTACTGTAAAATCTACCAAATATTTGCTTTATCACTTTTATTTCAAAAATAAATAAGATAATACGTTTATAATACGTTGATGACAACTGAGCCTGTAATGAGGTCACTTGCAACCAAAAATAGACATAATTGTTTATTTACATGCAAATTACAATTATTATTATTACGCATACTTATGACTACACGTTTTTCGGCGGAAAAGACCCGACAATCTGACCAGTCGGTCGGGTATCAGGGCAAGAGAGAAAGAAACCGGCGAACGAATATTATTATTAATGTCGACTATATATCGAGTACTCTGCAAGCAGCAAAAACGAGCCTAATTCGCGACATAATAACACTCCCGCGCAATCGTAATAACAATCGAAAGTAGCAACAATTGTTTTTGAGCACTCCCACTTTCGCTTTTTACAACATATAGCTTTGAATTAAAGAGTCATCGTTTGTAACAAGGTCGCCTAGACCAACTTTCTTAGCTTTGTTTTAAGTAACGAATCTGAGGCCTCGAGCTTTTTTATGTAATAGGATTGTAATTAAAATCAGCAGTAAGTTTGACTCTTCGACTTCGACTCATGTAATCAGCTAATGATACTATAACTATTTTATTCCATTCTTGTTCAAATACTCTGGTCCCAGTTTGTCATGTTCGCATTGTGCATCCATAGCTCATTGCACCTGCTATGTAAGCAATTTGGTTGTGGCATGACATTGGCTCTCACAATTAGCTGTCTTGTGTTTGTTTTTTTTTTTCATGTCACGGTCAATTTGTACTGTACCTATTTGTATTAATTTGATAATTCTGACTGAAAAAGAGTGCTAAGAGTTTTTTTCCGCCGGCTTTTTTTGTCTCTTGGTCTACTGTAATATCTTATTTAACAACTATCAACAACTAGTTAAAGCCGAAGTATGTGATGACTGACTTCATCAAGTGTTTTGGGAAATTCCTAAGATGAATAAAACTTTTTGATTTTTTTTTGTAATATAAAATTTTCTCATTCTAAAAATTCGAAAAATATCAGACGATTAAAATGTCAACTAGAATAGGTACTTACTAAGTACAAACTCGAATGATTTTTAAAGTAAGTTAACCTATGCCTATTGGTTGATTGGAGCTACAGACCACATTTGGATTGAAGATTAAAATTCGGAGGGACGACAATAAAAGGTGATTGGGACACCGTAGTCAAGAATGGCTGAAGTGACCGGTACGGCATCAAGTTGTATTATTTAGAATAAAATAGTTATTTTCCAGATTTTTTATATTATTAGTTACTTAACACCTTTTTCTTTTAAACAGCAATATTGAGCAAGACGTTGAACTTAAACAGCCGTTGGTTTATAAACAAGGTTGAATTTTCCAAAAGTAAAAAGTAAAAGTGGCTGCAGAATGACAGGGTTTTGGAATTGTGTGTGTGTACTTTCATTGACGAAAATATGTGTGATATTTTCGTCAATGAAATAGTTTATAGTTACTGCTCCTAAAGTTTTGTATAAAGGAGCAACGCTGCATTACCAGTGCGTGGTTTCTTGTATGGAACTTAATGGAATTGCTACGGGTTATTTAATAAATATTTCTGATATTCACACAATATTATCTAGCCTTTTTTTTTGTGTAATGGATATCCACATATTTTTACTAGCTGTTTCGCGCGATTTTACCCGCTCTATTTCGAATCTCGTGGGAATATCGGTAATTAGCCTATGTGCTATTCCAGACTCTACACTATCACTATGCCAAATTTCATCGAAATCTGTTGAGCCATTCTGCCGTGATTGAGGAACAAACATACATCTAAACTTTCACATTTATAATATTAGTAACTTAAATAAAAATCGCCACCGGGATCCGAACTCTGGTATAGAAGGCAATGTTTGTTACTCCTACACCAGCCGGTCGTCACTTATGGTGGATTTCAATATTGTATCTTATATCATATCCAAGACTTTTGGTTGTTATGATAATTGAAGTGTTTACAAAGAAGGATTTCGATAATGTTATAAATCTATACTAATATATAAAGCTGAAGAGTTTGTTTTTTTGTTTGTTTGTTTGAACGCGCTAATTTCAGAAACTACAAGTGGGATTTGAAAAATTCTTTTTGCATTTGATAGCCCAACTCTTTTTGCAGATCAAAAGTGACGCGGGTAAATCCGCGCGCGGTGGCTAGTATTATATGATGTTATACTCACTTGTTGAAAGTATTGTGTACATTATGAGCCGGCTGCGACAGGTCTATGTTGATCGGTTTGGTCGGAGGAGGCGCGTCAGACAGCCGACCCGACCCATCTAGCTGAAGAGTTCGATTAGCTTCCGAGTCGTCTAACTGTAAGTACAGAATAATGATGCTTAATTGTTGGACATGTATGAACACAGCACCATCTAGCCTTAAGTAAGTAATAACCTTGTGGCTGTAAATGCTTTGTTATTAGTTGGCGATTTTTAAATAATATCTCAAAAGGTAATGATAACCTTATTTCAAAACCTTAGCTTACAAAATTGCTTGTCCGTATACTTTTGTTTTCATTATATTTAGTTAATCAATTACATACATACATACATAGATAACGTCACGCCTGTATCCCTTATAGGGTAGGCAGAACACCAGAGGTTAAATACCATCTGATGTCACGTTTGACAAATTTGGAGGTATTATAAAGATGGAGAAAGACTATTGTAGTGTCAGGGGGTCAGCCTATCGCCCACAAAAAACCTCTATCCCTTAACTGACTTTTACAGTATGCCCGAGAAGAAAAGCAGCTGGCACATTCTATGTTTTTGTTTCGCTCCCAGTCCAGCCAGTCCATTGAAGTTAATCAATTACAATTTATAAATTCTCAGTAAAATAGGAGCTTTAGAAGTGTAACCTCCGGTCGGAGTAGATTATGGCTATGTTTAGTAAAAAAAAATTAAATTAAAAATGAGTCCAACATTAACATATTCACAGTCACATAAAATATAATAAGGAAGATATTTTCCAGCAGATATCATATAAATCGTAATCGAAACCATTCTTCATACAACTCTGCTACTACCACATATTAAAATGCATAATGTATATATTATTACATATTTATTACATATAAACAATAGTTATTCTCAATTACTCATACTGACAGCAACTTGACCCAGATACACAGTCATGCACAGATATATTATTGCCCAAATTATTTCACTCCTTACATTATTACACCACAATCACAAATAAGTCAGTAGTCGATCTTCGCGCATCCAATATCTTTGGTAAAGAAGAAATAAATTATGCAATGTTTTAACGGTAATAAATAATTGAGTTTAATGATCGTTTGTATGTAATTTCATAACAAAACTTCACACTTTTTAAATCGCATTTTGTCGTGTACAAATGTGACATAATTAGATTTCTTCACACAATAATTTTCTACGTGCAATTACTTAAAACTAACGTCACAAGTCACCGATTTATTTAGGAGTACACCCATATTTTTATAGTCGTTAAAATTATTTAAGACTAAACCTAAGGTAATATAAGAAGGTATATAGGGTCTTTTTTTTAAGATGAAAATTTTTTAATATAAGTAATAATATGTGGATTCAATTTATGACAAAAAAAAATATAATATATATATTTTTTTTTATTGAAATATTACAATTCGTTTAAGAGACCAAATTTTTCTGACTATTGAAAATTCGGTGCTTAACGTATTTCTTAATAGAAATAGTTGGAAAAACGCTTTTATTTCTTGCTATTTAGTCGTAAATAACAGATTAAACTAAAATGTTGTTAACTTATGAGAATTATAAAATATCAAGTAATCTAACAAAAAAAAAATTTTTTTCATAAATTGAATCCGCACATCATTCTTAACCTTCTACTAAAATATTTTGATCTTCATTAAAAAATATATCTTAAAATTCCAAGGTTAGAAACTTATTTGAAAACATAAATAAACTTCTCAGCCCTTCTTCTCGAAACATCGACTTTCAGCGAGGCTAGCATGTGACCATCGACACCGATACATCGGGCCTTTATATCGCTGTTTTTTTAGACTATGGCAGCTTTGGTTCTGTGGGCTTAATCATGGTATCGAATCGAGTAATTCTATCTATTATGGTGCGCGTGTTAGCTAACATGATAGGATAAAATATGTCGGTAATAATTATCTTATCGATTCGAGTCTTTATGGTCGCATGCTAGCCCTGCAGAAGAGTCCCTAGTTGTATTAACGACTAATGATTAATAATTCAGGAACACATCACCGTCAGAGCTATGATATTTGGAGGACATCTTCTCTGACCAGACGAATTGTGAACTTCCACCAAGCGCGAGTCATTCGGTAATCTTTTACAACACGCTTATTCTGGGATAGAATAGCTATTCCAAGGTACCCTACGCGGAAGTTCTGTCTGCGCTTAATAATCCGATGGTAAAAGGCCAAAATATTAAATAGTATCTTCCATGCTGGACTGGGAGCAAAAACATTGAAAGTTGCAGCTGCTTGTCTTCCCGGGCAAACTGAAAAAGTCAGTGAGGGGACAGATTTTTTTATTGGAGGTTTTTTGTGGGCGATAGGCCCCCTGTAACTGCAATAGTCTCTCTCCATCATTATAATGCCTCCTTTGTCCAACGTGACATCAGATGGGTTTTATAACCTTTGGTGTTCTGGGTGACAGGCGTGAAGTTATGTACGTATGTATGTATTAAATAGTAAATACCTGTGGCTCCTCATCCTGAATAAGGCTTCGGCGCTTCATGGCGAACTCCTTAATAGGACCGCTGTTGTCCGTGCTGGTGTCCACATTGAAGGTCTTCAGCCGGATCATAGGGCTCACCGGGGCATTGTATTTATTGTATCTGTGATATAGGACAAATTGTTTGATCAAAACCACAGTTAAATACCAAATGTTTGAAACGTACGCAACGGGCGTTCTCATAAAGCGTACCCAGCTGTAATAATGCTTTTGGTATACTACTATTGCTGTAGTTTATATTACCTACTATTTTTTTTTTCTATTGTTAACAAAAATAACGTATAAACTAATATAACTGTCACCTTATGAATTCCGCGGATCTAAAGCACTTGGGTTGTTTGTGGTTCAGGTTGTGGTGTTCCGAGTGTGTTTGTTGTGTTCGTCGCCCTGCGGGGCTAGCATACTACCGTCGACAACGATAAATCGGGCCTTTTATCGATATTTTCTTAGAATATGGTATTTAGTGTATGTAATTAAAAAAAAAAAAAAAAAAAAAAAAAAAAAAAAAAAAAAAAAAAAAAAAATGTTTATTAATTTCAGAAAAGCATGAATTACAAATATTGGCTTAAATATACAAGGAAGGATAGAACATTGGTGCCTGAACTAGGATAATCCTGTTTTTCAGGCTGGAGCGTGCTAAAATAACATTTAAAAATCATTCAAATTAAATATAACTTCAATAAAATAAAATAAAATATGGATCTTATACTTATACAAACATAGTAGAATCTATTTAACTATTCTTAAGAAATAAAAATAAAATAGGAATTGTGACAATTTTAAATTTAAGAGATTTACCTACATAATTATTTCATTTATTAAACCTAATTACACATTTATGCAAACATCATCAAAAATTAACTTATAACAGTCAGTAGCATCTCGGTTTCATCGTACGACAATTCCTGGAGAACTGTTTTTAAAGCCTTTTTACAATTTCTTACGTTTAAGGGATATATATACACTTTGGCGTTTATTTTGTTATACAATAATGGCCCTAGGAATTTATAAAATCGTGTAGTCAGAGTGTATTTTACCCGCGTGCGATTGGAGCATACAATATCCTTGCGTCTTTTGTTAGTAGAACTGGTGCTGTATTGAAGTGCTGTGTGCTGTTTAAGTACTGTATTAGTTATAAATAATTGTCGGACTGTTAGTACATTGCATGATTTATATAAAAGGTTAGTAGGGTAGAGGTATGGCCTAAAAGTAGCTACCTTAAGAATTGCTCTTTGAGCTCTTTCTACAATAAGTAGAGAGGTTTTAGGAGCTCCGCCCCAGATCGTAATACAATATGTTATCACAGATTGACACAGGGCGCTGTATAATAGCATGATAAGTTTTGAATCCGCAATTGACCTGATTTTCTTAAAAACGAAAATCAGTTTACGGATTCTATTACTAAGAGCTTCAATGTGATATCTGAAGGAAAGAGTTTCATCAATAATCACACCGAGATATTTTATTTTATCTGTTACTGTGATTCTAGGACACTCACATGCAGTGTCAGCAACGTTATTGCAGCAATGTGCATACATGGGTCTATTAGTTCGTGCTGCGTGAGATTTCCGCATTGTGAACATAATATATTTTGTTTTGTCTGCATTTAATGTCAGTAGGTGAAGTTTAAGCCAGTTATTCACAATATTGAGGCCATTCTGAGTAAGTTTAAAAATGTCTTGTTCAGAGTCAGCTGAAAAAAGTAAAACAGTGTCGTCGGCGTATGAAAATATTTTACCTTGTACTAGTTGTAGATTACAAAGGTCATTTACGTATATTAAAAATAATGTGGGGCCTAAAATACTACCCTGGGGGATACCGAAGGGGGTGGTTTTTTGTTCAGAACTAACTATATTGCCCAGTTTAACGCATTGACTTCGATTACTAAGGTAACTAGTTAAAATATTTAGCTGATTTCCTCTTATACCTACATTTTCTAATTTATTTAACAGGATGGGAATAGAGACGGAGTCAAAAGCCTTGGCTAGATCAAGGAACACCCCTATAGTCTGGTTTCCCTTATCTAGTTCCTGTGCAATATAATCTACTAAGCCGTGCATAGCATCAGAAGTCGATAAGTTTGGTCTAAAGCCAAATTGTGACTTAGAGATGATAGACTTATTTTCCAAATATCGTACTAGCTGGTTGTTTATTATTTTCTCTAATATTTTAGATATTGAGGGTAGTATGGAAATAGGTCTATAGTTCGTTATTAGGTCTTTATTACCAGATTTAAAGACAGGAACTACGAGGGCTTTTTTAAGACAAGAAGGAAAAATTCCTTCTGAGAGACATTTTTGAAATATAAAAGTTAAAGGAGGGATGAAGAAATGCTTGAACTTTTTCAATAATTTGCTAGGTATATTATCACAGCCAACAGCACAGTCATCCCTTAACCCCATTATTAGTTTTTCGACCTCTGCTGCGTCTGTATTTAATAATACAAAAGAATTCAAAGATGAGTTATTGTAGGTATTAATAGTTTCATGTGTGATGGAGAATTGTCGAATCTTTTCTGTTAAAGTCTTTCCGATATTATTGAAAAAGTCGTTAGCACTGTTTGCCGCCGATAGCGGGGAGGGATGGGATAGCAATAAACTCGAGGACGATTCAGTGTGTTTGGACGTATACGTGACTTTTTTTATGTATTTCCAAACTTTTTTACTGTCTTTTCCAGCTTTTGCTAGTTGATTTTTGTCATAGTCAGCTTTAACTTTTCTTAAAATACTATTACAAAAATTACGATAGCGCTTATAAGTTATTTGTAAAACTAAATTTCCCGGACAAGATTTGGCCCTCATGTGGAGTTTGTCCCTATTTTTCATGCAACGAATAAGCCCCGGCGTAATCCATGGTTTGATATTTAAATTTCTACTACTAACTTTTACTTTTGATGTGTTATTAATAATTGCTTGTTGAACAATATTTACTAAGTATGTCATGCTCGAGTCAGCGTCAGCAGAATTATAAACTGGACTAAGGTCAGTGTTACATAAATCGTCCTCAAGTTTATGCATGTTTAATTTAGAAGTAAACCTTGCGTATTTTTTTTTAGTTATTTTTAGTCTAAGGGTTAGTAAAACAGCTTTGTGGTCCGTTACGGTGGAATTAGTAACTAGCACAGATGATAGCAACTGGGTTTTGACAAAGATATGGTCCAGACAAGAGCCGCTATGATGTGTAGGCAGTGTGTGCGCAGGGTATAGCCCGTGAAATGCACATCGATTTAGGTACTCCTGTATCGACCCACTGTTATTCTCTGGTCGAATATCAATATTAATATCTCCAGCAAGCACAATATTTTTATAAGACGATAAATTTTGAAGTTGACTATCTAAAGATTCGAGAAAGTAATCCAGCTTCTTAAAAGAAGGGGATCTATACATCGCTAATATTGCAACTTTATTTTTGTTTTCATCGATTTTTATTACCAAACCGCTGCATTCCCTAACAATAGAGTCCTCGACTGTGATATTCAGGGTGTTTCGAGCGTAAACTACCACACCATCATTTTGGTTGTTAACTGTTTTACTGCTATACACATCGTAACCTGTCATCTGTGGAAGTTCATAATTATTGGAAAGCCAACATTCAGTTAGTACAATTAGATCGCAGTTAACATTTAGCCTATGAAGAAAAATATTAAAATTATCAAAGTTTTTATAGATACTCCTAATATTTTGTGTTAGTATGGTTATCGAGTTGTCGCACGGAGGTAGATACTGTTTGCAATCTTCAACATTACAAGGCGTTGCTTCCGAAACAGAGATACTATCTAACTCGTTAATGATATGATGAGTCATGTATTATTAAAATATGAACAATTAAGAATTAAAATATAATAAAGATATAAAAATTTAAAACGAGTATAAAAAGAGAAATATAAAATAAGGCAAAAATTAATTTACTAAAAAACGGCGCTCTTAGGCGCCTTCATAATTAATTGAGTTTATGTACCTTTGTTCGGCAATTTTCTTGGCGGGGCAATCAGTTTCACCTGTTTTGTGATTATTAGGTTTATTGAAACGGGAACATGTTGCACACTTAGGTTCCTCTGCCTTTTTCTGGCACTCGTTTGATGAGTGGCCTAGAACTCCACAGTGTCCACAGGTACAAGTTTCTGCTCGGCATGACTTCGCTGCATGTCCATACTGCTGGCATTTAAAACACCTAGTAACTAAAGTAAAGTCCCTCACCGGACAGGACGACCAGTTAACAAAGACTCTTTCTTGAGAAATAAGGGCTTTTCTTATTAGGGCAGGAACTTCGATTACATAGTTACAGGTCTCTGCTTCTTTCTTTCCAGACTTATGGCTAAGTTTAATGGAGGACAGGATTTTTTCACGGCTATCACTAAGTTTGTTCGAAAGATTTTGCTCGTATATGCACTTAAAAACTTCTTGTTCCTGCATTGATGTGGGCACCCCAATTACGACAATTCTAGGGTTTCGCTTGCTTGGTTCATCTACGGTAAGGCCACAGGATGACAGCTGGACTGACTGCTTCAGTTTTTCGACATCGCTTTTCGAGTCAGTGCTAATAATAACCCCACCATTTTTTGTTTTGCGGAGTCCTCTAACCTGCAGCTTCATTTCACCAGGGCTAATAATCTGCTGTACAAGTGATTTAGTGGCCTCGCTAGTCTTTAATTTGTCCTTGGGGTAAATTGCTACCGAGCTTACATTTGCAGGTTTAATGAAACTATTATTGGTCTTAATCATATCTGCGTAAGTATTATTATTATTATTATGACATATTTGGTTCTGTGGTTAATCATGGTATCAAATCGAGTAATTCTATCTATTACGGTGCGCATATTAGCTTACATAATAGGATAAAATAACAAAATAATATTTATCTTGTCGATTCGACTATTTATCGATGGTTGCATGCTAGCCCTGCTGCTTGCTTCTATGGAGGGACGCAGGAAAAGCCTACATAGCTAGAGCTTTGTTGTCACGAATTAAGCAAGTTTACTTGTATTTTAATTATTATACTTAGTCTAAGCCCGCGTTTGAAAGCAATCTCACCTGATGTTAAGTGAAGTAGAGGTCGAAGAAGTACGATCCAGACATCCGTCATTCGCTGCCCCCACTTTCATTAATCTTTCCATACATGATCGCCGGTTACAGTTACTTTTAACTAGGGCCTTTTTAAGTATGTCGCCAATTTGGTCGGTATGCGTTCGCCTATGGCGGTCCCTTCCGACATCACTATATATTCGTGCTCTGTAAAATCTACTTTCAGTCGTCTATCTTAAATGTCCATACCACTGATTCAATGAACTCCCGTTAAATAATTGTTGTGACAAGCCATCGCGTTGGACAGACTGGGCGGGTTGGAGGACATTAAAGGATCCTAACACTGGAAATCAAGTCAATAATCCAAACTGCATGCTTCTTAAAAGAGAAACGAACGAAAATCCTGCAACTTTGGAGTCGTGAAATTAGCAAGGTAACATAGTTATAGTAGTTGTGATAAATTTCCCGTAACGCTTGAAACAGACAATGAATCCATCATAACTCTTTGACCAGAGACGCACGACGCAGGGCTATAAGGCTCTTCCTTGAGTAACAAGATTTGGGCCATTCAATCAATGAACTCACGTTAAATACTTGTTGTGATTCGCCAGCGCATTGGACAGACTTGGCGGGTTGGAGGACACCTCCACTATGCTCTGTATGCTCGGCCGCAGCACGCGCCGCTTCGGCTTCACGTATGTGCGGGAATCGAACTTGTGCTTGTCCGGGAACGACAGGTATTCATCTGCAACAAATTAAAATTCATGAAAAACATCTGTAAGGGCCTGTTGAAGTACAGGCGGCGCGTCACGCGGGGCGTTTTTTTTACATCGCCAGATTTACTGTGAAACCATCCGCTGGTTTATAGTAAAGCCGGCGATGTGCTTAAACGTGCCCTAAAAAGTTAATGAAGTATTAGAAATATTGTATAAATAAAATCCCCAGACAATCACACCAACTACATGGCCCCAAACTAAGCGAAGCTTGTAATATGGGACACCATGTAGCGAACTAGGGGGAACCTAGAACATAAACGCCCAGGCCCGGAACATTTTTGCCTGGTGTCTGAGGCAGACAGTGTTATCCCATCGCCAAAGTGGTCGCCTGTAGATAGTACGAATGTAGATAGAATGTTCACTACAAAACTTCGTTCTGATTTCAAATCAATTACTCCATTTTGAAAATTTATGAACGTCTTTTTTAAATATAAGGAATCGTATCAACTTAAGAGAACATTATTTGATGATGAGTGAGTTGACGGGGTCTATAAGGCGCTTAGCAGACGATAAACTTCATGCGCCTTGTTGCGACAACCGACAACTGACAACTCCCTGTTCATATATTATTCCAATGGAATTGCGTACACAGCAATTCTAGTTAGGAGTTAGTTTCTGATTGCAGCAACTCGCAATTAGCAACTTTGATTAAGTTGCTGGTTTTTGCAACTGACAATCGCAGCTAACAAAAGTTTCTAAAATCAGCAATAGCAAGTCGTTCTTTGGGGTATATACGAGGGTGGATTGAAAAGTTCGCGGCCTAGTCAAGAAAACAGAATAAAGCACATACAAAAATATTTTTATTTTTCGACGTAATCTCCATTTAGCTCTATGCACTTTTTCCATCTGCTTTCCAGAGCTCTCATACCTGTTTTAAAAAAAGATTCCTCAAGGTCTTCAAAATACAGGTTAACAGCGGCTTCGACCTCTTCATTCGTTAAAAATTTCTGCCCACCGAGGTGTTTTTTCAGGTTTGGAAACAGGTGAAAGTCCGAAGGTGCCAAATCAGGATAATAAGCTGGATGTGGCAACAATTCGAAACCACAATCACGAATTTGAGCCATAGACTCGATAGACGTGTGGACTCGGGCGTTGTCCTGGTGAAACAACACTTTCTTTCTCAGTAATCCTGGGCGTTTCTGTTTAATTTCTTCACGTAAACGGCGCAGAAGGGTGCTATATTACGCAGAGTTTATTGTTTCGCCTTTTGGAAGGTAGTCCACCATAATGACACCCTTAGCATCCCAAAAAACCGATGCCATCACCTTGCCAGCCGACAGAATTGCCTTTGCTTTTTTCGGAGTTGGTTCACCTGATTTTTTCCATTGTTTGGATTGTTGTTTTGATTCTGGGGTGGTGAACCCAGGTTTCATCCATTGTCACAAATCTGTCAAGAAAACCTTGTGGATCAGCCTCGAACATCTCCAAACAGTCGCGAGAAATCGTGAGTCGAATTCGCACCTAGCCGAAACCTTAGAAAAGCCGAGTTCATGGACAATGATGTTTTGCGTTCGTTCATATGAGATGCCTATAGTGTCTGCAATTTCTCTGATAGTCAATCTACGGTCTTTCAATATGAGATCACACACTTTATTGATGTTTTCTTCGGTCGTAGACGTCATTGGCAATCTTTTTTTAAACAAATATTTAATCACAGCACGTTGTTCAAATTTCTCCATTAGTGAAAAGTTGTTCTACACACGTATTTATATTGTTCGTAAAATTTTATTTAAACAAGATATCAAATTGAAAATTCGCGGGCTGACAATTGAATAATGACAGTTCAAAATGACGGCAGAAAAAATAACAAAAGTTTTTTTTTTAATGGCCAGGCCGCGAACTTTTCAACCAATGTAGTACTTTCCCTCATCACTGTATTCTGTAGTTTTAAATCACTTTCCAGCAACTTATTAAATATGTAAACAGACATTTTAAAATATTGTTTAAAGTTGTCATTATGTTTCTGAAGCTCATTTATGTTAATAAATCTAGTCCTATCTTGCAAGAAGGGATGAATCCAAAACCGACGATTGCTGCGAATAATTTGTTGTAGTTGCCAGCGTGTCGGCGACGCCGACGTAATATAATTTAAACGAGTGCTGTCTCTCCGGTGTCCATCGTAATACTGAGTGGACTCACCTAACAAACCAGGTTCACATAAAATTGCGACAACCGTAAAGGCCAATTTGTGGTTGCTGCAACTGGAAACCTTTAGAACATTTACGAAAATTGATAGTTGCTTCAACAAGGTTACCAGTTGCATCAATTGCAGATTCTCTAGTTGCAGCAAGTGGCAATTTCTAAAAAAGTTGATGGTTGCCTCAACTAAGTTGTCAGTTTTGTAAACTTAAGTTGCTACGTGTGCAAAGCGCCTTACAAAAATTGATAGTTGCTTCAACAAGGTTACCAGTTGCATCAATTGCAGATTCTCTAGTTGCAGCAAGTGGCAATTTCTAAAAAAGTTGATGGTTGCCTCAACTAAGTTGTCAGTTTTGTAAACTTAAGTTGCTACGTGTGCAAAGCGCCTAAAGATTCAAACGTCTGAGCCGATAATCGAACTCTCTAAATCCCTCTAATACGCTAAGCATAAAAGACACTTATAATTTAACCTAAAATTAAAAAAATTAAAGGATTTAGGTATTCCTTTCAAAACAATAAAAGGAAGACTAAAACAGGCGCGGTCCCGAGGGGAGGGGGATTACATGGGACAAGACCCCCCAAAATCATGACAACAACCCCTTAAAGAAATAGAAGCTAGACATAAATACTTAGTGATCAAAAATTCAGTTGTGACCCGCTCCCCCAAAAATTTCATTCTGCGACCGCGCCTGGACTAATATGAGACTAAATCTGCATTGCATATTATAGGCTTTACAATAGGAGTGAATAAGAAAATTAAAATATCAGGGCAATAAACCTCCAAAAATCAATTAAATCCGCCAATTTCCGAGTGACGGCAGATAACTGCAAGCGAAGGTGAACAAACCCATTCCGAATTGGTCACCATACGGTATCGACGCTCAATATACACGCCGAAATCGGAATGAATCTTATTTTGGAAATCATTTTAGCTACGAGATTTTTTAAGTATTCAAAAATATCTTGTTATAAAAGTATTTGTAATATTTTTTTTTGCAATTAACAAATATTTACATCTAATATAATAATAATAATAATAAGTTTTTATTTCGGACCCATGATCCATATAAAAGAGTTAGTTACAAAAAATCTTACAACTATGTTAGTTCTAAACCTAATTACAAAATATAACAAATTTATTTTACATTACTCTGTAAGTGCATTTTATTCCAATGTTTTATTATCGGGCAATCCACCTTCTCTTTCATTATTTGTAAGATACTGTTGGGGCTATCGCAGATCCGGCGCATCAAGGAAGCAGCCCTTTTACGAATGATCGCAAAAAAATCATCGACGTGTGCCTCTGCAAACATGGCTGACGCGCTACAGTTATAGAAGATTAAAAAAAATTCTGATTCGAAGAAGCATCATTTTTTATTATTAATTTTACATCATTCATTATTATATGATTTTATAATTTCAATACTAAGAGATGCTTCGGTTGCTAGTAGCGATATAGGAAAGCACAGAAATTACCTACTAAGGTAACAAACCTTTTTTAAACACCTTTATATACCTATTTATTTTATATATCCACTCTTTTTTAAATATTTAAATCGATGATGCTCCTCTAGTCATTCCCAACTACTAGGTGCCAAAGAAAATTACTTCCTTTAAATTGGCACACAAGCTAATCGTATCCTGTGAGAATAAATCAAAAGATGTGTACGTTAGCCGTTGTGTAAGTGCAAAAAATATTATTTAGCTGTAGTGCAATAAAAAATAAATAAAAACATTCCTCGACCTTTCAAAACTAAAGACATAACTCTAACATGACTAAAATATGTCGCTTCTTTAAGACAAGGCCTTCGTCAAATGCGGGTGCAACGAAAGGTTAAAATTAACTTTTTTTTTCGTTACATATATAAATGAGATACATAATATAATTACTTCACCCTCCTGACACTCGCAGAGTCTAGATCAAACAGGTTTATTAGGTATTATTAGCACGTTATAAATAATCATATTATCTCACACATGAGCAGTGCTGACGTGAGAACATCGATATTTTAGTCGTTCGGTAAATTTTGTCAACATGTCTCATTAGATGAAGAGTACATAGCGCATTGGTCGAACAGCGCACTGAAACGCGAGAGGTAACAGGTTTAATCCCGCTGCATTAATAGACTCAATAGCTGTATCATCTGCCAGTAATTCGTAATTGGTTCGACTTGTTTTTCTATGCCTTTTAAGTGAATGTTTGCAAAAAAAGGTAAATTTCAGAGCACACAAATACAGTTATCCATTATCTTGCTATCTGTTGTAATATATTCCTTATCGTAATTAAAATAGGACATTTTTTATCTTTATACTAAGGTCATTAGAGACAGACAATTCGGTTAAACAATTGGTTTCTTCAATAGAAGCAATGGTAGCTGAACAAGATAATCACTAAATGCGTATCAAAATATCGCACAACAAAACTTTACCGACGACGCAACTTTGCTAGCCCTACTTTGGTACTATAGAAAACAATTTACATCTGTCATTCAGGAATGCTGTCACACTAGCAACTGTGTACGCGTTGTTGGTTTAAATTTAATTTAATTGAATTACTCTGAAATAGGTACGAAAGTAACGCTACATTGACTTTCATTAATTGGATACGAATAGAACTAAAACTTCTGGTTTTTAGGGTTATAGAAGTCCGTTCAGTGAAACTGTTCTTACTTTATCTACGAGTATACATTAAAAGCTGCGTTTCATTAATTAAAATGATACAAAATTGGTGTATTTGGTACTATTTGAACAGGTCGTAATATTGACGAAGTTGTCGTGGCGCCGTGGTTACTGTGCATATCAAACGATAGCGCGCTCGGTGCGGCTGGTAGTAGGATGGGTGACCGCCGATCATTCATTTCTCACGACGACTTCCGTGCTTCGGAGGGCACGTTAAGCAGTCGGTCCCGGGTGCTGTATACTTGTATACAGTAGTCGTTAGGGTTTGTCAGAAGCCATTTTCGGCACCCTGCCGGCGCACTGTGCCAGCTTGGTGGATTACGGCCTAAACCTCCTCGTCACCCAGAGGAGAGACTCATAGCCCTGCAGTGGGCTCATTACACGGAGTTGTAATGATGATGATGTAATATTGTATTTCACAAGCAAAATAACCCGTTTGTGGACAGGAATTAACCGAATTGCATGCTCACTCGTTATAAATCAAAATATGAGTCGTACACAGTATCTTTCAGTAACGACTAAATCGTTCGGGTGGATAAATAATAGACTTTATATGTACGTAATAAGAGTAAAAGTATAACTGAGCTATCAAAACAGCTTACTGAAATTATAATTTATTGAAAAAGCTGTGACATAGTGTGTTATAAGAAAATAATTTATAGCAATCAAAAAGCTTATAGTCATATTATCATAAATGCAAAAGTTTCTGTATTTGTATAAGTATCAAATCAATTAAGCAAATTACAATTGATGTTATAGAATAACGTAGGCTGCTATACCTCTGTCAAGCTACAGATATGTACAGTAATTCAACTTCATACCAACGGACGAAACGCGAGCTATACCTACGCGGCTCGATCTCGGCATGCGGCCAGTCGCGAGTGTCTGCATGCCGAAACAATTGTTGATTAAGCTTTAAATTTTGTAATACATCTTTTCGTACGTCTCAGTCGAGGCGTAGATAAGTATTTTTCGGTCGCTAATTTATAAGGCCCATTTGATATTCAAACGTAAACATGGTTTTTTGACACAAAACGTATTTTTGTTGAGACACTTGCTATTCAATTTACAAAATATTTTATTTGTTTATATAAAAAAAGTCTATGGAAGTAAACACAAAGTAGGCAAATGTAATTTAAATGCTGAAGGCTGCTAATAAACCCTATCGCATGTGAACGGACCGCGGCGCTGTAGGCATTTATTTCAAAGATGCGGCCGAGTTGAATTACTGTAGATATCTGTACCGTGCCTCTGTTTACAAATTCACTGCAAGCTCTACAATTAGTCGTTTTATTTTTAATGCTTTATAAATTATTGCAATAGGTATTTTAAAAACATACTAATAGCGGTATATGTTATCAGTTGCAATTTAATATTTTTTATGAACACTTATTACGCGCATCTTATCAGATATACAATGATTATTATCATTTAGAATTCGAATATTGATATTTAAAATTGATCCCGGATCTTTAATTTACGAGGTTTGATTGTGTAAAAATCCTATCAGAAAATACTTAAAAAAACGTCTTATGAGAAGTAGCAGGACACACAACACTAATCATGTTAATTAATGTACTTTTTGTCGTTCTTGCATTAAGTTAGAAATAATAAAATAATATTTCATGCACGATTTTTTATCAATTTAATATAAAATTTATAATATATTTAACAATAAGTTATCTACTTGTAAAAGTTTCAAATCCAATAGTTTATGCTTGCGTTCCGTATTCTTTGGAGAAAGGCCCAATTGTATTTTACATGTATATAAAAGTAGCAACTGTATAGTGCTATGAACAAAAATGATTCGCAAAGTGCATTCAATTCATATTAGATATTAACAATACTTAGTAAAATAAATATTTGGTCAGAGCCAACACACTAAAATCAACCTTATTGCCTTTTAATAATTAAAGCGAAAGGTGAATTGTTCCACAGGTGAGTGGGTTACTCACGAATAGGGTTGTCAATAAAACATTTAGAAGGCCCCTTTTTTCGTACGAATTTTTCGGATCGTTATTATGTTTGGCAATAATTAATAACAACTAAAATTTGCTCCCTTATTTTTATTCTTTAACATTGCTTCAATAAACTGAGGTAACTGATAGTTAGTAGGTATAGTTAGTCTTTTGCAAAAAGGTCTTGCTTGAGTATTTAAATTATACTTTACGTTTACTGTACCCTATGATTATTTTCTATTTGATTTTACGACAGGTACAAAAATCATAGTTTTAGACGACCGGCTGGTGTAGCGGTAACATACATTGCCTTGTATGGCAGAAGTCCTGGGTTCGAATCCCGGCGGCGGTAATATATTAACACAGATATTAGTCGTCAGGTTATAGATGTTTATATATTTCTTAAGTATATCAGTTATCTAGTATCCATAACACAAGTTCTTTAAGAAACTTAATTTGGGCTAGATAATGTTGTGTGAGTGTCAGAAATATTTATTTATTTTATTTTTATTATAGTAGTGACTATTTAAAAATATATCCGAAAGGTTTAAACCTATAATATAATTCATGGTATTTAAGTTTCCATTCTCGCCGCAAAGCAGCCCTAGTTGAGACCGGCCTAGTCATGGGGAAAGTATGACGTCACATCTCACATTTCATCTCACTTTGGTCCGATTGCAAAAAGTGAAAACCAGTTTTGGAACCCGATTCGCATTCAAATCGCAGCGTAGGTCGAATGATATATTATTACCTATCTCATTAATCTTTATGACGAAGTAAATAAGAGTCAATTTTGTGTGTGTTTCTCGAAGATAATTATTAATATTCATCGTGACGCTTATTGTGATAACAATACGCCTAGTTCGACATATAAGCAGGTAATTTACCGTTAATATGTTTACTAAATATGATAGAAGATTAGCCTAGTCTTCAACCTGGTTAGGCTAAATATGATACGGTTCATACTGTTATGGGCAAGAATTCCTAAATGGTCTTGAATAAACTGTAGAGGTTTTTTCTTTATTTTCGACGCGTAGCAGGTTTTTTCTTCGAATCGCTACACCACATAGAGAAAGATAAATATACCAAAAGGAATAGAGAGCCTACTCAACGCCTCAACTTGTCACCCCAATTAACGCGCCGCCATTTTGCTAAGCGCCCCTGCTGCCATCTGAATGTTGTCCAATAATTAATACTATAACGTGCCTGGTATTATAAATATTTCTTAATATTGTAAACACCACATTATCTCGCCCAGATAAAGTTACATTACTGGGATTCGAACCCGGAACCTCAGCTCAGCTCGCCGCGCATAAATAAACAGAAAACACCACAAGATAACAAGCAGATCACAAAATACTACATCAACATATGCACATGCAAGGAGGAGCAGCCATTTTGTGACTGGCTAGCTGGACGGACCTTCCGCAAGTCACAACTGTCAGCAGACCTTTTATTTGATTGGTGTATTACAACTATAGACATCTATCGTGGTAAAATGACAACATGACCGGTCCATTTTGTTGCATGTGATAAAAATTTGCTGTCAAATTAAAGTACTTTAAGAGGGACACCCCTGCTACACCATGAAAAAAAATAAGTGTCGTAAAATGCAACTAATCGAAGTGACCCCCGCTTGGCACTTGGACCTCTTTAGGGTCCGTCTGGCTGGCGACCACCCTTCATATAACATCTGGAGCCAAATATCACCGCTCCAGCTGTGATGTGTTCCGGCATTATTTTATGACGAACCAGTTCCTACCTAAACCCGTGTGATTTCTCATCTTCCACCTCATCTTTATTTGCCATGAGGTAAAATTGAGGTCATACATAACTTAACGCCTATATCCCTTATGGGGTAGGTAGAACTATAAAACCATCTGATGTCATTTTGAGAAATTCAGAGGCACAACAATTACGGAGGGAGACTATTTCATGACAATCAGCCTTTCACCCACAAAAAAAAACCTCCAAGAAAATCGCCGTCCCTTAACGGACTTTTACAGTATGCCCGGGAAGAGAAGCAGCTGACACAATCTATGTTTTTCCATTGCTCTTAGTCCAGCATGGAAGAAATTGAGGTCAAATGTATAAAACAAATAAAATTTAAAAAAAAATCTACTATTAAGTACAGTTTACGTGTCAGTAAGCTTTCATTATAAGATCTATCAATACACTTTCATATCGCAAAAGTTAAACATAGTATACCGAAGTACCTACTACACAATCACAATTAGTTCAACGCGTGCGCATTTTTAGCCTACATAAGAACTGTTACAATGTGCATGTGTGACAACTGTGTGACAATTGTGTGACAATATCGAACAATAAAACTAACAACGATACGTCTAGACGTATGAGTTCCGCCTGATTACGATACGATGCGCTTGCGCCGCGAAGTTCATTCGTTGTAAATGAAAAGCAATTGTAAATTATTTCACGATAGTACTTTTGTACACAATAGTACCTACCTAGGTACTCAATGGGGAATAATCAACATTCGTTGATTATGCAAAGTATTGAAAAACATTAAAAAAACCGTCAAAACTATGGCAGAGTTATAATGTCATCCACGAAAACATTCTCCGATATCATACATACTTTTTCAAAATTTTGAAATTTTCAATGAAGCACTCAACCGATTTTGATGAAATTTATATGGGACCAACTATGATGTATCCTCTTTCATATGAAACAAGAATTTCAAAATCGATTCATAATTGTCTGAAATATCGCGTAACAAAGACACGAAAAAAAAAACATACAGACGAATGGAGAACCTCCTCCTTTTTTGGAACGGTAAGCTTTTAATGTCGCTTCGTTTGCTTGATCTATAGCAAATTGTTAAATGAGTAAACTGCAATCGAAATCGCTTATTTAGTTTTCTTTTTTGGGGTGAATCTCTATGACCAAACGTGGAAAAGTTCAAATCGATCCTCATCCTCAGGAAAGCTATGGCATCCATTTACAACAAAATTGATGGCTACGCATCGAAGCATTTATATGTAATTGTTTGATTAATTGACAGATGTTACGGGATCGTATTCAGCGCCTCTGGTGGAATGAACAGGCAGTTTTCTATCCCATTGTAGCTCTTCTTTATAAAGAGAGTTGATTGAGGGATATCAGCCCCTCCCATTAAAAACAATCCCTTCTTTGCCAGAGGTCCTGGGTTCGAACTTCGAAACCCGATGAGCGCAGATATTAAAGTGATGAATACCAATATAAGCTGTCTAGTTTATTTTACCTAATTTCTGTTATTTATAATTATATTAAAGAAAAGTGAAAGTAATAGACAACCTTAACATAAGATTGGTAAAATTGACAAAAAGGTAGAAACCATTCAATGAAAGACACTGAATACATAATAGGTCAAAGAAATGAATTGCCCACTCTACTTTCTAACCTGGGATTCCATATTAATCATAGTTCGTCACTTATCAACTATGCATAATATAACTACATAATATAATGTCACAAACGCCGGTTACGAGTTCCCATGACTCATATAAAAATTGGTTTGAAACTTGGCAACGTATATTTGCTTATATGTCGTTGTTTTCGTAATACAGTGTCTCACAAGATATATTTAAAGACATGAGCTATTTTCGTTTTCGGAAATATATTTAACATATCTATTATTATGAAAAAAATTGATTATCGAATGGCCGCTTAATGTCGTCACAATTTTGTACTTCGGCTTTAACAAGGTGTTGATAGTTATTGAATAAGATATTACAGTAGACCAAGAGACAAAAAAATCCGGCGGAAAAAACTCTTGCCACTCTTTTTCAGTCAGGATTATACGAATTAATATAACTAGGTACAGTACAAATTGATCATGACATAAAAAAAAAAAACAAACACAATTTAACACATTAGGTCACGTTTTAATATTATGTAGGAATACTACCGGGTTCAAAAATAGAGAACATTCCTGCGACAAAGAAGAATGGCAATTGTCAGTACCGCTTTTATTTCACATAGCATTCACGTACCTCAAACTTAATATGTGCGTTTTATTGCTTAGATAACGAGTAATCAGAATATAATTATTAGATTTATACAGAAGTTGGGAATAAAAAGTCAAAACAATAATCTAACCTAAAAATTACAGGAATTTATAGTCCGTGTTTTCTAACATAGCGTCGTATTTTGAAACCATTACATTACATAAGCAGGTATTAACCAATCCAGAGGTTTGAAACGGGGCGGGGCGGCGCGGGCGGCTTAATTCAAGTTTGACAGTAGGACTTTACAACTATTATTTTTTATTGCCGGGAAATTAAAAAATGTGCTTTCGGCAAGTTTAATTTGATTTTATTGTATTTCTAAATATTCCCAACAACTATCACAACAATAGATGTTGGAAAAAACGTGTCTCATATTGACCTATTAACTACATATAGCCCGGTTTTGATACGCTTGAAAACTCTAAAATTAAGTGATACCGTGGCCGCCAATCCCCTTTAACTATCAAATAGTTAAACCACTTTTTAACTATGTCAGGATGGCTTAAAATATCCCCACCGTTGTTTGATAAGCTGTTGTTGTACAAGCGACTAATCCTCTTGAATTTGGCTTTGTAAACTATCAATGAGTGTTTTGTAGGTTAACCTTGATGTGTACCGATCAAAAACTAGCATTTTTTTAACTATGTGCAGTAAAAGTAATGTTATCAACATATTATAACAAACATATCTTGGATAAGATAAGGCAGATGCAAGAAATAACTTAAACTACTTGCGGCTTCGGTCACGTAAAATCTCGAAATCGTACCAAGGTAAAAATCCCAATACTTATAAAAAAAAATTGAACTGAGTAAAAAATCCGTTTTGTTTGCATAAATGATTAAGAGTTACAAACATCCATACAACCAAACAAACTTTCCCGTTCATAATATTCCGAGTTTCCTTCTAGACTAGGCACTTTAGCACGTTGTCGGTCGGTTGCATCTGTCTTAAAATAAACTCAACTAAGGTGTGTCTAAATGCGCTTCTATCCGCATCATATAATGTTACACACACATCAGACGATGCTATTTTAAATTAAACAACTTTATACAGGTTGTACAGGAAAATGAATTGCACATTTCATATGGATAAGTTTGAAATATGTATGTGACGTCGAACCAATCTGCACAATCAGCACAAATTCAGTATAAGTTTTTAATTTGAAGTAAATATTGTAAATTATAAAAATCGTAAATGATTTTTTATCAAATATTGTACCCAGTTTAATTAGGAACTAAAAAATTATACATTTTTTTATAGTTTACGTGTAACACCCTGCATTGGCATTTCAAACGTATTACAAACATTGTATTGTTATGTCGAATATTTTTTTTATTTTATATGTGAATAAGAATCAAAATAACCTAATGAACGTTTTGTGACAACTACTTAGTAGTAACTATATTTCACCACAATGGTAAACTCTGTTTACCACTGACACGAAAAGAAGAAGATGTTTATTTTGCTCTGGACCCTGTATAAACCGAAATTCAGTTCGGCCATATGTAAAAGCGAATGTTGTATGATCATTTGTCATAATCTACAGCTAAACGGCATTTTCATTACTTTCTGACAGAATAATTGGCGGAAGTAATCATAACAAATTGCCTTTGGTTTTTTTACGATAGCATATCGATTGTTTTTTTATTTATCGAACACAAAATTTTCCGTTTTATGAGCGTTATTAAATTAAACACGTTTTAGGAATAACGTTCACAATTCTCAAACATCTTTGTTCGTTGTGGTGTCTCATATTTATCTCTACGGAACATGAACGTAACTTCACGCCTGTATCCATGGTGTAGGCAGAACACCAGAGGCTATAACACCACCTGATGTGCCATTTGACAAAATTTGGTGGTATTACAAAGATGGAGTGAGACTATTGCAGTGACAGGCGGTCAGCCTATCGCCCACAAAACCGTCAATAAAACCTTTTACAGTATGACCGGGAAGAGAAGCAGCTGGTACATTCTGTTTTTCTTTCGCTCCCAATCCAGCGTGGTAGCATGAAATATCATAATTCCGCAATGCCAAGTCAAAATTAAAAACTTTCAAGCCTTCGGCTATTATTATAGAGTCTCATCTAAAAAGAAAATACTCTACTAAGTTTAAAAGCACATTTCTATCTGCTTCTAAGACATCAATAACGAACAATGTCAAGTTAAATTATATCCAATCTATACTAATATTATAAAACGGAAACCTTTGTATTTTTGTATGTTTGTATTGAATAGGCTCAAAAACTACTGGACCGATTTCAAAATTTGTTTTACCATTACTTAGAGGGATTCTTCCGCATCCGTATAGGCTACTTTGTATCCCGAAAATCCCGCGGGAATCGAAATTACGCGGGTAAAACCGCGCGCAACAGCTAGTTGTTTAATAAAATACACGAGGTACGTAAATGCGTACAGTTGGAACCAAAAACAAGCGAATTCTATCAGTTGTAGAATAACTTTACCAGCGTATATTTTCATCTCGTGGAAAGAGCAATGTTCATAGCTGACCCGTCAGATTTTTGACAACTGATGAAATGTATTAAAACAACATATAGTGCAAATAATAGCTCATGTTCGGTTAATTCCAAATCATTTACTTATATTAGAAACCGCAGCAAGGATTTTAATATTTCACCCTCTCAAGTTACTCAATAGACTACACGTAACATCCACTTGAAATGAAAATCCCGATATTGATTCTAAGAAATTAAATCAAGTCTGCACCAATAGTTTAGATATAAACAGGCAGCACTTCAATGACAATATCATATTTATACATTCACATACCTAACAAAATGTAGTTTAACAGGTCAGAGACTGTATGGACCGTGAACATTACTCTTTCAGAAGAAAAGGTATTCTGTGCGGTATTGCAGGCTATGATGTGTGTGAAGTTTAAGTTAAATTCGTTGAGCTATTTCAATGTGAAAGGTTACAAAAATATATCCTTAACATAAACGGTTGGTAGTATTAATTAACTTGGTTATATTACATTATTTATTGTAATGTATTATATGAAAGTTCACTTTAATTGACCAGCTAAATGTCTCGCGATGCCTCGGGCATTCGCGAAGTTTAAACTTTGAAAGTTAAAAGTTCGGAATGTAGTGCGAACATACGAGTGTTACGTATTATGATGAAAACGTACTCTATGTATATTACACAACTAGCTGTTTTCTGCGATTATTCCAGACTGTACACTATCACTATGCCAAATTTCATCCAAAATCCGTTGAGCCGTTCTGCCGTGATTGAGGCACAAGCATCCCTTGCACATTTTATCCAATTAGTAAGAAGTAAGATTCGTCTAAGCAATTTCGAGACATGTTAATATTCTAAAGTTAAAAATCTAAGTAGTAAAACTCACAAGCCGACTATCAATAAATTTTGATAACCACGGAAACACACATAGTACCACGGATCATATCACAGTTGACTGTACGTATGTATGTCATAGCATTATGCATTTCTGTGTTCCGGAATAGTAGAAGCGTGAGAATGTGTTGTAGGTTACCGTAGTGTTGCTGTTTTCTGCAGTTATGTTTTGTCATTGTATAATTGCTATTGTTTATGGGACTGATTCACATTTTGTCTTTTCTAAAAGCGAAGTCCTTAACCGATCGAACCAGTGGATTAAGTGATAATACATACATACATAACGTCACGCCTGTATCCCGTATGGGGTAGGCAGAACACCAGAGGTTATAAAACCATCTGATGTCACGTTTGACAAATTTGGAGGCATCATAATAGTGGAGAGAGACTATTGCAGTGACAGGGGGTCAGCCTATCGCCCACAAAAAAGCCTCCCATAACACCTCGGTTCTTTAACTGACTTTAACAGTATGCCCGGGAAGAGAAGCAGCTGGCACATTCTACGTTTTTCTTTCGCTCCCAGTCCAGCATGGAAGCTTGATTAGTTTTATACCAACTTCCAATACTCAATAGTTGCCGTCAAATCATCTTCAATCTTATAAATAAACCTCATAAAAAGTCTACTATCAGTATTGCGAGCGCAGTTTTTCAGCCCGTAAGAATTTCTTGATAATCGAATCTTAAATAAATCAAAGCTTCAGTCACTCAGATTGGTTGCTTTTTACATGATAAAATGCATTTACAACGTCTATAATTTTAATAAATAAAGCTTTCATATCTCAAAAGCAATGTGTTCGTGCTATTGCTGATGTTGATTCGTGGACAACATGAAAGCCTATTTAAAAGTATGAAACTTCTAACCGCTCCAAGCATGTATATCTATGAAACAGCGTTATTTGTGAACAGGCATCCTGAATTTTTTGTAACTAAAAAGATGTATTGTGTTTTAGCACTAGATTTCCAAACAGACTATGTCTTCTGAATATCAAAACTGAAATATGTCGTAGAAATAGCCCAATAATCTGCATTAGAATTTTCAATAAATTACCTGGAGATATCAAAACGCTGCCACTTAATAAATTTAAATACGTCTTACGACAATGGTTAATTAATCAATGTTTTTATGACATTAATGATTTTTTTAAACTGTAAATTTGACATAGATAAGAATGTAAATAATTTTGACATGGAGTGTTACGAGTATTATATATTTTTTTTATAATAATATTGTAATAGTAATAATATATTAATAAAATGTAAATAAATGCATAAGATACCAATATTGCATGCAGTAAAGTATGCGCTCATACTATTTATAATGTGTACCATCAAATATTAACATACTTTCCGCAATAAATTGATTTGATTTGAATAAATGATCCAATCCAGTACCGGCTTGGAAATCATAATACAAACATATTTATGGTTTGTTGGTCAAGGCTACAAACAAAAAAACAAAACAGATCTTTCTTCACTAAAGCCGCTTTACAAGCTTAAGACCCTCTCAAGTATTAATGCTAAGTTAAGTAACAATCTAACTTAGGTTATCTAGGACGTGTCTAACTAGTTAAAACCAGTTGGACGAGTTCATTTCCGAGACTTCCTGGGACAGGAATTTTCAATCAGCTATGTTATTAGCTTCTGTAATGTGAAGTGGAGAAAAAGTATTCAGCCTTCGTATGAGGAATTTTATGTATGAGCTAATGGAAATACGAAACCATTGAGGATATTAGAAGAATGATGTATGACATTAACTGTATAATTATATGTATAACTGTGAAATATAATTTCTCTAATGTAGTTTATAAGTGAAGTTACGGTAGACCTTAACCTCTACAAGGTGTTCTTTTTGATATCCGATAACTTTGAGGTTTTGTTCCTTATTAAAAAACAATACTTTTTGCCAAAGAATATGTGGTTCGAAAATTCATTTTCGAACCACATATTCAATCTTAATATAATGAGTTCATAAATTATCACCCTTGTAAAATCTCTTTAACATTAATTCAATAGGCGCGTGTAAGCCATACAATAAACAACAAAAACATTTTAAACGTTGAAACGTTGCATACAATGTACAACGCAAAACGTTGCGAACTGTACCTGTGCACAGCGATAAAAAAGGGATAGAAAATGACACGTTGTCATACTTCGCATAAAGGTGTTTTACATAAGATGTTTTGACTTAATATGAAAAATAAAAACAACAAAAACATGAAGAATTATTCACATGTTACTTGATTCTACTACATGGTCCCATTAATACCCTAGAGTTATGGGAAATCGACAGGAACACCTTGTATAATACCAAAAAACTAGCACACAGAGTCAGCTTTAAATGTGTAAATTAATATTAGAGATATGATGAATGAAATACGTTTGTTACCGGATTTATCGCGTTTTAAAGTGCATATTTTACATTTTGGCAATTTCCGACGTTTATACACTGTAACCTTCCTGATTATTAGTATCGTCTATTGATAAAAACTGCTTAAACATCTAGAAAAATGTTCTTGGAGGTATTTAAATGATGGAGAGAGACTTGCAGTGATAGGGGGTCAGCCTATCGCCCACAAAAACGAACCTTCCATGCTGGACTGGGAGAGAAAAAAAAACATAGAATGTGCCAGCTGCTTCTCTTCCCGGGCATACTGTAAAAGTAAGTTAAGGGACGAAGGTTTTATCGACGTTTTGTGGACGATAGGCTGACCCCCTATCACTGCAAGCCTCTCTCCATCATTTTAATACCTCCAAATTTGTCAAACGTGACATCAGATGGTTTTATAGCCTCTGGTGTTCTGCATACCCCATTAGGGATACAGGCGTGACGTTATGTATGTATGTAAAAATGCTCTTCCATCAAAGAACTACGAATAGAGAGTTCTTTACTAAGCCTGTGATTATACGTCCCAATATTCGTCACTTTCCACCAGGTGAGAAAAAACGCAACATTAGTAACTGATAAAAACAACCAAAACTTATAATAAGTATTTAAGGCGCTTTAAAATATTGCTCCGACTTTCTCAACGATCACACTAAAAAATGAACAAAGTTCATTCAGCGTTTTTTCCACAACTCCACTCGCCAAATGATTCTTGCTAATGACAAAATAATGACACGATGCAATTTGCTCGCCGTAGGCGGAACAAGCACTTAACGAAACAGATACAGCCGATCGCATGACTTCGAAATACGTTTAAATTGAAAAATTACATCTCTACAAATAACTTGATCCGGGCACAATGAGGTATCGTCATCATTCTTAATATTTTTTTCGAGTATAACGATGTCTATTCTATTCAATTGGTTTTAACCAGGAGGACATGAGTTATAGAACATTGCTACAATAGCCTTCCATTCCACTTCATGTTTCCAATCTGCCTATATATCTTATCATATTATTTTTGGAATCGAGTAGTTTGAGATTTCATCCACTGTTTCATTTGGATTTTTTTATAATGGTGACTAAATTTATTTTTGAACTTCAACTAAGTTGTAACGATTCGGAAATCAGATATTACATTATTCATAAATGCTGATTTTTATTAAGAAGCTGATAATCATTTATCTAGTTTCACTGATCGCACTAATGTATGTTTAGTTTGGTACATAATCTGTCTAGTATTGGTGATATATTTTATTTTCAACCTTCAGATAGCCTCTACCGAAATATAGAATAAAAATTACGTGCCATGAAAAATCTATAATTTCTGTTTTTCTCGAGATAAATGGGCACCCAAATACATGTTAATACGTTATTAAGTATATCAAAGAAGAAAAGTGCAATTTCCAAAAAGTTTTAATAACTTAATATACGACTTATTGTACTTCTGTACTTCTTGTAATTTTCATTCATTGAGAGAACTAACATATATTTAATTAAAATTCTACTGTTTTATCGCAATGGAAGCTGCAAATTGATACCAGTAATGCCAACATTTATCCCTACAAAACGTATGTAGGCATACATGACTGATCTTTGTTAAGATCCGATCATGCGTAACAGATGGCATTGACTGGATCAATTACAGATTATAATATATTATAATGTATAACATATTATATATCTAGCAGCTTCCTGTAGAGGAAGTTGTTTATAATCTGATGTCAAAGAACAAAGGATCTAATGGTTGGTTAAATTGGATTTTGATAGTATGTCGTCAACCATTCATAAAATCTGATCATGAAAACTCATTACTTAATAAAAGTATCTGAAGACACCGAAATGTCTGAATTAAATGTTAGGTACTTATATCTTATTAAAAGCGATTAAAATCGTAAAATTTGTAGTCACCAGCCAAATTTAAATGTTAGTTTCTTTGATACGATATAAACGTATCTGCATATTTATTTTAGTATAGCTGAGTACAAAAAAGTAAAGATATGGCACCACAAACTTTTATGCAAATAGTCGCTGTTGATGATCAAAGCTGCTACGACGCGGCATTTCTTTGATAATACTACGACGTAGTACTACAAGACGCTTTGTAAAAGTGCGTAGTTGTCTTTATTTCAATGGTAATTTAGAGTGACCATGGTTTTCTTAATATGTTAGCGGATATATTTATTTTTTAGTAAAAAAAATATACTTTTTTCGTTTCTATAAATGAAAAAATTTTGCCGGTGACTACAATTAATAAACCCTGTAAATATCACGTAAGTATATACATACATCATGCATGTGTAATTAATGTTGTTAAGGTAATATTTCTGTCATAAGTTTTCTTTTCTTATCATTTGAAGCTAACTTAGGAGCTAGTAAAAGAATATTTAAAGTAGATGAACATTATACATACATGAGTGAGCGTCATGCGTCAAGAATGTCATATTAACAGTGGTACTCATTCGCTTTTTTATACATTTGCAGTATGTAAATACTTACTTTTAAGGATAACATCAAGTTCTTCGAACAGGTCACTCTCTGACTTGAGGTATTCATTGTCTTCCGGAAAATCGAAGGACAGGTTCCACTCAAGTATATCCACTTTAGATCCGGAGTCACTGGGGATTCTGAACAACCTGTAGACAAATAAAATACTTTCAGTTAGGCAAAACACTTTTTTGACTGCATTTTAATGCGTAAAAGGAGGATCCCCGTCGTAGGCTTTTCGGTTAACAAAACGAAATGTATGTTAAAAAAATTCATAAAATTATTCTGTATTTGCATAAAAAAGCTACAAAAATATTGGACCTGTGAAATAAAATAAATGATAAAGAATGAACTATGATTACGACGACTTAAAATTTTTGTGATTATTGTTTTGGAAACATCAAGAATTCATACAAAAATAAAAATGAAATACACTTTTCATTATTTCACATGAATATTCAAACACTTTTACACATTTTTTAAGAACATTTATAAAAACAATTGAAAAATATTTTGGATTTTTCATTTTTATTTTGGCATCACAGCAGCACACTATAAACATTGTCAAAATTGACAAAACTCCAACCGTCATTTGTTTCGTTTCTTGAAGTGCGTTACGAGTGCTCCCGTTGTATTTTTCTGCGTTTCTTGTGATTTTATACTAACTTTGCTTTCGCATACGGACTTTCGATTATCTGTTTCATGAGATACTTTTGCTCTCATACCGAACACCGATAAAAACGATGGATCGTTGTATGAACTGTGGTATTGCTACTGGTCGCAGCAATATCTCACTATGCAATATCAATAAACAGGATGTGTACCAATAATTTATTTTTTTCTTTAAACTAAGTTATGAAAGATGTGTTAATGAACTGTTTGCATTAGTTAATATTCTCAAAAAAATCTCAATAGTCTTAGTACTATCTACCTTTTCTGTTCATTTTTCTTACCATATTTCAAGTATTTATAAATCTGTTTTCAGATTGAAAAATAATCCAAAACTTTCTTTATTATGTTATTGATAGTATATTATGTCGGTAGCTTTAAATATCATATTGTTAACTCAACAAAAGGCCTGGGCCCAGGCCTGTATGGGAAGTTGGGTTTCTCCTTTAGCTCAGAATCTGCCATCTGCTTTTCTTCCCGGGCATACTGTAAAAGTCAGTATAGGGTCTAGTGGATGGTGTCACCATATAAATAATATCATCCCGTCCTACTCAGGGCTGTCATCAAAGGTTGACATTATAAATTAAGACATTTACCGTTAACTAAATTACTGAACTACGGTGAACGAAACCTCAAGTCTTAGTTTAAGTATCCAGTCAAGAGTGCTTAGAATAGAAGAAAGAAAAAATGGTTAACAGAATAGACAACCCGCAGGCTCTACAATATACTAAGACACTGACCATATTTTTCTTATTGGGATGACCTGAAGTACCAAGAATAATAATAATTTACTTTACTTCCTTAAGAATAGGATACAAATCAGCTTAATACACGATCTGCTGTCAAGTCTCGTCATTATTTTAAATCAAAAATCGAGAGTGTGCCGGGCTCATTACAGTCAAGTGTAATGAAATGTATATGTCGTCGGAAAGTGGTTGAATTAGCCTTTAAATTGGACGCCTAGGCCGAATCAACGGCCTAGGCCGATAGTTGATTGAACACGAAACACTCAACGTTTAACAACTTGGCGTGTTGAAAGTTAGCCCTTTGAAGATGGCTGACCAAAATTCAGCCAAGTGATTTAAATTTGGTACAGTTTTGGATAAAGTAATAAAACAAGTAGGTCATGGTAAAATTATCTGTCATGCATGATGGAAAAACCAGTCAAGCAAAATAATTTTTTACTAGATTTTTTTTTTATTTATGTAACGACTCGCCGGAAGCCATATGAACATCCGCCAGCCATAGCCAAGCCAACGCTTCCCCCACTGCCATTTCCGCCCGCCAGCGCCACCACCAGCGCCACAGCCAAGCCACGTGGGGAAAAAGCGCGCCAAGCCAGCTATACTTATATGTCGCTTTTTGTTTAACTAGTTTTGATTCTGTATTGAGTGCTCTTTGTTAACACTTGTGTGATTAAGACAATAAACGACGCTTAAGATTTATCTGTAGTTTTGCGTGAACCATCTCTACGTTTTACACTCAGAAGCGGGATATCGAAGAAAAACTTTATTTAAGAAGATGAGGCGTCCAATCGACGAGGATGATGACGAAGGTTCCATCAGAGAAGATTCATCGCCGCCCGCCAAAAAGCTTTTGAAAAACCTGCTTCGTAGTGAAATAACTAGAGCTCTTGGCGAACTAAACGATGAATTACCAAGCCCAAGCCGACCCAGAGACCATCGCGCAGCGTCTTTAATACCCGAATTCGACCCCGATAACGAAGAAACTACAGTACAAGCCTGGCTAAAAAAAATTGACCAACTTGGCGAACTGCATGGATGGGACGCGATGACAAAATCTTTTCATCTCCAAGAAAAGTTAAGAGGCCAAGCAAGAAAGTGGTACAACCGTCTCGAAGAATATGATTTTTCGTGGGAAGAGTGGAAACAGTTGTTACTTCGTGCTTTTCCTAGAAGCCGTGACTATGGCAATATGTTAGAAGAGATGCTTCAACGAAAGAAGTTGCCGTCGGAAACTATGACGAAATACTACCAAGATAAAGTATCAATGTGTTTCCGCTGCAAATTGTCAGAAAGTGCCACTGTCTCATGCATAATAAAGGGCCTACCACCATCATTACAGCCCAATGCCAAAGCCTTTCAGTGTACTCGAGCTGACGAACTTTACGAAGGCTTTCTGAGTGCCTTGGATGACTATCGGCCAGCGACTTATGAGACTCGACCAGCCTACAAGGAAGCTGTACGAACAATCCCAGAAAGGAAGACCTTTGTTATCAATCCAGAAGTAGTTCCTTGTCCACGATGTAAGAAAATCGGTCATCTATTACGAAACTGCCCCCAACCAGACCTCCGCAACTGTTATAAATGTGGAATGCAAGGTCATATAGCTCCATATTGTTCTAAAAACAAGGCAAGTTATACCAGCCCAGACATGAAGGAGATTAAGCTACTACAAAATTATAATAATATCTACAAGAAGGTTGCAAAAATTAACGGTATTCATGTAAAATCTTATTTGGATACTGGAAGTCAAGTTAATGTCCTAACCAACGAAGTTGCCGAACTCCTCGAGCTCAAAGTAATCCCCAGCAATGTATTACTCAAAGGATTTTCTGGTGGTCAAATACCTAGCCGTGGTGAAGTGGAGTTTGACGTAGAAATCGATGGGATTGAACTGCACTGCCGAGCCCATCTAACGGACATAGAGATGGATGGTGTCAACTTGCTTATTGGACAACCCATTATAAATGCCCAGAACGTATCGATGGTTGTCAGTAACGGCACTGTTTCACTAAAACAAGATCCGATATCTCTGAACCAAAACATTACTGAAGAAAGCCAGTTAAATGTGATTGAAGAGTGCCATAAGTTCCAAGTAGTAACTGTAAGTCAAGAGTGCCTCCCTCCGGGAACTTCTGTCATCAAAGTTAGTATCCTCGGCAATGACAAGAAAAACGATGTCGTAACTAAACCTCGCCATTTTGAGTTGGAAAATATGTCTTATTCGATTCCTTCTTCCTTGCTTCGAGGAGTAAATGGATTTATCAAGGTCATTAATACTGGAACCAATGACATAACTTGGAAGGCTGGAGAGGTACTGCTGAGGGCCGAAAGCTGTGAAGAAATGCCATCTAGTAGCCAGGTTAGTAATCATGCCATGCCTATTTATAGACTTAACGATTCTTCTCTAAATACCGTGCCTTATTCAAATACGTTGGGGGGTATAACGTTAGATAAAATAAATGTAGGCCATTTGAGTGACAAAGACTACCAGAACCTAATAAATTTACTATGGGAATATAGACATTGCTTTGCGTCCAGCACACATAACTTAGGTTGCACTGACTTACTACAAATGAAAATTAAACTGACAACCGATCAACCTGTTTATCGGCAACCTTACAGGTTATCTCATAGTGAACAAGAAGTTGTTAGGTCAAAGGTTAAAGAATTACTTGAGGCGGGTATAATAAAGGAATCTGAGTCTAATTACGCTTCACCTGTAATTTTAGTGAAAAAGAAAAATGGCGACTATAGGTTGTGTGTGGACTTTAGAGCGCTTAATGCCATAACTATTAAAGATCGATATCCATTACCGAACATAGAGGATCAAATTTCTAAATTATCAGATAAGGCTTACTTCACTAGTTTAGATTTAGCTCAAAGTTACCATCAGGTCAAAATTTGTCCCGAAGATACTCATAAGACGGCATTTGTGACACCTCAAGGTCAATTCGAATATACGCGAGTCCCGTTTGGATTAGCAAACGCACCATCAGTATTTATGCGGTTGATCAATAAAGTTGTAGGTTTCGTTCACAAACCAGGCGTTTCAACCGATGGATTGAATAATTCAATCGAGATTTTGGCATTTCTAGACGATCTTTTGTTAGCTTCAAATAGTGTTCAATCAGGCCTAGAAGTGTTGAAAAATGTTTTGTGTACTTTCGAATCTCAAAATTTGAAGTTGAATATTACAAAGTGTTCATTTTTGCAAACTAAAATTACTTATTTGGGACATGAAATTTCTGCTAACGGTATTCGACCGGGCGAAACAAAGCTTAAAGCGGTATCGCAGTTTCCTACTCCTAGAAACGTTCACGAAGTAAGGCAATTTATCGGATTATGCAGCTACTTTCGTAAGTTTATTTACAATTTCTCTGTCATTGCCCGTCCCTTGACGGACCTTACTAAGAAAACTTCACAGTGGGTTTGGAACAGTTGCCAGGCAGAAAGTTTTTCTAAACTAAAAGAATGTTTGTGTAATAAACCAGTCCTAGCAATATATGATCCAACGTTGAGCATTGAGATTCATACAGACGCATGTAAATTAGGAATAGCTGGAATATTATTGCAAAAGCAGACCGATAACTCGTTAAGGCCAGTTATGTATTTTAGTAGAGTAACAAGTAAGCAGGAAGCCATATATCACAGTTACGAACTTGAGACTCTCGCGGTTGTTGAGTCTTTGCGTAGTTTTCGTGTTTACGTTGTAGGAAAACCTATAAAGATAGTAACGGATTGTACGGCCGTTCGGGCGACATTAACTAAACGAGATCTTGTTCCACGAATAGCGCGTTGGTGGTTAACAATCCAAGACTATGATTTAAGCATTGAATATAGACCAGGTGAACGTTTGAAACATGTAGATGCTTTAAGTAGAAACCCAATTAGTTCAAACTCTGTAGATACTGTAAATATAAATAGACTCGAAGTAAAAGATTGGTTCTATACTGTTCAGTACCAGGATGAGAAATTAAAATCTATAATTGATTTACTTAAGGAGGGTACGAGTGACTCTGACATAAATAATAATTATATTCTGATAGAAAATCGCCTTTATAGAAAAACATTACATGGTAACAGACTTGTAGTCCCTAGCCTTGCTCGATGGAAAATTGTGCAAATGCACCATGACGATATAGGCCATGTCGGGTTAAATAGATGCATGGAAACAATTAAAAGTGAATTTTGGTTTGCAAAGATGACTCGATTCATAAGAAAATATGTCCTTTCATGCCTTCAATGTGCATATGGTAAGGGTCAACATGGTAAGAGAGAGGGTTTACTGCATCCTATTGCTAAGCCTGATGAACCTATGAGAATGCTTCATGTTGATCATTTGGGCCCATTTTGCCGAACCAAAAAGGGTTACCAATATATTTTAGTTATGACTGATGCTTTTTCTAAGTTTATAATAGCTGAACCAACACGTACAGTGAATTCTATAGAAACTATTCATACTCTCAAACGGATATTTAGCTTATTTGGTTATCCAGACCGTGTTGTGACAGACCGCGGTAAAGCATTTACGAGCCGGTATTTTAGGAAATTTGCTATTGAAAAACAATTTAAGCACATACTTAATTCTATTGCTTGCCCCCGTGCCAATGGTCAGGTAGAACGCACTAACAGGACTATTCTTAACGCTTTACGAACAGTAGATCCCAGTGAAGCCGCACCTAACTGGGCTAACAGCTTACCAGACATTGTGTGGGGTGTGAATAATACTTTGAATGATACAACTAAATACAAGCCATATGATTTAATGTTTACTCGCCCTAGTAGGCCTGTGTGTGATGTTAGTATTCCTGGACGTGAGGTAGAAAATGTTGAGTCTAGACGTTCTAGGGCCAGTGCGCATATTAAGGTTGCTAGTGAAAGAATGAAGAAAAACTTTGATAAAAGACGAAAGCAATGCCATGTGTATAAAAAGGGGGACCTGGTTTTATGGAAACAAGCACCAACTTGCAGTGCTTCTAAAGTAAATACAAAATTAGATGACATATATTCAGGGCCTTATATCATCACTAGTGTGGTTGGCAATGACAGATATAGGATAAGAAGTATTAAGGGATTACGTGGTTATAAGAGTTTTATGGGACTGGTTGCAGTTGATTCCCTTCGACCCTACCGCAGCATTGCCCCTATATCTGACAGTGCTAGCAGCTCTGATAATGAATTAGAAACTGAAGACCTCATTGATTTGCTGGAAAGCTAATATCTGTTTATTTCCCATTGCGGGAGCAATTGTTACAGGATGACCGAATGTAACGACTCGCCGGAAGCCATATGAACATCCGCCAGCCATAGCCAAGCCAACGCTTCCCCCACTGCCATTTCCGCCCGCCAGCGCCACCACCAGCGCCACAGCCAAGCCACGTGGGGAAAAAGCGCGCCAAGCCAGCTATACTTATATGTCGCTTTTTGTTTAACTAGTTTTGATTCTGTATTGAGTGCTCTTTGTTAACACTTGTGTGATTAAGACAATAAACGACGCTTAAGATTTATCTGTAGTTTTGCGTGAACCATCTCTACGTTTTACATTTATTTCAATTACAAGGAAATAAAATCCATTGTGGCGCATCGCCGGGTGCTGCCGCACCACGCTCGCTTCGCTCGCTCGGCTCGCGCGTAAATATAAATGTAATAAAATAAATTCCGTTTTAATGTTTTACTTAATATTTAAAAAAATATATATCGGTTTTTATATAAAAACTATTAAGTATCTTCTTATATGGACGAATATTCAATACAATCACAACACCCTAACCAAACATCATAAATTTAACTATATCCAATTTAACTAAATGGCTAAACAACGTTTAGCCAACTGGTTTAACGTTGCGATCAACGACTTGACTAATTGTCCTTAAGCCAGTTGAAACGGCCTAGGCGTCCAATTGAGTGGCTAATTTAACCAGTTGGCTACGACATATACACACTTTGCAACTTATTCGGTTCGGTTATAAGGTCAAAAAAAAAAGTGCAAAAAAATGTATGTACAAAAGGCAGCAAGCCAAGCGTTACAAATCTGTCAAATTTTCCCAACCATTATTTGACTTAATGTTGAGGGCATAGAGTTCAGTTTCGATTACAAATTTCTGACAGGTTTGTAACGATCTTCTGCCTTCGTACATTTTATTAGACGTGACTGTACCGTAAACGGTTCCCAGAATTCATGCCAAAAGTACTCGTTGAAGGTCACAACGGAGCCATAACATATATGTACAGGTAAAGGGTGTCCCAAGAAGAACGCAATTTTTAAATTTTAAATAAAACACAGGTATGTAAAAAAAAACCGTGAAACTTTATTATATCGTAAAGTAGACAGAATGAGGTTATGTATGGAACAATATATCGTGCAGATGGCCACCGTGGCTTTGCTGGCATGCACGTGATCTTTTAATGAAATTTTCAATGACCGTTTTGCATGAATGCTGCGGTATTTCATTAATGCAGCGTCCAATTTCCTCTTTTAAGGCTTGAGTCGCCGTCGGCTTATTCGCGTAAACCATCGACTTCAAAAAACCCCAAAGAAAAAAATCTAATGGTGTTAAATCGCACGATCTTGGCGGCCAATTCTGATCTCCAAAACGCGAAATAACACGACCGGGAAATGACTGTTGCAGCAATTGAATTGTTTCTCTGGCTGTATGACATGTGGCGCCGTCTTGTTGGAACCACATGCCCTCCACATTCATTTCTTCAATTCTAGGCAAGAAAAAACTGGTTATCATATCACGATACCGAACGCCATTGACTGTTTGCGCTTGACCTGCCTCATTTTCATAAAAAAAAGGTCCAATAATTCCTCCAGCCCAAAAACCACACCACACAGAGACACGTTGAGGATGCATTTGCTTCTCGTGAATCACTCGAGGATTTTCCTCACCCCAAATGCGACAATTCTGCCTATTGACGAAGCCATCAAGATGAAAATGGGCCTCGTCACTGAAGATGATTTTATCGGCAAAATCAGCATTTTCATGTTGTCTCTCCAATACCCAATTAACGAACTCCCTTCGCTGTCCATGGTCAGTTGGCTTCAGTTCCTGAGTCAATTGAACTTTGTATGCATGAAGATGCAAATCTTTCGTCAAAATTCGCTGCAAAGTGGATTTGGAGACACCAATTTGCTGAGCTCGGTGTCGAATTGAGGTGGATGGAGTTTGAGCGACATCATCACGTACAGCTGCGACATTTTCGGTCGAACGACCTGGTCGATGGCGCGTTGTTGTCTTTACATCACTAACAGACCCAGTTTTGGCAAATTTATCCATTAATCTCTTTACAGTTGACTCTTTTGGAGCATTATTGTGACCCCAAATTGATCGCAATTTGCGAACTGTAGCCGCAAAACTTTCACCATTTTGGTAAAACAATTTCACTATGAGAATGCGTTGTTCATTCGTGTAGCGCTCCATTTTTACTAACCTCGTATCTTCTACTAGCAAACAATAACAATTGTTCAAATGTCAAACAATGACACTTCGAATGTTGCCAGATTTAAAAATTGCGTTCTTCTTGGGACACCCGTTATAAGTGTTTTCCAACTTTGGAACTCAGCAATGTCAAGTGTAGAGTACTTTTTATTTTTGGAGCACTTCCCTCAGCATAATACACAGACGTAGTTATAATTTTGACCAATTAATATCGACGAATATGACAACAAGTTACTGCAGTCCATTAGGACACATTTAAGTTCGTCATGAATCCTTTCAGCATCATCATAATCAGTCCAGAAACGTCAAAAAAAGTATTTTTTTAAGACTATGGCATTAGTTCTGTGGGCTTAATCATGGTATCAAATCGAGTATTCCTATGCAAGCTTACAAAATAGGATAAAATAACAAAATAATATTTATCTTGTCGATTCAAGTATACAGGGTTATTGGTAATTAGACCGGAATTTCTTTAGGTGACGTAGGAAAGGTCATTTCCAATCATTTGAGCCCAAATCATGTACTTCCAAAATGTGTACCGTTTTTTTAAATATTTGGGGTTAACGCAATGGCACCGAATTCCGACCACTGATAGATATGGCTAAACATAATACGTTTAAGATAAAAAAATATTCCATCGAGAATAATGAAATAATCCTTTCTGGATGTACAAAAAAATTAATTTAAATAAAAGTACATATTTAATTTTTATAATGTCTCTGTTATTCATTTATTCTGAATTAAACTGCAAGGCTTAGATAAAAAATAACAGCACCGTTTTCCGACCGCCCGACAATAGTCGCCCTTGTATCCGACCACTGAGTAGCTAGATTCCGACCACCCATATCTTAGAGCGTACAGCACGCGTGAGGCAATTTCGCCACTAAAATTTCATTAATACTGTGCTTGTGCAGTTGTGTCAATGGAATACTTAACGAATAATTAAGCGATTGTGCACAATGTTTCTTGGATTTATATATTTTTCTTTTAATGTGTCCATTATCTTTGTTTTTTGGCACTTTATATAATTTAGCAGCCTGATTAATACTTATTTTCTTTTCCCGTATGTCTTTTAAGGCTTTTTCCATTTTCTCCTACGAATACTTTAACCTCTTTTTTTCACTCATGATGATAAACCTGAAACTAACAAATGCAATCATGCAACCAAACCACAGGTACCAAAAGCACCCAAGCTGGACGGAAAACGGAACACCACGAACATATGGACTCCTGTTTCTGACCATTCATATTTTTATGTTATTGAGCCTTAAATATTAAAATCGATACACATTTTATTATGCTATTACGAAAAATACACTTTTCAGACTCCTTAAAATATTGTAAATTTGCTATTGTGCGTGATATGCTTATAACAAAAGTTATCACAACCACAGTGACCTTGGTAAAAAAAATCGGAAAAGATACGAACATTCAAAAAGTTTAAAAATACATAGCAAAGAATTAATTCAAGTTAATATAGGTCGCATAAAGGTTGGGTGCAGCGAAGGTGGAGGACTCTGATCTTCCGCCTTGTGCAGGTATTGACCGGACATGGTTGTTTCGGTCAAGACAGAGTGTCACCATTGTAGGGCGGCCGACGACACGGCGGAGCACATCTTAGTGGTGTGTCCGGCGTGGGGTCGACTGCGGCACGAGTTGACGTCTGTCGTCGGAGAGGACCTCTCGCTCCCTAGCATGGTTAAAGCCAGCCGAGGACGTAATGTCGCAGAAGGAGGTGGCGGAGCGGTGGCGGGAGGATGACGCCTCTTCGGCGCCGATCCGCCGTAGGCGGAGGGGGGACGGAGAAGGAGAAACGCTCACCTTCTCCCTCCTGATAGCCAGCCGTAGCGGGTGAGGGGACCTGCTGCGGCTATTAGGGCTATGTGTGGGGAAATGGTCTCGTGTGCTGGACCATTTCCCACGTTGGGGGCGCTCGGCTAAGGCTGAGCGCAATCTGCCGGGGCTCGCGGGTAATGCCAATGGCGGTACCGTGGGCTCCATCTATGGCAGATGAGGTACACCTTGAGGTTTTTAGTGGGTAGGTCTGGCCTTCTGCCGGATCATTCCCACATACCCCGTCGCTCCCCCTTGGGCGGGGACGTGATAGCACGTTTTCCTCAAGTTAAAGGTTGCAAAACACTTTCATTACAAAATATACCTGATATTTTGTAATGAAAGTGTTTTAAACAAATAACTGAATATACTTAAAAATAAAAATATATAAAAGAAAAAGCAATTTATCCACTAAGTGTAAAAATCCTCATTGCGACCAAGTGGTCGGAATCCGGATTATTATTATTTCCTACAGCTCCATATTCCGTCCATTATTATTTGTTTGATAAATCTTTAAAAACATGCAATTTTCACTTACCTGTTACATATTTGAAGTAATTGTAAACCAAAGCTGCCAATGAAATAAATAAAAAACTCGTTTTCCGCAGAATTCTCCGAAAAATTACAGACTTATGTTTTCACTGACTTATGTTTTTTTCATAAATAATTTTAAGCAAAATGCACGCTTGCGCGGCTTTTGTTGAAAAGACAGATTTTCCATTAATTTTTAACAGACATGATTGGACAGGTGGCGTGTGATGAGTGATTGAATTGAATGCGTTCCATTTTATATTTTTCGCGCGAAGTTTTTAATTTTTAATCAAATAAAACTAATATGGTCGGATAGGGGGAGTCGGTCGGAAAACGGAGCTTTTAACACCTTTTTTTTCTGAAAATCCAGTTTTACTCCTTCAAACATCGATTGTAAATCACATCGTTTGGAATCACACTGAAACAATTTTACTACGGTTTGTTATTGATTAGCTAAACACCTATCTAAAACTGAAAAGAAAATTAAAATCGGACCATTAGTTTTTTTACAATGTTTGAAGCAGTAAAACTGGATTTTCAGAAAAAAAGGAGTAACCCCAAATATTTTAAAAACGGTACACTTCGGGATTACATGATTTGGGCTCAAATGATTGGAAATTATCTCTCCTACATCACCTAAAGGGATTCCGGTATAATTGCCAATAACCCTGTGTATCGATGGTCGCATGCTAGCCTTGCAGAGACGTCAAACTAGAAATTGGGCAAACGAACCTAATGTACCTAGGACAATTTTAAGCATAGGGCTGCAAACTGGACGCCATCGACAGCGAGAGCGACAGCGGCGCGGGCAGCGACGCGGGGAATCTGGCCCGTTCTCGACGCCAGCGGGCGTGAGAGCGCTTTGTCGCGGTTTCATATACTTAAACTCAATACTTTCTATCGCGTCGCGGAAATCGCTGCCCGCGCCGATGTCGCTAAAGCTGCAGTTTACGGCAGTTTGCAGCCTAAGGAACATGAGCTTTTAGAGTTAAGAAAGTTATATACTACTTAGTGTAGACTTTTTAGGATTTATTAAAAAAAACGTTTTATGGAAAACAAAAGTAATTTATCACGATTAATTACATTTTAATTATATATTTTAAGGATACAACTTTTCCAGACTCGAAACTTACGGTAATAAGGTATAATGAAATCGCGAAGAAACCTGGTTTGTTAACATTTCAAAATATTTTTGCTTTTTCATTCGTCATACATACATGTACGCCATTCGTCATTTTATAAAACAGTAAATATTTTTTCATGTGGGTCTTAAAGGTGACATACTCCAAAAAATATTTAGCCGCCTTATAGAGTAAGAAAGAATAGTTCAGAATTAAGGCGAATTTAAGGCGTTGCACCGTTTTTACACTTTTTTGACCGTTAATATACCCAGTAATGTGTACATGTTGTGTTCGAAAAAATTACTCACAAAAATTTACCATATAACCAACCACTGTGTAAAGATAGAAATATGATTTATGAAAATTGTCTCTATAAAAAAAGTTACAAACATAACACAATTTACCATTTCAAACGGATATTGCTACGAAATGTCATCATAATGAATTCATGCAAAATTTACATGAAAACATAAAGCGGATTTCTCTTGGCCGATGAGCAAAATTTTTAAATAGGAAGTTATAATTTTTGTAAATAAACCAGATAAACGTAATTTCGCTTGCTCTCGTCGTCGGCGAAAATCGCTAGCGAAATCTGGGCGGGAAGTATGGAAGTACGCACCGCGCTTCAAAAAGCCCTTAAGTGTCGTCGTAACTAGTGATGTGCCGGATCGCTAAAAATGTTGATCCGCGGATACGGATCTTTATTTTCTTATGCAATCGGTATAGGCGCGAGTGACCTTGAAACGATAGTTGACACTTCGTTCGCCGCAACGACACGCAGGACATGTTTCGACGTGCCTCGCGCGGGTGTTACTTTTGTTTTGTTTGTCAAATAAAATAAAAAAATAAATAAAATCCTCAGACAATCACACCAACTACATGGCCCCAAAGTAAGCATAGCTTGTGTTATGGGATACCATGTAGCGAACTAGGGGGGAACCTAGAATATAAATACATAAATAGATAAACACCCAGACACGGAACATTTTTTTTTCTTGTTCCTTGCGGGAATCGAACCACTACTGGCAGAACAAATTGAAATGTTTTTTACTTGATAAGTGCTATTATACATTATGTGACTACTTTAACGATAATGACGTAAACTTCCAATAAATTGTGCCAATAACCATATTGTTAAATAAATGTAACTAATGACCTTTTATATTTTGACCTTGTATATTAAATGAATGTTTATATAAAATCTCAAATCTATTATTTTTTCATGTACGACGGCAGAATATGGCTTGAACTCAACCTTTGTAAAACATCCTTTGTACTACCTATATTCGTGCTAATAAAATGAATTGAATTGAAATATTAGATTTAAATACTCTGAATAGATTTTAAGATTTTTTTAACTCTATCTCATTTCCTACAAATATAGTTTCATCCTATAAATTGAAAATTTTTAGTAACACTAATTTTTTGTTTTACAGTTATTTAACCTTTAACTGACGACCTACCCGTCTCACAGACGGCACGATTTTTTTTTTTTTCAAATATTTTTATTAATATTAAAGACAGGGACCGGAACCGCTTACCCTTATAGGGGTTTTTGATTGGGTTTTTCATAGACTTGTTTCAAAAAACCCTATCAATTTGGTAACCGTATCAAAGACTTACCCTAATTTAAGGCTTACCATATCAATAGAGTTAGCTTCATGTAAGCAGTAAGCCTATCGAAAAACCCTATTGAAGGTTACCGATTCAATAGGGTTTTAAAACCTGCAGGCAAATTTAATCTCTAAGAATATCAAATTATCAAAAATATCACCATCTATTCAATCTCGCACTTCGAATTATACTTCCAAATTCAACAGCATGCGCGGAAAAGAGATAGAAATAGGCAACCCTATCACAGGGTAAGCGCATCCGAAAGTAGTTAACTTTAATAATAATAATAATAATCTTTAACCCTTAGTCTTTTTGACTAAGGTGAATGTAAAGCATAAACACATAATAATAATAATAAAAACCTTTATTTCACATTTACACAAAACAAACACAATATACACAATTTAAAACATACATAAAATACAAACACAAATTGTAGGTACAATATTACAGAAATAAAAATACACTGCCACTAAAACTATCGTCTTGACTTGACACAAATTAAAATACCTAGTAGTGTGTGTGTAGGTGTGAGTATGTTTTTGGTGATGCGAGTGTGTATGTTCCGTGTGTGTGAAAATGGCGCTGGTTCAGCATGTGCCACAGTTGACTGAGGCGCTGTTATTCTGCCAGGAACCAAAATGAACAACTTACTAATGAATTAAAATGTGTGTGCCGAATATCAATAAAGCTTCGCTATAAGTTTAAAATCCGAAAAGTGAAAAAAAAAATTGTAAAAATATTATAAAAAAAAGGAATTCAATAATTTAAATGGAAAAATACATAATATAAATATAATAGTCCCACAAAACCAACAATCCAACTTAAAATAACTATAACTACTATAATAACAAACTTTTCAATTTCAAAAAAAAAAAAAAAAACTGAAATGTTGAACAATTGCAGTTTCAGGTACCCAGCGAAACCTGAAGCGAAAATAAATAATTTCGATATGCCAATTTGAAACTATGCACCGATTTTAAAAGTTTTACTAGCGGCGGAATATTATTCCAGCATTTCGTAGCTGCGTACCTGAAACTGCCCCTAAAAAGAGCAGTTCGATGGCTTGGGACGGTCAACTGCTTCGAACCCTCTCTTGTACCATATCGATGATCAATATGACGCCAACAAAGTTGGCTTTATTCAAAGTGTTACCACGTCGATAGGCTTACCATATCAATAGGGTTACACTTCCATTATGGTAAGATTTTGATAGGGTTACCCTATCAATAGGCTTAATCAAATAAAGGGGTTTTCCGGTCCCTGATTAAAGACCACTTTGGCGATGGGGTAAACCTATCTGCCTCAGACGCCAGTGGTTGCGAGTTCGAATCCCGCACGGAACAAGAAAAAAAAAATTCCGTGTCTGGGTGTTTATCTATTTGTGTATTTATATTCTATTTTCCCCCCTATTTCGCTACATCGTATCCCACAACACAAGCTATGCTTACTTTGAGGCCATGTAGATGGTGTGGTTGTCTGGGGATTTTATTTATTATTATTTGTATAATTACATACGAATCAGTCCAAATCTGCCGTTACCTTCCTGACTCAGCACGCTCTAACAACTGGTCAACGATGCGCTTGCGGTGGATGCCCACATGTGTGTGCCTCAACCGAAGCCTTCGACGTCCAATAGACGTAAGTACGGTGTTTGTGTACAAAATTTATGCAGTCTATTAGACGTAACTTTGGTGTTAGTGGGGTAACATTCATAGTGTTTCGTGGTCGGTACATCGTCATCTCAGTAAGTTTACTATTTTTTAGGATGCCGGAAAACAACGATTTTGGGACTACCGGAAGACAGAGGCCTGTTGGCGTTGGCTATTCTTCAAATCTTCGTAAAACACATGCCACTGATAAAGAACTGCTTACATAATTCAATGTTTGCTCCACAAAACCATAAGCGAATGCCATCCTTGACCATGGATGAAATATTTCTAAGCCTGATGAATGACATTGACTACAGCATATTTGATGATGACAGTGTTTCGGATTTTGCTCTCAAGAGCAACCACAGCACAGTTGCACAATTGAAGAACGAAAATGACTCAATTATTGACCATCAAAAGAATGAGACTCACCAAGTAATATTTATTTATGTATTTATAGTTGTCTGTAAGAAATCGCTCGTCAGCGATAAGACCACCTAGTAGTACTTACTCATGACACTGTTTTTTTTTTCTCATTTAATATCTGTACTGTATACTGAAGTGTAAATAAATAAAAAATAAAAATAAAATATTTATAATTCTTATTGATGTTTGCAATGACCCTTTCTAAACATCATTACATAATCAGGAAAAACCTATAAATAAAACATATAAAATAAAAATAAAATACCTATTAGGTAATGTTTTTAAGCTTTTGCATTTAAAATGCTCAATTATTCTTAAATAAATGAAAAATGTGATAAATAAAAATTACCCGACCAGGATTTGAACCTGGGACCTCTTGTTTGCCGGACGAGTGCTCTTCCACTGAGCTACCGGGGCCTGGTACGCCTCGAGATTACTTACTAAATTTTTGTTTTTACGTTATATTACTAACGTAGCTCCATCTTATGGTATAGCTTTGCAGCTAAGACCTCCCAGTTAATCCCAGTTAAAGTGAAGCATTGCAATGTTTTAATAATGTTTTTAAGTTTTTGCATTTAAAATGCGCAATTATTCTTAAAGAAATGAAAAATGTGATAAATAAACAAAAATAATTATCACATTTTTCATTTATTTAAGAATACCTATTAGGTATTTTATTTTTATTTGCAGCCCACACCGAGAACAAACAATGATTTATAAGGAGCCTAATTTTAATATGCCTGAACCACTAGTACCTATAATATGTCAAAATTCAAATCAAGGTGTAAGGAAAACGTGTGCTGTTACTATTTGATTATTTTATTTTATATGAATTGCAATTATTTGGTTTGATCATTACATTTATCAACTTAGTTATTCTTGTACACACTTAAAATTGTTACAATGTTATTTTCTTATTAAGTAAATACTTTTTAACATACCTATTACTTGATAAAACTTATATGTTATAATAACATTATTTACTGGAGGACAGAAAATACCTTTAGAAATTATAGGAAATAAAGTTCCATTGTTTTTGGTTTACAGCCTTTCAAAGCAAGGACTGTATACCGGTATGAATTTCTGTACAATTTTTGTCTGTATGACGTCATACCGTTAAATTAGGTGTATTTAAAAATAAAAGTACAGGAATTCATACTGAAATAATTCTTGTACCTTTTTTATTATTGTAGCATAACTGATTTTTTTTTTCAGTTAACTGAAATTTGCCGGTACTAATATTAATATTGATATTAAAATTTTATTTTTAAATAACTGTAGAATGTTCGATAGTTTAGTTGAAGCCTATGAAGCGTAGGTACATATGCTGACATATACATTTCGGTACAGAAATTAAATAAGTTAAAATATTTCTGTACTTAAAACATCTACAGAAATTAATCCGGTATACATTATCTGGGTACTGATATAATTAATTTAGATTTTAATAATTTGTACAGTTATTGTGTTTGATGAAGCAGTACACTAATAAGGGTACTGAAATTTTACTAGTACTATTTAAAAAATTTATACCGATATGCAGTCCCTGTTTCAAAGCATTCAGTATATTTTTAAGGTAACTTAAAAATTCTTTTAGGAAGCCCATATATTTAAAAAAATATAGGTAAATGCACAATATACTGGATTTGAATTGTTCTTTGTGCTTGTTTTTGAGTATATTGAAAAATAATATCATGAATCATATCTTAAGTATAGATTCACTATGATTTCTTTATAGGGAACATAATTGTTTTTTACTTGAGTAGGTTAGGAATTAGGATAGATTTTCTTTATCATATGATAAAATGTAGTCTTTTACAATAAAAGCAGTTGCTTAAATAAAAAACCAATTGGAAGGTCATTTATTAATGAAATGGGATTGATATTGAAACAAAAGATATTGCTTGCGCAAATAAAAACAGTCTATAAGTTCGTTCCCGATTGATCTTTTATGAAAAATGTTGATTACATTTAGAAAGTATTTTGTTTTTTACAGGTTGGATAAAGTATAAAATATTGTTACAATTTTAAGTCTTAAACATTGCTAAGTCTCAAGTCATAATCAAATAAAGTTTATATACTTCTTTTATGCAGATTTTACGATAACAGTAGTTCATTTTACATTGTAAACAAACAATTCTTATTAGGAATGTTAAAAAAACATCTGTTGATGGAACAGTCAAGCAACTTAATTTGAACACTGTTGGAGTTCTGGTCTGAATAATTATTTTTTCCTCAGACAAACACATCAAACATATTAAAAAACAAACGGGATTTTCAGTTCCTGCGAGAAATTAGTCTGAAACATGGTCTGAAACTTACATGACCTAAAAAAACATTTGAAATTTTTGTTATAAAATGTCAATATCCTGCAAACGGAAATGAAAAAGCTCACCATGTCTGATTATCGGAAAAATCCAGTGATTCCACGTCGATTAGATCAGCAGAATCAATCATATCTTTGTGTATATTTTGATCACCCTGATTCAAAATACAAATACAATCGAGACATCAATTTGGCACTTTACACAAATCACATTTGAATTTCACTCACTTTAAACAATATTCATTAAAACACCAAAAATGGTACGAATTTATTATTTACTAAAAATCTAAATTGTTCAACACAAATGCAGGCAGAAAAGACAAGTTTATTTGGTTTTTGACATAACTCTTTCTGTTTCATTCGCAACTATATCACTCGCAGTCGCACACAAATGCCAGCCAACGGCAACGGTCAGTGCTGCCAGCAGCGTATTCTAAATATTTCCACAATATTTCATAACGGCCGTATATTGAAATGGTGAGGAGCGCTACAAGCTATCATACACCGAATAGCGTTCCCATAACTTTTAAAGAATATAACATCCAAATATTTATTTATATGACTGTTTGTCATCACATACGTAAATTATTCTTTAAATACTTTAAAATCAGGACAAGAAATTTAAAGCCCGTTCTTCACTTGTCCGTTAATTCAAAGTCTGGGTAACAAAAGAATACTGAATTTTTTGCAATCTTTTTTTATGGCAGTACTAGCATAAATGTCAAAGTCGTTGGCTAAAAGGACTCGTTTCCAGGCCCGTTAAATAAAATATTAAAAAAAAAAAAAAAAATGTCAAAGTCGTTTTTCTGGTGTTAATAGAATAGCTTGTCAATAGAATAGCTGTTGGTGGTTTTCATACTTGAGTTTTAGATACTTTTATAATCAAGGGAGGAAATCCTTAGTGGTAGGATCCCTTCTGGGTCCGCCTGGCTAGCGACCACCCTTTATATAAAGTCTGCCGCCAAATGTTACCGCCCCGGCGGTAATGTGTTCCGGCAATATTGTATAAAGAGCCAGTTCCTTCCTAAACCCGTGTGCTTTCATCTTCGACCTCATCGTCACTTACCATCAGGTGAGATTGAGGACAAACGCGGGTTTAGTCACTTATAAAAAAAAAAATAGCGACACCAATGACTGATGATTCATTCCATATAGAATTGCTGGATCAAAGTTTAATCCATGTATTTCGTACTCTTGTGGTTACCATCATGGTATTTTTTTGAAGCCGCCGTTTTTCAGTCACTCTCTACTTTCATAAGGCAGACTATAACTACAACCTCCACAGCCACCTGAGGCCCAGATTTTTTAAAATATAGGATTTGAAAAAAAATACCAATGCAAGACGTATTCTACCATAGATGAATATAAGTACTAAAGTATAGATGACCGTCTCGCGGTTTTTGCACTTTAGCGCCACACAGTATCCACTCTAGGAACCTTTTTGACCAAAACAACCCTAGAATGCAGCCCGGCCGTACCGCCACTTTCAAATTTTCATAAATCCGTAGTACCAGTTATTACTATTCTGCAAACTGCGCAATACTAATAAGTTGAAATAAACTGCACAAAGCATGATGCTATGCGAGTTGGGGGTAATAAAAAAATATGCATCTCAGATAATGATTTATTTTTTCTTAATTATTTGTGTTTGATATAATAATTATAGGCCATAGATTTGTTCGGGTCGTTTTCGTCGAACTCAATGCTTTTGCCACACAAATTGTTCCATTCCTTGCACCAGTCATTCAAAATCAATGCAATTCCTTTTCTTAAGTCACTATCTCACTAGATAGTCAGCATCCTATGTAAAAATATCACTTCACAAAAGTAAAATCTTTGATTTGAGATCGTAAAAACGCGAGGAGTGAACACTCTACTCAACGTACTTTGTAGAATACACTAACAAAAGAATTCAGCGACAAAAAACACACAAAAAAATAAGCAAATGCAAAGAGTGCAAAAATTTGATTGGTTGAAGACTATACTATAAATGCGCTGCCTGGTACTATAGATATATCGATATCGAACGCAGAAAAAAAAATACAAAAAGTTCCAGTAGTGCCCGGCGCGTAGCGCTAGTAGTAATAGAATTTCGGTATTTGTATGGAAGACAAACTAGCATGTATTCAACCCAGGATATCAGAAAAAGTAATGAAAAAAATCCTTAGTGGAAAACTGGGGTTTTCTCAATGTCGTTTAAAACAACATCGGTTCCTAGTTACTACTTTACTACATCTAATTTAGTGAGAATTTTAGATATTATATGGAGATTTATAGTGGTGGTATAAAGGAAACGGCTTTTAATTATCGTATAGTGGTGGTATAAAGGAAACGGCTTTTAATTATCTTTTATATACATATTTGTTTATTGATAAGTCATGGTACGACAGATGATAGTTAGAAGACAGAATAATATTTTTAAATTTGATTATAAAAAACCGTAGAGGTAATACTACAAAACAAGGTTTTACTACATCCGCCCTTAATCAAAATAAAATATTAAACGTGAACATATAAATTAAAGTTATTACAAAGTAAATAACGATAGAAAACTAAGTTATACCCATATACTTCAAGCATCTAGAATGTTTAACAGGACCTAGTGCTTTAGTTAGGACATCAGCCGGTAACTTATCTGTGGGCAAATACTTAAGTTCTATGACCTTTTCATTTACTTTGTCTCTTATAAAGTGAAACTTAACATCAATATGTTTTGTCCTATTATGATGGACTGGGTTGCTTGCCAGTTTCTGTGCACTCTGACTATCGGAGTAAATTATAACATCCGGAGACTTATTCGTTACTTCCGCGATAAATCTTTTCAGAAAACATGCTTCTTTTGTGGCCGAAGCTAATGCCATATATTCGGCCTCCGCCGAAGACAATGCGACAGTCGGCTGCTTTCGTGATTCCCATGAAACGGGACCACCGCCAAATTCAAAATAAAAACCTGTATATGACCGCCGATCCACTGGACAATTTGCCCAGTCTGCATCCGAGTATCCTTGTAACTGACCATCATTCACTTTCCTGTAAGTAATGCCAACGTCTTTAGTTGCACTCAGATATTGCAGACAGCGTTTAGCGACATTCCAATGCGTTTGGTCAAACTTGGTATTAAATTGACTGAGGTAGCTTACCGTGTAGGCAATATCAGGTCTTGTGTTCACTGCTAAGAACATAAGGCAACCTATAAGAGCCTGATAAGGGTAAGAAGACTCACTGGTACTAGATTCGAGCTTTATTTGAGCAAGAGGTGTACGAGCCATCTTACAATCTTGCATATTAAATTTATTCAATAAAGATTGTATATAAGTTTTCTGAGTCAGTTTTATTTCACTTTCACTACATTGTATGTTTATTCCGGTAAAGAAACTAACAATGCCTAAATCTTTCAAAGAAAAATAGTTTTCAAGTTGTCTTTTGAAATTGACAAATGTCACGTCATCCTTGTATAATAAGATGAGATCGTCGACATAGACAGCCAAGACCAAAAGGTCTTTATTAGGCAATACTTTTGTAAAAACGCAAGGTTCTGAGGGAGTTTGTATAAAATCGATTTTCGACAAGGTTTGTTTTAATTTTATATTCCAAGCCCTTGGCGCCTGCTTTAGGCCATATAACGACCGATTTAGCTTAAACACTTTATTTTCTTCCCCCGTTTTAACAAAACCTTCAGGTTGTAGCATGTAAACTTCCTCCATTAAGTCGCCATTTAGAAAAGCTGTATCCACGTCCATATGGCGAACTTTGTAGTTTCCCTGCACTGCAATAGCTAACAGAGTTCGTAAGGATGAGTTGCGTACAACCGGTGAAAACGTCTCGTAGTAATCAACACCTTCTTTCTGACGAAAGCCCTTTGCTACTAAGCGAGCTTTGTATTTTATTACGTTACCATCGGCATCTCGCTTTAGTTTGTAAACCCATTCGCAAGGAATACAGGACTTATGAGTTGGTTTGTTTACTATAGTCCACGTGTTCTTTTTAAGTAAAGAATTATACTCATCATTCATCGCCAATATCCAGTTATCTCTGTCTTCAGCAGTGACAGCTTCACGATAACTTGTCGGATCATTGCATAACTCATCATTAACTAGAGTACTATACGAAAAATAATCTGGAGGTTTCCTACTTCTTGAGGGATATCTCCGCCCTTCATCGACTAACGGCAGCTCTACTTCCGCATCTTCACAGTCGACTGCTTCTTCTTCAGTCATCACTACAGATTGGACAACCTCTTCAGCCACAGTTGTATCTAGACATTCAGGGACAGTTACCGAAACTTCCTGCTGTTGTGCCTCTTCACTGATTTCCCGCTGCTGCCTATTACCATCTATAAGTACTATAGGAGCTGCCGGACATTCAGCTTCCGAAGATTTATTGGTCTTCAAACCTGTGAAGCAATCTTCATAAAACACAACGTCTCTAGACTTAACTTTCCGTCTTGGATTAACAGCATCTCGAAGAAAATATGCGTTAGGGTCATCGGAGTACCCTACAAAAATATGTTCATTCGCCTTACTATCTAACTTACTTCTATGACAGGAAGGAATATTTACAAGTGCTCTACATCCAAACACCTTCAGATGTTTCAGATCAGGCTTTCTATGGAACCACCGTTCATGGGGTGTACCACAGCCTAACGCTCTATGAGGACTTCTATTCTTAAGGTAGACTGCCACTGCAAAAGCATCTTCCCAATAAGCTCTGGGTAGAGAGCTCTCGGCCAACATCGACCGCGCCTTTTCCACTATGGAACGATTAGTACGCTCTGCAACTCCATTTTGTTGAGGGCTGTAGGGGACAGTCGTCTGATGGACTATGCCTTTTGCATTCAAGTGATCAAGAAAACTTTTATTTACATACTCGGTACCATTATCAGTCCTTAGTGTTTTTATCTGCGCACCGGTCTGCCTCTCTACTAGTGACTGAAAGGAGCAGAACTTTTCCTTCACTTCTGTCTTAGACGAGATAAAATATGGAAATATCATCCGCGAATAGTCATCAATAAATAGTAATACATATTTATTACCTTGAAAAGATGGAACCGACATCGGTCCACACAGGTCGGAGTGTACCAGCTCCAACATCTTCGTACCCTTATCGTAAGCCAACTTCTTAAAAGGCTTACGGGCTTGCTTACCCTCCACACAGGCAATACAGCTTCCCTTATCTACCGTGGTATATTCAATACCAACATTCATATTTTTCAAATGGTTCATACCAATGCGGCACAAATGACCGAGTCTCCTATGCCATAACAGGAATCTAGAACAAGAGTCATATTGCACATCAAAAGCATCAATACGAGGATTATTGATAGTACAATCAAGAGTGTACAGACCTCTGTATGTAGAGCCATGTAAACTAGAATCACCTTTATAAGAGAAAGTATCTGCGTTGAAAAAGTTACAACCACTGCTATCAAACAATACAGTAAATCCTTTTTCTACAGCCTTTTTAACGGAAAGCAAGTTCGTATTCAGCTTTGGTACATACATTACATCATTAATATTATTAACAACATTGGCTTTAGTACTAATATTTACATCACCAATACCTACACATTGAATCTCCTGACCATTAGCAACAGTAACCTTACCACAATCAACAGTCTTTAGATCTGTGATCCAGTCCAACCTAGACGTCAGGTGAGTCGTAGCCCCGGAGTCTATGAACCATACGTCTTTTTTGTCAGAGACCGATAGTGCCGTCAAAGCAGTAACAGTAGCACTCGCAGCCTTGGCCTTTTCGTTTCTTTTACGTCGTAGACAGTCTGGTCTCTTATGTCCTGGCTCCTTACATTCGAAACACACCACTTTCTTAGTCTTCTTTTTATTAATTGGTACTGCATTATCACCAGCTCTAAAAGCAACCTGTTCTGGATCATTCCGAAATACTTCACTAAGCAGTTTAGTTTTCACTTGATCAGCAGTTATCGTAATGTTGCTCGTCTCTAGACTCATGATCATTGGCTCGTACTTAGCTGTAAGTCCGCCCAACAGGATAGCAGCTACAGAAGCATCTTCTATTTTCTTACCAATATCATCCAGGTCTTTCACTGTACTCAACACAGCATTTATATAAGATTCCATATCAGTGTAGTCTACAAGATTCATTTTATAGAGTTTTCGTTCTAGGGCTAATCTCCGTCCCATTCCGCGGTCTTCGTAAGCATTTTTCAGTTCATCCCATGCTTCTTTTGCTGAAGTTGCGCTCCGGACATAGGTGATTGCAGGACCTTCTAATGTTAAGCAAATCTTCGCCAACGCCTTACGATCATTACGTGATTTACTTAAAGGTGGAGTGGTATCTTCCACAGGATAACCGTCTATTGCCTCCCATAAGTCCTCATGTACCAAGTAGTTTCTCATCTTGAATTTCCACGTACAGTAGCCTTCACGCCCGCTCAGGCGTATGCCCGAGGGAAGGCTCGAGGAAGATGATTTGCTACTACTATCACCACTAGCCATAGTGATTATGACAACGAAAAAACTTTCAAAAAAAATCTTAACACTTATTTACAGAATTTTCATTTCCTTTTCTCCTCTAGTTACTGATTTTATATATTCGTGCTGATAACGTATAGTGGTGGTATAAAGGAAACGGCTTTTAATTATCGTATAGTGGTGGTATAAAGGAAACGGCTTTTAATTATCTTTTATATACATATTTGTTTATTGATAAGTCATGGTACGACAGATGATAGTTAGAAGACAGAATAATATTTTTAAATTTGATTATAAAAAACCGTAGAGGTAATACTACAAAACAAGGTTTTACTACAAGATTATATGATATATAATATAATTATGAGTCAATGTATAAGCATTTAAAATTTCATTTAAAGTTTCCACAAATATTAAAGATTTACAACCTGATAAATTCAAAGATTACTATTAAACAAAAATTGAGTTTTATAGATTTTTGGAAATATGTTAATTATGAATGACAGACGTCCTTGTTTGTAAAATTGTTTTTGGAAAGATGGTTACTGTTAAGTTTCGTGCCACTTCTTCTTAACAGATCAACATCCGAAGTGGTGGTAAATATATGCAGTTCACTTTGTACACAATTTGACTTATTTCAACATATGGAAGTAAGTACGTGGTATGTGTTACCGATTTGCAGTTTCTACCAAACAACCATGGATATTGAACATAAATAAATAAATACACTACATAGAAATATAATTTAACTAGCTGTTCCGCGCGGTTTTACTCGCGCCATTTCAAATCCCGCGGGAATATCGAGATAAAAAACCTATTCGCTATTCCAGACTGTAAACTATCACTATGCCAAATTTCATTCAAATCCATTAAGCCGTTTTGCCGTGATTGAGGAACAAGCATCCAGACATGCAAACGTCCATTCATCCAAAATTTCACATTTATAATATACTTTATAATATATATACATTTATAATTTTAGTTTGATTTTATTCGATAGATGTCGCTGTAAGTCGATAAAATCGCGCAAGAAGAGTTAAAAATGACTTAGCTATATTTACTTTGTAGACTACAATTCATTATTCATCCTCACTTTCACAATTATAATATTAGTAGGATTATAGAGATGTTTATATATTATAAAGTAGTAAAAATATTTATACTCAATGATATGATATATATACATGGGCGTTGTCGCTATTTTTTGGCATCGATGTACATCGTTTTCAACCGTCTTCCAAAAAAGGAGGAGGTCTCAATTCATCTGTATGTTTTTTTTGTGTCTTTGTTACCCGATATTTCAAACAATTATGAATCTATTTTAAAAATTCTTGTTTCATATTATCTTACGCCCCCATAATTATCGTACAGGTTGGCAACGCTGGTGTGGATGCGTTCACGTTCGCGCGTCGCAAACCCTTTGTTGCCGACCAAAAAACCGACACCCATAAGGGAAAGGCGCAAAGCGCGAACGCGAAGCTTGAACAAAATCTTCATTCGCGGTTATCGTGTGGAGCCGGTATTACCATTAACTTGATTCATTGACAAGATAAATTATATTTTATCTGTCAACTGTCAGTCGATTTCTTTTTGTCTACGGACACGTTAAAAGCACGTTGCTTTTCAACTAGTTTTACGAAAAAATACCAAAATGTCGTCCCATCTTAACTGGATGATTATCCGTAACAACAACGCTTTCTTAGTAAAGAAGCGCAATATCAAGAAACCGTTCAGCAAGGAGCCAAACAATGTAACCAATCTTAACTCGTACAGGTACAATGGCTTAGTACACAAGAAGGCAGTCGGCGTGGTTGAGAACCCGGACAGAAAAGGTTTCACGGTAGTTTACAAGAAAGCTAGAGCCAACAACAAGCCCGTAAAGAACTTGGTCAGAAGGCCATTCAAAGCTGGAGCAAGGAGGTCTCTATGGAAAGTCAAGAAACTTTTGCAGGCTAACCATTACCGTACAGATCTTACCAAGGCTACTCTTCGCCGCGCTTCAGCTATCCTGAGGTCACAACGGCCAATCAAGGCGAAGAAACCAAAGGCTGCTGCTGCCAAAGCAGAATAACTTTATTGTAAGCTGAAATATAAAACTTAAAACCCAGTCAATGTTTTTCTGCTACATAACCTCCAATTAGTAAAACTAGGTAATTTAATTTTGAAAAACAGTATCCAGCTTTTTAATGTTTCATTGTAATTTTTATCCGAAACTCTTTGTTGCTCTCATATAATGTGAAACCTATTTTCCTCACCAATTTTAAATCTAACAGTGTCAACTTGGTACTTGAACCTGAACTAATGTTGAAAGTTAATTCTGTTAAAAGGCTTCACTGCAATGGGAACTTATTACTTCAGTCTTGGATAATAATTCAAATATAACTCGGAAGGAATTTAACATTTTCATTATTAAGAATCAATTCAATTCTTGAAAAATGGCAACCAGCTGTCAATATTTATTTAGAATCAGACTTGGCTCTAGTGCATCCAGTGCCAGTAGTTAAAACTGCATTATATTCAGATGCTTAGTGCGGCATATAGAAAATCATCTTAATTTTCTACAAGTAACATTTTTGAACTTGCACGAGTATGTCAGTGCCATGATGATAAACAAGTCTTGCCTGTATAGTGTTATATTTGTGTACTACATCTTCACTCTTATGATAATTCGTTATTAGGTAAAAATAGACGTCAAATGCAGGTATAGTCACAAATGAAAACAAAATTAAGGTGGGAGGAACTTTCTTTTCTATACCTACTTATTATGAGTATATTAAATTAATTAACATTCTTTATTCATGTCAAGTAGAGAATGCAATGTATATTACATTTCATGCTTAAACAATTTAGGCTTAATTCGTTATGATTACAAGTTATTTTACTGTTGCCCTAACTAGATTATGAGATAATATTATATTAATATTATGCTCATATTATGAAGATGAACGATATGTCCTAATATACAGGGTCACTGGTGACAAATTTTAGATATTGAAGGAGAGTTCTCTGTACTCAATTCTGATCGTAGTTATCTAAATTTTCCACTAGAACTCCCTATAACTAAGTAAAGTTTTGTAACCATTTACTTTACTTACGTCATCATCAATTGCGTATGTTTTCTCTTTGTGTATAATTTCAAACAATCAAGTCCTCGAATTTCCCAAGTTGCCCACCAGTCACAAATCCAAATCCACTGAATCAATCACTGTTCTGGGAGCAAACATCTATATATCAAGAAATTCCTACTGTATCAAAGTAATGTTTACAATAGTAGTAGGTTGTAGTGTCCTTCCACTCTTAACAATTGAAACCAGGGACTGCATATGGGTATAAAATTTTTAACAAGTTATTAAAATCTAAATTAATTATATCAGTACCCAAATAATGTATACCGGATTAATTTCTGTACCTAGTTGTTTTAAGTACAGAAATATTTTAACTTATTTAATTTCTGTACCGAAATGTATAGGTCAGCATATGAACCTATGCTTCATAGGCTTCAGCTTCAACTAAACTATTGAACATTCTGCAGTTATTTAAAAATAAAATTTTAATATCAATATTAATATTAGTACCGGAAAATTTCAGTTAACTGGAAAAAAAATCAGTTATGTTACAATAATAAAAAAGGTACAAGAATTATTTCAGTATGAATTCCTGTAATGTTATTTTTAAATATACCTAATTTAAAGTATGACGTCATACAGGAATTCATACCGGTATACAGTCCTTGATTGAAACAGATCAACTATTCTTCTTTCTCATCGATACAACTTTGTAGTTGGTCAGATAGAAATATTTTATTAGTTCAAATTTGTTCCCATCTACACTACTTAGACTACTTACTACACTAAATATAATAAACCTACATAAATGTCGACTCAATAAGCTGTTGGCTTATGGACAGAAACAAAGTATGCTTGATTGCCTTTCGGGGCAAAGTGACCAAAGTAAAAATATCTGAGATATTTTTTCAACTTCCGACAACTTTAAGCCTCCCTACATTGGTTTGCATTGCTTTTAAGTAGGTATCTACCTATTTATGGAAAGCCTTAACACCGTGCTGACTTTCCATAAATAGGTAGGTACCTACTTTCTAAAACGACGTACCAGCTATACGCCTATAAGTATTGAAGTACCAGGGGAGCAGAAGTTACTGGAAAAAATCTGCATGGAAAGTAGCTACTGGCTCTTCATCAAATATTACCGGAACACATCTCTGGACCAGTAATATTTAGCGGCAGATTGGAAGGGTGGTCACTAGCAAGGCAGATTTGTCGCGACATGCTTATCCAGGGGTGGTATGGCTATTCTACACGGCATAAAAAATAATTTAAACAAAACCTAAAGTTCATAATTTCCCTCCAGTAAGTTCTGCTCCCCTGGTACTTAAATACTTATAGGCATACTTTCTTAATTATTAACTCTAGGCTTAACATCCTAATTCCTATTCCCAAGCCAAAGTGTTTTTATCTCCCCTTAAGTTGTGTTTGGGGACAATTTTGCATTAACAAATATTCCTATCAATAAAAAGTTGTATAGTTGAGATAGAAAATAGTTGGTCCGTTTTAATCGGTTTAGTTGGGTCCTTTGGAATAATATTTGTCAAAATAAACTAAATGATCAACTAGTTGTTTAGATTGGAACACAACCCTTCATTGGGTTCCATTCGGCACAACCATTCACATTATTAAAGGAATTAGTTATTCTGCAGCAACACCACTGCCATTCTATATCTATTTACTCTAAATCCGTATTCTCGTTCTAAACGATATTTACATATACTGATATTTACATACAAAATTTGGGCGATAGCAGTTATTCGGTTTGTATGAGGAAAGTGAATACCAAAAATGTACTTTTATCGGAATGACACACTATGGCTACGTTTTTGCCACAGAAATAAAAAATGTGAATTGGGCCCCAGTTGGTCGGAATGGAAGGACAGGTTCTGAAATACTTTATATTGAACTTTTTTATGCAAACCCACTAGCAGTATGAGTTTTTTTGACCACAAAATAAATGAAAGTACATCTATTGAACTATCTATCCAAAACTTGGTCTTATCTCTATGAATACTCTGGCTACAGTTAAATCTTGTGTCTTGGTGTTTCCTCACACACAACACCAAAATGTATACTGAGCTGTAGCCTATTGTAGCTGCAGTGCATACATTGGTACAATCAATTAGGTATTAAAGTAAAGTTGTAATTAATTTTTATGCTTTATTTATTTTTATTGCTGTAAAAAAGATTGTTATATTTTTATTTGTTCTGTATGTACTGATTATGCACTGGTTGTTACATACAATAAATGATTTTACATCTAATCCCTGGCCTAAACTGACAGACACAAAAAAAAACATACAGACGAATTGAGAACCTCCTCCTTTTTTGTAAGTCGGTTGAAAATTATTACATTCATTCTCTTAAACCTCATCACAATTTTTCTTCTTCTCTAAAGTGGGCACACTGGAACTGTCAATGTACTACATTGAATTATTTGTCAGGGTATAAATACTCTTCCATTTTCAACTGACTTCCAAAAGGAGGAGGTCTCAATTCCTTCTCAAAAATTGTTCTCACTTTGATACTAGATGGCGCTGTAAAATATTGTAATCACTCAGTTTTTAATAAGTTTCTTTGCCAGCATTTGACCTCAAGCTCACCTGATGGTAAGTGAAGATGAGGTCGAAGGTGTCGGCAAATGGGCTCAGGAAAGAACCGGATCCTTATAAAATGTTGCCAGAACACATCACCGCCGGAACGACGATATTTGGCGGTAGATTTAATTGTAACACCAGTTAAAAATTTTTAGTAATGTATTCCATCCTTAAAATGTTTTAAGCAAAGTTACACAGCGTTATAAAATGTTATATGTATAAATTATAACTACTGTGTGGGATCACCTTACCAAGAAGTATTATAATTTTTAACAGAGTTTTAAATTAAAAAACACAATTGCACAAATCCATTTATTATATTTCTAAAACCTGATTCTATATCACAAACCAGAAATGTGTTACAAAATAAAATTTAATACTGAAAAACTTTAAAAATTATAGCCAAAACTAAATCTACTTGGAATAATTTAAATAATAACTGGTGTATTATCTAACACAAATATGACAAAAAGGTATCTACATTATTTTGTGCTGTGTGTAGTAAATAAGTGCATCTTCAGAGGTTTCGTTTATGTACAGAAGGCAGCAGATCAAGAGTTCCAAATCTGTCAAAAAAATTGTAATTGAATCTGAATTCTATACCCTCGTCATTAAATTAAAAATTAATTGGGGAAATTTGACAGGTTTTGTAGCGCTTAATCTGTTCCCTTCTGTACCTCCATTCTAATTTCAAATACAAGATGGTTTCGTTCCAAAAATACTGACATTATGAATAAACTTGATTAATATAAGATCATAATAACAATGGAGGGATGCAATGAAAAAAAATACATATATTTTATTTACAATTAATGCTAAATTATAATTAAATGGCCAAGCAAAGGAATGTTTACTTAACATTATATAAATATTAGAACATTATTAATACAGCCCTGTAATGTGCAAATATACAAATAGATATTAGACAAATTGTATGTAAAATATATTCTAATTACATATATTTTCAAACAAATTACATAAATTAATAAATGCTTCGCGTGAAAGCCATTTTGACAGCTTCAACTTAATATTTTGGGTCCCTATTATGAGTGCCTACTTAAGCGTTTATCATGATTCAGGTAAAGATCAACTGTCCATGGTCCAGTCAACTTTCTATTAACCCTTTAACCGCCACGGTCGGATAAATCTGACAAATATTTTCGAGTCCATTACGCCAAGGTCGTATATTTACGACTAAAAACCACCATTCATTTCATATGCTTATTTTATTTAATAACGCTGTATTATATTTAAAAAAATCTTAGTATTTGGTAAATGGTTAATTAAGTAATCATTTACAATTGATTGCACTTAAGTTTCTTAATTAGAAAACCGAAAAAGGTTGAATTTTCGAAAAAAAAAACATATCTCTTAGACGAGCTTAAATCCTTCACAACCGTGGGAAGTATATTAGTTAAAGAGAAATGATTTTTTTTCGAAAATTCAAATAGATTTTGGACTCTTTTAAGCATTTTGTGGGTTACAGCAGGTTCGTTTTTACCGTCGATATAGTTGCTGCAAAAAACAACATTGAAAAACAAATATGATACTACTAGAATGACCAATTCATAATGGGAGTTCCTGAATGCCATAGTGACTTAAAAACAACTTATGTTCAACCTTAATATGAAAATAACATTAGTTAATGTTACTATGTATTTTCTACATACAAACATTTATAAAATTTGGTCTTCAATTCATGTCAAAAAAATTATATAGCGTCGCCTAATAATAGTCAATAATATTTTAATAGCAGATTAAGACTGATGATTGGGTCACAATTACGAAAAAAAAATATCTTTTTAAAAATATTTTTCATAAATTAAATTTTCAAAATTCTTCAAAGTGATCAAAATTTAAGTTTGATCTGTAGTTTGTGACTACACAACAAGTAATGAAAACGTTTCCATCTAATTAATGTAGTCATAAAATGTAGATTAATCTTAAATTTTACTCACATAATTGAATTTTGAAATTTCAATTTATGAAAAATATTAAAAAAAAATTTTTTTTTTTCGAAATTCAGGCCCGCGTATCATTCCTAATCTGTTATTAAAATATAATTGACTATTATACGCGGACTCTGTATATTGCAAATCTTTTAAAGTCCTTAGTAAGATTTAATAAATAAATTATCATAAATCTAAATGAAATTATAGTATTACATTTATTTATTTCATTATGAAATAGTTTCCTCTCTTTTGTACAGAAGGCAGCAGATCAAGCTTTCCAAATCTGTCAATAAATGTAATTGACTCTGAACTCTATGCCTAGGCATACATTAAGTTCAAAATTGGTTGGGAAATTTGTCAGGTTTGTAGTCTGCTGCCTTCTGTACAGTCAACTGGCAGATGACACTTTAGCGTCTACGACGTATTTGTATAGATTGGTAAAATATCCAGGGTCGTATTTGAAATTACACTCTTTAAATTTAATTCTATCTAATTTCAAACCTAGAAGCTTCTAAATCAGTTTTTTTGTAGGTACAGAAGGCAGCAGATCAAGCGATACAAACCTGTCAAACTTCCACAAGCAATTTTTAACTTAATGCCGAAGGCAAAGAGTTCAGGTTCAATTAAAATTTTTGTAACGCTTGACCTGGTGCTAAAATTTTATAGGTGTAATGTTGAGTTAAGCTCTGTACTACTATTGTGGTGGCATTGTTCGTACAATGATTTAGGATTGCTGCTTGAACAAAAAAAAAATAAAAAAAAAACCATAGATAGGTACTTAAACAGGTGGGTACATTTACGACTATTTGGTATTGAAATGCTTAAACTTTATTATTCTTACCGTTACAAATACTTAAGTAAATTCTAAAACGTTTTCTAGACACTTCTATACATTTATGAAATGTTACAGTTTCAGCTAACTTGTACAAGCTTCGATATTTTAGGAACTTTCACAATACATAGTTGAAAACCAGAAGTTTTTCGATGCTTTTAAACAACCATGTAAACATGAAAAATTTGGTGCACACTTCAAGCGATATATTAAGTGGTAACGACGCACTATTACATTCAATTCATTATGAGTGCAATCAATTTAAGGTGCAACTGCAAAAGTATTACCTCTTCTTGTTTTGCGTACGGCCGCCCTTTGCCCGTATGAGAGAGAGATCATCAACTTTTTTAGTCATCATCACGACTCTTTGTAAAGAGCCCACTGCAGGGCTTTGAGTCTCTCCCTTGGGTGATGTGGAGGTATAGGCCATAATCCACCAAGCTGGCCCAGTGCTGGGTGGAGGATGTCAGAAATTTCAGGGCGCCGAAAATGGCTTCTGACAATCCCTAACGACTACTGTATACAAGTATACAGCACCCGGGACCGTATGTTTAACGTGCCCTCCGAAGCTAGTCGCCGTTAGAAATGAATGTTCGGCGGTCACCCATCCAAGTACCGGCCGCGCCGAACGTTGCTTGATCTGTGATATCGTATAACACACAGTTACCACGGCGCCCCGACGACTTTTTAGTCAATAAGCAGCCAATTTATAACTCGAGCCTTGATTCATTATAATTAAACTCTCAAAATACGGGCCTAAAGGAAACAATAGACGCAAAAGAGATGATAGTTACAATTTGCGTATGTCGTAATTCGGAGACTAAAATATAACATTAAGGAAATCAGCTAAAAATTAAAAAAAAAGCTTTATACTACTGCAGTGCTAGCACGGATCTTTTGTCGATCGTAAGTTTACGAATGCTCGTATAGTATGGAGACGGTTTTGCAAGCAATAATTGAAATCTATCCATTGCCGCACGGTCAGCTTAAATAAATGTGTTCCTTGTTAATTTTGAATGTTTGTTAACAGGTTCTACTCTTAAATAACTGTAAAATAAAAAATTACATTGTTACTAAAAACTTGCAACCGACTCCATACTATACGAGCATTCGTAAACTTACGATCGACAAAAGTTCCGTGCTAGCACTGCTGACTTGCGTTTAACACAGAGCAGATATAGTGGCTGAGTGCTAGTGGTAATATATAGAGATACCTATAAGATATCCAGTAAAATGCTGTCAGGAGAAGTTTACAAAAATAAAGGCACGTTTAACCTATGTTTACAAAAGGCACAAAATATTGAATGTGTCACATTTGATGGACATAAAGAGGGGTTAAGAATAAAATGTTTAATAAAAACTGTTTGGACAGATTACTGAACTAACACTTAGAACTTTAACAAATACTTAGAGTGGACTGAAACATTATTGGGATACTAACATAGTAGGAATGTTCGTCAAGTGTCCCAGAAACTCATGACAAAATTAGTTCAATTCAGTTTATTGAGTTTCGAGCACAAAAATTAATACCTACTACTTACAAAATTACCACCGTTAAATAAAATAATAACACCTTTTCATCCTACCAATCACGATTTTTCAATACAGTTCCAGTCAAAAACATTATTACGTATTGTATATTTATTAGTTAAGTTAGTTCTATTTTAAGGCGTGTCTCCTTAAGTATGCCTTAATATTTTTGTAATTTCAAGGTGATTGGAATGAATTCCTATTTTGTAAAACCCACATAGATTTTATGGATTTCTTATCAGATCTTTTTGAATTCAAGAAATAGAATTTCTTACATTTAAGTTTGTTTTTCTTCCAATATAGCGCAATTCGGTCTTCTAGCTTTAAAGCCAATAATGTAAAACCGTCTTCATTATACCAAAACCTTACCCGAATATTATTATAGAGGCTCTCATGAAAATAATCAATTCAAATATTGAAGGTTTTCTTAATTTGTTATCAATTCAAAAAAAAAATGGTTCGTAAGCACATTTTTAGTATACCTAACGAAGAGTTTGTTTTAAATCAACATTAATCTAAATTAATACTTTAGTTTTAATATTAATTACTGAAACTGCCACTTTAATGTTTTTTAAACCTTACAAAACTAATGGACACATGATAATTTAGGGACGAGACAATGAATTTTTAACATACAACATGAAATACAAACTATAACTTTATTGAATTGAGGTTGCGAAAAAGATAGCTTAGAATTCAAATCGTATCGTAATCGAAGACGTATGTAGGTGAAAATAGTATAAAACTAGTGAAACAAGCTCTGTTTTACGCTACCTCGACTCAATTGTACCAACAAATACGAAATCCTCTATCCATTATTTACCATTTCAGGTTGGTTTATTATATAGGGTCTTGTTAATGAAGAACAAAATATTTTAGGAGAAGAAAGATGTGTGGATTCAATTTATGAAAAAAAAAAAAATTGTTAGGTAAATTGATATTTTATAATTCTCATAAATTAACAATATTTTAGTTTAATCTGTTATTTACGGTTAAATAGCAAGAAATAAAGCGTTTTTCCAACTATTTCTATAAGGAAATACATTAAGCCCCGATTTTTCAATAGTCAGAAAAACTTGGTCACTAAAAAGAATTCTAAAATTTCAATTAAAAAATATATATACCTATATATAATTTCTTTTCTGTCATAAATTGAATGCACACATCATTCTTAAACTTCTCCTAAAATATTTTGATCTTCATAAAAAAGACCCTGTATTTCGCGGTTTGGGAATCGTGAAAATAACTACCGCAGAATTCTGCACCTCAAGGTAAATTATCGGTGCGTTACCGTCGGAAAAACTTAGTTTAGATACCCTACGAGAGTTCGCAGATAATTACTCTCACCTATTGACGTTATTGGCTAAATGTCTCTCACATGGAATCGTGGATAGAACGACAATACACAGCTTCAGGTCTAATAAAGAGAATGCGGGAATTCATAGAAAACACGCAACACTTCCTTTTCTGGCTCTTCCTACACGCATTTGAAGCGAGGTAGACTGAATGACTGGTTGGACCAAAAAGGACTTTGGTGTTGTGCAAGGTTACTATGTCCAAAGACGAAACACTTATACACATATAACGCTTAGATAGCGAGAAACGTCCCACTTTTGGAAACCATTTAGGTGAAGAAAATCTCCAATAAATACGCTTAAACGTAATTTAAAATGCACCGGAATGTGTTGTTCTACAAACAGTAAATTCCTACAGAAATCTAACATCAAATCGTGTATATTACATTTACCATAAATACATTATTACAAATATACAAGTTTTATCTAAGAAGCTCATGACATTGACAATTACTCATAAAAGTATTGACTATATTTATTTTAACTTTCTTTTATAGATTTGTATTTAACTTCTATCTATTATAGGCACACATTTATATATTATTTATTTATACTTACATCAAAACTAGTGTGTTCTTAAGAAACAATCTAGCCTGGGCAGTGGACTGAATTTCATAGAAGTCAAAACAATGATATTAAAGTGAAAAGAGGCAGTTGTAAACAAGTTGCATAACTTTTGATTGGCTCAGGAATTACAAAGTGCCAGAATATCGCGGGATTGATAGATTTACTTCATCGATAGTTAGATAATGCCATTCTACCTTTTAAACTATTAATATCATTGTAAGAAACAAAGTAATAGTCATTTGGAAACAAAACCCTGCAATGCTAGCACGGATCTTTTGTCGATCGTAAGTTTACGAATGCTCGTATAGTATGGAGTCGGTTGCAAGTTTTTAGTAACAATGTAATTTTTTATTTTACAGTTATTTAAGAGTAGAACCTGTTAACAAACATTCAAAATTAACAAGGAACACATTTATTTAAGCTGACCGTGCGGCAATGGATAGATTTCAATTATTGCTTGCAAAACCGTTTCCATACTATACGAGCATTCGTAAACTTACGATCGACAAAAGATCCGTGCTAGCACTGCTGTTTTGTGGATTATATTACTGCGTGCGAACACGGTCATATATTATCATAGGAGCTGGTAAGAAGTCTAGTGATGGCCTTACAGTGGTTTCGCACTAAATCCGATCTAATTCCAAGAAAATACGATCCATCGTAGCCAGAGAACAATTCTATAGAGAACGATTCAGATCCGGAGTAGTGCGTAACCGAGTGTCATTTACATTTCAATTACGCAATAAGCGTATACATATTTGATCTAGCGTTGCCAACTTTTTTTTCTAGAAATAAAGTATATTAAGGTTGAAAAGAATATCAAACAGTATTTTAGAAAAAATAAACAGTATTCAATTTCTTTTATGTTTTAGACACATATTGTTGTTTTGGGCACTGTTGGTCTTTTTGTATATATGACTTAAGTATAATAAATTGTATATAAACGACTGTTTGTTGCAAAACTAAATAAAAAAAAAAAAATTTTAGAGCTTCTTGCACAAATCATAATTAAAGTCAAGCATATTAAAAAGAGTTTAGCTTTTTGTGCTGAAAACAGTATTTTGTATACTTGTCTTTGGTTCAACAGTAAACAGTATATTGTAGTTAAAAACAGTATAATACTGTTAAAAACAGTATGATTGGCAACCCTAATTTGATCCCTAATAGTTTTTGCATCATTCATAATTCGAAAATGCTACGATAGAGAGCTTTTACACACAAAAATGTTACTTACGTTGGTCAATATTCATAACCAAGTGCGTAGGATCATCAACAATGTATTGAAGTTGAAGAATACAAAAGACGCGAGTGCGACAAAGAAACAAGATATCGCGTGTCCACTCTCATGACCGAGTTTGCACGGAGTACAAAAATAGTACCGTAAATAGTTTGCTCGTTCATTTAAGAGCGTAAACCAAGTTGGATTGTAGACTCTTGAGCAAAACTTACTTAGAAAATATTCAAATACAAGTGAAATAATAAAAACTAATCCTAGCAGAGATCAAAATATTTCGTCTCAAGTTTGTTAAGTTAAAAATAAATCTAAAGTTACATTGACTAGCAAATTCACAGAATACATTTTCATTCATGATTTTTCTGATAGGTACTCAAGTTTTTTTTTGTTCAATTATAAATAACATAAAATAAATGCTTACATTTCATAATTTAAATGCAAATACATCACATAATTGTATAGTATGATTCACAGGTCATAAAAAGATTGTAAAATTATTAAGTTTTTTTTTCGTCAAGAATCTCAAAATTGTATATAGAAATTGATTCGAAACTGTATTGATATTTTTTATCGTCGTAATTTAATGATATATAACTTTATGAAGGCAGCCAGTAAGAGCAAGAATGATTTGATATTAGACACTTTTGACAATATACTGAGAATGTGGAGAAAAAAAAACATTTTATATTATATATTATGTTTATGAATACTTTTGTTTTTAATAAAGACCATAATGCGCCCGATTTGACATTGAATTCTCTTATTTTAAGTGTTTCTTAATGCCGTGATAGAAAGAGAAAAAAATTGGTTTTGTATAAGGCTGTCACGTTTCACGTCGTAAAAATTGACACTGGAGAGACTTAAAAATAAGAAAATGCAATGTCGAATACGGCCCAATGAGTCCTTAGGACAGATAATTGTGAAACTTGGGATTGTTATTGTAGTAAAAAACTTGCTTAGTCATATTTAAAAGTACTTTCTCCTGAATTTTATTTGAAACATCACTTGGAAAATCATTCTTGTTCTTACTGACACCTTATCAGATTTAATTTCATATTAACATTAATTTTTAGGTAAATTTCTAGAGTTCTATTGTAAAACATCATCTGACACCTAAAATTCTCAATATTACGTATAAAACGCTACACAAAAAGCGTACAAACAAAAATTTTCAATGTGCGTTTAGTTTCAATCAATTGCAAAGTATAGTTGTATTTGATCAACTCATGATTAATGCAACAAAATAAATTAAGTTTCACGATATGTACAGAAACTGGGATAAGGTACACAATTCTCTATCGACTAAGCAACTTATACAATCGAAAAATACATATATGTAGGCTCGCCACATAATAGGCAATAATATTTTAATAGCAGATTAAGAATGATGAGTAGGTCTGAATTTTAAAAAAAAAATTCATAAATTAAAAGTCATCGAAATTTACTCACTGAAAAGAATTTTAAAATTTGAATTTATGAAAAATATATAAAAAAAAAAAAAATTGATATTCACACCCAAACACCACACTCATCATTCGTAATCTGCTATTAAAATATAATTGACTATTATAGGCGGACCCTCTATATAAGTGTAATAAATCAAAACAATTCACTCGCAAGCCAGTTTACTATCGAACGAGCTCAGCGCTATACCAAAAGCTTGTAAAGCGCAGACTGGGTATCTAAAATCCATTGTAAATATATCCTCTGATATCCTACCAAATTGCATGACAACATAATCCGGTTCAGAATCATGAACAATCTGGAAATTCTTCACACTTGCCTGGGTTACTCGACCATGGAAATTTAGAACATATGATTGTGTCTCATCGTTCCAAACTGGAGTTTTGTTGTGCAGTACCACAATGTCATCAAGGTTCTGACTCTTCCATCGTTCGAGGAGGGTTTCGCTGTCATCCTGAGGTGAGATAGTGACTCTTTGACGGTCTGGTGTCATGCCGGGTAGAATGACAGTCATCTTTCTGGGCCCTTTGAAGCCTAGTACATTGGTGTCCTGAAATATAGTGAAAAATATAACTGAAAATTGAATATTAATAGCTTCTATCTGGGGCCTTGAGCGTGGGGACCGAATCCAGAAATTCCATAACGAAAAAAACCTAACACCCCCCACTCCGACCGGCACAGCGGTGATACTTTGATTTCATAACTTTACATGGGGGCTTTAATAAACAATCAGCGCCATCTACTAGGAACTTGTGGAACTTCATATTAGATCTAACATTACTGCATTAATAAAATAAATAAATAATTATAATTGTATAAGTTGATAAAAAATGCTATTGCAGCTTTACCGCGGCAGTCTCCGAGTGCCACACGTCTTTTAAATTTTTTACCTACTGTCAGTCGTCAGTTGTTTCACGACACGCTTATCCAGGAGGAGCAGGGCAAATCTAAGCCGACCGTTGAAAAAAATAAACTCGTATCTCACATATCCATCAATGCAATTGTATAAACGGGCTAAAATCGCATGTGATTGCCAGATTCCTGTTTCTCTTTTGTTTCGATGGATGAGCTGCCTGACGTGTGTTATTAAATGTACCGTCAAAAAAAAAATATAAAAAATGTATTACTTAAATATTGTTGAATGGATTTCGTGTTATATAAGTATGTACGGTAAATTGTTAAATTGTAATTGCTTGATTCAAGATGCTTTCTTTTTTGTTTTATTTTGTTTTTTGTGCCGTGTTAGAATGATTTTGTAAAGAAACTTAAACTATTGTATCTTGTCATAGGGAAGGAAAAAACTGGTGTCTGAGATACAGGCTCGGCCTAGTTCAGATGCCAGTGCTGCTAGAACAATCAGTACAATTTGTAAATTTTGTAAATTAGTTTTTGTGTAATAAATAAATATTATAAGCGACCTCGGCTTTGCATGGACATGCTTCCTTCAAGCCTTGCTGTAAGGAGGTTTATATTAAGAACCTTGAGAATTTTTTGTCACTTGAAATAAAATAATATAAATGAACTCACATATGCCACAGCGGCCAGTTCGCACCGAGTCTTGGCATGATCATGTTTCCGCCAAGCCTTGCCGTTGTCATACACGGTGAACGCCGTACCCAGCAGGTTAGAACGTAGTTTGCCCGCGAAACTATCTGCGGTTCGAACCAGTTCGGTCGGGTCCGTGGAGATTAGGTAGTTGGATGTGGCTGACTTCTTGCGTTTACGCGCTGTGGTGAGGAGTACAAGAAAGAATAGTGCTTGTTAAATTTAAAATTTATCGAATATAATAAAACTTATACTCAAATATACAGGTTATTTTATGTCAAATTAAAATGTTATTTTCTATGATACGAATTAATATACTAAAATAAATTTGGACGTGCATATTTATTTTAGTATCGCTCAATACGAAAAAATAAAGATATAGCACCAAAAACTTTTTTACAAATAGTTGCTGTTGATGAACATAGCTACTACGACGCGGCATTTTTTGATAAAACTACAAGATGTTTTGTAGTAGCCCGTAGTCGTTTTTATTTTAATGGTACTTATTGTGTAAAAAAAAAATTGGCCGGTGACTTAAAAAACAACCCTGTATAAGACAGCACATCTTTTTTATTGGTGAATCAAACGGATAAATTCACATGATTGACGTCGAAGATGACAGCAAACGTGCTGAGGAAGGCACTGGCTCTACATAAAACATTGCCGGAAAACATCACCGCCGAAGCGGTGATATTTGGTGACAAACTTTACATAAAGGGTGTTCGATAGGCAGACGAACTCTGAAAAGGTCCTACCACTGTCACGCGTGAAATGGATGCCACTCGGATTAGTCGCATTTTAATTTTATTAAACTGTTATGATAAAATAAATCGAAAGTAAAAAAAATTATATATGTTTCACGGCAAAAAAATATTTGTATATCCTAATATCAAAAGGATAATATGAATCTTTTCTCCGTATTCCAACCACCCAGACTGATTTGCCATTTCAGTTTAAAAGTTTAACTAAGTTAGAGGTATCTCTGAAACATGAACTTACAAACTTAGCTCGAGGATACATGCTTTAGCGGCATGTTTTCATAAGCTCTATGTGGCGTGCTTACGTTATCAAATCGGCAAAACTTTTGTCTCAGTACAAATATCTACAGTAATTCAACTTCATACAAACAGACACAACGCTATACCTACGCGGCTCGATCTCGGCATGCGGCCAGTCGCGAGTGTCTGCATACCGAAACAATTGTTGATTGAGCTTAACGTTTAATTGCGGATTGTTTATGCATTAAAATTTAATAATACATCTTTTCGTGTGTCTCAGTCGAGGCGCAAGTATTTTTGGTCGCTAATTTAAAAGACCGATTCGTTATTCAAACGTAAACATGGTTATTTAACACAAAACGTATTTTTGTTGAACACTTCCTGTTCAATTTACAAAGTATTTTATTTGTTTATATAAAAAAAGTATATTTGCAGTCACAAAACTGAATGGAAGTAAACGCAAAGTAGACAAATGTAATTTAAACGCTGAAAGCGGGCAGCCCTATCACATGTGAACGGACCGCGGCGCTGTTGGCATTTATTTCAAAGATGCGGCCGAGTTAAATTACTGTATACATCTGTACTGTGCTTTTGTTTTAGTAAATACAGAAACAAAAAAGTCCAGTTATTAATGTATTCTATTATATGGAATAAAAACAATTAAAAATTTCAATTTAAAAACGTTTTGTGAGTCATATTAGCTCATTATGCAGCTTTTACTCACATTTATTGTCGGAGGTGTCCTACTAGTTTCGAACTCTTATGCTTAGGCTACACTACCGTGATATGCCAATAATTATTGCCATAACTTAAACAACACCTAGGTGTAACCACGATTTACGGCCATAATTTTACAATGCCAATCAATATGGCAAATGGCGGTAGGCAATAGCTCCGGCGGCGGTCTTTTTTCGCACATCAAAGAAGATTACCGCAGTAATTATTGCGTTTGTGGCCACACTACCGTTTGTCCAGTGTGCAATATGAGCTCACCGGCGACGCACGTATCGACCGACATGGAGTGGTCAAATGAAAAAGCGCTCGAGTTTTTAGAATTATTCCAATCCGAACCGTCTCTTTGGGATACCCTTTTTTGTCTTCTTTTAGCTTTGTTGAAATTTAAAAGATTTATGTAAAAATAATTGGCACTCATAAAACACAACACCGCTGCAGCTTCGACCTCCATCTTGAAAAAGTTATATTTTCCGCCAAATTTATTGACATATCATGCAGTTTAAACGGTAATTTAATGCCATAATTATTGCCGGTAGACGGTAAGGTAGTGTGGCCGTAGTATAACTACACCAGTTCATGCATTAATTTAAACGGTAATTTAATGCCATAATTATTGCCGGTAGACGGTAAGGTAGTGTGGCCTCAGTATTATGGAGTCCTTCATCAGGGGTGAATGACTCCATCAGTTATTTAAGAATAATTAAGCATTAATAAACGCAAAATCTTAAAAATATAATTTAAACCGACTTGTATGCCATATCATTGTAATTTGCTTATCATCTCAAAGCGCTCTGGCGTGATCTGATGTTATGGAATGGTGAAAACAATGCATACAAATACGTCAGATTTATTTTACGTATAATCTATTCTACAATGGTGAGTCATTAGCTATTAGTTATTGATTTCCATTGTCATAATTGTTACTGAAACGTCCCTTGAGATGTATGCATTACAATAAAGAAAACTCCATTCAAATCGGATCTTAACATACTTACAAACATACAAACGAGTCGAATACAGAACATTAAGACCATATCTGTTGGTTAAAAGCGCATTTTACGATATTCAAAGAAAGAAGTGGGTTTAATAACAACCAAAATCTTGTCATAGGGAAACTAAATAACCAATTCGTACACTTTTCGTCAATACATACTTTGAAAAAAAAAAACAAAATTACCCCTCCACCATAACAAGAATGTACCAAGCGCTTTTGCTTTGAAATTTAAATTTCTTTGATACGATATAAACATACCTGCACATTTATTTAAGCGTTGCTCAGAACAAAAAAGTAGAAATATGGAACCAAAAAAAATAGTCGCTGTTGATGAACATACCTACTACGAAGCGGCATTTCATAGATAATACTACGACGTAGTACTAGAAAATGTTTTGTAGTAGCACGTAGTTGCCTTTATTTTGATGGTAATTTAGAGTGACCATGGTTTGTTTAATATGTTAGCGGAATATTTTTTTCTTTGTTAAAAAAATTAATACCGTTTTTTTTTGCAAATATCGTTTCTATAAATGATACTTATTGTGAAAAAAAAAAATTGGCCGGTGACTACAAATCAACCCTGTATAAATATTTGTCAATTACAAAATTTTATTATAGAGCGGATATCGAACTAATTCGTCCATTTCACCACTGAACCTACTACAACACGAAACTAAATTTAAACTAAAACGTTTATACAAACAATGCTTTGTTGTTGTATCTAGGTCAAAGGCCACGATATCAATAATTCACCTGTTATTAGGTTACCAAGTGACTCACTTTCTGCGACGAATTTATCGAATACGAGGTATAGGCTAAGTGGAATTCTATAGCAATTAATGGATGCCCAATAAACTGAAGTGTTTGTTATTGGATATTGGCGATTTGTTGATATTACTAATAGCTTTACTGTTTTAGAATATGGTTTAGCATAAAGTTTTGAATGGTTAGTTGTCATTTATTTAACGATAGAAAGAAGATAATAATAAATAGTAGGAGATATTGAGTAAAATACGTTTTTAACCGGATTCAGACACCGAAACGTCAGCTTTAACTATATGGCTATTAAACGCGTCATATAATCTTCTTATATTAAATAAAGTCAAATAGTGAAAACATCACACTATTAAGAAAACATAATTTGACACCGCTCCATCTAGTTCTAAAGTACTTACTAAAAAAAGTGCTTTCAAACCCTCTTCTTACACCAGCGAATTGCTCCAATTTATAAGCCTTTTTAAAAATATAAAGCCTCCATACATAAATCTTTCTATCTAAAACTTTATTCGAACGATGTTTTTTAATTAAAAAAAAAAACAAATCCCTAACCAGCCAGTAAAAACTATTTCACCCAGTAAAAAAAAACATCGAATCTAACCAGCCAGTAACAACAACTTACAAAGTAAAAAAAAAACAAAATCACTAACCAGCCAGTAAAAAGACCTTCTTGCCATAATCCTTTTCCAGATGCAAGAAATACGTGGGATACAAGCCCCTGTCCATTCCTTTCCTGTCACGCGCTATACGGCACTTGTACAAGGTGCCGTGTTTCGCTGGAGTGGTCACAAATGTCTCCACGGCACCTTCGACTGATCCTTCTATTTCTGCTGACTGCAATATGAAAAAAAAAACGATTAATAAATGATAATCAATTACCCATACTGACGCACTAACTATGTGGCCCCAAGTTTTGGAATGACCGTCGATGAGCGTCTATTTTTCCTGACCAGTACAGTCCTGGTACTTTAATGCATCAAGTGAATAGGTTTCTCGTAGATAAACGTGTACCACCTTAGGGTGTTACCCACAAAGCAGATATATAGTAGAGCTGCTGTAAGCAAAGATGCACAGCTTCAATTTGGGTTCTCGTGACGTTACAGCCTCTAGTTCAAGCTACTCCACACTAGAGGTCAGTTCGTCGCTGACTTCTGTGAAGTATGTACACGCGTAGATATTAAAAAAAATTCTATACTTTTATAAAGGAATTACATTGACAATCCAAATATAATAAACTAAACACGAAGATAATTTCATTCATAATTATTTTTTACAAATCCTTTGTTTTCCAATTATTTATGTCCAAAATTCCAGATTGTTATTTGTTGCCTAGGCTAAAAAATTTTCCAAAGAGTATTAGTTCAAAAGTGCATACTTTCCAAGATATCATCAATCTTAATGTAATGAGTTCATAAATTATCACTCTTGTAAAATCTGTTTAACATTCATTCAATAGACGCATGTCACTGAAGCCATACAATAAAGAACAAAAACATTTTAAACGTTGAGGAACGTTGCATTCAATGTACAACGCTAAACGTTGCGAACTGTAACTGTGCATAGCGATAAAAAGGGATAGAAAATGCCACGTTGCCATACTTCGCATAAAGGTGTTTTACATAAGATGTTTTGACTTAATTGAATTATTTTGTATAAAAAATAGAAAAATTATTCACATTTTATTTGATACTATTACGTGGTCCCATTAATACCCTAGAGTTATGGGAAATGAAGCGGAACACCTTGTATCATGTTCAAACCACACAAATAGCCGTCCCAAAACTTCCTGGGTCGAATCCGGGACCTCTGGCATTGCAACTACACCAGACGGCCGTCAAATTTTTCAAGGACCACGCGGAAGTTCGTGCGGGTGGCTGGATAAATTTTTGTTACTATTTCACGCAAAAACGGCGTACCTAACCAATGAGCATTGTTAATTTTTATTTATACCTATTTTTTATAGTGTTATGAGTCTCTTTAACCCATTTTGAGAGACTAGTTTGAACAGTTTTAATTTTAAGTGTTTCTATTTTATATCGATTTTATTAAATTAGTACGAAATGACGTCATCTGCGACGTTTACTTTATGAACATGTCAGTTATTAAAAAAAAACATTTAAAAAATTGTTTCAAATCAACATCTTAAGCGACGTTTTTCCCTTTGTTTCTTTTCTTTGTAGTTTAAATAAATAATCAATAATCTCTCCCTGATTTTCACGGTCTTTTGCGGACGTTCAATTTTAACGATGAGGTTACTATATAATGTAAACAAAACAACCATAGAGCTATAGTTTTTTTTTAAGTTTGATGTTTTTTTAAACAGCTTTAAAGGCAACCTTACAATCATACTTCGTGGATTTGATGCCATCAAGGTTAAATAAAGGTCAAATGTATTTTATTAAAAATCTATAAAACCCCAAAGTTTCAAATCGACTAAATTAACCTTATTCCTCGAAACGGTTTCTCATATGAAGTTAATAAAAAAAAAATTAACAATGCCCATTGATGTGAATTTTTGCACACACTTTTGATCCTGATATTTAAAAAAAAATCGGGGTTTTCGGATTTCAGGTGAAGTATAGAGATCAGAATCAGATTAGCAGTGTCAGGACATTATCATACGATCAAATAATAAATCAAAACTGAAAAATAAATTAATTTTCAACACACTTGCTCGTAAAGTGAGCGTTATTCTATTGAGTTTAGAACTATAAACTGGGCTATAAGTCACGCGTGCATTAATATATTATACCCTAGTGCATAATATAATGAATCCTACAAAGTTGAATTGTAACTTTGTGCAAATAACATGCGAGAAAACAGAGCATATTTTATTGGTCCGGGTTATACATTAAATATTTTCAGAAACAACAAAGAGGTTTTATACCACTTCAAATCCATATACATTTTTAAATGTTTGCGCCTTATATTAGTAAAATAAATTTGTATATTAAACAAATTATTCACAATTTACAATAATTTGTCATAAAATATTAAAATATTTGCATTTACCACTCCAAATTAAACATTTTCACTTAAAATAGGCTGTATATGCTATACAGACATTGACACATTTGACGGAAAAAAAAACCTACGCGCATGCGCGAGGTTCGGCGCCATTTTTCAATCACAATTCACAGCTTTGTTATCAAGTGTGTTTGTTATTTTATGATCACGTATGTCTGTCTTTTACTCACAAGTGTGTTGAAAAACGTCGTATGTAACTCGTGAGCGTTGCTAATTACAGTCTCGGCTCATTATTAAATCAAATCACAGCCTCGACTGTAATTAGCAACTTCGCTCACTTATTTATTTATTTATTTATTTAGGAGAAAAAACAGACAATATACAATAAAAATAACTTATAAATAAAAGCATTTACAGTAGGAAATGTACTTGTCCTCAACATTCTCACTGAGATTCATTTGAGATAAAAAAAAATTAGATGATGAAAAATAAAAATCTTATGGAACACACAATTTAAACACAATTCAAGAAAATAAAACTAAATTAAATACACAAAATAAAAAGAGATAAAAACCAAATGTGGCTAAAAGTAGTACCTATACAATTACTCAGTTTAAAATTAATGAATTAGTTAGACAATTACATAATCAATAAATAACAATTCTTATAACAAAGCATAAAAGTTTTATGAAGAATTCGCATTACACAGAATTCGAATAGACTTGTTACATAATATACTATTATAACGCGTACATTTAATTATTTACAACCCTCGATTTGGCAAACCATTTAAAATCTAAATACCTATTTCCTTAGTAGTAGGTACCGAAAGAGCAATAATTATTGAGTTAAAAAAATACAACCTTAGTACAGCAAAGCAATAATTTTTAAATACAAACGAACGTATTTCAAAATGTCCCCTATATTACCTGATAGGCAGCAAGTCAATTAATCTCAAGGTTAATTGCTTTCGATTCGAGACTATATCAAATTAACTTAGTTTAAACCTTCGTAAAGCCATAGGGAAGACCCAAAAGTCACTAAGTTGACAAAATAGCTGGCTTCTGTTGTTCAACAATGAAATATTTTATGTACACACGAGCGCAGATCAATTAACTCAAATCTGTCAAAAAAGTGTAATTGAATCTGAACTCTATGCCCTGGACACTAAGTTGAAAATTTGTTGGGGAGATCTTTGGCCATCCGTACTTTTCCAAACTGGCTCACTTCTGGGTTTATAGACTGGGATTTAAGTAATCTAAAACAAGCTTACGTTTTTTTAGTTAGTTTGGGTTATTTTTATTTAAATATATTTTGAACATCAATGGAAGTATACTTTCATATATGGAGAGGCAGATTGGTGGTAGCGCATATTTTATTGTATATGATACATACCAATATTTGTAATTTATTTATCTTTTTGTCTAAGTGAATCTCAATCCTGAATAATTGAAAATATAAGGACAAGAATAATTCTTCAGCGGGGCTAGCATATTTTCTTAGAATATGGCCTCTTTGGTTCTGTGGGCTTAATCATGGTATTGAATCAAGTAATTCTATCTATTATGGAACATGATAGGATAAAATAATAATTATACTGTCGATTTGAGTCTTTATCGATGGTCGCATGCTAGCCCTGCTGGGTTCCCGCCTACCCGTGCGGGAAAATTCATATTCCGAAAAGCTTCAAAGCGTAAAAAGTACACACAATTCATACTCACTTAATCTTAATCCGTAAAACTTCAAAGCAATACAAATAAACATGATTCATACTCAATATACTTCAATATACTTAAGCTAGATAAGATATATCATATAGATTGTCAACAGTAGCTTTATCAATTAGTCTTTTGTCTAAAAGCGCGCTACTCGAAACTTTGCACAAAAACAATTTTATTAAGTTACACTAAGATGAAATTTTCTTTGAAGTTTTTTTTAGTTTAAATACAGAATACAATCTGTAAAAAGGGTTCTAAGTATGTATGTCTTTTATGAAAACAGTAGTTTTTGGGGAACAATGCACACACACCACAAAATCGTACTTGTGCATGGTAAGTGGCAATTCATAATTCATTAAAAAAAAAGAATACACGAAAGATACTACCTAAAAAAATTAACAGCATAATCTTACCTGCGTTGGTGATGTATCTCTTTTAACAGTTCTCACCATCGGAGCAACTGCAGCATCGGCGCAAACATCATCTGTGCTAAGGTCTCTTCCCACGCTGCACACTGGAACACTTTCATCATCTTCTTCACCACTTCTGTCACCATCTCCAACTGTTAATACTTCAATTTGGTTCCCTAATTCTGCAAATTAAGTTTAAATCTCAAAATAACTCTTGCCCTGATGCGGGTGAACAATGCTTGATTTTAAATCTCGCTTGCAGCTTGTTCATATTATGCAAGCCAGCAAACCAATATCTAGATAACATAGATTTAGAACATCAGATTCAGATACATACTAACAGTGGCGTCTGAACCGACAGACACGGTTCATTTATAGATGGTTAAATTAATAATACATTGTCACTATTCACATAACTTGTTCTCCCTTAATCCAAAACACTATAGTTTAAACATAATTATATGTCAGTTAAAATAAAACAACAGTCCAGCCAAGGCGCATCTATACCCTGTTTCATAATCAAAGAGCTTTTTCGCAAGCAAAAAAAGGCATTGTCAAAGTGACATGTCAGATGTATTCAACATTTTCGGATGCAGTAATTTAAATAAAATATATTTTAAGATTCCAAAATATTGCAATTACTCATAAAACAGACACAATAAATTCAATAAATAATAATTAAAATATAAATACCAAGAGAATTCAGAAAAAAAATTGTGTTCAGTCTATGAGTATTTTGGTTGCTCTATAGTAAAGAGTAGCTTATTTCCAGTACCTTATTACATAACATAGTAATTTTTATCTTATTAAGGATTTTTTATATGATTAATCATCTTGCATGCCAGAACAAATACAAGGTAATACATAAAGGTTGCATGCCAAGATTATTGTGAGTACATTGTATCAGCAAACTCTCTAACTCTGTCCTTGGATATCATAAGCATATTGGAAGTAGTAACACAGAATCAGAACCTAAACAATAATGAACAGTCACATCTAATAAGTACATACTTCGCAACTTATTTGGTTGTGATAGGGTTCAAATTCTAATGAAAATGAGTACATCTTATTAATAGTGACTGAACACAAAGTAATCAATTAAAACATAAGTACAGAAATATGATACAGATTCTAGTAATCTTCCAATATTTAGTATAACAAGAGCCACATTTGAAAATATTATGATGGATGGTATGAAATTATTATAATGATGGTCTATCTATTTATATTTCTAGGGACATTCAAGAGAATTGAGTATTTTGAAATAATCTCCTTTAAAGAAATACATAGACAATGCCATATTCTAAACTACAAGTTCCTGTATTCTTGCAGAACATTTTAATCCCTACTTTAATAGAATTATTTTACTGTTTCTTTTATTTTTACATACTTGTGTTTGCAAAAGACTCATAATTATGACATTGTCATAGATGTTTAAGAGGCTGGGTTACAATTACACTAGCTTTTGTGTATTGTATAACTTATGAATAAATATAATACATCAAAATTATTCATGCTGTATAAACATAAAACTTGCTGGCATTTTGTTCCAAGAATTATACTTATATTTAGATAAAGAAAAAAATTACAAAGAGATTACATCACAGCTTCAGTTTTTATAAATTGCCCTTTAATAAATAGTATAGTTTATACACAGTTTTGCATAATAATTTTCCTACTTGATTGTAAATAAATTTAATTTTAATTCATTTTACCTTCATGACTGAAAAAAAAATATAAAAAGCATCATGCCTGGGCAAACAGATAAAGCAAGAACTTACCATCATAAGAAACATTTCTATTTGTATGAAGTGGTATCACTTGATCAGGATTAACAGGTGACATTAGGTATTGCATTGGACCATCATAGCCTGTCATTGAAAAGAAAACAGCGCATAACAGAAGGTATTACAAATTCATGCAAAAACAACGAAAAAGACATTTAATTAAGGCAATATTAAAATGAAATACTAAAGTCTTGGCTTACCATGTAATTCACGAGATCTACTACCAGATAATGGACGTTTTGCTGATCCTACTCGTAAATCGTTGGCCTGAACCATCCCAGAGGTTTGCCTTTTTTGCTTCATTTTCTGTTCCATAAGTTGGCGCTAAAATATAAAAGCTCAACTCACAAAGGATCGAAAACAATAGCTTTGGATATAGACGTGTATAAAAATTCAAACTACAACAAGAAAAGGCAAAATCTGATTCAAAAACTTCGAATACTTACTTGCTGTTCTAATTTGTGGTCTCGAACATTTATAGAAGCCATAATGATAAAGAGCTCGTCTCTAAACAACTATACTACGATGTCACTACAATAGGTTTCCCATAAATTGAATTTATACATCGACTTTAATTAATTTTTATCAATTTCAAGCTCGATTTTTGTTTGTAAATCATCTTGCCTACCGTTGCTCAGGAAAATGACGTTTGGTTGTATTTTTTATTACTATAATTTAACTGGCCTGGATTCAGAGTCTTTTAGCCATGACGTTTGGCTAGACTGTGCCAATTTTTATTTTTTTAATTCTATTGACAATGAAGGAATGTTAAATTGTATGGACCTGTAAAAATTTACTAAATATTCCTAGCTTTTTTTACATTATCTGAAATACAAATAAAACACCGCAGTCAAAAATTATGTAGGTATATAGTCCTTTTCATGAAAGAAGTCCCGCGATTTGAGCAATAATACACCTATAGTGTTTTTCAAAAGGAGTCCAGTGATTTAGAGCCTATTATATTCTTTCCCTCCTTTAATCATCCTTTAACATTGCGTAATTTAAAAATTAATTTTTTTTTTTATCGGATTCAGATAAAATATAATCAGTTCACACAGATTTTGTTAAATATTTCAAAAAGTATTTTTTTTTATTTAATTACATCCTGACAAATTATCAATGACATTTCAAAAATCCTTTACAAATGCAATTATGCGTAAATTGGAAAATTTCGTGTCCTTCAAGCTGTAATCCACACTTTTAATATCTCAATGCAAAGGAATTTTGACTATGCCAAAAAATAATGATGAAATAGTCATAAATAGTGACGCATATAAAAAAAACAGTCCTATGATAGTTTCGGCGGTATAGCTATAGGATTACAGCTTGACGTTCAAGCTGTAATCCTCATCTCTCGTGCACGTAAACGGTAATGTCTATCGACGTGGTTTAAGTTTCAAAAAATTGTCGTGAAATAGTGATAAGGACATGCCAAATCTCATAATAGTTTGCAAACGACTCCAGAGATATAAAGGTACCCTGGTGAGGATAACAGCTTGAACAATTGAAAACTTCGAACATCTTCGGAACGCCTGGATGGATGATACTCAAAATTATTAGCAAACAACTTGACCTTACTGAACCTTGGTTGGAAAGAAGCATTGGTTTTCGACAGTCTGGCTGGGGCTTTACAAACAATACTATAGGTAGGGAAGTCAGCACATCAAGCGTTACAAATATGTTTCAATTGGCTGGGGAAATTTGACAGATAATGTAACGCTCGATCGATATGCTTGATCGTCAGGAAACCGACCGATAGGATTTAGGTTGTAACAGTTTTTGTTTAGTATGGTATGATTTCCAGCCACAGACCCATTCATAAATTATACACATAAAAAAAAAAATGTCTCTGACTACGAAATGACGTTGATTGACTTTTCTTTGACATTTCTTTTATTTAAAAAATGGCTCCGACTCGGAGTATTATCGGATTTTTGAATCCGAAGACTTTAGGTGTTGTATTAACTAGAAATTTATCTAAAACTTCATGTCGAGTAGTGCAAAAGTGTAACAATTGTGAACATATTTTAGGCAGTTCAATTTTGTCGGCTGCTGCTATATGCACGAATAAATGTAAGTTTCTGCATGTGTACCTACATTACATCACCGGCTTATTCTAAATTGAATAGGTAGATAATAAATAAAGTTATGTTTCATTGTTTAGTCAAGCACCTAAACTACTAAATATATTAAGACATTATTATTAATAAAGGTTGCAATGACATTTCAAAACATAACCTATATTTCTTGTCAGATGGTGTTACTGGACATAGGCCGCGATACTTTCACACCAGCAATGGCCTCAACGCTAAAATTGATTATTACCAAGTTCTGGGTGTTCCCAAAAATGCCTCGGCCAAAGAAATAAAGAAAGCTTATTACCAATTGGCAAAGAAATACCATCCTGATGCCAATAGGGAAGACCCTCAGGCATCTAAGAAATTTCAGGAAGTATCTGAAGCCTATGAGGTAAGTTATATCAAATACAAAAGACAAAATGTCTAATAATAAAATTTGCTCATGTATTAATATTATTTTGATGTTCCTTTTAGTATTTATTCATGTTTATAAACTTCTACTATCAGGCTGATAATTTAAAGCCCATGAGTTTTAATTTATTAAGATTTGTATTTGTAAGGGTGGTCTGGATGAAAACTCAGTATGACTAATTGGTATATGTTTTTTTATTTCTCTAGTTCTTTATTTATACAAATTATTTATGTCAAGTATTTCAGGTTTGATTTTTATGTTAATCTGATCCGTTTCATTCGCACTTGAGTGTTCTGAATCCATATTAAAATCATTATTTCAGATACTATCTGATGAAGGAAAACGTAAACAGTATGATACTTATGGAACAACTTCAGAAAATATGGGCATGGGTGGTGGACCAGGTGGAGCGGACGGTTTTACTCATCAATGGCAATACAAGTCCACTATAGACCCTGAGGAGTTGTTCAGAAAAATATTTGGTGATGCAGGATTTAAAAGAGATACTTTTAATGATTTTGCTGAAAGCCAGTTTGGGTTTGGAGCATCTCAGGAGGTAACTATTTAAAGTTATAATTGCTTTAGCACATAATATCATCTTATTTTTATAAACTCCGCACATTTTGTATTGAGTTATAATATTCAACATGTTAAACATGGGGGTGTTCAAAACTTAGAACACCACTTTTAGTGATAGGCAGTAAAAGAAGTTTGAAAGGAGTACAAAAAAAATTATGTTTGTACAGGTGGCATGTGTTTGTCTGGTCCAATGGGGTGTAGATAAGCAGTTCCAGTGTGCCCACTTTAGGGAAGTGAATGAATGAATGTAATTATTTTTTTGTTATTTTTAAACAATATTGTTGCCTGGTAGAAATCACTTCCAAGCCGCCCTTTATACATAATGTGTTGTTTTATTTGTGTTTTTTTTTTATTCTGGTTTTGTTTTTGTGTATAATAAAGGGTAAATAAATAAAATAAAATAAATAATGTATAGAAAACCATATTTTGGCTCACAAACTAATGACAAAGACTCCTTTGTTTTCAATCATTCTCATTCAGTATTTACAGTACGAAGTTTTTAACTGGTATCATTATTTTTCTATTTGACATTTTAAACTGTCAGTTTATTGCATTAAATTATTTGCCAGAGTATAGTTAATACAAAATACTTCAGAGAGCGCTATTCAATAATATACTTTTCTGATACTAATATTTGAACAGAAACTTAAAAGCTTCTATGAGGCTAGGCAAAAAAAAGACAATTTTTTTATATTTTACTGTGTATGTGCTTATAGTATACTATAAGCACATACACTTTTGTTATGACAAACTAGCTATAATTTATAATTCCGGTTTCCAGGTCATAGTAAACTTGAAGTTTACTGAAGCTGCGCGTGGTGTTAATAAGGATATCAATGTGAATATAATTGACACCTGTCCCAAATGCCAAGGCTCTCGAGCTGAACCTGGCACTAAAGCTATTAAGTGTACTTATTGCAATGGCACCGGGATGGAGACCTTTTCAAGAGGTAATTGGATTAATTCTATTATAGGTAAAACTAGCTTTATCCCGCAACTTGGTATGCGCTTAACTACCCTTCTCGTGGACATTTCAGAAACTATACAACCAGACACTCACTGAAAGAATCTTTATACCAAGTATCACACCCATGCACTCAAGGAATAAGTTTTTTTTCATACAAACTAAAAATCATATATTTCCCGTTCCCGTGGGAATTTCGGGAATTCCTTTCATAGTACAACCAATCACTCATTGAAGAACCTTTATGCCAAGTATCACTTCCGTGCGCTCAAGGAATAAGATTTTTCATACAAACTAAAATATCATATATTTCCCGTTCCCGTGGGAATTTCGGGAATTCCTTCCATAATACAAACAGACACTTATTGAGGAACCTTTATAGGTATCAAGTATCACATCCGTGCACTCAAGGGATGGGATTTTTTCATACAAACTAAAAAGTCCTATATTTCCCGTTCCCGTGGGAATATCGGGAATTCCCTTAGTGCACCCCTGCATCCCCTAAAGAATGTATGTTCAGCTCTCTACGCCCAGTAGTTACGGCTGTACGTTGTCTGTCAGTCACTCATGGCGGGTTTCAATATTATGAAAACTGTTCGTTTTGCCTACGAACAATAGAAATCACTACCAAAATGCCTTTCTATATTCAAAATCTTGACATCTAAACCACTGCTTACGAACTGCTTGACTGTAATGGGTTGCTAGGTTACATTTGACCATTTACAAAATAAGTCATTATATCTAGCCAACGACGACGTAACAAGTTATTAATTTAAACCAATGAGGTAAAGGTAGCATGGCAGTCTTCTGCGGCCAATAAGAGTTATGTTTTCATTACGTATGACCAATTAAAGAAGAGGTCATTTTATCTAGCCAACGACGTAAAAATTTATTCATTTAACGAAATATCCTATCAAATATCTGTCAACATATCAATAATCCAGTTTTCTCTTTCTAAGTTATCTATAACTTATTTTGAAAAAAAAGGACGAATATTATTAAATGACATAATTTATCTTTTAAATATTTACTTTGACGTCATAAAAATGTGATTCAACCAATGGCAAAATTAATCGAAGGATTGGCGTTTCGTTTTACGTAAGCAGTTAAACGCAATTATTAATAAAAAGCTCAAAAAACATTCTATAATATATTTATCGAATACTAAAACATAGCAAACATAAATTGAATAAGTTTATATATTTCTTTAGTTCAAATATCATACAAATAATTTGCTAATGCGTGATATTCTATAAATCACATATCACCTATTTTCTTGGAAGAATGTCACGCAAGGAGGGCCCATGCCAAATTTGAGAACTAACAGCCCGTAGCTAGTGGATATTGTGAAACGCTACTTTTTTCCTACCAGTTTTGTACCTGTACCGGTTACGCATAGCAGTCAGTTGAATATTGAAACCCGCCATCAGTCACTCAGTGACTCAGTCAGTAACGGAACAGTTTTATATATATTGATATATACAACGTGTTACAAAATGGAGAGATAAAACTTAAGAGTTAACTTCTATACCATACATACAATATACAGTGAAAGAATTAGCATGATCAGTGCAGGTATAGACTTTCATACAAATTTATTTAATTATTTTACAACAAAATATTTTGACAACCCTAGTCAACCTAATAAGCTAAAACAAGACTTGTGCCGCAGTCAGTGACCTTATGACCTTTCCCGCACCGGCTGAACTTTGTAACTGTCTTAGTTACCCATCACTTTATTTTTACGCCATCTGATATGAAATAGATTTTATCAAAAGCTAACAGCTGTTTTCAGGGTTGACACTTAGATATTTTGAACTTGTTTTTCGACCGAGCCGTAAGGATAACAAATTTATGTTACTGTTACTTATAAACAACATCACCAAACATACAATCCCCTTAAGTATTATCTCTCCATTATGTTACACATATTATCTCTTCATTATATTTATATTTTTAGATATGTGTACAAAGCTTTCAACCCGTCAATCTTTATATCCTATTGATGATAAGTTTATTACATCTTATCACTTTGTTGTGGTTTCTTCCACAAATCATACCTAGTGTGTGATATTTTATATTCATAAAAGCTATTCTTGCTATTACACGATAATAATGACAAAATGTTGTAAATTTAAATTTTACTATCTATGTTAAAGTATGTAACTATCATTATTATACTGCCCTCTGCTTCTAAAATCCGATTAATAAAGCTTTGCACTTGAGGCAAATGTTTCGATCTGAAGTCCCATGTTTTTATAATGTTTTTGCCAACAGTCCTAGTGGGAGCTTATTCAAAAAGTCACTCAGATTGGAAACTTTCTGCTGCATACTATTAGGACATAGATGGTATAGGGTTAATTTTAATTAGCAGTGATCTTCTTGCACGCAGCCACTTCACATCAATCCCATTAACATTTGTTCTATGACTTTTTAAAGTTAATAATTTAAGAAAATTAAATTTTCCTGTACAAAAAGATCAATTACACTGATGCCAAACACTTTGCGTCACGCCACGTGCAACGGGACGCGGGGTTGCGAGGCCACTTACAAAATACAGGGGGAGCAAAAAAAAAAATATTTTTTTTTGTGTTATTTATCAAGGTTTGTAAAAAGTCGTAGGATAAATGTTGTTAGGATTGATGTGGGGAGGCTGCCTGCAAGAAGTGATGCGCTAATTAACATTAACCCAGTATATCATATGCCTAATTTATTAAAATTATATAACTGATTATAGGTCCATTTGTAATGCGCTCTACCTGCCGGCATTGTCACGGCACTAGAATGTTAATCAAGTTCCCGTGTGTTGAGTGTGAAGGAAAGGGACAGAATGTAAGTATAATTTCAACCTATTAAATTCTTACTAACCTATAAAACACAACTCTAATTTTACCCATATTTCTGTAAAGTAAAGTCTGATTTTATCAATGTTATCATTCATAACTTCTGACGAATGAAGCAAATAATAGAAATTTGAATTAAAATAATTTTAGCCTTTTATTTCATGTTTTTTCTATAAACCTACATTTTGTTAACTATTCCCTTACTTAGCTAATATAATACTCAACTTAAAATTATACATACTTGGATTCTTTACCTACATGTCAAGTGAATGTACAATTTGTTACTTGAACTTGCTTACCTTTAATTTAAGGCAATAGACACTATTGCCCGACTTATCTGTTTTTTATTTGCAAACAAAGAGTGATAGTTTTATGAACTGGCATAATCAAAAAAATGTTACTTTTTGTTATCTTTTTTCGTTTATTTACCTAAGATATAATTATATTCTTTTTAATTACAGGTTCAACGTAAAAAAGTGACGGTGCCTGTACCCGCAGGCGTGGAGGATGGCCAAACAGTGAGAATGAGTATCGGGAAGAATGAAATTTTTGTAACGTTCCGAGTTGAGAAATCTAATTACTTTAAGAGAGACGGACCAGATGTGCATACAGAGTGCTGTGTGAGTATCAGTTGATTTGATTAAGGCTAAATCTTGATTACGGCAAGCGTGGTTACATATAAATATTACCGCGCGTAGACGCTACGGGGCACTTTTCTACATATGGAATCACGCTCCGGCTAGGCTTGTGTGGCTCGTGTGAATATATTGGCCTTTAGCATGATTTTTTCAGACATCTTTAATAGGAATCAACATATTTCCGAGAATATACATAAAATTTTTATGATTCATGAAGAAATAGGTTTATCTTTTCTCAAATGCCTGTTTTTAGGGTTCTGTACCCAAAGGGTCTGTCTGTCTCTATGTCACCAGGCTTTGTCCGATGTTTGGACATGGATGGTTTTTGTTTAAAGTTTACTCATTTTAGTTTTAAAAATATATTGTAGACACCTGAATCTTTTATCTGTCCATCCTCATACCACATAGTGAATGAAATCAAAAACAATAATAAAAGGTATAACCTGTAAATAAGTATTAATTTTTTATTTAAATTTTTTCAGATATCAGTTTCACAGGCATTACTCGGAGGCTCAGTGCGATTGCAAGGATTATATGAGGATCATACAATTCAAGTAAGTTGAATTTCTGTATAAATACAACAAAAAACTATTTATAAAATTCAATATCAAAGTGCTTAGTGCGTCCTGGGTGCTGTATACTGTATACAGTAGTCGTTAGGTTTTGTTAGGGGTTGTTTGGCCCTGAAAATGCTGACACCCACCAACTAGCACTAGGCCAGCTTGGTGGATTACGGCCAAACCTCTTCATTACCTAGGAGAGAGACTCTTAGCCCTGCAATGGGCTCATTACACGGAGTTGTAATGATGATATCAAAGTGTATGTAACCAGATAAGAAACCACAGTGTATAATATGCTTCATGAAATAAAATACTTTTGCCATCATTTACCGGCGACTTGAGGGGGCTACCTGCGCCATTATAAATATAATATAATTTTACAGATAATGCCCGGCACTTCGTCACACAGCACCATTAGGCTATCCAAGAAAGGCATGAAGATGGTCAGTCAGCATGGTTATGGTGATCATTATGTGCACATTAAAATACAGGTAAATGTGTTTTTTTTTTTTTTATAAATATTTCTGACACTCAACATTATCTAGCCCAAATTAAGTTTCTAAAAGTACTTGTGTTATGGATACTAGATGGAAACTGATATACTTAGGAAATATATAAACATGCATATTGAATAAATACATATTTTTTATTAGAATAAACTTAAATAAATAAACATATAAACATACATGACTTGACGGCTAATAACTGTGTTCATCACACCGATATCCGCCGCCGCCGGGATTCGAACCCAGGACCTCTGGCATAGAAGGCAATGTATGTTACCACTACACCAGCCAGTCGTCAATTGTATTTAAACTTTTGTCAAAACCAAAATAATACTTTTATTTTAATTTGATTTTTTTATAAAATACAAAATATATAATAAAAAAATGTGCAGCAGTGCCCGGGTTTAAAAGTATGCCTAAAAATCTAAAATTCTAAATAAATCATAGAAAAATAGCCCATGAGAAAATAAGGGGCAATCATGACTGAGTTATGGCTGTTTTTGATGTCAAAACCCTAAGCTTTGATATTCATTAGATTTGATTTTACTGTCATATTTAAATAGTTTTGTGAAGGACCTCTACACCATAAAACATACTTTAAAAAACCAACTGAAAATGTCTATGAAAGCCCAATTTCGATCTATTGTGCGCCGTATACCCAATCAAATAGTGTGTCGTCTGCCCGGGCATACTGTAAGTCAGTTAAGGGACTCAGGTTTTATAGGCGTTTTTGTGGGCGATTGACTGCAATAGTCTCTTCATCATTATAATACCTTCAAATTTGTCAAACGTGAAGTCATAAGGGATACAGGCGTGAACTTATGTATCTTTATTACTAAATTGTCTCCGTGTCTCCGTAACCTGCTTTTTCCATAACTTACCAACCAACCATCATTTTTATAACAACTGATTTGAAACTTAATTAAATGGTCCTCAGACCAAAAATTATAGTTGACGACTAGCTGGATCGTCATGCTTTGCTAGATAATGTGTGAATGTGCGGCCGGCAAGAGAGGCATTGATGGACGAACGTGTGAATGTGGGAATTCACACATACGTTAGACCATCAATACCTAGTTGCGGCTAAGGCTTGTATAGTATTTTTCTCAAATAATGCGCGGAAATTAAACTTTTTTACAATTCAGAACTTTTATTTGAAAATACAATTCTAAAGCCCAAACTATAAAAATAATCAAAATATTAAATACACTAGCTGTTGCGCGCGGTTTTACCCTCGCAATTTCGATTCCCGCGGGATCTTCGGGATAAAAAGTAGCCTATACGGATTCGGAAGAATCCCTCTAAGTAATGGTAAAAGAAATTTTGAAATCGGTCCAGTAGGTTTTGAGCTTATTCAATACAAACATACAAAAATACAAAGGTTTCCTCTTTATAATATTAGTATAGATAAATGTTAATTTATTTAATATTAATTCATTAATGAATATTGCGTAAGTTTTGATGTGTAATTAATTGGTAAATCGAAATAAATAAAATATTGTATTGACTATGTAGTATCGACCAAAAAAGAGCAAAATAAATAGTTGCGGTCGAAACCATCACCATCATGTTGATGTGAAATCACTACATAGTATAAAACAAATTCGCTTTCTCTGTCCCTATGTCCCTTTGTATGCTTAAATCTTTGAAACTACGCAACGGATTTTGATGCGGTTTTTTTTAATAGATAGAGTGATTCAAGAGGAAGGTTTATATGTATAATAACATTCATTAAATAGTAGAGAAGTACTGTTATTTTTGAGGTTTCTAATGTGATGTCGTAAATAATTACATTTTTTCCGCTTACATTGCAAACGCAGGCTGAACCCTACGAGTTTTATCAAAATAATGTACTAAGTATTGTACACATTGAAAAGGTCTACAGAAAAGTCCGTGATGGTATATGTCTATATCTTATGGATAACCCACAATAACTTTTTTTTGTCATTTACTTTTTACGACAAATAATGGCTAATTTTTGAAGCGATTTTAACCAATACAGCATTAATTCTTAACCAATTAAATACCTTGAATACATTGTTCATTTAATATAGATCTATATGGCCCTTTACACCGTATGATTTAAGTGAATATTTTCGAAGATATTACAGATTTAAAAATTGCGGGACGTAGCGTTTGCGGCGGTACCGGCGGCGGGCCGCCCGGTGCGGCAAGAGCGTGTATCAGCATTGCACCCGTGCGAAGCCGGGGCGGGTCGCTAGTTAAAAATAAACGAAAACGTTGTGAACAAGTAAAAATAGTGCAAATATTAAACCATAGTAGTATAAAAAGTAGTAAATCCAAATATTTTTAAGTGGATATATATTTTTCTATCATTTTTAACATAACAGACTGTGTTCTTCCCATAATCAACGACACAAGTCCATGCGAACTGGCAAACTGACAAATCAACTAACTTATAGCAGCGGCCGGCTGAAAGATTTTCATTCCATTGTTAGATACTGCTTTGTGATTACATGCAGATGATTGCTCTATTGTTACATGGTGGATAATTCCAACTTTTGTTTCTTAACACGAAACCAATAGTGACATTACTTTTTCAGCTTATTATACTATCCAAAAATAATAAAAGAATCAACTTTATACAGTGGGCATAAAAGCCAGGCAATGTATGGACACTGAGATGAACCCTTTAAATTAAACCTTTGATAAGTTACCTCTTTGGTTGCGATGTTGAAGAGTAGAAGATCATTCGATTTTTAAATTACACGACACATATGATTTTGCATAGAAATTTATTTTGGCCGCTAAACACGACAGATAAAGATATTCATACAAATATTGTTGTACTGCTTGACCAGTACAACAAGTTCGATTTGTCTCGAAGAAGGTTTTCAAATAATGCTCAAATTTCCAAGCATATTTGAGAAAAAAATATTTATTTACTTTTAAGATTATTCTAGAAAAATATTTAATATACTTGATTACCAGGTTCCAAAGATGCTGAGTGCAAAGCAAAAGGCTCTCGCATACGCGTTTGCCGAGCTCGAAGAAGACACCCCAGGACAAATTCACGGCGTGTCCTTCAGCAAAGATGGTAAGAAAGAATCTAAATAAACAAAAAAAAAAAACGATCATCTATGGTCCGTTTGATATGGAGGTGGATATTTAAAATTAGATTGTATTGTCTGTTATGGAACTACGAAAAATAGTGTTTTTCGAATTTGAATTTAGAAATTTAATTTAGAATTTAAATATTAGTTTTCGGTTCTGTGTATGAAGTAGTATTGTCGGTGAAACAAATAAAGCATAATCTCACAAAATATCACGAATAAAATATACTACAAATTAACATATCTTAGCTTTATCGATCTATCTAATTTAATGATAAATTATTTTGCAAGGATTAGTCTTTAAAATTAATATCTAAGTAAAACTTATTACTGCCATAGGATACAGGGTGTAACATTTTTGAACATTAACTTAATTAACATTTAAAAAATAGGAAACATTTTCATAGTTTCATATTTGTCTTTATAATCTAATTTTAAATAGCCACCTTGTGTATTTAGACTGGTGCTGTTTAGTTATACCTTATTTCTTTATTTTGTCTTTATTTTACCTGACGCCTTGCTGTTGTGATAGCTTATGTTTATTTATAAGTACTTTACAAATTTTACTTAGGTTTTAAAATATCTATACCGGTTATTTTATTTTACTTGTAAAATTACTAAGAAAACTGAGTAGATATTAGGTCGAGATTTCTAAGGTTCTTCAAAATATATTTATATGAAATATACACGAAATTTATATTTTCCAGACAAAACAAATAGCAGTAGTAGTACAAAGAAAGGTACCGAAAATGTACACCGTCTTAATCGTGATTCCGAAGAGATGCCACGTGCTAAAACTAGGTTCTCGTCGTTTTTCGAAATGTTCCAAGAATCACTTATAGACAATAGAGCTTGGTTCGTTTCAGGCTTTGTTTTAAGTCTCGCACTACTTTTACTTGCGTATATGCACAGTCCTGGGTTTGAGGATCATTTGAGAAATCAACACTTGAATAGAGATGATACATTACCTCATAGGGATAAGCAATGGGGCTATGAGAGACAGTTGGAGAAGGAAAAACAAAAGAATCCTGAATTGTATGATGCATAAATCATTATTTAAGCTGTTATTTTAGGGATTTATGTGCATATTTAATGAAAATTGATCCAACTTGGTCAGATTTTTCAATTTAGCGATCTTTAAAACGACTTGTACATTGACATTTTTTAAAATCAATTTCAAAATGAATTGTAAATATCTTTGACAGTTGTCAACGTCACAAAAATGTGCATTAAATACGTTAGGAGCCTCATTCGCCCAACAAAGGGGTACGCAAAATACAAATTAGATGTTTTTAATACTTAATTACATCCTTTAACTTTATGTTATGGCGCATAGTAACGTAAACTAGTTATTTATTTATTGTAGTAGTTATGTCAAAATCTATGAAATTCCATGTATATTTTGATAGTTGCTGAAAATGTAGATATTTTTTTATTAGATAATTGTATTATTCTGGATGTTTCTACTTCTAGACTTATGTTCAAATGGTTACGATATAGTATGATGGTTATCCAAATGTATTTAAAAATATATTTAAAAATGTTGTTTTTAAATTAATATATAAGTTAAATAATGGTTTGTTGTTTTATTTAACACCTTACATTTACATACCATCATGCTATGTCTGTTGTAATTGTTTTTGTATTTAGATAGCTTATTTTTATACAGTATGAGGTAGCATGATGATTTGTATTACCTTTTTTTTAAATAAATAGATATAATTTGCTTTTATCGGACATCATCTGATGGTCAATGACAATATGGCAGAGGATTGGCCTGGAAAAGAACTGAGATAAACTAAAAGTAAAATTTTAAGGCTGATTTTACCCGAAGGGTCAGTTTGCGGCCACACTGAATGCGCATTGCTGGGGCCTAACGCGGGTGCGGCGGCCTGTGGCGTGCGTAGCCACAGTGACGCGCGAGCTGTTGTAGCGGTTTGACTTGTATCAGGTGTTGAAAGCAATGGGCGACGATTTGGTATTTCTTTATTTCTGTTTGAAAAAAAACTGTAAAGAATTTTAAATTTGTATGAAGAATTGAGATGTAACCCAAATATTTTTTTTAAATTCACTTGAATATCCCTGTCAACATAGACTACATTTTAAGTAAAATATCTGCTACACTCATAAGATAGGTAACAACTTTTGCAAAAGAACCTTTTTTTTATTTAGCTTATAAAATTTATTTTTATTCAGTACATTTTACAGTTTTTACCAAACTAATTTGTTACGCCCGCCACCCGCGCATTGGGTCGCTTGTTGCTTAGGCCCTTAGTATGGCCAGAAAACGCGGACAAGAACGTTTGAAACTTATGCACGCTGACTCGCTCAGTCCGGTCGCGCTAGGCTTCTGCCTTACTCATTTCAGTGTTGACACTACAGTATGGTTACATATTTTTGATATTTCGCTTCCGTCGTCGCACCACGCTAGGCTCGCAGTATGGACGCACACTCAGACGCCAGGCTTTCTGACGCTAGCGACCACCTTTCGTATAAAATCTGCCGCCTATTTAAAAAAATAAAACTATTTTACACACACGTTGTAGGTACTTTTTCGGATATCTACAGTGTGAGTCTGGATAAAGTGGTCAAACGAAACTGAACGATAATTTGGGCCATATTTTCGACGAAAAAAATAAAATTCAAAATGGCGCCGGAGTTTATGACAGGACTTAAAAAAAGGGATGCTGCGTACAATAACTGTATGGTATAAAAAATATGCAACAAAGAATTTAATGGAACAATTAAAAATAAACTTTATTTTTTTTTAAATAACATTTTAATAAATTCAAAAATGCGGGCTAGCTCTTACAGCATTTTTTGTTTTTTAAGACATCGTATGTTTTGTTATCTTAATTCAGTTTTTTTCATAACGATACGTTATTAGTTAAGCCGTTTTGTTTACGAGGAGGGCAACCCAGCGATCAAATTTTTTTGTAGTCCTAATTTGACGGCATTTTGAATTTTTTAAATATTTTTCGTGGATAATATGGCCCAAATTATCGCCCAGTTTCGTTTGTGCACTTTTCCAGACTCACCCTGTATACAAATGAATAAGAAGTTTTTTTTATTTCTCCGCTCAAAACTAATGTTAGTAAAAGATATTCAAAGGAAGGCTTATTAATTTTCCGGTCCAGCTTACTTCAACGTTGAGATCGAAATTATGTAAAATGCTCTTAAATAAAATAAATGCTTTTGTCTTCTGAAAAACAAACACACGCATTTTTGTGGTGATAGAATATAAAAAGTCTTGTTGTCGAAAGACATTAAAATTGAATATCTGTGGCACTTGAAATGGTACCTACTACAAGTACTATCGAATCGAATCAACTGAATCATGACCCACAACAAGCTCATTTTGACAAATCGTCTAAATGCCCTCACACACAAAAAAACTTCGTAGGGTGTTTATTACATCATACCTTACGAAGTAACGTTTGCAGAACGTAAACGTAAAGTGTGATTGAGATAATTTCTTGCAAATGTTATGAATTGTTATAATTCCAACGGAATATCATTTTATTGGAATATAGCTACGTAAAATAAATAAATGCCATTTTTAGTAGCCTCCAATACGATTCTTATGTAACGGTGACGGCACTACAAGGTTATGTTGTGGAAATTACTGTCAGTGTCATGATATCAAGGTTCGCCGCGCCGGGTATAGTAGGTCGAAATTCGCTTTAAGATAGGTTTCCTTGGTGACGCAATTGTTATCATTTCATTAGACACTGACATTTAATGAGTACAGAATTCGTACAGTATCTAAAAAGTCATAAGTGCATTATACGCGGTAGACCTTACAAGTTTGACTGATGCCAACGAATTTTCAGCAAATTGGGTCATGATTCAGTGGTCTCGATGGTACCTAGCTCTGAAGTAGGATTTTGTTATGGAGGCTACATTGCTGAACTATTTTCAAATTTCCCGATAGCCACCTAGGACTTCTCAAGCAGCGGTGAAAACTCAACTATAGTTTCACGTAGGCTGTCAACGTGTTACTATGTTTTGTGCACGCAAACCTTATGGTGCGTACAGATTTCTGTAATGGAACTTGTAATGTAACATTCTTCGCACCACACGTCCAAATACGCGACGTAGGCAGAATGTTACATTACTAGTTGCAATACTAACAATCAATACGCACCATTAAACTAATCGTTTCCCATGATTGGTTTGAGAAACCTGTGTCTGACTAGGCCTTGTTTTTTGTTACCTACATTTTTTTAACTTACAAATTCAAAATTGACTTACAAATCAATCTGATATGAAATACGCTTTTTCTTATAGGTAATAAGAATACGATATAGCCCCGCCGAAATGATTATTGTAAGTTTCAATTGGTTTTTGCTTAGGTTTTTAAATTTGTAGGTATATTTAGATGGAACTTATAAGTAACTTTAAATGTAGATTTGTAATGGTTTCTTTTGAACGACTATTAGGTAAATATGCCGCAAGTTTATGTAGAATCTGTATTTGTAAAGCTTGACGCCATTTCGGGCGGAAAGGACCCACCAAACTGACCAGTCGGTCAGGAAGTAATCTGAATTATTATCTATCATCTCATGTTGATGAAGAAATAAAAGTATTTCACAGGTATTTCTTTTTTGTATAACTTGAGGGAGAGTTTATTAAATAAACTTTGGCCAATTCGTTTTGAATCGCTGTCAAAATTCCATAGACAACAATCAAAAAATGTTAACTCCAAGTTTACATTTAGATGTAAATTTACTTAGGTTTCACAATGGGCCGTATTTGACATAGCAATTTCTTATTTTTAAGTCTCTCCAGTGTCAAATTTACGACGTGAAACGTGACAGCCTTATACAAAAACTATTTTTTTCTCTTTCTGTCACGGCATTAAGAAACACTTAAAATTCATTCAATGTCGAATCGGCCCCATATGGACCTAAGAGTTGAGAAATGTCATGTACGCATTTTCAATCGCTGTAGTCAGCACTGGCAAGCTGGTTGTCTCTTCAGCAGTACGATCACGGAACTTTATCGAATCGTTTGTTAACGAATGTTCGTATAGTATGGAGACGGTTTTTAAGAAAAAATTGAAATCTATCCATTGCCGCACGGCCAGTTTAAATAAATATGTGCCTTGTTAATTTTGAATGTTTGTAAACATGTTGTACTCATAAATATCTGTAAAATAAAAAATTACAATGTTACTCAAAACTTGCAACCGACTCCATACTATACGAGCATTCGTAAACATTCGTTAATATACGATTCGATAAAGTTCTGTGATCGCACTGCTGGCAAGTTATACCAGTTGATGGCGTAAGTTGATGGACGATAACTTATTGTTTTAACGTTTTTCAGGTAAAAAGATTTCCATAGCGGAGCCTCAAGACATTATTGAAGCAGTAAAAGAAGCTCTAGAGAGAAAGAAATCTATAGAAGCAAGCTCTTCTTCGCCGAGCGAAGATGACGACGTTAAAGAATCCAAAAGAAGTAAAGGCTAAATTTTCGTATAAGTTATAGTTACTCTTAACATATTTGCCATTAGAGCTTAAATTGATAAGCAATTTTTATGCGCTAATTCGATATAACTTTTTGAAGAACTCAATATGGAATATATAATGTGCGTTATTTTAGTTATAATTTGATATAAAATATTGTGACATGTATTTTTTAGTTTCTTTCTAAGTATAAACATTTGCACAAGGAATATATTTTTGTCATAACATTCTGTGATACACATTATCTTTGTTAAGACACTGAAAAGTTTTTCATGTTAGAAAATTAAAAAAGTTAGAAAAAGGATTTTGTTTCCATAGACAATATTGCATAAACAATATTCCCGAAAAGGATACAATCAGAGCTGTAAATAGCCGTTAACTAGTTTGTAGGATATGGTAGTTAAATAAATTTGAAAAATATTCTTTTGTTTTATTTATTGCTGAATTTACACAATTCTAATTTATTAAGTTAGAAGTGTACTCAATGTAGTACAAGGAAAGTAATGTATCAACACACGCCTTACGACTTTCAACACCTCAGGCGAGAAGTCGCCAGTATTAAACATAAATAACTGCTGACAACTTCTTCATAAAGAAGGGTTTTGGGATTCAATATGGAAGTACTATAAAAAAGTTATTTTGCTAATTCCGCGACTTGTACTTGCACCAGTGATGCAGGATTTTCATGCGTAGGTTCACCGCCCTCCCTCCCTCAAGCAAGAAGCAAGACATGCAATGAACACACACCTGGAAACCCACACCACAAGCTATCACACCAGGTGATAGGTCGCGGAATTAGCAAAATAACTTTTTTATAGTAGTTGTCATGGATTTCCGCAAAGTAACGCCTGATTCAATCAATCAATATGGAAGGTTTGGGGACTAAAAGACAGAGTCAATCGTGTAGCGTCAAAAATAAAGCTGAGTTTCTTTCATATCACTACACATGCAACAGAGAGCTTTGGTTTTATTCATATTGGGATCTTTACAATGAGAACTTTATAAACATAGGGTTAAAGGTCGCGCCAAGCATCTATGATATGGCCCACGAGAGAAAAAATAAAACAGCATTGTCTCGACTTCTCCCAAGTTTTACACATACTCATACGATACTCATGCTTCTACGATACTCATGTTTTAGTCGTTTACGACATATTTGCGATAATTTCCATACACTTTTTTTGTGTCGTTCTTACAAAAAGCGTACATTGGTAGAGAGAGGTCAATGCCCTTTTATTTTTTTTAGTTACCTCTGAAGTTGTTGCGAGACACTTCGCGCAGATTTTTTGTAAGTGAAGCACCTGCTGCGCGAAACGATTTGCAACAACTTCAGAGTGGATTGGATGTCTGGCGCGATCTCTACCTGTACTCTGGCAAATAATTCAAAGCAGTAAAATGATAGTTCTACTTTAGGGAAGTAAAAATAGTGATGTGGTTTAAGTGAATGAATGTTATTATTTTTTAAATAATAATACCATAATGTATGGAAAAAAAATATTTTGGCTCACAAGATATTGCTTTTTATGGTCTTTTTATGTTCAGCAAAGGCAAAATGATTTTGAAAATGAAGAAGTTATCAATACGATTTTACTCTAATGTAACCGTTTTAAAGCACTAGGTTTGTTTGATAATTAATTATTTTCATTAAAGTTACTTTAAAGGAGTTATTTCGATCTGTTACCCACAAGAATTCACCCTAGGGTAAATTCTGGGAAACGTATGTCCTAAAATTTACCTATGATCTTTATCTATGATAGGTAAAAAAAATAATTTACTTACTTTTAATTCTTATTCCGTTTTTTCACCCTAGATACTGTCAGCGTGTCAATTCATAATCTTTATCATTATTATTTTATCATCACAGCTGATAGACATTTTATTATTTATTTTAAGAAAGACAACGTTATTTATTGCAATTTCAATGCATCTGACTTTGACATTGCATTAATACAATGACAATGTTAATACAGAATAATATAATATTAGATATGATATGAGATATACATATTAGAAGAGGTTACAATTATTGTTTTTATGTGTGCCCTATATGAAGTTTTTAAGAAAATCTCTAGTCGAGTGTACATTATCAAGGTGATAAATAGAAAGTGAGTATAGATAAAAAGTCCTATTATTCACCCAGGTTGAGGTAAATTCTCAAGAGGTTCCCCTAGGGTGAATTCTTTAGGGTAATAGATCATAATAACCCCTTTAAAGATATAGTACACACCTCAAATTCAATTATTTATAAATACTTATATTAAAAATTTTATGCAAAACGAATGACAAAGACTCAGTTTTTAACTGGTATCATTATTTTTCTATTTGACATTTCGAACTGTCAGTTTACTGCATTGAATTATTTGCCAGAGTATAAGCTTACTTTGTTTTGGGCTTAGGTGATTGGGTAATTGGGTAATTTACTGAACACTTTTGTCAAGAATAAATCAAAACCCTGCGTGTTTAGTAATAGGTATATTTTGGTGTAGGTATCTATAAACAGAACAAACTTAATAATAGAGACAACTTTGGCAGATTTGTCGCGTTTAATTATTAATATTGTTTGTTCATCCTAAAACTATAAAAAAATAAAATAAGACGCAGATAGGCTTGTTAACTTAGATGTTAACACTTTCATTGCCAGTCCTATTTACAGTCTTCCCCAGTGCCGCTTACTATTATACTGTTGGCGATGTCTGCCGAGTCGCCGGTACTGGAATGAAACTAACGTAAACTCTCCTAGTGAGTCACTAGAACTGAAAGTGTGCAAATATTTGGTAGGTAAATCAATTAAACGCGATAAAATAAGTTAAAAATCGCCTCTTATACAGGTCTGTTTGTTAGTCACTGGCCAAATATTTTTACACAATAAGTATCATATATGAACAGAAGGCAGCAGATCAAGCCTTACAAATTTCACTAACCAATTTTTAACTTAATGTAGAGTTCAGATTCAATTACAGTTTTTTGACATATTTGGAACGCTTGATGTGCTGCCTTCCGTACTTATCGATTTTTGTAAAAAAAGGTATGTATATTTTATAGGGATATTAATGTATTAGCTTACATATTAAGCAAAGCATGGTCATCCTTAATTATGAATGAATACTACAAAACATCCTGCAGTACTACGTCGGTTGTAGTATTATCAATGAAATGCCGCTGTGTAGTAGCTTTGTTTAACAGCGACAATTTGTAAATAAAATGTGGTGCCATATCTTATTTTTTTTCTACCGAGCGATACTAAAATAAATATGCAGGTACATTTATATCGTATCAAAGAAAATAACATTCAAATTTGGCTGGTGACTAAAAATCCACCCTGTATAATGTTATTCTGAGTAGAGCAAACCTAAGACAAACTTAATTATACAGGAAAAGCATAAGGATAATTTGAACCACTATTTCACTTGGTGACTTGGAGGATATTTAATATTCCGCTCTTCACATTCATCGCAAGGCTCCATGCTAAAAAGCCTATGTTTCTCTATCATGTCTTCTATTGAGTTTCGACTGTGGAACTTTAGAGTTGCTATAGTACAAGCAAGTATGAATACTGCACCTTCCACGTAAAAAGCGTATAATATTCGCACGTGACTTCGTACCTGAAAAAGAAATGTAACTCTAAATTAAAATAAATGTACCTCTAATTTGTAAATAAATATCTAAAATGCAAAGAACTTTATATGTTATTAAGAGCTTGTCTTTAAGCTGAGTACTGAGAGCTTGTCTTTAGTTATCGTTACTTTCCATCTGGTAAGATGGATATTTAAAGAGTTAAAAGTAAAATAATCAGCAAACAAAATTGGCGCCCAACGTGGGGCTATATCTTCCTACAAGCGACCTCGCTTGATGGATGGCTTTATCTGGCTAGTCACCAAATATCACGGCAATGTTTTACCTACATCAGGTGAGATTAAGGTCAACACGGGCTGAGTTACAGATCAAAAATAAGAATAAACCTTTCTATAAATCTATACTAAAATAATAAGTGATAATATCTTACTTCTTGATAAATAAACAAATTACTGCACCACATTTTAACTATTAATCTTTCAACTAAATTATTCCTGTCTTTTTTACGTAAGAATTTTTGTAACGAAATCTCTTTATTAATTACCATTTCGAGACCTCCACTCGTTGTAAATTCCAGTGGAAACATTATTGTTTCAAAAGCAGGCAGGCCTCTAAGATATCCAAAAGATATTGCTCCAATCATATAGTACGTTAGGATTGTCAGGGGTAAGCCTCGAGCAACCACGAACATTCTCAGAATCTTCTGGAACAAAGTTAATAGGTTATAAAATTGATACTTTCAAATAAAAAAGTAATTATAAAATAGACTTTGGCCAGTCTCAAAAACTAACCAAAAAAGTTAAAGCGAACTCAAGTTACAGATTTGACACAAGAGAGTAAGCGTTTAATCTGCGAGTGGAAGTACCTACTATCGAAGAGACTTCCGCCTGACCATCGCTAAGTTCATTTTTGCTTCCAGTCAAAAAATAGAATCGATTTTTCAAAACATTTTACTTGAATCTGAACTCTTGCCCTCGATATTAAGTTGAAATTGGTTGGGGAAATTTGACAGGTAATGTAATGATCTGCTGGCTTCTGTACCGACACACTGAAACATAATTATGTATACCACTCAGTCTCACTCACATACCACGCATGCATATGCGCGCTCCTCCATGGTGGTACACATCATTCTGTTGCTGTCTGTACATTTTTTGTCACTGTATAAACTGGCGTGGCCCTTTTAGCCATAACGAAAAAACAACATAAATCACCCTTGTTCATTATTCCACATAGCAATCAATCATCCGAGAAAAACAAATCAATGGCTTTTTTTGTTTACTGATCTCACAAATTAAAATGCCAGGCAGAACACCACAGAGGACATTACGTATCGTAAAACCCAGAAGGAGGAGTGAAAATAAAAATACTTATATTCATCAATTTACACTTTTTTGTTTAGGTATCAAATACCAATGTAAACTAAAAATAGTTTAAAGATACAATGTTATTTTTGCACAATCGTTGGTCATATCGCTTGTGATTTCTTCCATAACTTTTGGTACCTACTAATACTTTTTGATATACTTAATTCATAATTTATATACATATAATTGTCACTTAGCATCAAATGGATCAAATACTCGTTGGGCGGATATCATACCTTTGAACTCTGTTTAAATAGCTAATTCCATGAAAAATAAAATTCAGAATATAGCATTAGTTTCAATCTGTGTAATAATTAGGTACAGAAGGCAGTAGATCAAGCGTTCCAAACCTGTTGAAAAATTATAATTGATTCTGAACTCTATGCCCTCGACATTAAGTTAAAAATTGGTTGAGGAAATTTGACAACGCTTGATCTGCTGCCTTTTGTACATACTTGTACTTACGGATATATTCCGTCTCAAGCCAAAATTTGTTAGCGAGTCAAATACGTGCTCATCTGAATTTCTGCTGGAACTCTGAACATCTAAAATGAAAATAAAATACTTTAGAAAGAGTTCTGCTTTCAAAATCAAACTTTTTAGTCAACGCAATACGGCAGTATTCATTTTCTGCATATTTTGGTCGCTTTTGGTAATCAAAACCTACAGGAAACTTCTTCTAGCGGACTAAGAATCATGTTTGGAATGAAGTAAAAACTTATAGTATCTACATATTATGAAGAAAATATCTGAAAACTGGTAATTTAAAGTTATAAGGAAATAAAACACCAATTACAATCATATATTTGTAATTTTATACCTACGTAATAGTGCATACGCCCGCTTATCGTACCCTAAAACTTATACCTAATGGCACATAAAACGCATGAACACATAAGTATGGCATTTCACATCCCATTTGACTATGAGTAAAATTTATAGTCCACTGGGTTCTGTAGGTACGCTAGTAGCGCAAAGGTCGTAATCTCGTCTATTAGTTCCTGAACTGGCGCAACATGATTCTTTCTTCTTTTGCTAATATCAATTTTAGTTTATCTGCAATAGCCTTTGGGACATTGGGACCATGGGGATCCAGAAGGTCCTACCTCAGTTGTTATGCTCACAAAGAATGTATTGATACGTTTCTGCTAACGTGAACATGGAAATATTGACTTTTATTAGCGCTTGTAGAAAAACAAAAGTTACCTATGCATTTGTTTGCTATTAATTGTAAACACAGGAATTTTATTGGCATCGACATGGGCATCAATGGAAAAAATAATAACCACACTAGTAGGTACTGCGCTTAGAGTTTCCCCGCGGGATCAAATCAGGAATGAGGAGATTGGCAGGCAAACCAAAGTCACCGACATAGCCAGAAGGATTGCAAAGTTGAATTGGCAATGGGTAGGTACATAGCTCGTAGAACAGATGGCCATTGGTGAGATAATTATTGTATATCAAAATGTTGCGGTGCTTATATCGCCACGTTAAATTGAATAGTAGAAACTCTGAATCAAGTATTTCAGCAATAATAATTGTAGCAACTGACGCAAGAAAGCAGCATGGAAGTCCGAATGAAGTTGGTACAAAATATCTTTAGACACAGCAAATGAAAAATAACGAGAAATATTAAGTCCAGCCACAGAATATTTTTTTGGCCAGTTGATCAAGCTTCTATTTTCATAACTTAGCCACGAGAAAATAACTTTTGCGAAAAATGTGTCTTGAAGCAATTTATACTATAATTATACCATAATAATGTATACTAAGTAATATATTTGTAGCGACATCTAGCGAAGGTCCATAGAACGATGACGACACGACGTAATTCCTACATCGCGCTAGCACAGTTTCTATAGCGATCTGTACATATTCAACAGCCGTCCGTTCCTACATATTCATTAACATTGCGATTAAAAATATTATGCGACAAGAAGGGCTCCCGTTTCGGAAGACGTAGCCGGTACGGTTAGGTGCGACGACTAGCGCAGCGAGGAGGAGCAGTAAGGTTGCATATAGTAATACGTGCGCGAGCCGAGCGAGCGGTGCCGCGGCAGCGGCCGGCATAGCGCCATAAACCCTAGAGCTTTTTTAAATATAATTAATAATTCAACCTAAGGGTACTAGTCGGTGATTTATATATTAAACAAAACATCTATTCATTTCAAAGGGTATTTATTAAATCATACCTTACGAAGTCACTTTTGCAGAACGTAAACGTAAAGTGTGATTGAGATAATTTCTTGCAAATGTTATGAATTGTTATAATTCCAACGGAATATCATTTTATTGGAATATAGCTACGTAAAATAAATAAATGCCATTTTTAGATGATTCTAATGTAACGGTGACGGAACTACAAGGTTATGTTGTGGAAATTTGTGTCAGTGTCATAGGAATCATTTGAAAACAATTCAACTATAATTGAGTTTGGTCGTGTTGTTCATACAAAGATTCCATCTTACCAAGACGCAACGGAAACCTTTAAAAGCAAGTGAACGACTAATAAAAATTAAAAATGAGGCATAGGGGCAATTGCTCTTGGAAATTGGTAGGCGCTCCGTTATTGTTGTGTAGCACAAACATTAACTATAATCGTGCAGAACTATTAGAAACTTTGGAAAACAGAGTTTCAAATATGACACCCGGGCATACTTTGGGGCAATGCCGCAGATATTGACACGATATTTATACTGCAGAAAAGAGCTATTCGTGGAATGTATAAACATGGAAATAGAGAATCTCTAAGAGAAAAGTTTAAAGAAATTGGTATCTTGACCCTTGCATCACAATATATTTACGAAAACATTTTGTATATTCATAAGAATAGTAATAAATTTAAAACTAGGAAAGATAATCATGATAAAATTACTCTGTTAAGACTAGGAAAATTAAGGTTAGCTAAAAGCAGCAAATCATTTATTGGAATGTCAATACGTATGTATTACAAAATTCCGAAGTCAATTCAATCCCTGCCATTCAATAAATTTAAATCAGTTAATAAAGACACTCTATCTCGAAAAGCTTATTATAAAACTAAAGATTATTTAGACGATAACAAGGCATGGGATTAACACTACAGGATATTTCAAAAAGTTTCCAATTACTTATTAATTTTGTTTACGGCTTGGCTGTGCAGTATGACATGTGGCGTACTGGTGACTCTTCCACTCACTTATTTTCTTGTCCAGACAACGTCAAAGAACGTCATGCTCCCTCAGGCAACATGGCTAGTGGTAGCATCGGATATCGGGTCACTCTCTTCCCTAAAATATGGTTGAAGAGGGTGATGGCTGGTGCTTCCGTTATACTCGTGAACGGGTGCTGCTAGCGGTGCCAGGTTGTTTTGCTGATGATACTACGACTATTTTATTTTATTTTATTCCATTCTTGTTTAAATACACTGGTCCCAGTTTGTTATGTTCGTGCTGTGCATTCATAGCTCAATGCACCTACTATGTAAGCAATTTGGTTGTGGCATGACATTGACTTTCACAATTAGTTGTCTTGTGTTTGATTTTTTTCATGTCATGATCAATTTGTACTGTACTTATTTGTATTTCTTGCAATCCTGACTGAAAAAGAGTGCCAAGAGTTTTTTCCCGCCGGCTTTTTTTGTCGCTTGGTCTACTGTAATATTTTATTCAATACTATCAACACCTTGTTAAAGCCGAAGTACAAAATTATGACGTGATTAAGTGGCCATTCGATGGTCTTATGATAAAAAAAAAATTTCATTTTCATTTCAGTTTAAGAGAGTAGGTAGTTTCCAGTAGCTTGATGTTACGCTATGACAAAAAATAAGGCACAAGGTCAGACTTTGGCGTTGCTTTCGTCAATCTTAGCGTGAGTTGGTTTTCACATGGTCACCATTAGCGTAAGTAGTCCAAGGAACCTTTATGTATGCTGAAGCTCTCAATTGATGTCGTACGGTGATTATCTGTCGTTACCATTATCTTTGTGAGTATTCGATGCAATGAACGTCAGCTTCACTAACGGTTATTCTACTAAACAGGTACCAAAGTAGAAATCGACTACAAAAAAATTACAGAACGCTAGCGATGCCGCGAACAAAGATATCATATACCCTGTTAATCATTACTAATGAGACACAATTTATTGGCTTCCTATTGTGATTAGCCACAAAGGGCCCGCGCCAGGATGTATTAATACCGATATGCTCGATAAATTACGTTCTACACAAATAGCATTTTACATAAACAACTCATTGATAAGTTTCGTCATCCACCCAAACCAAGTCGCGGGCACAGCTAGTAGATCAATAACAATTTAGAGAAACCAAAAATGTATGGTGTACTAAAAAGCAAACTACACAAAATACCTGTGTTTAAGATTCAAACAACTTAAATAGTACCTATTCAATCAAAGAGTTGGACAGACGACGAGACGTAGAAGTCTTGAGCCAACTTTAAGAAAACCCTTATAAAAACAATGAAGACTGCTTGGACGAAACCTAATTGTCTTGGATAAGCAAATAAAATTTTCATGAAAATTGAATTTTTATCGGCGCGCTACAGACGTGCAATTTAGTCTAGTATTAATATAATGATAATAAACTGCATCATGTAGACAGGATTGTTACGACTTTATCAAGAAAACCACTTATGAGAACAGTTTCAGAAGAAAGTTATACCTCAACTCCCTTGATTAATATGAAGGTAAATTAAATAGGAGTTTTATATTTACACGTTTATTATTCTTTTACTGAACATGACATGTCTAGTAGAAATCGCTTCCCAGCGATACACCCATAATATTTTTTAACGTGTAAATAAATAAATAAACCCGCTTTTTACCTGATGTTATGGTGAAAATGTTATGGGAAAATAAATTGACTATTCATTCACAAGTAAATTCAAAAAGTGATTTTGATTTTTTCGTAACATAGTTTAGTCCGCAAGATAGGCAGATATACCTTAGCACGTTAAGGCCTACTATTTTGTCATTTCATATTTACAACTTGCAACTTGATGGCTACACTTCGACGACCGGCTGGTGTAGTGGTAACATACATTGCCTTCTATGCCAGAGGTCCTGGGTTCGAATCCCGGCGGCGGCGGATATTGGTGTGTTGAACATAGATATTAGCCGTCAAGTCATGGATGTTTATATGTTTATTTAAGTTTATTCTAATAAAAAATATGTATTTATTCAATATGTATGTTTATATATTTCTTAAGTATATCAGTTATCTAGTATCCATAGCACAAGTTCTTTAAGAAACTTAATTTGGATAATGTTGTGTGAGTGTCAGAAATATTTATTATATGGAATACTAATGGGAAAATTGCAAAGTTGTGTAGCTAAGAATTGTTTCATTCTTTTAGGAAATGTCAGTATCATTTCCTAGAATTTCTCGGAAATTGAAACATTCCTGAAATAGCAATGCTACTATGTTTGCAAATGTCCCCTACATTCGACTCGTGGCTCGACAAAAAGTTGTTTCGTGACACGCACGAATGCTTACCGAAACACATTGAATATTTAAACGAATTACAAAGTTCGTGTCAACAGGTCTTTGAATATCAAGTTCCCGTGTGGCGATTAGTAATTTGGACACTAAAACGGCTCGGTGGGTGCAGAGATCAATAGAAACAGACAAAATGTACGGTAAGTTACAAAGCTCCTTAAAGTCATCATCTCTTTGGCATTAATCCTACTTTCCTGTCTCTTTTGCCTCACCCAAGATTCACTGCCATAAATAAGTGATGGCATCAAAAATCCCTCAAGTACAGAAAGAAGAGCCTTCTTCGGTATAATTTTGCTTGCCATTATCGAGTACAAGGCGCCATTAACACAATTCCCCGCTTTTATCCTCCTACTAAGAGCACCCGTCCGGCAAGCGGGAGTCCCAAGTTCGAGGTCTGGTCAGGTGGTATCATTAAGCATATTTTTTCAGTTACTTTATCCTCCTTTCAATATCACCGTCACACTTCCAATCTCTTGTAAACAAGGAACCCAAGTATACAAACTCATTCACTTGCTCCACTTAAAGATCGTGCTGCTGTAAATTATTTCACGAAGATCATGAAATATCTTTATCCTACATATTCTTTCCTAATTGATAGATACGACCTATATATAATATAACCTGTAAGAATATATTTCAGAAGGGTTAATTTCACACTTAAATTTTGACATAATATTGTAGTTAAGTCAAAATTAATATTTCCAGTTCATGAAAATTTATCGACTCATCAAGAATTAAGCAAACAATTATATTACGTAAGCTCCGACCAACACTGTTGACTGGCAGTTTGCATCATTATAGCGGTCGTGATATCGGATAAAATCAAACAGAACCAAAAGAACAGTATATTAGTGTACTTGTCTAAAGATTTGACGAGAGTTTAAATGGCCAGTGCAATTTGTCATTTATTTTCCCTAATATTTAAGAAAATTAGACCTATAAAGTATGGTAAATGGAAATGGACGGAAATGTTGTCATCAGAATGTCAAGATTCTAATATAATATTAGAACCTTCTAGAATGAGTTGGTATAAAGCCTTAAATAAGCTTAGGTCTGAGTGAGCCCAAGCCGACTGCCCTGTGGAACTCTCTACGGGCATGAAAAATCTAGAGGTGTACATATGTTGATTGATTTTGGTGGTTATTCCTATTAAGTAAACTTCAAATTAAGACAGAACTGCATTGCAAAAATCTAAAAAGACCATACATCAATTTCCCGATATATGGGATACATTCCCCAATTACGAATTGATTTTTTTTCTTTTCTCAATATTCATCGTGAATCAACTATAATTCTAGCGTATTCTTTAAATAGACAGCCGATTCCTAAACTCCATGAACTACAAAGACTCCTTATTGCCTACTTACTGTAGAGTTTCTCTATGTCCTTCGTACATCCGTTGGGAACAGTTAATTAGTTAATGCTTTGCGTAATTGTAGCGCAGCTGGTGTTTGCCACGAGCTGCCATTTTGGATGTTAAGGGCAGTACGAGCTTCAATAAAGGGTTTCAAGTTACACCACAGCCGGAGGGTAGAAAGTCGACATCCTACCAGCTTGATTGGTTTTGTTTTCAATTAAAACTTGGCCAGATTTTCATATAAAGGTTTAGAAGGTGTCGGAGAAAAGTTCGTGTCGTGCAACGGTTTTTTTAAATTGGAAAACTTGAAGGTTCCAGGAAGTTTCTTTTGTTGTTTATTGGAGTTTGATTTTATTAATAATGTTTAAAGTTTTAATGATTTAATACCGGACTTAATACGTACGACGGTGAACTTCAGACAAATTCTGAGATGAATTTAAAGATGGGGTATTGTAAAACAAAAATTGTGTAAAAAGGAAAATAATATATCTTTATTCATGTACGGTAAAAGTTGTTGTTACCAAACTGTTGAAAAGTTGAACGAGCTACGGTATGAAGTGGTAGTATTGACTTAAGTTTTTAATTTATTAATCAAGATACGTACGCAAAAAATACGGGTCCATATCGGCTCACATAAAATTCTAATTCATATTTTTTGTTTTACTACCGATTTTTGTTCATAATAATCACTCTTCATAATTTTATTTTTCATACTTTTTTTATTCATACATTTTTATTCCTACCAACGGTTGTCATAACAGTTAGTGATCATATTTTTTTTATTAATAATGTTACTACCAAGAACCAGTTTAAAATCATAATTTTCTTTTTCAGATCTTTTTTCTTTATAACATTCAATGATCATATTGCTCTTATTAATAATTCTGTTACTAAGAAAATACTTCAACTCATAACGTCGTTGTTCAGAATTTCTTATTTAATAAAAGACAATTATCATAATTTTTATTTTAATAAAGGCAATACTAAGAAAAGATTAAGAAAAGATGACCATCAGTCTCTGCGGTAGCTATTTAGATGTGGAACGTCTCCGGCGCTACGGGAAGTGCAGCCCCAACACCCTCGCGTAACAAAGCGCAAACACGCATGCTCACCTCCACAGCTTCGGCTTTTTGGTCGCCTCCGGCGACCAGCCTCGACCGCTCCGGCTCGCACGCTGTGTGCGCTTTGTCACGGCGGGCGAGGGCTGCTCTCCCTCCGCGCCTCCGGCTTTACAAAAACACTCTAGGGTCGATCCAATAAGACTACGTGGTTAAGGGGTCGACAAATAAGGTTTTGAACAAATTTGAAACTAAGTATGAGTTGTATGATAAAAATAGTTTAGTTACATATATCTACAGGTACACGTGTAATTTTTATAATTATGAATAAAAATAAATCTAGATAAAAAAATGTATGAATTTCAATAATAGTGATAAAGACGATTGATTATGTTGAGAAAATATACAAAACAAATAGATGTTTATCACTTCCAGTATTATGAATTTGAGTGATTCGGAACGATGGAACTTAGTATTTAGGAATAAAGATAGTTAGAATGAAAAATGTTATGATTTTCAATAATATGGATAAAAACACTTATGATTAAGAAATTTATAAAAACAAATATTAGAATAAAACAAATTTATGAATATTAAAGTTATTTATTCGAATGATTATGAGTTTCGATCATTAGTATAAGCAAATATATTAAAACAAATATTAGTAAAAACAAAGTGTATAATTAGTGATATTATGTTTTTATTTATTTAATAATTTATGTACACACATAGAAACTTAATTAAAGAAACATATAAATTAAAAAAAAAAAGTACAAAGGCAAAGCTTATTTCTATAAGAAATTTCTACCAGCAAGCCTGAGGCTGGAAAATGAGATTAAAAAGAACAAATTAAGTGCGTACAACTTACTTACAAGCAAATAAATATACATTACATACACTATATATGAATTTCAATGATTATATTTTTTAATATTTAGTTTTTAAAATTATTATGAAGAATGATCATTATGACTTTAAATGGTATGAGAAAAATTTTCGGACCTCCGATGATAGGAATAGAAAAGTTATGTGAGAAAATGCGCACCCAAAAAATACATATTAATGAACCTCCACTACATATATTTAAATTGCCCATTTACAAAGGCAGCTAAAGTCTGTTTTAACTTAATCTTGTAAACTAAACTGTAATTTCTACGATTCTTTACACAACCACTTTTTTGAAATCTGTTATTAATAAACCATTTTATAAATGATCTAAACAAAAAAATCTAAAACAGAAGTTAGCCTCTTATAAATGGATGACAAATATCAAAGTCACATTTGCCACTCGTTCTTTGGCAATTATGGTAATCGTTGTTCGATATTGTCAGCCAGACAGTTATACATTAGTCTGCGAGGGCGGGTGGATTCTGTTTTCCCTTGAACTTTATTTTTTCCAATAAATGTCATTATCTGTTACAGAGTCAAATATTCTAAGGTCTTATTACTTGGGTAATAAAGTTACCAAACCTAGTTATCTTATATCAGTGGATCACCGGTAGTCCGACAAACATGTTGCAGTGTCAAACTATCGAATTTGTCGGATTATAGACCGAATTTTCCGTCCTATAGTCCGAATTTTTTCACAAGAGTACCTTGTAATCCGACAAATTACAGACAATACCCTACGCGTCGAGCACAGTAGTGCTGGTGCGTACAAGTTGTAACCTGTTCAATCACACACTAGCGAATACATATTATTAAAAAAATATTCAATAATAAATAATTGTTTATAGTTGTCGTTGTTAGTTCCAATCCACGCACTAGATGGCGTTGATTGTCTATTAAATCACGCATAAACTGAAATAAATAAAATATTTTATATTATATTTATATTTGCTTTAAGGTTAATTAAATTGTTTTCAAATAAAGTGTTTTCCTATAATATACATATGTGTAAGTGGTTTCAATAGTGGTGTAAACAATAATAGACCATGTCGGGTTATAGTGGGTGCCGGATTACCGGGCAACGAGGGATCCATGCATGTAACAATCATTATTTTGGTTCCTTCCATGCTGGACTAGGAGCAAAAGAAAAACCTAGAGTGTACAGCTGCTTCTCTTCCCCGGCATAGTTTAAAAGTCAGTTAAGGAACAGGGGTTTTGGCTGGACCCCTGTCACTCCAATAGTTTCTCTTCATCAAATGGTTGTTGACATATAAATGGTTGGTATAGCACCGCCACCCGTCCGCAGGGAGATAGCATGTGCCATGGAAAAAAGCAAGCAAGAGGGCGATGACAGAAATTTACTTTTTGGTGCCAAACTAGCTCACCAACGTCTGAAAAGCCGCCGCAGCTTCCTTCAAAGCACTGAGGCACTCTCCGATCGCCCTGAGGAAGCTCGGTGCAAACTTTGGAGAGACAAATATAGCCCTCCTGCTGAGTGCCCAGGTCCAGCCGAACAACTGCCTGCAGGACATGACATCCCCTGGCCTATCTGGAAATCACTTAACCGCCTCAGGACCCAAGTAGGCCGGTGTAAGCTCAATATGAGTAAATGGGGCTTCACAAACGCAGAAAACACCCAGTGTGAGTGTGGTACTGATCCACAAACAATGTCGCATTTGCTTGCTTGCCCGATGTGCCCAACTACATGCACATTAAAAGACCTTTGGGCCGCAACAGATAACGCAGTTACAGTTGCTGAACACTGGGCCAAAATAATTTAATCCGCCTACAATTTTTATTATGTTGTTGTATCGATACGAAGAAGAAGAAGAAGATCAAATGGTTTAATAGCCTCTGACCTCTGGTGTTCTGCTTACACCCCAGAAGGGATAAAGGCCTGAAGTTATGTATGTATGTGTAATAGCCATGCCTTTGAGTGAGAAATGGCAGATTAATTGAGTAAGTTTTCTTTTAACTGCCATCACCAGAAAGTTGAAAAATTTTTGTTTTCTACATTATAAAAAAAAGTCGACAGTAATTTTTGAGTTTAGTCATTGCAATATATTTTTTAATCAATATAAGTATAAAGCATCGCCGCATCACTTCAAGCAAATAGCTTCTCTCACAAGGACTTCGATGCATGAAATGTCCATTAAGGTTGTGCTCACTTGTGCATCTTACGTATAATACAGGGTGTCCGGAAATAAGATACATTCCTTGCAGGAGATGAAAATATAGCCCATTTGCAGCCATTTTAGCCCCGGGATACCGGGTCCGAAAATTAGCCATTTCTGAGATAATCAAGATTTTAAACTATTTTTGAAAAACCCCCGTATTTTAGATAAAACTTGCTGCTGTGGTAAAACACGTAGAGTTATTCTTATTATTTTTTTATTTTCTGACACATAAATAAACAATAAATCATACAGAATATTTTTTTGGTAGATAACATCACTAATCTTTAGATTACGACACAAAAACAATCATTGTTTTATGAAAAAAGTCATGTTTTCAGTACAAAAACCTCATTTATTTAAAAAAAATGTACGGAATGTTGCGTAAAAATTATTGAATTTAGTAGCCTAATTTATGAGCTATGCAAAAAGGTATAACATGTCAGCAAAACACTACAATGCTAATTAACAATAATTTTAAAAGTAAACAATCCATTTCCTGGAATTGCTCTACATTGACTTACCGCAGTGGCACGTGTGCGCTAATTGTTCTTTGATATCGCCGCATTGCTTGGGACACAATGGTGTGACAGTAGGGATTATCGGCAGGTAATAACAGGCAAGTTTACTTTTTTAGAAAATTATTAATAAATAAAAATAGGACTTAAAAATACAAAGCGTTGTTATTAATTTAAATCCTGTTCAAAGTGTGAGCCGCGGTTTCTAATGCAGGCTCTAAGTCTTCTTCGAATTTCAGTTTTTGAAATCCGAGCTGTAAGAGTTTCTCGAATTTGTTGTGCTGCATTCATGATTCTTTCACGAAGGTCATCCTCTGTATTAATGGGAGTAGAATACACGAGAGCTTTCATGTGACCCCACAGATAAAAATCACATGGCGTTAGATCGGGGCTTCTCGCAGGCCAAGGAATGGGACCACCCCGCCCAATCCAACGATGTGGATATTTATCATCCAACCACTGGCGGACACCGCGCCTAAAGTGTGCTGGACAACCATCGTGCTGATAAATTAGATGTCGTCTTGTGTCTAGTGGGACGTCTTCTAGCAATAATTGCAACTCGTTCCTTAAAAAAAGTTCATAGGCTTCCCCGTTTAAATTTTGAGGAAAGAAATGCGGCCCAATCAGATGTCTATTAATTATTCCCATCCATACGTTGAAAGAAAATCTTCGTTGGTGTGCTCTTTCTTTTTTAACTCTTGGATTCTCTCCTTTTGGTGCCCAATAATGCAAATTGTGATAATTTGTTATTCCATCACGATCAAACTTAGACTCGTCAGTCCACAATATCCTCTCAAGAAATCGAGGGTCTTCCATGTCAGCGTCGATAATAAAACGGCAAAATTCAATTCTTCTAATTGGGTCTCCTTCTTCTTGTGCATGCACTGGCGTGTAATGGTAAGGATGTAACTGTGATGTATGCAAGGTAAACCAAACTTGCCACCGGGATAATCCAAGGTTCCTTGCTGCGGTTCTTGTAGAGATTGTTGGATCTCTTCGAAACAAATCCAGTATGTCTTCTTCTTCATCGGGAGGTAAAACATGCGGTCTGCCTGCGTCTCTTCTTCTGGCTCCAATACTGCCGGATTCTCGCAAACGTTGAAATGTTCCGCCAAATACTCTAACGTTTGGTATACGCCTATTAGGAAAGCGTTGTATGTACTCTCTCCGGGCCGCTGCAGCGTCACCGTTGCAAAAGCCGTACACAAACAAAATATCTGCGTATTCTTCATTACTAAATGAAGCCATTGCAAGTTGATAAAATACGTATGTCTGAACTCAAGGAGGGATCAGTACTAACTACCTAGATAATTTAGTTAACCCGATAAAGTAAACTTGCCTGTTATTACCTGCCGATAATCCCTACTGTCACACCATTGTGTCCCAAGCAATGCGGCGATATCAAAGAACAATTAGCGCACACGTGCCACTGCGGTAAGTCAATGTAGAGCAATTCCAGGAAATGGATTGTTTACTTTTAAAATTATTGTTAATTAGCATTGTAGTGTTTTGCTGACATGTTATACCTTTTTGCATAGCTCATAAATTAGGCTACTAAATTCAATAATTTTTACGCAACATTCCGTACATTTTTTTTAAATAAATGAGGTTTTTGTACTGAAAACATGACTTTTTTCATAAAACAATGATTGTTTTTGTGTCGTAATCTAAAGATTAGTGATGTTATCTACCAAAAAAATATTCTGTATGATTTATTGTTTATTTATGTGTCAGAAAATAAAAAAATAATAAGAATAACTCTACGTGTTTTACCACAGCAGCAAGTTTTATCTAAAATACGGGGGTTTTTCAAAAATAGTGTAAAATCTTGATTATCTCAGAAATGGCTAATTTTCGGACCCGGTATCCCGGGGCTAAAATGGCTGCAAATGGGCTATATTTTCATCTCCTGCAAGGAATGTATCTTATTTCCGGACACCCTGTATATTGTCTTAGCTTTTACATGATAGATATACGATTAAGTTGTTAGTAATGAGGTTAAGGAACTTTTGATATTATTTAATTTTCTTTTGTCACGTCCATAATATGTTTATACTGAAGTTAAAAAAAAACACTTATGTCGATAAAGTTCTGTGCTCGCACCGCACATCGTCACTAAGCATCCAGGAACAGAGAGATCCAAAAATAAATTTTGAAAATCATTTTTTTCAAAAGAAGTAACTATAAGGCGTTTGTCCTCCATGCCAGCTGGTGGAAAGTACACGTTCATCCAGGAGAAATGTATTCCATCGACACTTAAAAGTACCACAACTGTGTCAGGAAAAACAGACGCAGGCACTTCCTTTCATTTCTTGGTAACTCGTACCAAAACGGAACTGCCGAAGCGCATAATAAAGAGAAAAATACTACGGATGTTACAAACTCTATCATACAGTCAGCTTTGGGTGACTTTAGGCACAGAATAAGTAATAGTACCGGGGGTACAGAAGAATTACTCCGCAAGAAGATTTAAATAAATTTGAGTCTTGCTACGATGCGATACGGTGGAATTCAGCTCGCACAGCATTACATTCCTGCAAAATATACCTAGAAGTTTTGTCTCTTTCTATCGCATGCCTCTTATCTTTTCTTACGCTGTTAGGGTTGCTGCCTAGTGAAGAATAATTAATCTCCTTATTTGTAATCAAGTATCTACCGATGTAGGTATTACTGTTATTCTAAATGTGTAAAAAATATTATTTCAACTTACCTTAAGTACAAAATGAAAAAAAAGTTACGACGAGTAATTAGTAATACCTACTACCTATGTTTTGTTTACTAAATTGAACATAATCAAATCTAAACATAATCTAATTGAATATTTGTTTCTTTTTATGTCCATTTTTAAATACTATTTGCGACCTCGATCATAGAATTATTGTGAGTGCTATTAGGTAGGTAGGTATCTACAACGCGCGCGCGTGACACACGACCCTTTCGAAGTCCGCCGGCGGAGCGCTTCGCTGCAGGTAAATAACGGATGTACCGCGTACCAGGCCTGCTTTAGGCAATCGTTTGTTCCATCTTAGTGCCCTTTGCGAGGATCAGTTTCATACATACCTTCGATCGAGTGGTGAACACCCTTATCCAGGAGCGGTACGACTATTCTAAACCAAACCTAATTACACGGCAAGAGTATCCTTTTTACCTTGTTTGATGTCATTGGTCCGTTTTAATCTTCTTGTTTTGATGATTCGCTCTACGTGGAATGTTATACAGGTGCTGATGTTTACCACTGAAAAAAAAATGTTCTTTTTTTAATTATTTACCCAAGTTTTATTTGTGAAACCAACAGTTAAAAAAAAAACTACCTTCTATTTTAATTTTTTAAATAGGTACATAAACCAGTGAAGTTTCCAAAGTTTGATCTTATATATTTTAGCGGTTTATTATTAACATTATAGTGCGACCGGCGGGAGTTTGCGTTCCTGACACCTGTCAAAATCATAGCTTTTTTTACCCTTCGAATCGGAAATAAACTTTATTCAGTGGACATAAGGAGCTGTCAGGAACGCATTCTCGCAACGGCCGCACTCTAAAAAAGTATCTAAATAGGTCATGATTTTAACATATTGGAGAAAAATAAATTGACATATCAACATTGTGGCTCCAAACTAAGCTATAAGCTTGTGTCACTTGGAGCACACAGCGGAACATAACCTTTCGGTAACTTTTTGGACTCCATATTCATGTAGGTATTATTGAAGACACGGCTATTCCATGCTGGACTGGGAGCGAAAGAAAAACATAGAATGTACCAGCTGCTTCTCTTCCCGGGCATACTGTAAAAGTCAGTTAAGGGCCACAGGTTTTATCGGCGTTTTTGTGGGCGATAGGCTGACCCCCTGTCACTGCTATAGTCTGTACTCTGTATCCATAATTGTAATACCTCCAACTTCAAAACGTTATAGCCTCTGGTGTTCTGCCTACCCCATAAGGTTAGTTTTATTCAATACGATAACATCAATGGTTATGATTGACAAATGTTATTTTAGCTAACGTATCGTTAGATATGTAATTGCTCTTCTCATCCTCTGAGATGAGGTATATTGAAATTTGAAATGATTTTTTAAAGCAAATAAACAATCTTTCAAAGAAGAAAGTACCCACAGCTTATTTTTCAAAAATTAACTTCAATCCAAAAATAAAGCCAGTTTCCGTTCGAATTTCGTGAAAGTCTCCGAGTAAGAATGACTTTAGTTAGAGAAAGTTAAATATTTTCAAACTTTTTCGCAAAAGTATCTCTAGAAATATTTTTTGCCAAGCTTTCACATATTTTCTATCTCACCATGTTGGTAGTTTGTCAGCCCTAATCCCCTAGACACTGAGATCCCGTCTAATCCAAAGTGCAAAGAATAATCATATTATATCTTGTGAAAATAGCCGCAAATATGTAATTTTTATTTATGATATTTGTGTAGAGTATTCATAGTGTTCAAAATAATTATAACGTGCTTAATAGGTCTTCATAAGGAGAAGCTCAAGATGAAAGATAGAAAGTGAGTAGGTACATCTTCAGATCATTGCATCTCCTGATTATAGCTTCTTAACCAGCACTATTTTATTATTAATTTAAATAGATAAAAGTCTTTAACCGTATTCTATCGAGCATAATTATATCTGATATTGTAAATCGTGGTGTTTTTACAATGAAGTGTTTTTTTAAATAATCATAGTTTTGCTAGAGTCCTTTACTCTTTGTATAGTCAAAGGACGAGAAATGGCTTCTGACAAAACCTAACGACTACTGTATACAAGTATACAGCACCCGGGACCGACTGTTTAACGTGCCCCCCGAAGCACGGAAGTCGTCGTGAGAAATGAATGGTCGGCGGTCACCCATCCTGATATCGGCCGCACCAAGCGCGCTTAACCTGCGATTTCGTTTGATATGCACAGTAACCACGGCGCCACGACGACTTAATACATAATCTATACTTGGTTTCACGCCTGTCTCCCTTTTAGTTAGGCAGAGACAATTTGTTAAGATACAGACATACCACTTTCGCTTCCTCCTCGTTCATTACTCTTTTCATACATGATCACCGGTTACAGGGACTTTTAACTAGGCCCTTTTTGTCGCCAATTTGATTGGCATACGTTCGCCTAAGGCGACCCCTTTTGACAACACTCTGTACACCTCTTTCATAAATCTCCTTTCACTCATTCTTTCTAAACGTCCAAACCACCGAAGCATACCATTTTTAATACTAGTTTCTACATCTTCTTTCAATCCTCGTCTCGTTCTTATTCCACAATGGCGCACCCTATCACTCAATTTCACTTCACACATGCTTCACAAAGCTCTCATCTCCACAGCATTAATCCTGCTTTCATGTCTCTTCTCCCACACCCAAGATTAATTATTATACATAAGTGTTTGCGCCAAAACTGTTGTAGCTAAATACTTACTAAAGAAGATATGGCCAGGGACAGCAAAAGCAGCGTAAACAACCGTGCAGGTGCGGCCCCAAGCAGTTTGCGGCACGGGGGCTCCGAAACCTGAAATATATATGGTTTCAACAGTCTCATCATCATCAGCCGAGAACTGCTCACTGCTGGACGGATTCCACCATCAAGGTTCTCCTCGTCGCTCGGTCCCTCAACATCTATATCCAGCCTTTACCGGCGATCATCGGTCCACCTTGCAGGGGGCCTACCTAAGCTACGTCTCCCAGTAAGTGGTCGCGACTCGAGAAATTTTCTGCCCCAACGGCCATCTGTTCTGCGAGCTATGTGCCCTGCCCATTGCCACTTCAGCTTTGCAATGCTTCTGGCTATTTCGGTGACTTTCATTCGTCTAGGAATCTCCTTATTTCTGATTTGATTTTTTACCAACTAATTTGTTTAAGCATATGTCAGGTATGATATTGGCTCCGTGATATTGGCGCAGGTAGTTTGTACCGTTGGAGTAAAAGTCATGAGCGCTAGTTTCACCTATGCTATCCGTGGAGATTCAGGTTAAGTTAGTTTGTGTTAACTACGAGTACATAAAGCAGCTTAAATCTATTTTAGAAGTTATTTAATTTTTAAGGTGAATTTAATCCTATGAAGAGTTTTCTTCAATCCTTTGAGGCTAAAGAGAGATGTCAACTAGGTTATCTTGGTAAGAAAGAATTTATTTTATTCTAATTTTTGAATGCTTCGATCTTTTTTTGTTTCGATGCTATTTTTGTAATTAAACAAAAATATATGTGTGAACAAAAAAATACAAGTTATGCAACACTTATAAAAAACTCTTAATTAGTTCTAATTTTAAAACCACACCAATTTTTTGGTGTCTGCACCCAAAACATAATAAAGTTATAACAATATGAATATTTTTTTAAAGCATACCCAAAGCTGTCATGACGAACACGGTGAACAGAAAGGTTCCAGACAGGTCCCAATACTGCCCCGGGTGGAGTTTGGCCCCCTTCCCGACCGCTTGGACCGTCAATTTTCTTTCATCTTCTATCCTTGTCTCGATCATTTCCCGCCATTTCGGCGAAATTGGGGTTATCTGTAAAAGGTGAGATAAAAAATTCTCTTTTAATTTGAAATTAGGTAAAGAAAATAGTTTGGAATAATGGTTATAAAACGCAAGTTTTTTTTTTATTTCATTCATTCATAACTTCACGCCTGTATACCTTTCGGGGCAGGTTCACCCTGTATATGTCTCACTCTCAGCCTCTACCCAATGAATAAAGCGTAGTTCTCGTGTCTAAAAGTTTTTATCGGAATTGTACAAAGTTCTTTAATCAGTGTCTATCCATAGTTTTATAAAAGTGAGTTTCCCAACTATTTTGATGGATATTAAAATTGTTTTCTACAGATTTTCAATTGTCAGTATTAGGTTTTCGGGATAGCTGCAATAACTTCTCTTGAAGAAAAAAATAGGTGAAATATGCAAATAAGTTTTGAGATTTATTTTTCGCTGTTATATTGACCTGAGGAACGATGAGGCTGTATAATATGTAGGTTATGATTTTAAGGAACCTAGCCAGCTGGCTATATTGCTAACTTAGCCAGCTTAACTTAACGTAGCTCTACAGAAATTGTAAATCCCAGTTAAAGTGAAGTATTGCAAACATTTTTTAATAATGTTTTTAAAGTTTTTGCATTTAAAATGCTCAATTTTTCTTAAATAAATGAAAAAAACTTTATTTGATCTACATTTGGTTTGTTAGAAATATTTAATTATTTTATTTAATTGCCTTTGACGACATACTTATCTAGAAGTGGCAGAGCATGTTCTAGCTAGATCTTTCCGATTAGTTTTGATAACATGTCCACGGCTCTTATATTAGTAGTGGTAGCGCTATTTCAATTCTAATAGTACATCATCGTCATCAGCAGGGAGATGCCTACTGCTTGACAAACGCTCCAAGCTATTAATACTTGAGTCTCTTTTGTTTACACGGAATGTACATCTATTGTATATTTGCAAAATTGCCTAAAGTTACTCGTTTACCCACCTGCGGGGCTACTGAGTACAAAATAAAAAATCATTAATACATACATAACTTCCCTAATGGGGTAGGCAGAACACCAGAGGCTATAAAACCATCTGATGTCACGTTTGGCAAATTTGGGGGTATTATTATGATAGAGAGAGACTATTACAGTGACAGGGGGTCAGCCTATCGCACACAAAACCGCGACTTTTCAGTATGCCCGGGAAGAGAAGCAACGAGCACATTCCATGTTTTTCTTTCTCATCTTCCATGCCAGACTGGGAGCGAAAGAAAATCATTAATAATTGACTCAAAAAAATTTATATTAAACAATATTTTGTTCATATTCTCGCAGTTGGCTTTCCATGAAATATCTCATGTTAATATCAAATATCGCACAATTAGACGATTCTAAGGAAACCTTATACTATGTTAAGTGCTTTCGTGAAATCATGTAGTAGGATATTATAATCGCCGTATATTTGTTAAAAAAAACACTTATTATTTGTATATTTTGGGTTTATTTTTTACTGCATATATTTTCTTAGAGTCTAAAAATTTCGGATATATAGGGATAGACATTGACTTCGTTTATTGAACTATTTGAGACTAGAATAGAATGAGTATTAACAAAAAAATATTTCAGCAAAGCAAAATACTGTCGTTCAATTTCGGAACATTTTTTATACGAAATGAATACAGGATAGCGCATGTAGCATTTGAACTCTCTTTATGCACTCAGAAAAATAATTGAGTTTGACCCAAACAATGTTAGAGTAATCTTGAAAAGTTTGGGCCACGGGATACACAGGATTGCCCTGAAGCTTTAACCAAACTTTATCAAATTCCAAAATTCACATTCAGGATTACAAACAGATGTGACCACAAGGTCGGCAAATACACGGATACTTCTAGTTAAAATTAAATTTGAGGACTTCAATTCTTTAAATATAAAATTCCATGTTGGATAAAATTTAGGAAAAATAGAAAGACTTTTATATATCTAGCATACACCCTTTACTTCAGACAAGGTGTAACCGCTTTGCGTAGATACCACTTTACTGCTTATTTAAACAGTGATGAGGCTATGATGTGTTCCCGATGACCAGACTGAATGAATCAGGCTTTACTTTGCGAAAATACATCACAACTACTATTATACCTTGCTACTTGCGTTATTCCAGAGCACAAGTGACACCATAGCATAGAAAAATCTTGATTTCTGAGGTGGTAGTTGTACCCTAAGGATGCTTCTGGTTGAAGCGAATCGTGCTTCGGTGGTGGCTTATGTAGTTGTAGTGTTCCAAGTGTGTTAGTGTTTTTCGTACTGCTTGCTACGTGAGAGAGAGAGGCTATGTTATTGCATAGCCACATAAATCCTTCATAATTAGGACTTTGCAGTCGCGAAATTAGCAAGGTCAAGGTATTTATTGACTGTTTGAGCTTTATGTACGAAATACAGCCTCTTATAACAAAAGAAAAATATTATACCTTAAAACTATTCACAACTTTTAGAAGGCAACATCATAATAAAAAAACAAAACAAATTGAACCTTAAATAAAACACTTTTTAATTAAGTTGACAGTCGCTCGTGACCGCGGGGTCTGAAAAGACACCGAAACGTCGAGTCAAAATTTAAAATGTAAATATACGCGATAAATCCGGTTAAAAGTGTTTTATTTAATAGTATGAATCGCGAAAACTTAAGACAATATTAAATTGAACCTTGTTACTTTTCATAAGGCTATATTCTACCGCCTCAATTTCCTGGAACAGTATTCGTACGCTAATTCCCACAGAGACCGAATGACCCGGGTCGAATTGATCTCCGACTCTTATTGGGTCATTACCCCGCACATGTCCGATTGCTCCGGGTTAAATTAGCCCAGTGACCTTTTTGAGGTTAGGCTGTGCTCAGATTGAACGGAAGTTAATAATTTTGCAATTCATATGAAAGGTTTTTTGGCAAAATGAAGCAGCTGATTTCATCTCACTTGATGGTAAGTGAAGATGAGGTTGAAGATGACAGAACCTGAGATACGAAAGAATTTGTTCTACATTAAAAACTTGCCTGAACATTACGAAGGCGGTGATATGTGGCGGCAGATTTTGTATAATAAATAAATAAATAAAATAATAATAAAATCCCCGGACAATCACACCAACTACACGGCCCCAAAGTAGGCATAGCTTGTGTTATGGGATACCATATAGCGAACTAGGGGGAACCTAGAATATAAATACATAAATAGATAAACACCCAGACACGGAACATTTTTTTTTCTGGTTCCGTTCGGGGATCGAACCCGCAACCACTGGCGTCTGAGGCAGATAGGTTTACCCCAACGCCATAGTGGTCGTCAAATGAAGTGGTGTATGAAGGGTGCTCGTTAGCCAAGTGGTCACTGAAGGGGTTTGTGGTGCCATATCTTTATTATTTTCTACTGAGCAATAGTTAAATAAATCTGCAGGTACGTTTATATCGTATCAATGAAAATAAAATTTAAATTTGGAAGGTGATTTAAAAAAAGACTGTTCCGTTCTGATTGTGGTATTGAGTGACTCACAGACAACGTACATCCATAACTACTGGGCGTAAAGAGCTGAATTTGAACCATACATTTGTTAGGGGGTGTAAGGGTATTCAGTTCTAAGGAAAGAATTCCCGAAATTCCCACGGGAACGATTAATATAGGACTTTTTAGTTTGTATGAAAAATTCTGTGAGTGCACAGCTATGATACTTGGTATAATCCAGAAGATCACCAACTCGTTCATGGGTCAATGTGTACGCTTTATTTTAAAGATAATAAAATTCCAAAATATTTAAGATTAACCCTTCGATAGATTTAAGGATAAGTGTTATGTGAAAAGGTTTACTGTAAGATATCCGAATGCAAGAAGATGGGATTCCCTGGCTTTAAATTGTTATTGTGTATTTTATTTTCTTATTTGCTGAAAGATGATTGCTGTTGAGTTTCTTGCCACTTCTTCTCAACAGATCGACTTTCCGAAGTGGTGGTAGATTCAGTTCAATTTGTAAATTGTTTGACTTATTTCAAATGTATTTAAATACTTACGAAATAAAGAATATTTGAGTTTCAGTTAAGTTGAGGTTCTTTAATGGGTGTCTGGTTGTAATATGGAAGGAATTTCTAAAATTCCCACTAGAAGGGTAGAAGGAAGGGAAGGTAGTAGTTCCCTAAAAAGTAGTTCCCTCGCGTACAAAGTTGCGAGAAAAAGCTTAGTATTAAAAATACACTAACACCACTGAAGGTGTCAAAAAATACAAAATACTAGAGAACGTTTTTATTTAAAAAAAAATCGGCAACAATTTTCGCAAGTCAAGAAATAACAGTAAGTATGTAAAATTGGCACTCACGAGCGGTTTTTTTTTATAAAGTATGGATGGGACGTTTGTCTTCCATGACACATGATAATAAGTGAACATAAAGACTAAGGTGGTACACGTCCAACCATAATGAGAAACCTTTCACTTGAGGCTTCACTCGACGCTTAAAAGTACCGGGACTTTTATCCGGTAAGAATGTCTTTGAAAATCAATATTTAAAAACTGTTTTATTACCGACTGAGTGACTGATAACAATTGGGCGTAGAGGGCTCAAATTTGGAACAAACCTACATTCCTTAGAGGTGTAGAGCTGTATTAATGAAGGAATTTCCAAAATTACATCGGGAGCTGGAAATGTAGGACTTTATGTTTTAATGCGCATACAAAGTCGTATAAATTTTCTCGAGAATTTGTCAAATATGCTTTTAAAAATATATTAGACATTGGCTCACTCAAACAAACAAGCAATACTCTCAGCTTTATTATGTATATTATTATCGTTAAAAAAATGCATTTCATTCCTATTTTATTAAATAATTAACTGTTTTCAATATTGATTACTAAAACAGTACACGCAAACAAAACGGTGTATATTACAAAACGGTGTATACTAGCTGTTTCGCGAGGTTTAGAATCCTGCGGGAGTATCGCGATAAAAAGTAGCTCATGTGCTATTCTAGAGTTTACCCTATAACTATGCCAAATTTCATCCAAATCCGTCGAGCCTTTCTGCCATGATCGAGGAACAAGCATCCAGACATCCATCCATCCAAAACAAACTTTCCCATGTTATAATATTACTTAGATTAGCTTACTGCGCCCAGATCGGAACACAATCTCACTCATTCACTAACTGCGTTCTCTCGCTCAACTCAGTTCCCAATCGTTAATTTTAGCTGTGATTAATATCTAACTGTCAAAGCTGGTATGATTAGGGTCAGAATGGGGTTATATAGGCTTGATTGTAATAATAAGCTTGACTTCCATTCAAAGGAAATTAAATTACAGGAAATGTTGAATTGATTATAATAAGTTTGAAATTAAATAGCGGATTTCAATACGATCTTTTATGTTAACAGGTGTAAACTTTGGTAATATTATAAAGGTGAAAGTTTACATACATACATACATAACTTCACGCCTGTATCCCTTATGGGGTAGGCAGAACACCAGAGGCCATCAAACCATCTGATGTCATGTTTGACAAATTTCGAGGTATCATAATGATGGAGAGAGACTATTGCAGTGACAGGGAGTCAGCCTATCGCCCGCAAAAAACGTTTAAAAAAAACGCAAATAAAAGCTCTGTCCCTTAACTGACTTTTACGGTATGCCCGGGAAGAGAAGCAGCTGGCACATTCTATATTTTTCTTTCGCTCCCAGTCCAGCATGGTGAAAGTTTGTACGGGTAAATTACTTTCGAGACGCTTTTGTATTTGTAGTTGTATATGATCAATAAATAAATAAACATTTTTTTTTTATAATTAGCCACTTCGTATGGAAGTAGTGATATTATTGTTTGCACGTGGAACAAAATTTTTACATACATTTACAGTTATGCTTTTAAATTTTATTACATAACTTTGTAAAAGAAGTCAATTATGTAATAAAAAAACTAAACACTACGACGGGACAAATTTTAAACCCTAATGACATTGCAAATCATTTTAATAATTATTATATAAATCTGACATGTAACAATAATTTTAATTTTAAATCTGACCAATCTTTATTTAATAAAATAGAATCTAACATTTCAAGTATATTCTTAAATCCAATTGACATTTATGAAACGAAAAAGATTATCAATTCATTAAATCCTACAAATTCCACAGGCTATGATGGAATATCTACAAATATCATTAAGTTGGTCAAAGATGAGATAGCAGCAGTACTTTGTTATCTAATAAATCTTTCATTCGACTCTGGCCGATTTCCGAAAATTTTAAAAACTTCAGTTGTTAAGCCTATATTTAAAAAAGGAGTTAAGGATGAAGCTAGCAACTACAGACCAATATCTTTGATATCTATATGGTCAAAAATTTTTGAAAAGGCTATGCAGATCAGATTGATGGGTTTCTTAGAAAAAAATAATATTATAAAAAGGGAACAAAACGGCTTTCAAAAAGGAAAATCCACCACGCTAGCTGCCTTTTCTTTAGTATCCAAAATAATTGAACATGTGGATAAGCGTATCCCTGTAACAACCATCTTTTTTGACATGAGCAAAGCTTTTGACTACGTCTCTCATGAGCTACTCCTTTTCAAATGTGAGCGTTACGGCATTAGAGGCTTGGCCTATGATTGGATTAAAACATATTTAAAAAATCGAAGCCAATATGTTGAAATGTCAAGCTTAGATAAACATAAAATACTTAAGTCTCACAGATCTGACATTAAAGTAAATAGCTTTGGTGTGCCTCAGGGTAGTATTCTCGGGCCTCTACTCTTTCTTATTTATATTAACGATCTTCCTGTTAATATAAATTACCCTTGTGTCCTTTTTGCTGATGACATATCTGTAGTGATACCATGCCTCAATCAAAATGACTATAATACAGAAATTAATGAAACATTACAATCAGTTATTGACTGGCTTAAACTAAACAATCTAAAGGTAAACTTAAGTAAAACAAAATATGTTCAGTTTACTAATAAAAATGGGAACAAAAAAGACCTAAATATATGTTATGACAACGAATTCTTAAAACACGCAAATGACATTACTTTTCTCGGTATGGTACTAGACGACAAATGCACATGGGAACAACATATTGTGAAATTGAGCAATAAAATAAATTCTTATGCTTATGCCCTATGGAAACTCGGAAAAACTGCTAGCAAAGAAACAGCCCTTCAGGCATATTACGGAAACGTCTCCTCCATTTTGAGGTATGGCATAGTTCTATGGGGAAACTCATGTCATGTAAATAAAGTTTTTTTAGCACAAAAAGCATGCATTCGGGCCATACATGACATTGAAAACTGGGTTTCATGTAGACCTATATACAAAAGCCTTAAAATCTTAACAGTTCCTAGTTTATATATTTATGAAATTTGTATTTTTGTTAAGAACCATTTGAACTTATTCGAATGTTTATATGATGATCCACGACCATACAGCTGTAGGCGCCCAAATAGGTTATTGTTACCAACTATGCGGACAGCCATGAAATCTAGAAACTGTACATCAATGGCCGTAAAAATCTATAATAAATTACCTAATGACATAAAAAATCTTGTATGTAATAAATTTAAATATAGACTTAAGATGTGGCTAGTCCAAAATTGTTTTTATGACTTGAATGAATATTTTAATCACAAAAGTTGACATTTAATCCTAAATTGACATGAAATAGTATGTTATATGTACAGCCTGCAACAGAATAATGTATACCACCATCTGACGTCGCACGCACACGCGCGTTCATCCATACTCACTCACACCACGAAAGTCACCCAATCTAAGCATAATAAGTGGACGTGCTTACGCACACACGCAGACTGTGAAAATACTTTACTTCTGCTGATTCATTAATTTGTTAAACTCGTTCTTAGCTACTCTCAAGTCTCACATGACGAGCTATATGGATGAATAGCAGGCAGACAAGATAATATGATGCTAATTTCACATCTTCAAGTCATAGCGTCCATGGCCTAGCGGTTTAAGTGTCTAGGAATGAGATCTGGACGGGTCAGGTATCGAATCCCACAAAAAACTGTGATTTCGTATTCATTTTTAGAGATTAAAAGAAGAAATATATTACAACTTTTTTGATGTTTTTTATTAAGTTTGAATTTGAAGTAGGTAGCTATTATTAGCGTAACTATTCGAAATAACAACGATGCCTCATTTCTTAAGACAAAATAGGTGGAAGACCCCGATTATCTTTTATTGTGTTGCTAGATTTATGTTTAGCTTGTCATATCTTTATAAAAAAGAAGTTAAATCTACCCTCTATTATTTAATATTGTGTAGTCGTGTTTCTAGTTGGTTTGCATTCGTCTTTACTTGTTATTACTATCAGATTGTTGTGCCCAAGTGAAATTAAAAATGAATTATCATTTAACATTGCTGCAGAGAGCTGAAATCATTGTTTGAATGAATCAATACTTTTCCATCAGGGAAATTGCACGTCGATTGATGATATCTGTAAGTTTTAAGTTAATTATTATTCTGACTTAATCCTTGTATTAAACGTTATCGTTATTTCTATGTTAATCATTTTATTTTCAGAGAAAAACAGTGCAACTATCTGTTCGTCGTTAAGAGGAACCGGGGGATATATCCATTTTTACCCCGACGGCCACCACATATGATGTGAGTTTGCAAACTGTGTGACGACATTTGAAAGCAAGCAACATATATTTTTACAGGTAAATGAAGAAGTATATAATCCGACGTTAGATATACAATATATTATAACTTAAAATGAATTAACTTTCTTACGCATGCAATATAAATTGTTTAAACTTCATGGGAACTTATGTTTATTTATTCATTTACAGGCTAGCAAAAGAGATATTGATGAACGAAAGCAATATTGGGAATTTGATTCGTCTAGCAATGTAGTTATTTTTACGGATAAAAGACATTCAAGTCGGACAAAGATGGCCGTAAAATATTATGGAGGAGAAAATGCCAACGTTATGATGCTCGAAACACCCTACCTGTTAGATTAAGCGGCCGCATTAAACGCCATCAAGAATTTGTGGGGTCAAATGTTTTTAAATTGGGATTCATCACAAGTGAGGTCCAGAGCCAAATTAGAAGGGCGGGTTATTTCAACTTGGGAGATGATGAGAGGATCTGCCTTGTGCTGGAATTTAGTTGACAGTATGAGATCTCGGTTGCAGCAGGTCATAGACACCGACGGCGCTCAAATTAGCTATTAATTAAATAGTGTGGTAATAGTTGTCTTTTAAAAAGTAGATAATCCAGAGTGAATGATGTTATTGTTGATTAGCTTAGAAATAAGCTTAGCTTAGCTTATTTATAGTTTCTGGCTAATAACATGTTGATTCATATTTACAATGGAATTATTACTTCAATTATATAATAAGTTCATACGCCAAGTGACAGAAAAATTAAAGTGAGAACTGTCATTCAAATCTTTCAAATAACAACTATTACCTAAACTATGATTGTTTTTAAAATTAATCGTTTAATAAATTTGTGAAATAAAAATTCTTAGTAAGACGCAACATATTGTGAAATGCAAAAAATAAATAATTATCTGGAAAAGATTGTGTTGTTTTAATTAGTAACTTTTACCTGGAACTTATTTTTCGATTACTTGCACTATATTTAATTTATTGATTAATTAGAATATAAATATAATTAGAATATAGAACATCAAAATTATATTTATATCATTTTAAATTATAATAAATTATTTAAATATTTCTTAATTTAAATGAATATATATTAAGGTTTATTGATGAATATATCTTCATTAAATTTAAAAGAAAAAAAGATATTGAAGAAATATCTTTAAACATTATTAATTTAACAATCAATTAATAATTTAACAATAAAAAGTCATATTAATATAGCAACGGAGAAAAAAAAATGCAGACCTTTCAGAGTTCTATAATATAAAACAATAATCTGCACATTATACGGCTGACATAGGCTCGTCGAAGTACTGAAACTAAAGATCTATACATCCGTGTAGTCATATTATTTCTTGTTGTGACACGATGTAGTTGGTTAGCTTAGTTAGAATTGATCTTTAGTTGTGTGCGTACGACTGGTGGTCTACATTATTCTGAGTCTTTCGCACACATACAACGCGAATGCATATTGTATGTGTGCGTGCGTCTGGGGTGGTATACATTATTCTGTTGCAGAGTGTACCTATATATTAAGCAATTAATTAGATAATAATATTATAATAAATTTACTTAAACTTTGTTAGAGTTAAATTTTTGTATGCCCTAAACGGGTGAATGTGTCTGCACTGAAATTAATTATAAGAACTGTACCTATTTATTAACACATTCTGACAAATAAATATTTTCTTTCTTTCTTTCTTTCTTTCAAGCGAGTGATTTTACTCTACTTTTTTATATTGTAAGGATAGGACGTTTATCTTCCATGCCACCTGAATCAAAGTGCGTATGAAGACAATGGTCACGTCTATCCACGAGAAACCTATTCACTCGACACTTAAAAGTTCCAGGGCTGTAGTGGTCAGGAAAAACAGACGCAGGCAGATTGTTCCACACCTTGGCAATCCGTATCAAAAGGAACTAACGAAGCGTTTTGTTTGACTTCTTGGTAAATCCACTATATAGGGATGGAAGTTCAGTCTGCGTCTGGTAGTCCGGGGGTAAAAAGGAGTGGGTTCAATTTCGTTAAAAAGAGCACTAACACACTCATTATGCTCGTTTCTTTAGGCGTTCCTTAAGGATCACACCGCGGACCTCAATTTTTGCTATGTTTATCAATGATTTACACAATATTTTTTTGAAATCGTGATTTTTATTAGTTATAATTTATAACTGTTCGTTAAAAGAATCCGTAACGTATAAAAAGATTCATGAGCGTGGAGGAAGTCTGGATTGTAGCAGTTGGTGTTCCCTTGTCTCAGCGTACGTAAAGGGAGACAGGCGTCTTAGGATTTCTCGATTCACAAGTATTCATAGTCATTTGTGAACTGGGGGACTGTAAACACACCGAAACATCAAGTTAAATATAACTACGCTATAAAATCATGTTAAAAAATTCATGATATAGACATTTCCTATAAAGAAGTTACCAGCTTTAGCAATAAACTCAAAAAAAAACATTAATGATTTTCCCCATTTAAACAGTAAGATAACTTTTAGTAGTCCTATAGCTGTAATTTTTGAATATCGCAACAGTAGGTAAACGATTCAAGTTTATTCGATTTGTGTACTTTTAGTTCATTTTATTTGAGCAAGCTTTAAGCGGATTTATATTTAGGAGTATTTCGCACTGGTACACTTAATTTCATTTTTAATCATCGACGTAAAATATTGAGATGTATATCTGTTTTTCTGAGGTGTCGTGGCTTTTGATATATATTGTTAAGGTTTCGAATTCTAGGATTGATATTTTTGCTCAATGCACATGAGCTTGCTTTACTTGCTTTTAAGTGTGTATGAAATTTGATTTTTTACATCAAAATTCCTGCAAAAAATCAATGCAACTTAAAACTTTTGGTGAAACTTCATCTTTAGTGTCAAAGGGCCGCGGTATCTCTTTTTTTGGTGAATAAATGCTCCGCGTATGCACGTTTAGATATCTTTACAATGATCAAGAGCGAGTTTAAATAATATATTAAGTATTTTTGAAAAAGTTGTCTCTTTCTGAATCCTTTAATTTGATTATCGTATTGGTTTTTCAACAGACTTGGAAAAGGACGAGGTTCTCAATTCGTGTGTACCTATAATTTATTTTATCGTGTGTTTTGTGTTTTTTGTTACGTGATTATTTGGTGAACTATGGATCGATTTCGATGATTAATTTTTCATTTGTAAGGATACCTAATTCAAAATCGAATGAGAAATGTTTGAAAAATTTGCGATTTTTGTAAATATATGAAAACGGAATCTTCCGTGCTGGACTGGGAGCGAAAGAAAAACATAGAATGTGCCAGCTGCTTCTTTTACCGGGCATACTGTAAAAGTCAGTTGAGGGCCGGAGGTTTTATTGACATTTTTGTGGGCGATAGGCTGACCCCCTATCACTGCAATAGTCTTTCTCCATCATTATAATGCCTCCAAATTTGTCAAACGTGACATCAGATGATTTTACGCCAGTGTTTGCGCCAGAGAAGCCATGTTAGTGTCTCAAAATCAAAATCAAAATCATCTTTATTGATGATAGATAGATAGATAGATAATTCATTTATTGATGCCACAAACACACACATATTACAGCAAGAAAAAAATTAAAATTAATTACAAATTTAACATCTAACAGGAAAAATAAAATAAAAAATAAAGTACAATTACAACAAAAAGAGTGCGTTGTAGCAGTGCAAAGAGCCGTAGCTCAGCGTCATTTTTGCTCAGAGAGCAAAGCGCTGATATTCTGCTACAGCTTGGGAACAGGGGAGCGTTATTAAACGTTAAAAATAATAATAATACTAGTGAATAATGAAAAATGGCAAATAATTCTAAATCAACTAAACAATTATAATAAATTTTTAAATTGGATTAATAATAACATACAGTAATAATATTAATATATTATATTTATACATTGACACAAAAATCTGACTTAATCTTTATGATGTATAGCGTTTAAATAAAGAAAAAAAAAAAATTAATAACGCATGCATAAGTAATTAAAAAAAATGATAATAAATAAAAAAAATAACAAATAAATGAGTGCATTAATAAAAGAAATTGGAATTAAACTATTATAAAAGAAATTCTGATTTGATTAATAAGCACACAACAAAAAAAATTAAAAATGTCAAAATAACAACGCTTATGGCATATATAATATAAGTTAGGTGCGGGCAAATCAATTTGAATTTTTTAGTATTTGAATTTCTAAAAGCAATGCTTTTAGCTTGGTTTTGAAGCTAAGTTTAGATTTTGCGAACTTATTACAATTATTATTGTGGTAGTAGGTATTTTTTTTTATAAATGTTAGTATCACATATTTAACTGTCACACAGCATGCAATATTTTTTAAACTCACAAAGGAATAAATTTAAGATCAGAAATGTCAACCTATTAATCTAGTTGTCTCGCTATGATTTTTTGCGCTATGATTTTGCGTCTTATTTTTTTATCTCAAAAAAGGAACGCCGGTGCAATATGAACCTAAACACCTACTGCCGCAGGCTATAATTCCAGTAACCAGAGAATTGAGCCGGCACGTCATTGTAATAACTCTGAAACGCGATATTTAAACTGTAGTTTACTAACAATACGGATTATTTACCGGTTCCAACAATAACTGGAGCGGATTAAAAATACTGCAGTTTTTGAGATAAAATTGCTGATATATAACAATGAACGGTGTTGTTGTGTAGTGGACGACTAGCTGCCTCACATGTGTGACGTTTATTTTGCATTACATACAAAAAATTTTTCATTTGAAGATGTTTAGAAATTCATGGGGACCATTACAAATCTTCATCTACCTGTGGCGAAGTTATCATGATGTTATTATGATGCGGTCTAGGACTAAAAAGCACATACCTAGGTATATTAAGATTGGTACGAGCTCTGGTTTTCCCCATCTTTCTGTATAGAGTAGAATCATGGACAATCCTGGCCCGAGAGAGACAAAGAATTGATGCATTTGAGATGTGGTGCTGGAGGCGAATACTTAGAATATCTTGGACTGCAAAGCGCACCAATGCGTCTATACTAACCCAACTCCAAATAAAGATTCGCTTGTCAACTATATGCCAATAACGAATACTGTCGTACTTCGGCCACACAATGTGCAGAGGAGATGACAATTTGGAAAAATTGATAGTGGTAGGGAACACCGAAGGCAAAATATCGTGCGATCGTTCGCTTTCGAGATGGATCGATCTATTGAAAGACTCGTCGACCTCTAAATTCCATACGCTAATAAGAGACGCGATGGACCGAAACCGATGGCGACAGATCATCCGCTCCAAATGTAGCCCTGATGCTGACCACGATCCTCAGACATGAGGGACCGACTCAAGAGAGGTATATTAAATCTCTATCTATGAAAATTGCACTATATGTAAAAGTGCTGTATTGGCATTTTTACTTGGTTTCACTCTTATAACTCCTGCACCCGAGACAGTTTCTCGATAAAATGTTAAAGAACTTTTGAAATTGAAGAACCCACGACAGACCTCTCAATTTCACCAAATAGTTAGAGGTGAGGTGATACTAATATGCGATAGAAGATTATGGCACACAGGTTCAGGAATGAACTGGATCTTAGTGAGGTTTTGATACCCATTTTCAACGAATTGAGGTTGGAGCACATCTGGTTTCAATAAGACGGCACTACGGCACACACAGCGCGCGACAATATGGACTTAGTGAGGGACGCTTTTCCAGGCCGAGTTATCTCTCGTTTTGGCGATTTGCCTTGGCCTGCAAGATCACTCGATCTGACCAGTCCAGACTTCTTTCTTGGGGGTTTTTTGAAACCTCGGGTGTATGTGAACAAGCCATAGACTCTTGCAGCTCTAAAAGAAAACATTCATCAAGAAGTAAGGAACATATCGCAGGAAGTGTTACGGAAAGTTATGCAAAATGTCATAAATAGGGCTCAACTCTGGAGGTCACCATTTAAAAGACATCATCTTTAAATCCTAATGGTACAAAGTTTAATGGCACAAATATACATTTAAAAAAACCTTAATCTAGTTTTCTAATTTCGAAAAATTTTTATAGCTGAACCAAATACTTTACTTACTTTACTTTTGCGCCACCCAGTATAAGTGCTGTATTGGCATTTTTACTTGGTTTCACTCATATAACTCCTGCACCCGAGACATTCGATCATATCGAGAAACGGTCTCGATAAAATGTTAAAAGAAATTTTGAAATTGAAAAGCCCACGACAGACCCCTCAATTTCACCAAATAGTCAGAGGCGATACTAATATGCGATAGAAGATTATGGCACACAGGTTCAGGAATGAACTGGATCTTAGTGAAATATTGCTTAAAATATTTAAGATTAAATTACATAAACTTTTATCACTCATAAATGTTAAGCACCGCAAAAACAACGACTATAGAATTCCGACAACGACAATGCTCTTAAAGTTAGACACTTTTCAACTAACTAAGCTGATCTGTTCAAAATTCTTCTAATATCTATACTAATATTATAAAGAGGAAACCTTTGTATTTTTAAAAGACATTTTTAATTTTCTTTGTATTTTTGTACCTTTGTATTTTTGTTTGTATTGAATAGGCTCAAAAACTACTGGACCGATTTTAAAATTTCTTTTACCATTACTTAGAGGAATTCTTCCGAATCCGTATAGGCTACTTTTTATCACGAAAATCCCGCGGGAATCGAAATTGCGCGGGTAAAACCGCGCGCAACAGCTAGTTACTTATAAACGCAAAAGTTTGTAACCATAAGTAGATGATGTTTTTATACCTTATTTATACAGGGTTAGTTTTAATTAGCTCATCACATCTTGCAAGCAGCCTTTCCACATCAATCCCAACAACATTTGTTCTACAACTTTTTACATACATACATAACCTCACGCCTGTCTCCCTTTGGGGTAGGCAGAGACAGAACACCAATTGCTTCGATCCAGACATACCTCTTTCGCTTCCTCCACGTTCATTAATCTTTTCATACATGATCGCCGGTTACGGCTACTTTTAACTAGGCCCTTTTTAAGAACGTCGCCAATTTGATCGGCGTTCTTACAAAATGTACAGTAAGGAGCAAGAATTTTTTTGTTTTTATTTTTCATGTTATTTATCAAGGTTTGTAAAAATTCGTAGAACAAATGTTGCTGGGATTGATGTGGATTGCCCGCCAGAGGTAATGCGTTAATTAAAATTAACCTTGTATAAACAGATAGTGGGCCGTAATCGACATAAGTCTCTAATTTTAAGTCTTCAAAATCAGTTTTTCTTAGGACGTTAAAGTCGCCTAATTTGACATAAGAGAGACCTTAAACTGTAGATCATAAAATTTAATTTAGCTTAAACACATATTACTTTGTATGCCGACAAATCAAGTAAGAGATATACGCAGGTAACACTAAGAAAGATAGCTAGTTGCAAACGACTCTCAGTTACAATGGAAACTCAAATAGAAGCCTTAAAATAGATATACTTAAATAACTTAAGTCCTCCGCTCAATTGTTCTGGTAATACAATTAAAGTCTGTTCCAGAACAATCGTATTGTTCCTGTAATTTTATGTAAGTTACTCAGAAAGAATCGCGTTTAAATTAAATTCTAGTGGAGAGCTCCAGTTGAACTTTTGAACTTTAGCTCATGAATAAGCAGAGTTATTACTGAATATTTTTAAAGAAAGGTTAAGGTATTCGTTTTATTACTTTTATATTTTATTTTATTGTGATGTTTGTATGGTCATATACGACGATCACCTAATGGTAAGTGAACATAAAGACTAAGGTGGTACACGTCCACCCACGAGAAACCCATTCACTCGACGCTTGAAAGTACCAGGACTGTACTGGTTAGGGAAAATAGACGCAGGCAGTTCATTCCAAACCTTGGCGACCAGTATCAAAAAGGAACTGTTTGGAATATCCACAATAATATATAATGGTAGTTCTGTTTGCGTTTACTTAGTAGTCCGATGGTAAAAAGGTGTAGGTTCAATTTGTTCAAACAGACCACTCGCGCACTCTCCAAAATTTATTCTGTAGTACACGGTTAAACAAGCATTTTATTTTTGCAAAGAACATTGAGACGACGGGAAGTGTCGCTCAAGTTATTCTTTCTGTACTTAGTTTGCCTGAAAGAGAACTCTCTTATACATATTTAAAAATCCGGCCGTTGTTCTGTTGAATGCCCCCTGGAGGGAAAGTACTCGAAATAATAGAGATAGCAAATTTTACTCCAAAGAAACATTCCTTTATTTTGGAAAAGAAATAAAACTACATTCAAAGATTTTTCGTAAATTTGCTTGCTTCACCCAGAAATCGAACCGACTAAAATGTAAAAATGAAGATTTCATGGTTTTTCTTTCATTAAATTAACCTAGTATGTTAGAAAGATTTCATTCTTGTAATTGACTCTGACTATCGATGCAATAAAATTAAAGAGTGTCATTTTTACAGATTTTAGTCGGTTCGATTCCCGGTTGAAGCCAGCGAATTTTAGTAAATCTTTGAATGCAGTTTTATTTCTTTTTCCAAAACAAAGGAATGTTTCTTTGGAGTAAAATTTGCTATCTCTATTATTTAGAGTATGGTACTTTCCCTCCAGGGAGCATTCAAAAATTCCGCCCTGTATACCTATTTTGATTTTACAACTGCAAGTATTGTTTTAAACTATAAGCTGTTCGAATATTAAATAATAAATTTATCGAAGTTCAGAAATAACTTCGCTTAACATAAAAGAAAGAAATTCAATAAAAATTACCATTCTATGGAATAGACAGTAAACAAGAGAAGGTCACAGGAAGAAAACAAAAAGTGATCGCAAAGACCTTCCTATTGGTTGGGTTCTTCAGGAGAATTAGTTTTACATAACATTTTCTATCCCTTCAAGACTTTTTATTACTTTTTTATCCCTGTAAACAAAACAAAATTATATCTAATCCTTTGATTGGAGAGTGGAGCTTCGTCTGTTATTCTTTTTATATTATTAATTCATAGTAACGTGTGTTATTTTTGCTTCATGAGAAATGGAAGACGTTTGGTTTTTGTTATTTGGATATTTGAAAACATTTAACTCCGTTGAAGTTTCTGTTGAGTGAAGTTTGGCGATTGGTCATGAATTATTTAAAGCCTGTTTATAGATACTATTTACTGCTCCTAACGTTTTTTTACTACATTTCGGGACACACTGTATGTATATAGTGCTGATTTGATTCATCATTCTTTTGAAATTTCCGAATGAAGTGACGACCCGATCCAATGGAATTATCAGGATAATTAAAAGGAAAAGTCCTATTCGATCCGACAAGCTCCGAGCCAACGAGCAGCATTAAACACTTAAACGATTCTTACGAAAACTCGCTCCACGTGGTTACTTAACCCAGATTATACTACGGTGTGCAACAGCACACAAAAAATAGTTACTTATCTACCCTCAAGTTTCCATATTTTTTCACTCTTACATCTTGACGTTTTTGGTGTCATTCAGTTTTTAGTGAATGCTAATATTAGTTAAAGTGCAGTTATTGATGTAATACGTCATTTTTGTATTGATTTTGGTGTGTTGAACTGTAAGAAGATTTTTTTTTTCAAAATGTCTTCAAAACGGTAAGTTTTTACTAAGATTTCGATAAAATAACCTAAGTATTGTTGTTTTTTTTTATCAATAATGCATTTACCTAGTTTATTATCAACATTTTAGTCTTGTAACGCATATTGTTATCACGTTATTAGTCTGTAAACATGATGGGTGCTGTAACACACTGTAGTATAATCCACGTCTATAATATGTTCCAGCAGCCGTCTCAATCAATCATTGACCCTGAACGAAATTATTGAGGAATTGGAAAGTTTAGATGAAAATGAAAGGTTTCCTACAAGAATTGCCATATTACCACCAGATAATGCTAATGCAGATGTGACGGATGAGGACTCTGGAGACGAGCAATTTGTCACTTTACAAAATCTTCCAGGTACTATATAAATAGGTAACTTTTAGATATAACATTTTTGCAGTTTACATTTTTATACTTACTTTTGAAAACTTTCGTTTTAGGCTCTCAGTTGAGAAATGCAGCAGAGTTCCTTTACTCTGATGGAGAATATGACTTAGACAGTGATGATGATTTACCCTTATCGGAACTGTCTAAGAGAAGACGCACATCTGAGAGACTTCCAGTTGAGGAACCAGAACCCTTACCAAGTACATCTTCGCAAGACGATATTCGTTATTACGAACCTGTATTCACTCCTAGTGTTCCTAACCATCAAATATACAAATGGAGAAATTTCCGTAACCGCTTGGAGTTGCCTGTATGGCAAAATGTCGAAGGGCCGAAGAACTTGCAGACCCCGCTTTATTACTTTGAGTGCATGTTTGACGAGGAATGTATTACTCATACAAACATGTACGCTAGTAATAAAAATAAACCGGGGAATGTAACGTCAGATCAGATGAGGTGCTTTATTGGGATACTTCTATTTAGTGGGTATGTAGTTGTCCCGCGTCGTGCTATGTATTGGGAGCAGGCTTCTGATGCTGATTTCAACCTTATACGTAATGCCATGTCCAGGGACAGATTTAGTTTTATAATGTCAAATATTCACTGCTGTAACAATGCAGTGATACAATCGAGCAACGATAAATTCGCTAAATTGAGACCTTTGTTTGACTTGTTGAACAAAAACTTTTTAGAATTTGCACCTTTGGAGGAACACTACAGTATAGATGAAGCTATGGTGCCCTATTACGGCCGACACAGCTGTAAGCAATTTATCAGAGAAAAACCCATACGCTGGGGGTACAAATTTTGGGTTGGAGCTACTAGACTAGGATATATTACATGGTTTGAACCTTATCAAGGAAAAGGTAGCCTAATACCTGATTCTTATAAACGATTTGGACTGGGAGGAAGTGTCGTTTTACGATGCGCTGACGCTTTGCAAACTCGATTTCCACAGGTTTGCTTTCATATTTATTTCGATAATTTCTTTTCTTCAATTCCTCTTTTCCACGAACTAACTCATAGAGGTCTAAAGTCAACTGGTACCATTCGTGAAAATCGTACCTCCCAATGCCCTTTGCCACCTGCAAAAGAGATGAAAAAGACCAACAGAGGTACGTACGAAGCGAAATCAAGCCTTCCAGCTGACATATTGGTTTGTAAGTGGAATGATAACAGCGTGGTGACTGTGGCTACCAACTGTGAAAATGTAGATCCAACCCACAGTGCTAGACGATTTTCACAGCAACAAAAAAAGTATATACAAATAACTCAGCCCAATGTAATAAAGAAATACAATGAAAACATGGGCGGGGTAGACAGAGCTGATCAGAACATAGGTCTTTATAGAACTTCGATAAGAGGTAAAAAGTGGTATTTTTCGTTACTGTGTCACTGTTTGGATATGGCTTCACAAAATGCGTGGCAATTATATAAGAATGCCGGAGGGGAATATGACCATCTTACGTTTCGACGAGTAGTTGCAAGAGGTATTTTAGAGTCATACAAGAACATTGAATGTCGTGACCGTTTTGCGGCTCGAAGAAATTTTCGAGAAACCTCTAGATATGACGGAAAAGACCATTTAGTAGATTATCAAGAAAAGCAAAACCGCTGCATGGCTTGTAAAACTAAAACCAACTATTATTGCAAAAAATGCACAGTGTTTCTTCATCCTAAAAAATGTTTTTCCACTTACCATACACCGGCTTAGTTGATTTTTTCTGTAGTAAATGTGAAATATATGTAAAATGTACGTAATCATTAACAATATAAGTTGTTTATTTTTGAATAATTAAAGTTGATTTGACAAACAAATGTGTTTTATAAAATCTCCCAAAACACCAATTGTGAACTACTGATAGTAGCCGATTATACTACAGGGTGTCACAACACCCATCCCATTCCAGGGATTGGGGGGGGCTAGGATTTTTTTGTTTGGTTTTACTGTGTACTAGGCATAATTTTAAGGCACATATCCAAAATTCAGCAAAATCGAAGACCTCAAATTCAATTCAGTATAATGTGGGTTAAGTACCTAACTATAGGAGCCTAAAATTTTCAAGGATCTTTAACATCCAACAGTTAATATTGTCTTTAGTTTTCGCGATTCACACTATTAAATAAAAAACTTTTTAACCGGATTTATCACGATTAATTTAACTATCACCGACATGGGATACTGTCAGCTCGTTTTGTTCCAATCCAGAACGCAGATGATGTATAACTTTTTCCACTGTCAAGACGCCTGACACCTCAGTCGCTCGTGACCACGGGGTCTGCAAAGACACCGAAACGTCGAGTTAAAATGTAAAATATGAATTAAACGCTATAAATCCGGTTAAAAAGTGTTTTATTTAATCCAACAGTTAGCTTTAGAGATAAGCATGTATTACACACAGGCTTTTTCGCGGGGGTTTACCTGCACAATTTAGAATCCCGCGAGGACATCGGGATGAAAAGAAGACTGTGCTATTCCAGACTGTACACTATCTCTATGGCAAATTTCATTCTAATCCATTGAGCCGAACTGTCGTGATTGAGGAAGAAACATCCATCCATCAATCTAAACTTTCACATCTACATATATTACTAAGATATGATAAAGACCTTCATTATAGGCATTAGAAGTATAAAATGAGGACCGGTAGAATACTGAAATGCTAAATACATTCATTTTCTATGATATGTTCTGAAAAGATATAATTTAATCAATATTGAAGTTAAATTTTCTGTACATTTTTGCTACGAAAGCTAAACGGTAGAATTAACTTAATTAGAAATTAAATTTCATAAAATCGGGACATTGGACAATACAATACAATACAAGCAAATACAAGCCAGAAATATTAGGAACGTTAATTTTTATTCAAATTCATCGTGATTCATGTAATTTTTCGAACATTTTTAATTTGATTATCCGTCTCCCATTTAAACGTTTTGCCATTTGGGATATTAGGTACAAAAGCGTGTTAGAAATGTTATCAGTTATGTTTAAATTTCAGTTTCAGATTTTACATTTAAACTCATTAAATATAGTAGGCATTGTTTATCACATACATCTAGGGTGAAGTAAAAAAAAACGACCTCTTACCTTGACCACTTAAGTTTCGTTTTGATTGCGAACTACTGTGACTACCTTTTTGTTTTTTGCTGGGGCTCAGCCTCAGCCGAGCGCCCTCCGTCGGCGGAAATGGTCCAGTACATAAGACCATTTCCCCACCATAGCCATAGTAGCCGCATCAGGTCCCCTCACCTGCTACGGCTGGCTATCGGGAGGGAGAAGGTGAGCGTATCTCCTTCTCCGTACCCCCCTCCGTCTACGGCGGATCGGTGCCGAGGTGGCGTCATCCTTCCGGCATCGCTCCGTCGCCTCCTTCTGCGACATTACATCGTCACAGGTCATGGTCACCCAAGCCTCTCGACTTCCCAACATGGCCTTTACCAGGCTGGTTTGTATAGAAAACAAACCGATTATGTATATTTTAACTATATATTGAAGTAGTTATATTCTTAGATTTTAAAATGGTTATTTCTGATAGGAATTTACATCAATACTGTTTCTTTTTATTAATTAAGGATGGGATGTTTGTCTTTCATGACACCAGATGATACATGAATATGATGACCAAGGGTGTTATAAGTCCTACCACGAGAATAAATAAATCAATATTTCTGACACTCACACAACATTATCTAGCCCAAATTAAGTTTCTTAAAGAACTTGTGTTATGGATACTAGATAACTGATATACTTAAGAAATATATAAACATACATATTGAATAAATACATATTTTTTATGAGAATAAACTTAAATAAACATAAAAACATCCATGACTTGACGGCAAATATCTGTGTTCATCACACAAATATGCATTTATTTCCGTTGGATCCCACTTTTTTGATCCCATTTTTTTGTTAGTTCCGTTGGGTCCCATTTTTTGTTTCCGTTGAATCCCATGTTAAATATATGTACACGTAACGACACAAGTCTAAACATTTTTTTAATATTACTAATTAAATAAAAAGCTACTTAGGAAACTAAGCTATCCCATCAACCTGTTCTTAGTTAATTCGAGTTTTACAGATATCGATTTGAGGTCAAATTAAAAGTGCCTTAGAGTTTATTACTTTATAAAAATAAAAATATTGAATTCTATCATTTGCGTTATGTTTACTTTCGTTGTTTTATATAGTTTATAATTTCAACCTTCGAACTACATTTACAAAATTCTTCGTTGTTTAGCCAAAACTCAAACATATAATTTTTTTAACTACTTATACAGGTTGACTGGTGGGTTACTTTTGAAATTCAAGGACATGATAGTTTAGATCCTACATGAAGAGAAAAAAATATAATAAAAAATAAATATTTATTATTTATTGAGAAAACTTAACCGAAAGTTACAGAATTGATTACGCAATACATAGTTACACTAGCATTGGCAGCGATCCACGTGCCAGGTCACATGCCGCGATGAACTTAGCTGTAAGTAAAAGTTAGTAGTAACAAAAGTTTATTTATTTATAGGGAATTCCAGTGAAAAATTAAGTACCTACTTTTATTACATAATTATGACCAGAATCGAGAACAGAATACCCTCTTTCAGTATCTAAAATTTGTCACCAGTCACTCTGTATATTTGAGTGTTTATCGGGCAATCGTATTTTATACAGGGTGGACCATTTAGACCGGTCAGTATGGGAAATTCGGAAACTGAAAAACATACGAAGATCTGTTGTTTGCAACCACGTCATCGATTTTACTAAAAAGATAAATTCATTCATAAGTACATTCACAAAAAATTTGTACTCAGCTCGGGAATCGAACCCGAAACTTTTGAAAATTAAAATGAACATGAAACTTCAATGTAACTTTTGAATTTGTATATTTCAGATCACGATGTATTTTATTTTTTGAACTTCCGAACCTTCACCTTTCCTCACTGAAGTTTAAGGATTTGCCTCAAAGTGTATCAAAATGTCGAGTACATCGTTTTTCATTTGGTGCCTCTGTTATGGTAAACGGAGGTCGAAACATCCCGTATTTATTAGATTAAACACCAACCGTTTCGTTATAAATCGAAATATTCATTATAAATCGGTATATTTCTATAAGGATATCTTTCGCGGTGCTAATGTTATGTTTTTATGGTTCAAAAAAAATGTTGATTCCCTTTGGTTATATCATAAAATCACCATATTGTATTATCAGAAATACTAAAATCAAGATCACAGAAACAAAAGAGTAAAAGTTTGAAAATGGAACAACTAATTATACAAAAAAAAATACAGGGAATTTTCTTATTAATTCTCTAAGGAGTTAAAGTAACTTAACTAGTGGCTATACCAGCATATTGTGACCAGTAAGAAGCATAAATTTGCCGCCTATACCTATACCTACCTATAATTAAGCATTCGAAAATTTCAAGACAACCAGGAGTTTTTCAAATAAACTCTAAAATTAAAATATCCCAATAATGTTTCAGTTCCACCTATGAGTGTCTTTGAAAAAAGGTTGCAAATGACCTATATGCAATATCATCTCTAATGAATAATGCTCTAATAAACTAGCACCCTCTATACAGCCATTCGCAAAATAACACGGAAAATTCAGGATACGGCAGGAATTCTCCTGGAAAATCATCTTTTTGCATACAACATATCGTGCATGAACCGACACTTTCGTATAAATACCTAGATAATTATATTACTTCAAGCTTGATATGTCTTGATCAAATACAGTCTTAATTATTAAACCCAATTTCTTTGCAATAGTACCTGCATTCACATTTCTTTAGAATTTGGGATCGAATGGTTATATTTACTTTGAGTAAAAAGTGGGATCCAAAAGTGGGACCCAACGGAAATAAATGCAAATATGCACCGCCGCCGGGATTCGAACCCAGGACCTCTGGCATCGCATTCAAGAGGAACCTATTCAATCGACGCTTAGAAGTACCAGGCTTTAGTTTTACTAATGTTTTTAAGTTTTTGCATTTAAAATGCTCAATTATTCTTAAATAAACGAAAAATGTGATAAATAAAAATTAAAATGATCCTGGTCGGGTAATTTTTATTTATCACATTTTTCATTTATTTAGTTTTACTAGTTTACGTGTTCTTATGTCATATCAGCACTACCCTCCAAGTAGTGTAAGTGTGAAAGAGTATCAAACATGCACACTTTCTCTTAAACTTTCACGTGTGTTTTAGTAGAATTTCAGATGTCAGCTTTGGTAAAAGTTTCATCAGCTAAAACACTTAGACTTAATACTTTGAAACTGTTGAATCTAAGTATATAATGTGAATAATTCAAAACCTAAAGTGACATGCAACATTTTAATTAATCACAGCTTCTTCCAACTTCTAACATATTCAAATTTTAATTATACTTACGGAGTTCCAAGTATTTAAGCATTCCGTACCCGAGGCAGGGAAAAGTATTTTTTGAATATAGAACGGTACGGTTAACTTATATAAAGGTTTAACTGGTCCACACAAGGCATGCACGTGGAAGTGCTTTTTGTGAAATGTTTTAAGCTCGCGACAATTATAAATATTTTTGATACTCGCACATTATCTAGCCCACATTCAGTTGTTGAAGAACTTGTGTTATGGATGCCAGATAACTGACAGGCCAAATTCTTTTTGAACTAATATATAAGTATCAACAATAAACGATTTTTGCAAGAAAAAGGTATGTATGTAGCAAAGCATGGTCACTTTAATTTATGTATGTTTACCATTAAAAAATCTTGTAGTGCTACGTCGTAGTATTATCAATAAAATGCCGCGTCGTAGTAGCTATGTTCATCAACAGCGATTATTGTAAAAAAGTTAGTGGAGAATATTTTTTTTTACTGAGCGATAGGTACTAAAATAAATATGCAAGTACCTACGTTTATATCGTATCAAAGACAATAACATTTAAATTTGGCTTGTGACTACAAAACAACCCTGTATAAATACACAAATTAAATAAATACATATTTTTTATAATAAATAAACTTATAAATATCCATGACTTGACGGCTAATGTCTGTGTTCACAAATATCTACCGCCGCCGGGATTCGAACCCAGGATTTCTGTCATAGAAGGTTATATGTATTACCATTTCATCAGCCGGTCGTCAAAGAAGACGTTTCATAACTTGCTATCACTTTGTACCGTTAAGAAAATGGCAAAATATTAACTCTTTATCATAAAATTATAAAAACGCAAATTGTTTCAGTAGTTTTCGTGTAAAATAAAAATTACTTTATCAAAAATTGTTTTGTTGGCAACATAGGTAATACCTATCTCAAATAAGGAGCCAAGTACAAAGAGTGTCAGAATCAGTCAGCAGTGTTGCTACTATCAATCAGTGATATATATTAATATGATATTACTAATTCGAACATTCACCTTCCATGTTAGAAATATTAATTGATAAATAAGTTTTAAGTAGGTAAAATATTTCAATAGTCAGTCGTAATCTTGAATGAAAGCAATTGAATAAATGATCGAATGATTAATGGGGTAGATAATATAATATCGGCTTCAATCATGTTGGTCCTGAGAACAAAGTATTCGCATCATTTTTTCGATATTTTCCCTCTTTTTAGGCTCCGCAACCTTTTTTTTTTTATAAAATATGGATGGGACGTTTGTCTTCCATGACACCTGATGTTAAGTGAACATGAAGACTAAGGTGGTACACGTCCATCCACGAGAAACCTATTCACTCGACGCTTAAAAGTACTAGGGTGGTACTAGGACTATACTGGTCAGGGAAAATAGACGCAGGCAGTTCATTCCAAACTTTGGCGACCCGTATCAAAAAGGAACTGTCAAAGCACTTAGTTCGACTTTTCGGAATATCAACCACATACGGATGGAAGTTCTGTCTGCGTCTAGTAGTCCGATGGTAAAAGGGTGAGGGTTCAATTTGCTCAAACAGAGCACTCGAGCACTCACCAAAATGTATCCTGTAGTACACGGTTAAACAAGCAACCTTACGACGATGCTCTAGGGTCTGTAGTTTTTTGGTCGTAAGGTCGACGTTGTTAATTAATTTACGGGCTCTTCGGTCAACGGAGTCCAGCGCTTCTAGTTGATATTTGGCTGAACCATCCCAAAGATGACTGCAGTACTCCATGCATGATCGCACTTGAGCTGTATATAAGTTAAGAAGCTGTGCAGGGCTGAAGTACCGCCGTACCTTCGAGATGATTCCTACAACCACACAACCTCAACCTTTGTCTTTTGTTATAAAACATACATAAGAATTTGTATATTAAGTAGGGAATGATATGATAGTTGTTGATTTTAATAATAACTTGGAGATTATGACAATCAGCCACTCTGTTTGTTGATTTTCATGTCATGCATGCATTTAAATGTCACTGGCAAACTCAAAGAGATAAATGTCATTACATTATGGCGTTGGTGTTGATGTCTAGAAAAAAAACATGGTTTTATAATATTTTTTACAGGAACAATAGGCCACAATGTCATGAATAGATTGTAAAATCATGAACCCATTACAATAAAGTTTTGAAGCAAGTATTGTACTAGTCTTAGCATTAGCTCCATACATTCACGGATCTCGCCTTTTTATAATATAAATAAAAGAAATAACGACCGAAAACTGCAAAAAGTGTCTTTGCGTTCCTGAGGATCGATGGGCTTCTGCTCGGCAGTATTTTTTGACACCCTGTATAATCCACTCTTTTTTATTATACATATTTAATAACCACTTATTATTGAATTATCGAAAATTATTATTAAATTAGTGTATTTGTCGAAAATATAAACAACAATTATTGTTAACAACTATTAGTGTTACACTATAATCAACAAATGCAGAGCATTAAAAAACCCGACTTCACTTCAAAACTTTGGCTGAGTTTAGAATGTCATCAACGTAAACATTCTTCGAAATCTTACATATTTTTTTCAAAAGTTTGAAATTTTCAATGAAATACTCAAGCGATTTCGATGAAATTTAAATGGGACCAGCTATGGAGTATCCTCTATCACATGAGACTAATTTTATTTTAAATTATTTTATATTATTTTAATTTATAAAATAATTTTCAAAATCAATTCATAATTGTCCGAAATATCGTGTAACAAAGACACAAAAAAAACATACGGACTAATTGAGAACCTCCTCCTTTTTTGGAAGTCGGTTGAAAAATTAATTACCTGTACCTGATCATTCATATTTTTGAACGACTATATTTTGTTATCTTATCTTATTAATATTATAAATGTGAAAGTTTGGATGTCTGGATGTTTGTTCCTCAATCACTGCAGAAAGGCACAACGGAATTGGATGAAATTTGACATAGTGATAGTGTACAGTCTGGAACGGCACATAAGTTACTTTTTATCCAGATATTCCCGCGGGATTCGAAATTCCGCGGGTACAACTGCGTGAAACAGCTAGTAAAGTGAACTACGTATATTGAACTAAAAACTAATTGCCTCGTTTTTCACCAATTTAACATCGTTTTTCATCGACCCACGTTTTAAAACTTGAAAAATTACCGTTTAACTAAGGATGTGTGACAGCGTAGAGGGAGTTGCAACATTTTATCACATTTTCCGGACGTTCCCAAACATTTTCCCCAATTTCATACAAAGCTACGAACGCGTGCTCGATTAGTTTCAATCCTCATATTGTTGTCACCGAGAAAATATTCCCTCTTTCCATGTAAATGTAGCGGAACGGGCTGCGTATTTACAAAGGCTATACCATAAGAGTGAAAGTGCAAACTGAACTGGCTTAGCTTTTGAATGGCCATAACTTGCCGAAACCCTAATCTATTCTAGTACAGAAATTGACCGAAGTCGCATAGACTTTGTGAGATAACTTCAATTTAACATTACAGCAACAAAAGCGGGCCGCGCACTCGCTCGCTCGGCTCGCTCGGCTCGCGCACTTGTATAACTATATGCGACCTAACATGCTCCTCCTCGCTGCGCTCGTCGTCGCACCTAACCGTACCGACTCCGCACTCCGGTGCGGGGGACCTTCTTGTGGCTTATCTCTTTCATCGCAATGTATATCAAACAAAGATATACCTACTATTTGAGTGAATATGTATAATACAGTATTAGGTTTTGTTGTCCTTGCATTTCTTTGAAAATATCAAGACAAAAAGCTAATCCATTTGAGTAAATTTTTTTACTGAAATAGATTAGGTATTGTCGAGTAATATGCATAAACAAATGCTCTTCTATTAGAGTCTGACTCGTGACTCAAATGGTATAGCCTTTGTAAATACGCGAACGGGGCTATAGATACCCTCCTTCCTATTGCAATTACATGCTATTTGTAAAACATGTTAAAAAGAGACAGAAATATGAAAAGATATCGCTATATCTCGCTTTAACGTTATGATTGAGGTTATGATGTTGCAATTGTGGATGAGCGCTTTTTGAATGCTCAACATGTAAGTGATGACAAACAGTTTGTTACGCGATTAGAGTAATGGGAAACGAGACATTTATGTACAAACTAGCCACCGCGCGCGATTTTACCCGCGTAACTTTTGATCCCGTGAAAATTTCGGGATAAAATATAGCCTATAACCTGCCTCAAGAGTTGGGCTATCAAATGCAAAAAGAATTTTTCAAATCCCACTTGTAGTTTCTGAGATTAGCGCGTTCAAACAAACAAACAAAAAACAAACTCTTCAGCTTTATATATTAGTACGGTCTATAGATAAAAACAAATACAAATAAAATAATATAAAATAAATATATTAAGGTTTTGTTGTTTTAGCAGCACCAACGATTTAATTTATGGTAGGTTTCAGTAGGTCTCGGTGGATTATGGCCTAAGCCTCCTCGTCACCCAGAGGAGAGACTCATGCCCTGCAATGGGCCCATTACACGGAGTTGTGATGATGATGATGAGGTTTCAGTAAATAAAACAGTGGTCAATTTTACAGTTAAACTCGGAAGTAGATTTGAATTTGATGGCTCAGGTCTTGTTTTTATTACATTAAAATTCTTATTTTTATTATGTTAGGCGTCAGTTGTCGCCGGTTCGATTCTCACTTAATGCAAATATTCGTGCGCATATACCTACAAAGTTTGATTGCATTGCTCTGGGTATATTATGTATGATATGTGTCTATTTATGACAAAAAAAAAATGTGTTTGAGTATGTTTATCCCTTGTCTAGTACCTATAACACTGCTCAAATATAACGCTAGTGAAAGCGCTCATTTTATTTATAGAGTTATATAAATACTGAATAAAGTTAACTGAATGTGGTCTGAGCCATGAGATATAATAGTATATTATGTAACAAGTGAGCGAAGTTGCTAATTACAGTCGAGGCTGAGTCCGAGCCGCAGGCGAGGGCTTAATAATAGATGATTAAACGAACTTCTAAGTGAAGTTCTATCGCTATTATATGAGTCGCTTCATTCGAAGATATTATATAACAGGTAGTCCTTTTTAGGTACTAGGTAACTTCGCATAATTTAAAGTATCATAAAAAAAAACCACTGTGGTGGGGCGCCGCGTGGCATGATCCACCCGGTTCGCGCCAAGCCCTCATTCTTTAGAGACCCTAAACGAAACTTTTAAATGGGTTCTGGGGTGGGTGGGTACGTCATATCTTCGAATGAAGCGACTCATATAATAGCGATAGAACTTCACTTAGAAGTTCGTTTAATCATCTATTATATTTCGTCGCTTCATTCTTCAGATATTATATAACAGGTAGATTTTCAGAGATAGAAAGTTTTGTTTAGGTATATACTTGGAATTGAAATAAGTAAAGATATAAATATGTAATTACATATTTTATTATTATAGTACTTAATAATTAGTATTATTACATAATGAGCTTCAAATAATCTTACTTTATTTGAGTCGCTAGAAATTATAATCAGCTTAAATTAATGAAGCTTAGTGATAGTCTATTTATAGACACATAATTTTTAATGTAGTAATTTACTTAATATCAAAATACGTAATACTCAATAACTATTTTTAATATTAGGTTAAGTATTGTTCATGTCTCGATTAAGTATCGACAAAGCAAAGTTATTTTGTTGATCATCTAAAGGCCGATGGTAAAACTTTGCGAACACCTGTGAGTTTTGTGTCCACCCGGCCGTTTTTCGAATGACATCGACACTGATACCGGCCGCGCGCGCGGCTGAGGTCGACGCGTGTCGTGTGCTGTGCGCACTAAAACGCTCATGTCAATGCCGCTCGCGGCGAGCGTTTGCTTAATCCATCGACTTAGCGTCTGACTTGATGCAGTTCTGTGGGGAGCTTTGAATGTTACGAAGAGATTCCCGGAGTTTGAACCTCAGATATTTTTTGTAATAAAAATATATTCTTTTAAAGTTGATACTGGGCATATGTTGATATTGCTTTGAAAGTTTGGGAGAGATAATAAGGGCTGTTCACGATTTGGAGCGGAAGTCTTGATTATATCTGTTATTATAATATTTACTTTATCAGATTGAAAAACAATATTTTCTAATTTAATTAAAGACAATGTCTGTACTCTTTGACCGGTACATAAAGCTAATAATGTAACGAGTTTTTTTGTAATATTTTCTAATGATAAATTAATATTTGGATTCCAAGAAGACTGTTGATTTAGTACTAAATTTGGATCCTAAGTAAATGAATATTTAAGCTTAATATGTTTAGTTTTATAGGCTCCTATTAAGAGGCGTTTAACAAAACTATTATCACTTATCTCTTCTCCTAATAAAAGAGATAATGCAGATCGATGTGTATTTAATGAACCGTAAGAACATCCCTTATTAAATTGCTCGTTTAAGAATCAAAGAAATAATGGAAAGGATTTTTCGAAACTATTAATTCATAACCACACTTCTTGAAACCATAACTTCAATGAGACGTTGTACTGGCGAACAGTAGTGTCTGCGAGCGAGGCGAGCATCAACGTGAGAGCCTCTGGTGGGCAGCTGCGCCGGCTGAACGACGCCCGGAGAGCCTCGCGGCACCCAGGGTAAGGCTGGAGTGCAGTGGGTGCTGACTCCATGGCTGGGAAGGCCAGAAGGGGAATACAAATACCCCTTCGGCTTTATCATCAATGATTTTTCGTATACATTTTAATACAAGAGAAAAGGGAGGAAATGCATAAAAATCCAAGTCAGCCCAGCTTATTGTAAATGCATCAACTGCGACTGCATCAGGTTCAGGCTTCCAGGTGACAAATAATTAACATTCTGCATTGGCTCGACTTGAGAACAAGTCGATCTTAATGGGCCCGAAACTATTTACAATAAGTTGGAAAGCGCTATCCGAGAGGGCCCATTTCTGGACTCGAAATCTGCTCGATTTTCTTTGGTGTTAACATAAGAAGCAAATATCCATAAATTGCGTTTTTCACACCATTGCCAAATTTCTCTACTTAAAATATTCAAATGTGGGAACTGAATACCTCCCATCCTATTAATGTAGCTAATGGCGGTAGTATTGTCAATACGTAATAATATTGCACAATCTTTTCCTTCACTAGCTATACTTTTGAGACCTAACAAAACCGCGAGTAATTCTAAAAAGTTCATATGATTTTCTTTTTCACTGTTCGTCCATGAACCACTATATTTATTATTTTTGCATACTGCTCCCCAGCCTGTCCTAGATGCGTCGGTGTAAATTTCTGACTTATAATTTTGAGTAATGATTGGACAAGAAATAATATTAATATTATTTTTCCACTACCATAAATCTTTTAGTAATATCTTATTAAGATTCATTTTCACCTCATAGTTTCCTCCGAACTTATTTAAGGCTAAAAACTTTTGTCTCTCTAATATTTTTGTATATAAGAATCTATATTTTGTGGACAGGCTGCGATCAATACACCTATAAGTTTAGCGAAATTTCGTAATGAACAAGTTTTAAGATTAATGTACCTATTTATTAACTGTGTAATGTTATGCCGCTTATCGCCAGGTAACGTTATAGACATCTGTTCTGTGTTGAACATAAAACCTAAGAATTTGATTGACTTTTTGGTACAATGTGACTTTTATCGAAATTTACAATAAAACCTAGACAATGTAATAACTTCAAAGTTTCTCTTACATTAATCATGCATTCTTCATATGTATCTCCAATAAGAAGATCGTCTTAATAGGTAGTAGACTTAAAACCTTGTTTTCTCAAATGACTCATTACTTCACGCATAATTTTTGTAAATACCCACGGAGCTACCGATAATCCATACGGCATTGCTGTGAACTCGTAAGTGATCGGCTCAGACGAATCATTTTCTTGGAATTCGAATCGTAGGTACTTTCTGTCACTAACAAAAAACGGCATAAGTAGATATGATTCTTTCATATTTATGTTGGCTAAGTATCCATTACGAGGAATTAATTTCGAGGCTGTTTTATAAGATTCCATTTTAAAATGTACTTTTGTTACGAACTTGTTTAAAGATTTTAAATTTAGTATAAACCTTTTTTCTCCGTTAGGTTTCGGAGCTAAAAATACATTTGAAATAAATTGATTATTTGAAGGAGAACAAGGTTTTATAGCCCCTAAGTCTAATAATTTATTTATAGCTATTTTCATGTCTCTTTTTTCACATGATGACAAATTATTTTTAGGAATAGAATACTGACAAATTTGAGTATCAAATGGTATTCTAAATCCATAATTTATCCACTTCAATATAACTTCGTTTTTAGTTACTTTTGTCCAACAATCATAAAATAAATTACTTCGACCTGCATGTACCTTGATTAATGTTGGGTCGGAGCACGCGTCCTGGACTAAGTCTGCGGCTGGAACTTGGCGTTGAACGCAGAGTTCGATTGAGGGCGCCGCTGTGTTTGAGCTGCTATCGGTTTCCTCTGACCTCCCCGCCCCCCCCTGAACGACGGGTAACGAGGAGGTTCAGTCCAGTTTCCCTGCTGAGACGACCGGTTGACCGTTGATATTTGAGAGGAGACTGTTTTGGCTGGGCCTTTTTTAATTAGGGCTCCCTACTTTTCAATGGCTTTACTTGCCTTTATTTTTTCCGGCAACGAACTTCCGAATAAAGTTTCGTCTCTTTCGGAGTCTTGTATAACATGTTTAAAGTTTGTATCCAAATTAGGTAAAATCAGTTTTACCCTATCTTTGGTGAACATAAAGTGGAGGTCTGATAATAGGCAGCATCCATCACTTACGTGACGGAAGGCCTTCATTTTGTTTTCTTCTTTCTCAGGGAGGACGTCCATCTCTCGATTTATGGTGGTAATACCGTACCCCAGCTGTTGCTGAAAGTTTTGGATTTTTTTTTTGTCACGTGCTCGTGCTATGTCAGTTATGGCTGCTGAGATTTCAGCATTTATTTCAGCTGTAATCGTATTGAAAACAAAAGGTGATCGATGAGATCAAATAAAATTTATTAAATTTTACATCATTACGATATTGAGCGGATAACGTGATATATCTATTATAGATTACACGCATTTTCTGCTCTGATTTTTTAAATAACCTTGGAGGCGACATGTTTATGTCTTATTCATATTAATATAACGCCCATAACGTATTACAGACAACGAGATAAATCTCCTTGAGATTACCTGCATTTTCTGTAATCGTATTGAAAACAAAAGGTGATCGATAAGATCAAATAAAATTTATTAAATTTTACATCATTACGATATTGAGCGGATAACGTGATATATCTATTATAGATTACACGCATTTTCTGCTCTGATTTTTTAAATAACCTTGGAGGCGACATGTTTATGTCTAATTCATATTAATATAACGCCCATAACGTATTACAGACAACGAGATAAATCTCCTTGAGATTACCCGCATTTTCTGTAATCGTATTGAAAACAAAAGGTGATCGATAAGATCAGATAAAATTTATTAAAGTTTACATCATTACGATATTGAGCGGATAACGTGATATATCTATTATAGATTACACGCATTTTCTGCTCTGATTTTTTAAATAACATTTTTAAACCGAATAAGTAGGTCTTACCTTGTAAGATTTCTTCTTCATCGGAAGAAATAATTCGCTGTTTCCGTTTTTTATTTATTTTTTGTTCCAACTTTTTTATCTTTATGTTATAATGTTGAAGCTGTTCTTCTGCTGTACGTTTAGGCATTTTGTAAAAACTTAAGTAAATGATTAAAGTAAATGACGTATGCTTGTTACCACGCACGAAAAAAGAATGAGGGCTTGGCGCGAACCGGGTGGATCATGCCACGCGGCGCCCCACCACAGTGTTTTTTTTTTATGATACTTTAAATTATGCGAAGTTACCTAGTACCTAAAAAGGACTACCTGTTATATAATATCTGAAGAATGAAGCGACGAAATATAATGAGCCGAGACTGTAATTAGCAACGCTCACGAGTTATATACGACGTTTTTCAACACACTTGTGAGTAAAAGACAGACATACGTGGTCATAAAATAACAAACACACTTGATAACAAAGCTGTGAATTGTGATTGAAAAATGGCGCCGAACTTCGCGCATGCGCGTAGGTTTTTTTTTCCGCCAAATGTGTCAATGGCATATACAGCCTATTTTACATGAAAATATTTAATTTGGAGTGGTAAATCCAAATATTTTGTAACAAATTATTGTAAATTGTGAATAATTTGTTTGATATACAATTTTGTTTAACTAATAAAAGGCGTAAACATATAAAAATGTACATGGATTTGAAGTGGTATAAAACCGCTTTGTTGTTTCTGAAAAAATTTAATGTATAACCCGGATCAATAAAATAATAAAACTAAATAATGAGCCGAGACTCACTTGTTACATAATATACTATTATTAGCGGCAGAGAGTAAAGTTGTATGCTTCTGTAATAATTGTATGTTTTTGTATAAAGCATTGTAGTAAATCATTAAAAAACAACTTAGATATCAATTCATTCAATAATATGCATATTAAGATTGTTTCATCATCATCACAACTCCGTGTAATGAGCACTCTACAGGGCTATGAGTCTCTCCTCTGGGTGACGAGGAGGTTCAGGCCGTAATCCACCAAACTGGCCCGGTGCTGGTTGGTGGATGTCAGATATTTCAGGGTGCCGAAATGGCTTCTGACAAACCCTAACGACTACTGTGTACAAGTATACAGCACCCGGCACCGACTGCTTAACGTGCCCTCCGAACCACGGACGTCGTCGTGAGAAAAGAATGGTCGGCGGTCACCCATCCTAATACCGGCCGCACCGAGCGCGCTTCACTCGCGATATCGTTTGATATGCACAGTAACCACGGTGCCACGACGACTCAGATTGTTTAGATTGTTTAGAGTACTTTAAAAGATGTCGCAAAGGCTTGTAGGTTAAAGTTATTGTTATTGAGTACTATATTACACATGTTTAACAAAGAACCGGTTTATGTAAGAATTTGCTGTTAAGGAAGGATGAAATAGTATTTTTTTATTGCTCGATTTAAAAATAATTCATACTTTGTATATTGAATTATTTTTAAAATCGACAGTAAAAAAAATATATTATATTAGCTTCTATGCGGGACTGGGAGCGAAAGAAAAACATAGAATTAGCCAGCTGCTTCTCTTCCCGGGCATACTGTAAAAGTCAGTTAAGGGACCGAGCTGTTATGGGAGGCTTTTTTGTGGGCGATTGCTGACACCCTGTCACTGCAATAGTCTCTCTCCACTATTATAATGCCTCCAAATTCGTCAAACGTGACATCAGATGGTTTTATTACCTCTGGTGTTCTGCCTACCCCATACGGGATACAGGCGTGAAGTTATGTATGTATGTATGTACTTTGTACATTATGTTTACTAATAATCAAAAGCAATTTTATTTGAATAAAGAAGAAAGGGTCTACATTAAAGTTCTTCATAGATAAGTCCGTGTCATATTTAGTTACCATCAGGTCAGATTGAGCGTGGATTGAGGTAAATTCACCGAAAAAAAAAATCACAATCGGCAGCACAAACGATACCGTATGCGTTGACAGGAGGAAATTCAATGGAGTGCGAAAGTTAGGTTTTTATTTTAATATCGATAATAAAGCGGTATATTAGATTTACAACACACGCTAAACTACATAAATACTGTGAGTATTTCGGTAAAAGGAAGCTTCTTGAGATTAGTGCAGAAATCAGATAATATGTGGTTGTATTTGCGTAGTCCAAACGTAAACCTTATGCAGAGATTTTGGAGCCGCTCAAGTGTATTGAGATGTTCTATATTTAAGTCTAGATAGCTGATATCAGCATACACGAGAATAGGAAGTAGGAGAGATTTTGCAAGCGTGATATGGGTGGCTATAGGGAGAAAATTATGGAGACATGTTCCTACTCAGATCGGGGATTTGCGGTTGCCAAGAATGTTTCCAAGAACACTTTGCCTCTTCTATAATTATTCACAGTTATAATGGGAAAAAAGAAAAATGAAATCTCCAGACAACCCCACCGACTACATACTACTAAAATAATAATAATAAATATTTTTCTGACAACCACACAACATTATCTAGCCCAAATTAAGTTTCTTAAAGAACTTGTGTTATGGATACTAGATAACTGATATACTTAAGAATTATATAAACATACATATTGAATAAATACATATTTTTTATTAGAAAATAAACTTAAATAAACATATAAACATCCATGACTTGACGACTAATATCTGTGTTCATCATACAAATACCCGTCGCCGCCGGGATTCGAACCCAGGACCTCTGGCATAGAAGGCAATGTACATTACCCCTACACCAGCCGGTGGTCGAAAAATTTATTCACAAAAAAGACTTTTGCACGACACGTACACGTCATGACCTGTATCACATAGATATGCCCACAGACTAATAAGTTTGTCTTCCATACAAATACCAAAATTCTATTACTACTAGCGCTACGCGCCGGGCACTACTGGAACTATTTGTATTTTTTTCGGCGTTCGATATCGATATATCTATAGTACCAGGCAGCGTATTTATAGTGCAGTATTCAACCAATTTTGTACTCGTTGCATTTGCTTACTTTTCTATGTGCTTTTTGTCGCTGAATTCTTTTGTTAGTGTTTTCTACAAAGTACGTTGAGTAAAGTGTTCACTCCTCGCGTTTTTACGATCTCAAATCAAAGATTTTACTTTTGTGAAGTGATATTTTTACATAGGATGCTGACTTTCTAGTGAGTTAAGAAAAGGAATTGCACAGATTTTGAATGACTGGTGCAAGGAGGTGAATAATTTGTGTGGCAAAAGCATTGAGTTTGATGAAAACAACCCGAACAAATCTATGGCCTATAATTATTATATCAAACACAAATAATTAAGAAAAAATAAATAATTGTCTGAGATGCATATTTTTTTATTACTCCCAACTCGCATAGCATCATGCTTTGTGCAGTTTATTTCAACTTATTAGTATTGCGCAGTTTGCACAATAGTAATAACTGGTACTACGAATTTCTGAAAATTTGAAAGTGGCGGTACGGCCGGGCTGCATTCTAGGGTTGTTTTGGTCAAAAAGGTTCCTAGAGTGTATGGCGCTAAAGTGCAAAAACCGTGAGACGGTCATCTGTACGTTAGTAAGTACTTATATTCATCTATGTGCCAGAGCTCCTAAGTTCGAATCCTAGTTATGTTGGATATTTTTACGACGAACAGATATTATCCATCAAGTCATGGATGTTTATATATTTATTTCGAATACCTATTTAAATATTCAATATGTATTTTTTAACTTTAGGGGAGAACGGGTATGGTTGATTCATGGATAGGTTAGGGATAGGACAACAGTCATAAAATAAAACTAAAGGAATGAATATTTCAATAACAAGCGCCGAAGAAGCGCAGGAGCGCTTCACCTCAGATACTGAGGTGAAGCGGAGAGGGAGGTATGCTTGCGCTTCTTCGGCGCTTGTTTTATGACAGTTTTTTTTTTTTTTTATAAATTATGGATGGGACGTTTGTCTTCCATGCCGCCTGATGTTAAGTGAACATGAAGACTAAGGTGTTAGAGTGTAGAACCATACCCATTCTCCCCTATTTATCCGTTATCTAATATGCAAAACACAAGTTCTTTAAGAAACTTCATTTCAGTAATATTTATTACTCAACATTTCTCGACACATTTTTTCCCAAAATAACGAACTTAACTGAATAAAAATTAAATGAATAACAAAATTTAATTGAATAAGATGTCCAAAATCATTTTCGTAGGATATTGGACGTCAAACTTCCTGGAGGGCGTCCTTTCCATTTTTTTACCTCCTCTCGCTTCTTTTTGGGTAAACTTTTCTGTTTTTACAATTAAAATGCAAATTCTTGTTGAGTCTCACTGAGCGAACTCAATTTATGCTGTAAATTGGCAAAAACTCCACGTCCGGTAGATTTATGAGTTTTTTTTTCAATTTGAAATGTCATATTGGAATCTAGAAAAAATGTGCATTTGTCGGCATTTGCATTTATATTGGATGCGTCTTAATTGGCGTCAGTTTTAGTGGAGATTGAACACTTGGATTATTGTTAGGATGAAAATACTTTTCATCATTTAACATGCAAGTGGTACAAATGCATCATTCTTAATAGCAGTTATTATTTTTTTTACAAGGAGTTCACTATACCCAGTACTTTAGAAACTATAAACAAGTACCTATCTTAAGAAGTTGAATCATAAATTGATAATTTGAACTGTAATTGTGATCAGAGTAATTACAGATTACTCGCAACAACAAATCTATTTCATCTCTTAATCTTATTGAAGGAAATAATAATAATAATAATAAATTGTCGGGTCTTTCCGCCGAAAGGTGTGTAGCTTTAAGTATAAATAATAATAATAAATCCATTTATTTCGGATGGCATAGACCCATAGTAATATTAAAAATAAACACTTTCTTTAAATTAAATCATAATTGAGAGAAACTTGCAAACATTATTGAAATGTTTGCAAGTTTGGAGTAATCTCTGTTTACTCAAAAAAATAAAAATAGCGATCATATTCGGTAGATGTTTGAGGAGCAACGAATACTGGTAAGATTCGGTGGCGTGCGGGATTTAGAATATAGAGCAAATTTATAACCGTATTGCTTTCAATACGTGTATCATCCATTGCACAGTGACATCTGAATGCATGCAGTGAGCATAAACACAGACTATCGCATTAGGCTCCTGCCTGCATGCAACGGGATTATTGTTGAATCTAGTGAGTGCAGCTTGTACAGGTATAGACAATAATACATCTGGGTTTCGTGTTTTAAATTTAGT